>JADMLD010001001.1:600000-1200000 GCA_017589585.1 Phylloscopus whistleri | reverse complement strand
AACCTACCATATATACACCCAAGACACCTCATTACTAGAGTACTCAACGCTGCACTTACTTCCCTCACAGTACTGCTCCCCCCAGCACACACCTCCTCCCACAGCTACCATTTATTCAAGTCTACACACTAAACAAGATACTTCTGCCTTGTTTGTTTGGCTATTCCCAGCATTTCAAGTGGTTTTCTCCAGTTTCCCACCTTTGTTTGTCGTCTTTGTGAAAGGGACTATAGGCATGACAAAGTCTGAACTTAGTTTATTCTACATTAAGATAAAAATGCATCTAAAGATTATTACTGTTGTCTACTAAACAAGAAATTACAGGACCAGTAATAAAGTCTGTGCAACAGAGTAATTTTGAGAGGTTAGGAGGGCTAAGTAGAGTCTGGATCCTATTCATATAAGCCAATTCAGAGGTTTCCAGACAAGCTTTTAATCTACTTTAGTGTCTTTGGCTTTCATTTAAGATGAAGGACAATACCTAGCCCATCCCTAGAAGAGGGCTGCTCTATGGGAAGCCTTATTATTTATGTATCATTTTTCCATCCCTAGATTTAAAAAACCAAAACAAAGGAAAGAACAAAGGAAAAAACCACCAAAACTTACGCAAGTAAAAATTCTAATAAACTAAACCACATACAAAAGAAACTCACCTCAAAACAAGAAAACCTCAACACTTATCTATCTAGAACTGCTAAACTTTTGTTACAGAATTTAAAGCAGTAAGAACAAACTTATTTTTCCCTTTTAGGGTTTTTAAGTCAGATTTGTTGGCGAGTCTCCATTTGCTAGCTAACTTTCTATAAATTACATTGAAAATACTGATTTTCTCTTCCATGTGACTTCTATTACCTAGATCCTGTGAAATTTTTGATCAAGGATCAGCTTCCTCAGTTGCAAACAAGTCAAAGGATTGGGGTAAGCAAGGCATGTGGACACAGCAGATTTGGTCTGTGATTCTCTTCTCAAAAGTTTTATGCTTTGCTCAGCATAAAGCCCAGTAGCCACTTTCAACCAAATCTCACTCCTCAGTACCTCCTCATCACTGCTGAACAATAAGCTAGGAGCTTTCTTGAGAGGCCCTGACTGTTTTGCTCTCTCTTCTGGGGGCTTTTCCTGGTGCTTCTTGGCAGGTCCCACACCAAAGAGATCCTTAAAACAGAATAAAATATAGTATTATAAAAAAATCAAAAGCCAAAGCCACAATGAAAAGCTTATTGAGAAATCATCAGCATGTAAGATATTGTTGCCATCTACTTCTCATATAGTATATAGTATACAGAAATGGTGTTTGTTGAAGACAAGTTCAAGTTTAACACCATATTCTGGTACAAGGAATTCTAAACATACAGCATTTCACAGACCAGAAGCCTGGTAAGCACATAGCCTGGTTCTGGCCCACGGATTCTCCACCACAAGACGTGACCAGCAGCCAAAAACAACCACTCAGCAATTCTGTAGCACAGCAGCCAACACAATGGGACACTGTTTCTAACCCATATAATGAAATGGAGAATGAATCCTACTCTGAGGACAGGCATTAAGTGAGCTGAACAACTACCACTGGGTAAAAAGATTAAAAAATCACACACTAATTCAAATGTTTTAAGGTTTCTTGCACAAACTTGTGCTCTGACCTCTGTTTCCATACTAGCTGTCACGATTCTTACACACTGAAGAGTGACAAAAAAGGAATTCAACAGCCATGACAAGAGAAGCAAGAAGTCATCCATGTGACAGGCAGTACAGGTTTAGGATAACACAGCTTCTTGAAGCTCATATTTGTTCTACTCAGTGTTCTCTAGTCCTATCAAACAGAGGGATAACATCTTTCATGTTTAGGTTCAGAGGTGAAACGCATTGACTGCAAACTACTTAAAAGACCTCAAGAACTCGCAAGACTCCCCACTCCCACTCTCCTCCACAGTCCTGTCCACATGCTCAGAAGTGCTGCACAATGCAAGATCAATTTAGTATTCCATTTGCAAGCCCAGTGTTGCAAACTCTTGAATATTTTCTGCTGCCTTTGCAACCTGCACCTGCCTGTGCAGGTGGGTTCCCACATGCAGGCAGTATCAGGAGTGGTACTTACTTCATCATCATCATCAAACAAGGAGAGTGGAGCTTTTGTCATGGACTTGCTGGTAGGGAGAGATGTAGCTTTGGACTTCACAGGTTTACTTGATGAAAACAAATCCTGTGCAAATCAAAGAAATGTCACTGCAAAGCAAGGCTATATGTTTAAGAACTATAAAGGGGACATTCATGTTTTTCCTTATGAAAAAAGATATTTAGAATGCCTGTGAAGTAGTGGATGCCTTATCTGATGTCCCAATCATTTGCAACTGCACATGGATTTTCCTTATCTTTGAATATAAATTGCTAGCTGAAAGCCAAAATGAAACATATGCAGCCTTTAATGATTCTTACTCTTCATTTGCTGCTCCTTCCTGTCTTCAGGCTTTTAATTTATGCTTGTGTGTGCCACTAATTTACCTCCCTGAAGACAGGGAAAACAATCAGAGCTTTCACTCTTGGAGCAGGAGGAACTTTCAGAACAGCTAGGAGTAGGTGCGTGGATGTCAGATTTCTCAATCCTACAAAATGCATAAAGAGTCCTCAGATACAAGTGGACTGGAGTCAGGATGACTGAAATCCCAAGGATTTCTGTAGGGATTTCTCAAAGAAATACTCACTTCAGAATCCTCCTCATCAGAGAAAAGGCCCCTCTGTTTTCTTGGAGGTGTTTCAGATAAAGGCTTGAAGTCCTCACCTGAAGATGGTTGACTCTTTGGGACAAAAAAAGATATTGCATCAGCATGCATTTAGATTCAGTAAGGGCTGGCACATCTGTGACACGTTTTTGCAATAGAGAGGAGGGGGCTTGGCCAGGACCCAGAAGTTATTTTATACCACCTCATGGCATTGCTGGGGACAGGGGGAAGGGAGTCTCTTCGCTCTCTCTGAGTCAGCTCAGTGTGGCAGAGGAATCATTTCCTCTTTTTTATACCTTCTGTCATTAGTATTGCTGCTGTTGCTGTTTGCTTTCTTATCTCATTGCTGTTTCAAGTAAATTGGTTTTATCTCAGCCCCTGATCTTTACCTTTTGTGCTTTCAATGCCCCTCTTTGGCCCTCCCCAGGGAGAGAGGGGTGGCAGAAGTGAGCAACAGCGTGACTGCAGTGGGGCACTAAACTGGGAAGTACCTTTTCTAAACCATGAAAGACCCCTGCTAAGAGGCATGCTGATGACAAAATCCCAGCAGCTGAAGGGACAGAACCCAGGCTTGTCACCCATGGGCTGAAGTCCAAAACTCATGTGCTAGGCACAAGTGACTTGCAGGTCTTACCATAGGCCTCCTCTGCCACACCATCCTTCTCAGCAGAAGAATGTATGCAGCAAGTCATGCCAGGCCTCGTGAGCTAAAGGAAAATGTTTTTTTAACAAGCTGTGCTTCATAAAGGACAAGGGCAGTTTGTGCCAGCCATCATTTCCTGCATTATCCCAGCACAGCCCCAGCCTGCCACCAGCTATATTACCATTAAACTTAGAATGATCCCAGACCCAAGCACTACTGTCATAAAGCTTGGAGCATAACACAGCCCTCTCTTCCTGACTGAGCAGGAGGGGTGCTGCTGAATCAGTTCTCATCCTCTTCTCCAGGAAAGCCAAGTGCTGTGAGATCCCTCCTGACACTGCTCCCACTTCACTGATACTCTTGCAGTGCAGCAGAACTAGAAGGTGGCTTTGGCCCCTGTCTGTGCTCAGGTGCACCTCATAGGACAATATGGAGAAAGTGATACAGCAATTTGCATTAGACATCCCCAGCACTGTCCTTCTCAGTCCAGAGGGGATAAGAGTCACTGCAGCTAATTATGTTCAAATACTCATTGGACAGAAAATATAAAATGAGTATATACAGTACTGTAGAAACAAAGGGCATTACTACTTTCCTCAAGGCACTGTTCTGAAAGTGGTGTGGGTATTAGGAGTTTCTGGTAACTCTCTACGTATGTGCTCAGCACCACATTCAAAGCTTTCTACAACTTAGAGGAGTTTTCAGCTGAAAAACAGTTTTCTAAACTCCAAGTTTTGTATATGCTTAGGTAGAACTGTGACACCCACCCTCCTCTGCCATAGTACACACAAGCTGTGGGTTACCAGTTAAGTTGCTGTCAGTGGCCAGTGTAAGAGCAGGAAGTCTCTGCAGCACAGAACTGTGACACCGAAGGTTCGTAACTCAGGCTGGTTTCAGTTCAGCCATTAAATTCATAAACATCTTTTATTATCAGAGGCTTCTCATTTTGCTCTCATTTCAATCCTGCCTTAGTAAGATTCTTTCAATCACTGCCCACACAAATAAAAACCTCAAATAAACCCCAAGTTTAAAAGGCAAAAGGCATTTAAGGACCACTGAAGCACTAAATTATGGAAGACCCTGTGAATCTAGTCCTATTTCATAAATATGTCACTTCCACAGCGTTGTATATGGAAAGACTACTTCAGCTGCACTAGAAACATTTTCCTAAAACCTCAGCCATGTAATCCATTTCTATGCCATTACCTTTTTTTCCACGATTGCCTCCCTATGGCTTTCTGTTTCTTTAGTTGTGCCAGCAACCACAGAAGGAATGGCAGGTTTCTCCTTGAATAAGTCACCTTCTTCATCATCATCAAATAGGTCAGTTGTGGACTTGACTATGTAGAGACCAAACAAACACGGAATAAGGAATACAGAACAGGAAGATAAGAGAGTCTCAAAAGATACCACACTGTTTAACCATGACCAAGATCAGGAGTCTTCAAGAGAAAAAGCCAGACAAGCTCTCAAAGTGAAACACCACTTAGCTGGAAGCAGTGGTGACAGAATATGCAGTTAAGCAGCTGAGTCAGCTGGCATCTCTAAAGGCAGTGTTTTGCACTGCCTTAGCACAGGCCTAGACCCTGCTAATAGGGAATGTTGGGCACAAAGATTCAAGGCTGTGTGAATAAAGCCTGTACCAATTCCCTGATTCAAGTCTAGATACAGCCTAAGTGGTAGAGGAGCATCCTCAGAGAGAAAAGTCAGGGGAGAGCAAGTACAAACAAACCAGCCCCACACCACTCTGATGAAAAGAATTACCAATGACAGAAAAACCCTCTACAATGGAACACCAAAAACCAACCAAAGCCACAACCCCTCAAAACCCAAGTGGAACTAGCAATGATGGAGGTTTGAATTTTATAACTCATTGGTTCCTACCAGTTTGAATTTTGATGACCTTTGGTGTTTACTCTTTCACCACAAATGTTTAGAGATACCTGTATCTGGAGGCTTTTTGGTTGCTTCCACAAAGAAGTCATCATCATCATCATCATTATCAAATAGAACAACTTTCCCACGTTGTTTAGGAGTTTTTTCTGTGCTCTGTGCTGCAGATTTCTTGTCTTTTTCCCCAATTGCAGTGGAACTAAACACATCACTTCCTCCTGCAGGTCAGATGGGGGCAGAATAAAAATCAAAATAGCATTACCAGAGTTACCAAAAAGCTGAACTTGTGCCATAGTAAGTGGCATCAGGTATAGTTTCCATCTCAACAACTTTTAAGGTGCTCCTGCAACAGTGCCACATCAAAAGCATTAGCTAGACACATTCTGATAAAGCCAAGTCACAGACAGCCCCTAACTCTCACTGCAGCTGCTTTTTCCTCAAACCTGCTAATCTTCCCTAGAAAGAGCAGCCAGGCTCTGTGTTGAAGCTAAAGACTCAGTAGTCCCACACTGTTGCCCCTATGGACTTCCCAAACCAGAATCCTACTCTAATAACTAGTACACCACACCACTGTGGCCCAATACAAGTGGTAAGGTGCTCGGGGAGAGGAAGGACAGGTGACTGAGCTCTTCCCAGGAGCCACATTTGCCATGTGAGCCCACCAGCCGTACCGTGTACGAGACTGGGTTTGGCCGTGAGATCCCTGTACATGCCAGATATGGCAGTGATTAATTAGAGCCAGCCTGAGCAGCTGCTCCTTCTGCATCTGCCACGGAAATGTCCAGCCTCAGTGGTGAGCGTGTGATCATCTGCAAACACTTCTAAGCCTGTCTTTTTGCTTCTCATGTGTAGATGCTCAGAAATGAGACAGAGGTGGGGAGATACTTAAATGAAAGTTTGGCAGAAAGTAGAACAACTGGTATTGGTTAAGTCAGCAGACTGCATAAACTTTGATCAGCAGCAGGTTCTTATTAAAAAAAAAAAAAAGTGTCTTATGCAATTAAAAAGTGCCTCAGGATTGACAGGAATACAGCCACAAAATCTGGTTATTTATTAAAGATTATTGAGTTCCTAAACAAACTGTTCACTGGAATAGCAAAGCAGCCTCAATCTTGGCTTTTCTCTGGTGACTTAAGCCTGTCTACAAGTTATTGACAGGGAGCAACTAAAGACTAAACTGCCTGCTTATACAATAGTACCTCCAAGACAGAAGAAAGGATAAAAAATCCCACACATCAGTCTGCTGTTTTAAACTCTGCTACTGAGTTTTACAATTATGTACAAGTCCCACTGTTGACATATCTTTGACCCTGGAGTAAAAAGTCTGTATTTGTGTACTTCCTACTCTAAAAATTATGCTGAGGACTCAGTTGACTGAGGCCAGTCTTAAAATAGGCCTTTATTAAAAGGCCAAAACTTAAAATTCAGGTACTTCAGTCAAATGAAGAGCCTGCCCACTGACAGAAATCTTTGTCAATTAATTCAAAAAGGCTGGTGACGTGTTTCTTTTCATTAATCACCTTGGATTCTGACACGAAACAGAGATCTTAATACAGTTCTTTTTTACTTTTAGCTCCAAGTTATAGTTCTGGTTCTTCCCCATGTATGCAGATCCTCCAAATCAAAACCAGAAAAACAAGACTGATCTCAACATAGGAACTTGATGTTTAAACTGTTCTATTCCTAACCCAAGGGAATACAATCAAATGTGAAAAATCAAAATGCACTTCCTTCTCAGAGTACAGGTGGAAGCTGTGACTGCATGCACAGCAGAATTAAGCTGTATAATATCAGCTGAAGTGACACACATACCTAAAAGTTCAGAGCACAACACTTGAAGCTGACAGTTGCTAAAATCTGCCATCAGTGACACCTACCTTCAGAGCTCCTCCAGAATCTTTGATTATCCATAAAACATGCTGCAGTTTAGGCTTAGCATGGTAGAAGCGTCTGTATTTGTCATTAAGCGTATGATCAAGCAATGCAGTGCTGCTGTATTTGGATAGTTTTTTCTTTAAAACCTTGGCAGTAGGTTTTAAAGAAAAGAGCATTTTGTGCATGAAGCAATTGGCTATTGAATAAATCATACCTGGAAACAGAAATACTGCACCTGCAGGAACTTTCTTTAAGGACTTTGTAGAGGATGCTGAAATCATAGGAAGTACAATACAAATGGATGCACTTATTTTATGCTGTCAAAGCCTTCAGAACTCTACCACAGAAACAGGAATCCAAGAAGTTGTCTGAGCTGCTTTTTCTTACTTAACACCTCAGAACTCTTTACACACTCTCCTTGAACTTCCCTGGGCTTTTGCAAATATATGCCACAGTATTTTTTTCCATTTAAACTCCCCAGAACAGCTCTATTATACTGAAGCTTATAAGCACATTACATGTTTACATACAGCATTATTTGCAACAGTTCACATACACACACTAAAAACCACTTCAATCCAATACATTCAAAACAAAATGGCTTAGTCTCCCAACACATATCCGAAAATTCATCAAATACAGTGCTTCAGTAAAAGCTCTGCAATGCAGAATATGTGCTCAGAGTCCTTAAGGGTCTAGATATGCACCTAGTTGGAAACTCATGTGAATTAATCTGCAAGAAGAAATCTCTGCTCCCCTCAAACCCACAACTGGATCCTGCAAAGTACACTTGAGAAGCAGGAACCCAGCACATGCAGAGAGCTCTGCCAACAGCAGTAAGGACCTCCTTTCAGCTCTAGGAGTAGGCATGTGTAACAGATCACAGCAAACACATGTAAAATTCAACACACCTGTTCTCTTTTAAGGCTGGTGAAGAGAAGGGACTTGCCCTGCAATTGCTACACGAGGCTTCCTAGTTTGGGAATAAACAGTCTAGCTGCTAGGAGTAATAAATCACAGCATAGATAACACTACAGGAGGCAACTGTTGATTCTTACCTTCACTTACTGGGACTCGTTCCTCTCTCTCTTTTGATTCTTCTCCTCTTGGTGCTTCAGCAAAAAGATCACTCTGATCATAGATGAAAATGCAAAGGGGGGGAAGTGGTGAATTTGTAGGAAATTACAGATGTTGATTTTTCCATATTGAATGTCCACTTCTAAGCCAAGACAGAGGAGGTAATCACCAGTCCCTTCTCAAAAAGATGTCTGCAAATACAGACCAGGTACTCAAGTGTTAACTTGAGTGTATACATTCAGAAAAGCAGCTCTCTTCTAAAATTTAATTTACTGATCAGTAGTCTATCTGTTGAAGAGAAGGAATGACCTTTTATTTGCACATCTTCAAGGACTTACACTAATTAATCTACAGCTGGTTAGGTCCTGATTATATCCTTTTAAGCTTTCCTACAGAAGTTTATGCAGTAAGGTTTGAGGGAAAAATTCAGGTCAGGACAAGCATAAAAATACTCCTGAACTTCATGTGAATAAAACAAATGATTTACACTGCTACTAAAGAGATGTTAAGATGCCATAATGGTGCAGAGAAATACATTACAGCTCAAAAGCATTGCAGGACACTCCCACAGTTGCTTCTTGTGTTCAGGCTGCACTGCCCTGTACCAATCTCCAATAATCACTGCCTGGATTTCCAGGAAAACTCCAGATTTTTTGAGTACTGACCACCTAATTTCTTGAAGACTTCCCTCTTATGCAAATTAGGTATTAGAGGTTGACTACCTGGAGACACAAAATGCATGGTCTTTGTATAAAATTTTGTAGAAAGAAGGCATAACACTTCAGAAAGAGTATGGGAGCGCAGGGGTGTGGCTGAGGTGTCAGTGATCAATTGCCCATTTGTCACTTATTATTTGCCTGTTGCCCTGCTGTGTCTGCCTGCTGGTACAGCACAACCTCCTCCAACGCACAAGCAAAGTGAAGCTAAGTCACCCTTACGAGAAGTTTAACTTTAGATAACAGAAAAGCAAGAACAGGTGTATGCAGGCAGACAACAATCACAGACATATCTGCTTGGCTGTCCTGTGTCTACAAAGATGAGGAAAATAGTCTTAGTAATAAGTCACCAAGTGATGGCTTCATCCAAATTTGCACTGACACAAAGCTGGCTTGCACTATCAGATTATTTTACTTAATATTCTTTTTAAGCTATTGTCTGCCACTTAAAAAAAAAAGAAAACATTTTTTCAATAAAGGCTGTATTAGAATGGAAAGCATTGCACAGAACTACCTGAACTCTGTGTGTAGTTGAATATTACCAAGCAACAAGATGCTGTTTATCCTCTCTGTTTTCCAGAGGCAGGAATTTTCAGGGATCTTTTGTTTTGTTTTTAAAAGGGGGAAACACTCTGTTTCTACAATCTGCAGCATTCTCACCTCTTCATCATCAAAGAGGCCTGTTCCACCACTGAAGAGGCCACCCCTTGAACCAAACGGTGTGAAGTCCTCATCAGTCAGTTTGGGAGGCTTGAAGATGTCATCATCTTCATCTAGAAGAGCCATGAGCTTTGGTAAGACTGATCAAGTTTCAGGAAAGGGAATTAGAGACAACCAAAAAAAAAATTGCTTTGGTTCCATCTGCTCTCATAAGCATGATACATAGAGAGAGGCTGCTGAATGCAGCTGCTCCAGAAGGCCACATTAAAGGAAGAACTCTCACTAAGTGTGTTTCCAGCCTTGTTTACATGCATATCACAACCAAGATTTGTTTACACATTCATGTTGAAGGATGCCCACTGATATACCAACCAGCTTCTATAGCAGAGGCCATGATTTCTTAAGTGGTATCTCACAATCCAGCCCAAAATTCAAGAATCAGAGAGGATATCCTACCATCTGATGGAACTCTAACTTCCTTCTTCTCTTTTGAGGTTTTCCTCGTTTTGGTCTCTGACGACAGGGCTTTAAGAAGAAAGTTTCAATGAAAAATGAGTCAACATTTACTTACAGTCTGACATCAATCTAAGGCAAAAAAACACCTAAAAACATAGCAAACCAAGCTGACCTCTCTGCTTTCATATGAATCAGCCTGAGGAAGCAATTCTATGAAACACAGTTTCTAAAACTAGTACCTAAAATTGTAATAGAATCATTCTGTCAGGCGCTAGGGGTTCAACACAGTTGTCCACATGCAGACTAGTGTCACCTGAGATGTCAGAAAGCAACACAGCATTCCAGACATACAGGTTCCACACCTTTGCAGAACCTCTCAGATTTCAAATGGCTCCATATTTATTATTGTCTTCATTCAGCTACCAAAAGCTACAAAGTTACTTCCATGACTGGAAGATTTCCCTGTAAGTTGGTAGGTTTTATGCTCTTGATATCAGCAGACCTAGTTTGATTGTTTCAACTGTGCAAGAACACACACACACACAGAGAGCTCATCTGTTCATCTTCTCAATATTACAGGTCAACAGCAGCCTCATAAGCACTTGCTAACTCAATTTCAGCCAGCTATTTTCAACTGCTGCTTTGCTGAAAGACTAAATACTTGAGAGGTCTCTCCCTTTGAAAGGAACACGAAAGTAAATGTACTTACTTTTCCATTATTTAGTCTAAAACATCATGAGTAACAGTAGCAAAGAAAACTTCCTCAAAACAGTATATTTAAGCCACAAGAAAACAAACAATCCACACCACATGAAAACATCTATCTACTGCTTGAGGTGTTTTCACTGTAGCGCTCACAGAAAGACCACAGTGACCAGTGGCTTCCACATACTTACTTGAAACAGGAGAAAGCACATGTGGTCAAACATGCAGAGGGAGAATCAGATTGGAGAGAAAACCTTTCCAATAATGTGTGTTTTGAGAGTGACCTGTCTCACCTGAAAGCAATGCGTTTCTCACTATAACTCCCAGTGAATTCCAATTCAGTCCTCTGACTTATGGCAAAAGAACTTCTCAGAGCACAAAATAGTGTCTGCAATTCCTCTTTTCATGCTTTTACCTAATACATGTTCAAATAACAGATCTGTGTAACTTCATGTATTGTTACCCACAACCTTCTGTCCCACACTTTCACGAGTCCCCCATTACTGCACAAGCACTTTTCAAAACTTGGGAGGTAACTCACACGAACGCTCCTCGTCCTGTCTGACTGCCACCTCTCCTTTGATTCGGGCTGCCAGCTCATCTGCAAATGATGTTGGCCTCTTCTTTTTCTGAGCAGCAGGGACAAATAACAGCATATTTCTTATATAAGATCAAGTTAGCAACTTGATGCAATTGCAATTATAAATACTGTATTCTGTAGCCTCACTTTACAATATCTTGTCTAGACTTTGCTTGAGGCCCTCAGAAGAAGCAATACAGCTTTCTGTTAAGAAAGCAGGGATTAGGTGTGCATCACAAATTAAAAAACTCTCAGAATTTCTAGATCTGATGAACACATAATTTTTAATATCACCTTGCTTTGTAAGCAGAAGAAACAAAAGGCCTTTACCTCACAAAAATGCAACAATCCATGTTCTTGAAAGGCAGCTTTGATACTTGGTTAGAGTGCAAGAATCCCCGAGTTTAAAGGGGTAACACCTGAACAATCATGTTAAAATACTGCTAAGGATTTCTGGAGGCACTTCCTACAGGATTCCAGGTATTTGAGAGTTACCATTATAATCTCTTCATACAGGAAGTCAAATCTCCCACTCCAGGAAGGCAACCATTACTCACAGGCTTTGTGCTTTCATCTAAGTCTCCATCTTCATCTTCCTCTTTTTCAGAGTCAAAGAGATCACAGCCATCATCATCATCTTCATCACTCATCTGGGCTATCCTCTACAAAACAATTAATATCTTGTTCGCATACAAAACAAGCACAAAACTACATCTGCTTAGATAAAATATTCAAACTTACAGAAAGGATGGGAACTTACAGCCAATTTTGAGTACTTCCAGATTGGAATTGACACCAACAGCTTTTGAAAGGTAAGGAAGTAGTGCTTCTAGCTCTAAGCAAGTTGCTGCATTCTCTAGCACACCCCAACCCTGTGCTACTAAATGCTACAGCTGAGGAGACAAAGGCTCCCCTCACGAGGTGTTCACCACTAGCACACACAAACTACAGACCTGGTACTTAGTCTTAACACAGGAACACTGTGATCAGCTAGTAAAAAAGTGTATCATCCTGCACTGTCCTAAAGGTGGACAGCAGAATGACAGACATTACATGCTCGCATCCTGGTTTCAGTTATTGTTTTATTAATAAGTAGATTAAATAAGGGTTGCTTTTTGCAACATTGCTCTTTTAACATTAAATCATGCCAGACTGAGGATCCCCACATAAAAGTCTTTTGTAGTGGCACATCTAAATATGGGTAAGATTGCTTCTTCTAAAACCAATTACCAAAGTCAGGCTTGAATTTTTCCGTCCCAACATTTCCTTTCTCATTCATTATCCAAATGGATATACTGCTCAAATATCTAATACTATTCACATCTTTGATTTCATGTAATATGCAAACTGCACTGTTCCTTGCCTCCTGCATGGCAAGATTAGAATTTTCATTATAAACCAAATAAACCCACAGATGCCTAGCCTTCCTGGGGTAGATTCTTTGAACTCTCATGTCTCCCAAGTTGTTCCTGAGGAAAACACGGATCAGGCAATGCCATCCCACAAAGGCTCTGTATTTAATGACAGCTTGCAAACATGTCTTTAAGCCCAACCCAGGTTCATTTTCAAAACATGGTGCCATCTGGCCAGACCCATCTCATAAAAAGTTATAAAAATCAGGCCTCACAAACTTGCTAATAGTCAACTGTCTAGAGTTCTCATCTCCTCTTTCATGCATGCTCACTGTGCCACAAGTATAAAGTGTTTCAGGTATGCACCAGTGTTTAACCGTACCGTCTTTTGGTCATCTTCACTAGGGTTTCCAAATTCATCATCTGATTCCTGTAACACAAGAGACCCAGAGACAAGTATCACACATTACTTCGTCCAGTGGTTAAGGGAGAGGGCTCAGAAACTCTGAACCTCCTGAAGTTTGGACATTCAGATCTCCTCACCATGATCTGACTAAGAAATTGTTCCCCACTGCTGACCATCTTTACAAAAGGAGCTCACTAGAAAATCATTAATTCAGCAAGGACAGCAGGCTCCATTGTGACTGCATCCAAGTAACTCAAAAGGGATTTCACTTTAAGTGAGCAAAGACACCAAAAGCAAACACCTCAGGAGAAAGGGATTGCTTCCATAGCACAGTTAAAAAGCAGAGACATCCCAGCCAAAGCAGGCAAAACATATCAGAAACAGATATTCCAATGCAGCAGATTTATGAGGCAAAGCCTGGAGGTGCATTACTTAAAACATTAAACTTGTTCCTGTCAGTCTCCATCCCATTCTTTGCAACTGTAATTTACAAGAGATTTGTTCTCCATAAATGCAATTCTTGATAAGAATCTGATTTGCTTCACAAAATTAAATTAGAGTGGAAAAAAACACTTCAGTTTGAAGTATTCTGCTTTAATAACAGTTAAGAGTCAATATGACACAAATGTTCCTCTGGAAAGCTGCAGAGGAAAGCACTGCATAAGAACAATAACAGAAAGTATATTTATCACAACCAACACAGGGAACATTGTGCAGTAGTATCTTGAGAGCCAAGATCAAAAAGCAAGGTAGTTAATGGCCTCACACACAAGGAATGCTCGTGCAAAGCAGCTGGTACTTGCCTCTTACCTCCTCATCCTTCTCTTCACTGTCAATTACACTTCCACGGTCACTATCTACTGATCCTTCTAATTTAAATGGAAACAAAAAAGTTATGGACAGACACAGAACAATGTAGTCGCCATTTAAGCAACCTAAAGACTCTATGAAGAAAACTAAAACTCAGGTGGGTAGAGAGTGGTTTGAAAGAGCTTTGAAAGCTGATGAAATTTTAACACTTTGGATTTCTAATACATAAAGCAAAGTAACTGAGAAATTACTGCTTTGTATACTGGAAGAGTGGTTGTTACAGCATGATGAACATGCTTTTTTCCCAGCTAATTACAGCCTGCATCTAAACATGCAAGAACAGTACACAGGATAACCAAAGCAATGATTTGAAACAGTCAAAAATCTTGGATTAGAACTAATTACTTGCATAGAAATAAAAGGTCACACCAGCACACACCTTCACTAGAGAGATCTCCAAGGCCAACATCATCCTGTTCCATAAACTGCTGAGAGCCAATCAAGTAAGGTAGAGGTCTGTCAATATAGAGATCCTGGAAAGAGACAACATTAGGTCTTTCTGACACCTCTGAACAGCCCTGCATGGCTGACAAAGACAGAAGTCTTTCACTCCTTGTTTTAACTCAAAGAAGATACAAGCTTGTTTAGAGTCCCACCAAACATCTGCTTCAAGTCAACATACAACTGGCTGGGCTAGCTGAGGTTTATTCCTCTCAACACTGTCAAACAAAGTGGCTACTTCTATTTGTGTAGTCCCAACTTGTTTTCTACATGCCACCTAACAGAAGAATATCCTTGCAAAGACCTACAGGCATGGGTGTTATCCCAAAACCTGGACCTTGGATTCTTAATTACTGGGACAGTAAAAACCACACATAAAGATATGGTTTGTAACTAAAAAGCATGAAATCTGTATCTCCCCTCCCACACAGAACTGAGGCCTCCCCTTCAAAGTTTATTCCATTAACCTAACTTCCTTGAGGGTGCCATACCTTAATGCTAACCTAACTGCAAGACAAGCTGTAGCTACAAGAAGTAGCTCAGCAGAGAGCACTTCTACAGATGCAGTCATCAAATCCTCTTTTTAGGTAACAGGTTCAGCTAACATCAATTTTACCCTAAGGCAGTTATACAGCTGATAGAAGCAAAGAGCAAGTCCAAGAAAGCAAAACAAACCCAGCAAGAACAGGTCCCCGTACCTTTGGCTCAAGTATCAGTTCCACTCTTTCGTTACTTTCTTCCTCTTCTGAGTCAGAGTTCCCTGCTTTGATGTCTAGCTGTTCAAATGCACTGTCCAGAACCTGCAACCCATAATTCACTGCTTCTTGAATTTTAGGGATTAGATCAGCTTCTTTCTGTTCCCGTGTCTTTTCCTTTAGTAACAGAAAAAACACATGCTCATTGCACTTTACTTAAGACTCAATCTTACCACAACACGCATACAAAATGTTAATTTCAAATTAGCACAATGAAAGCTTTTTCACTATGTGCATTAGAAGGACAATCAGAATTATTTTTGCTTAATTCATTTTCATCACTCCAGAAACAGAGATGCATAACAACTTGAAAAAATCAATGCATAAGTCTTGTCTGTTGGACACAGTACTGAGCCTGGGGAGACCCTAACAGATGATCACACACTGTAGTAGCCACCAATATCACTGTCAACTTTATTTCTGAGTGACATATACTATCCAACAGAGGGACTTCAAGGAGAAAGGAAGGAGTTTGGTTTGTAAGCTGTAAATGCAAGCAAAGCAAGTTTGAAAATGAGAAGGTAGACAATGGCTGCAAACATACTGACAGCACTCAAGGCAGCTGAAGTTAACCACCTGCTCTGTTTTGTCTCCAACATCAGCTTTGGGAATAGGCTCTTCCACTTCTTCATCATACACTCTCTGAAAAGTCAAGCAAAATTAATTAATGTAAGAACAATGTACTACTACAGGGATAAACCATGGGTACCACCAAAAACTACACTGCTAATATATAATTAATTACACATTAATTCATTACACATTAAAAAAAGGAAGCCATGGATGATGTCAAGTACCTTTATGCATTGGTACTGAAGGTACCATCAGCAGCCTCTCAATGCAAGTGAGGTAATTCAAGTTTGCTAACAGACTAACCTGAACATGATAAAAAATGCACTGTTTTAACCTTCCCAACATAAAGCTGTTCTAGACACCTTCAGAGAGAAACCTATAGTTTACTTAGAGGCTGTCTATTTTCCTTTAGTAGCTTTCCTTCCATACTCACAGAGAGGGTTCACAACATCCCTCAACCTTCAGTTTGTTCTGATGATCCCTGACATCCAGCTCTTTTAGCACTCTTTTGTAGGACCAGCTACAAGGAGACAAAGGGGAATAAAAGATCTCCATGGAAACTGCAAACCTAAATCCAAATCTCAAACACAGGTGCAGTTATCCTCTGGGAAGAGACAGATCTCTCACTAACTAAACTGAGAATCAGAAATGAAGACCTATTTCTGTGCACCTTAATTTGGGAACAAACAGCTGTATGCACATGAGATTTAAAACATTTGGTACAAACTGTTCTCAGCAGAATCATTATGCTGAACAGCCAAGCTAGGTCAGAAAAGACACTGCAGCTCTGAAAAAACCCACTATCACCAAAACACCACAGAATATAAAACCAGTTTTCCATCTTTTCTTTTGCCACCATCTTTCCAATAATAATGCCATGATGAGACACATATGCCCTGAAATAATGCTGATCAAAACAAAAGACCTGATAAAACCCACAGTGCTAAAATACCTCCAAGAATCTGAAATACTATTAAAGCTCTCCATCTTAATTAGACACATATTTCTAGTGATACAATGCTGTAACAGGCTTTCAAGTCTAGCTTTATCTTTCAAAATAGAGATATCTATAAAGCAGCAACATCAACCAGAAAATATGCTTGGCATGACCACACCAAGGGGACAATTCCCTGCAGGCTAACACCTTTAATACCAAATGCTTTTACAATAAAATAACACCACTGGGCAAACTTATAGCATTGTATAACACTCCTCTTATTTAGACAGGTAAGTGCAGACAAATGCTACATTCATGCAACTTGTGAAGATAAACCAAGACATCCCAGAATTCCCAACTCATTCATAATTCTAAAAGCAAAACTGTATTAGCAAGGAAGGAAGGTGTCACTGAAAAGGCAAAGGGAACCTGCCAATATTGGATAGTGCATCACACACAAGGGAATTAGAATAGATTTAACAGAACACAATTAGAAGTCACTTCATCTCTAAATCAGCACCAGACTTGCCAGAAAGCTAAATCACTTCTCCGCACTACATTAAGAGACAATGACAATGTCTGAAGTACAGCTTCGATGTTTTAGTAGAACACACTCACATTCTCTATGAACTGCGTGTTGGACAACATAAGAAAGTCATTGAAGACATTATGAAGGCGACAGTCTGTAGCTTTTGTTTCACTAATCAATCCGTCCACTTGTTTTTTGATTTCATGTGTCCTGGAAATGGTTTGTTGTGAGAACTCTTGTAGAAAATGCAGAAGCTGTTGACAACAACAAAGGAAACCAATAGTCACATTCCAACTCTGTTATCTTTTGGCACCGTTTGTAAGACAGGCAGCACTGATCATACACTTCAACTGAGGACCAAAATACACGCACATTAGACTGAAACACGCACACACGCAGGACCAAGTCCCAGCCACTTCATTCTGCATCTCCGTTCCTCATTTCAGTTTTCCTGCCCGGACCGGAGGCTCAAAGGAACGAGCGAGCGGCCGGGCCCCGGGGGGATGCGCTCTCCCCGCGGCAGGCCCGTCTCGAGACCCCCGGCCGCTCCCCGGCCAGGGGCGGCAGCACCGCCCCGCACACGGCCCCGAGCCCCAGGGAGGCCGCGGCCCGCCCACCCCTCCGGTGCCGGGCTCAGGCCCGGTCCCGGCCGCACCGCTCACCCCGGCGTCCGAGGCCAAGGACCAGCTCTGGCTGCCCTTCCGGATCTCGTCCAGGGACCAGGGCCGCTCCCATACCGGCGCCGGCTCCGCCACGTCCCCGTTCATCTGCGGGAGAAGGACGGTGAGCAGCGGGGCCGCGCCCGCCGCCGCCGCGCCCGCCCCGGCCCGGCCCGGCCGCTCACCCTGGGCTCGCGCCGCCGCTCCGCGCGGTCAGCTGAGCGCCGTCACGTGACCCGCCCCGCCCGCGCGCACCGCAGGGCCGCCAGGGGGCGCGGGCGGGTGGGCGGAGCCACCGCGTCCCGTCCTGTCCCGTCCCCGCCCACCGCATCCCGTCCCGTCCCCGCCCACCGCATCCCGTCCCGTCCCCTCCATCCCGTCCCATCCCCGCCCACCGCATCCCGTCCTGTCCCCGCCCACCGCACCGCATCCCGTCCCGTCCCCGCCCACAGCATCCCGTCCCGTCCCCTCCATCCCGTCCCCTCCCACCGCATCCATTCCCGTCCCCTCCCACCGCATCCCGTCCCCTCCCATCCCACCGGACCACATCCCATCGTATTCCCTCCCATCCCTCGCCGCGGGAATCCCGCGGAAAGAGGAGCCCGCTGGGAGGCGGGTCCGGCCGCCGACGCTGTGTCCAGGGTCTGGCACCCATCAGTGGGAAGGGACACAGCTTGTAGGGGACACGGCTTGTAGGGGACATGGCTCGTAGGGGACATGGCTTGTAGGGGACATGGCTTGTAAGGGACACGGCTTGTAAGGGACACGGCTTGTAGGGGACGCGGCTTGTAAGGTACACGGCTTGTAGGGGACATGGCTTGTAAGGGACACGGCTTGTAGGGGACATGGCTTGTAAGGGACACGGCTTGTAGGGGACACGGCTTGTAGGGGACATGGCTTGTAGGGGACGCGGTTTGTAAGGGACACGGCTTGTAAGGGGCACAGCTTGTAAGGGACACGGCTTGTAGGGGACACGGCTTGTAGGGGACATGGCTTGTAAGGGACACGGCTTGTAGGGGACATGGCTTGTAAGGGGCACAGCTTGTAAGGGACACGGCTTGTAAGGGACACGTGCGCGGCGCGCCCTGCGCTACGCGGGAAACAAAGTCGAGGGTAGCAGGAGGGTCTGCCGCGCATCATTCCCTGCTGGAGCATGGGGTCTGCTGGTGCTCAGGCTTAGGAGTAAAAAGAGACCCCTTCCTCCTATTTTTCTTACTGTAAGTGCAAGGTTTACCCTAAGCCAAGTAAAATCTCCTTAGTTTTAAAATGAATAAGCCTTAATAAACCCATGCCAGAATTCCAGGATTTGCTAGGAGAAAACGCTTTTCACTAACATCAACAAATATACAGTGCAAATTGCCAAACTGGTATTCAATTATCCCTAGGCCTCTTGAGGTTAAACGCCTCTGCTAACTTCCCCTTTTCTTGCTATTTTTTTTCCAATAAAAAGCCTTTCATACTACTGCATTTCATATCATTTTATTATAAGTGAATTCATGAGAAAGGAAATGACAATAAAATAACCTGTTCTTCCAGGTGGTAACTAAATAATCCATTGGCAATAATCAGACCTTTATATTAGCACATGGAGTTTATTTATTTATTGCACTTAACTACATTGACACCACTCATGAGGAACCAGGGCACTGATTGCTCTTACTTGGGTTCTCAAATAAGAAAAAACATGTAAGATCTCCAAGTTCTTATATATTGATCTAATAGCTACATTCAGATACTGAAAATACATTGCTAGGTGACACAGAAACTTCTAAAGGCAAAGTATCATAATATTCCTTTCAACTCTATTTTTCTATGATTCTATGACAAGACACTGTTACTGAGCTGGCTCTGTAGAGTAGAGCTTTAAACCTAGTAGAATTTGAAGAATTTTAATATACTGATAATAAAGCAGGAACTAAGAAAGGACAGGTAGAAAATACTAGCCTAGTCTAGTTTCACAGTGTCTTGAGCAAGATTGTTAAAAACCACAGATGGGATTAATATAAAATTATTCTCAAAGCCTTTTAGTATTTTGCTGTAGTTTCTTCTCTGCAACATCCTGACAACCAGAAAAACTTGCTTTTAGTTAATTTCCATATTCACTGACATGTGAATCCCCTCTGTTGATAATGCAGAACTCTATTTTCACAGAAATTTGTGCATTATAAAATATGATCTTTGTGCACTATATGGTCTTTGTGCACTGATGCTGTAAAATGTAGGGTCTTAGCATTGGGCAGCTTCAGGTCTGGGAGTCTTGCAGATCAGTTTCCATACAAAGCCCAGCGTGACTACAAAGAACCTGAATGGTTCCTTAGGGAAAGCTGTTTATTTGTGATACACCAGTCTCTGAGCTAAGAGGACTATGAATGGCACAACAAAAATCTGCTTCCTGGAAGTCCTGTCCTAAACATTACAGACAGGGTTACAAAAAGCATTTCATCCTAAAATTCCTTTTAGTGAGAAATTTAGACAGGTTCCATTTGAAGTTTAGAGAAAAGACAAAGAAAAATCACTTGCTGTTCCCCTCAGAACTCTCTAAATGGTTATGTGACATAAAGGTTTAAAAAATCACATATGTCATCAGGGAAAAATCTGCAGATTAAGAACCAGAATATGTAAGACTGGGCTGAGGTCTCTGACATCCATGCTTAAAGCTATGCCTTAGCACTTGGTTAAACTCACAAATATTTACAAGGTAAAGAGAATACCACAGCCAGCATTCTCAATAGCTAACAGAAACTAAATATGGTTTTATAATCTTACAGCAGGATGCAAACATAAAAAAGTCAATTTACAATTGAAAGTTAAGCTTCTGCCTCCAATGGGAAAGAACCCCAATACAATTTGTGCATTGTTCTTCATTTCCCTGGCCACTCCTTGCTCTCATGCTCAGTAGTACTGTATGTCTTGGTATAGAAACAGAGAGATGTGGTTGTTCAAGCCCTGCAATTTCCAGAATTCCTGTCTCCAAGAGATAGTCCCAGCACCTGCATTATCTGCAGGCTGCAAAAAGTCTTGGGGTGACAAGCAATATCAGGGCTTGAAGATTCCTCAGACTCAGTGTAGAAAATAATATCTGTAGCTAGAAATAAGTACATGTGCTGTCACTGGACCAGGAGGGGAGCCTGAAACCTCCAGAGGAACTTCCCCTTCTGCTTGATATTCATTGCTGGTTAATGCAATGACAGAACACACAGCTTGCCTATTAGTGTATTTATTCATTTCAGGGATTTCAAAATCTGGTTTCCTATAAATAATTATAACTCATAAGAAATAAGCAACTATGATTACCCATGTCACCTAAAAAGACCTTGCTATATCAAGTCAAATGATTTTCTGCAATAAGTTGAGCAAGTAGTAAAAAACTAATCTGATAAATTCAGTTCAGGTAACTAGAAATTAAGGGAAAAAACCAAAACCCACAGCAAAACAACTAACCCTATAAATGAACCTGGACTTGGACACATGACTTCATTGGTTCATGGTTTGATCCTTCTTTGAGCTGAAAAGTTCATATCTGGTGGTAAAATCTGGCTTGGAGAACAGGCATTACTCTGGAGATCCTTGGTGAGGTGTAGAAATACCGACTATGTCAGGAATAGGGAAACTTGACTTCTGACTTGGCTCTGGTTTCTGAATTCCTCTATTCAGCTCATAAGCTCTGAAATTTGAAATCTCTGACACACTTAAGGGAGTCAACCAAAATCATGCATCAAGTCAGCATCAGAATGAAGAAAAAGAAAAAAAGTCCTGAATCACAGTCCCATGGTTTTCTGCTTTAGTCTTTAGCAAAACTTTGAAACGTGAAACTCACAGGACTAATGAAGTACTGCTAGCCTCCCACTGTTGTAAACAGATCAAGAAATTAAACTTCTCATATTAATTGAGGCATCATAGTTGATGGAGCGAGATAGAGCCAGGGTGACCTGGTGGTAGCAAAGCCTGCACACAACAGGTGAAAGGAAGGGAAGGCTTTTACACTGGTACAAGAGACAGGATGGTGCACGTCACCCACACTTTCTCTACATTTATATGAAAGCCTTATATCAAGAGATCAGGGAAAAGATACACAATCATCACTGACAGAGTTTGCAAATGATACTTCATGTGCCAAATAATAACTAAGTCTGGTCATCTTACTGATGAAATAAACTGTGCTTACTTAGTTCATGCTTTAGAAAGTTTTTTGGGTTTTGGGGTGGTTTTTTTTTTTCATTGTGGAGGAATAGGATTTTTTAACAACTCTGTAAAGCATAAAATTTGTATTAACAAGTGACGCTGTTAAAGATCACAACGACACAGACTCTGACTTCAGAACGGGGGACAATGACTCCGTTTATTTCTGGGAATTTCTTCCCTTTTATGCTATTTTACAAAGAACAGCCCAGTGGATGGAAGAAAGACAAACTTCTTCAATGACATTGGTCAAGTCAGAGGGACATCAAGAAGAAGTCCCTCCTAGGGAAAGGAATGTAAACAAAGGTTACAGTTAGGAAAACGTGTCTCTTGTTGACAGAAAAGTCTCTGGGTTCCAAAGTTTCAGAGAAAGCAAAACATCACAGGCACGAACCAGGGCTACAAACAAGAGTGCCCCTGAGAAGAATTTAGGGATGGAAAGCAAGTGTTTTCTATCTAGAACAATGTGGTGCTTAAGACAGCTGATGAGGTACCTGGATACATATACAGGAAAGGCATTATGTCCTTCATAGTGTCTGAGCTTGTTTCCACAACACTTACATGCCTTTATACCTTGTTTTATATTCAGATTTGAAACGAGGCAGTGTCAAGTTGGAGACTGTGCAGAAATGGGTGGCATGAATGAAAACAAATTTGTGTTACAGATTGGAAGATAACAACTGCTGTACTCACTGGAGAAAGGTTGTAAGCTGAATCAATACTCTGTAACACAGATAAGAGGAGGAGTTGGATGATAAAGTACTGTTATCTACCATGCCAGAAGCAAAGGATGAGAAAGGATATTTACTGAATTTTGTCAATGAAAACATGACTATCATTAAACTGAAGTTTCCAAATGTAGTGATTATAGCAAAAAAAACCCCCAAAAGTCATGTGTTTAGTTGGCCAGTTGAATGCTTAGGAACTTTTCATTAAGTATGTCTTCCTTCCTAAAGAATTGTCAAACCTGCATGGACTGGAGCTTTAGTATTTCCTCCAGGGAGGTAATGGAATTCTTTTGTGATGTACCTTAATTGCTTTTGCTCCTGCTGAATTCTTTGGGTCAAATTATTTCTTATTAGTACACAGGAATACATAGTGCATGGGAAAAAATGACAACTTTTCTTGCCACCATTGCAAAGCATATAACTCTGTCTTTAATTTACACTAAAAAATAAAGTCCCAAAGGATTCAGCGTATTTTTTCAGTCTCTAAAGGTTATAGGCCAAATTTCCTTTAGCCAATGATAAGTCTCCCACAGGAATGAGTTTCAAATTGCTTGGCAGCATCTGTAACAAAGTATTTTAAATGTAGGTAGGGACACAGGTGGATATTGCTTCCTGCAAAGAGGTTGCAGGAGCAAGAGAAAGAAGAGTACTTGATTAGCACTCTGAAATTTATCACTTCTTGGGAAAGTGCACATTTAAAAGTGATCATATAATCTATGATGATTATTCAGGTCAAAGCCAGAAGAGTTCCACAGGAGTAACAGCAAGGTTTTGATTTGAGAGGATTTTTTTATTTAGGTGGAGGAGGAAGAGAGATGTTGTAATGGGATCCAGCTTCAGCTAAGCTCTCAATGTTAAGAGGTTTTCATCCTGGTAGTGGCCAGGGACCTTTGGTTATGTTTCAGTGCACACCACAGCACTAACCATGAGTATGCCAAGATCTGGCAAAAGCTCCATTTGCTATTAATACCTGGTGCAGTGCTCAGCACCTTCCAGGCCACTGATAGCAGAAAGGATTTCACATGCATTTCTGCCTCACCTAAAAATCACCCAGCTGGATAATGCTGCTCTACAGCTTAGCTATCAGTACGTGTACTCCATCATGTGTATTTTCTAATCCTAATGCTTCCAAGAAATACAAAGTTCTGGACTCAACAATTGACCCAGGTCGATGCTCTACAAAACCAAACATTTTCTCATTGCCAGCTGGAAAAATCTCAGAGGTTTCTCTGGATATTACAAAATAACTGCATTTGCATTGAGCAGGCTTTTTTCCCTCCACCTAGACTTGAATTGCACAACATAAAGGCATTATAAAATATTTGCTCTCTGATTCCACATAAAGAAGTTCAGCTTTCTGTGGAAACTTAGAGCTCTTTGGAAGCCAGGCATTCCACCATGGTAAGTCCAAGGTTTAGACTGGTTTGGGGTTTTTGTAATGGGGATACAAATAGGTATTTGCTTTCAAACTGCAAAAGGAGAGCATTTAAGAGACTCTTCTAGTTACACCTTTTAAATGTGGCTATACTGTATTTCAAACCTGTAAGATGCAAAGTCAGGAAGACACCTCTGTGAAGATTTCTGTGAATTTTGTTCTTTGTATTGCAATTCTTTGCAAGAAACGGTACCAACGTCTCTTAGTCTTTCACTTGCTGTTATCCTTTCCTCAGAGATGTTTGTGAAAACACTCAGAGTTTTGAAAACATTTAGGACCATGCTTTTAAAACTTAGAAATGTGAAATAGAGTTTAAACTGCCGTCATTTTACAAAGGAAAAAGTGCACATTTTGTTGGTGTATTTTTTCTGTTCTTCACTTTTGATCCCTCAAATTGTGTCCTGTCCCAGCTCTTCAAGCTTCCAAAGGTGTTTGCAGAATCTGGATCAACAGTTAGGTAATGATAAATAGATAAAAGTCCTATGGCCTAGTTTTTGTGTAGTTTGTGCTCACATGATCCCAAAGGTACAGACATCAAGAGCTACCTTTGATGAGCATTTCAGGAATGGCATAGGTTCTACAGAGGAGGCAGTAATTTCTGTAATTTGTATTGATTCATAACTAGGAGAAATTACCATCTGCTTCTTTCTCTCTACAGAAGTCCTTTCTGGCTTTCCTTGTTGCAGTGGGCAGCATAGTGACCCTGAGTGATGCATACTGCTTTGAAGAATCTCAAATTCCAGGGAAGCCCTACAGAGGTACAAGCAAGGAAGATTCTCTGACCTGATTGCTCTGTGGTAGTTGGTGCCAAAAGCAAGGGAAAGCAGAGTCTTCCCCTGGGCTGTGTATGGTTACAGCAATATTCCTGCAATTGGTGGTAGGTTGCTATTGCTATTGCAGCACATGGAGGTCATTCAGGAGTTGAGAGAGTAAAACCCAAATCCTTCTTCTTTACCATTGCCTGGAATTACATTTTCAGAAAGGTTCAAGTAATTTTTAAACCCTTCAGCCTTTTGGTGGAGGCTTAAAGGAACATGTTCTCTTTTGCTGCTGTCTTATGCAGGGTGTATGCTGAATGGAAAACTGTATCCCTTTGGATACATTGAGAGGACAGAAAATTGCCACAGCTGCATCTGCAGTGAAGGGGTAATGAGATGCTGTTCCCTGTAAGTTTGAACTTCTTGGTATCATCACTGCTTATAGGATGACTACATCCAGTTTTCCATTGCTGTGGGTAAATGAGTTTGTAAGAGCACAAGAGAGCCTTTTCTCACCCATGTCACAAAGCTAGTGAACGCTAACATTTGCCTTCTCTTTGCCATTGACAGCTATGTTACTCCCCTTGCTTACGATGGAGAGAAGTGTAAAGTCCTTGTCAACAAAAAGCGCTGTGAGGTTAAAGTGGTGCCGAGGGATGACTCCTCAGAGGAGTGTTTCTTTCTGCCTGTGCGCTGACACCTGCTCCAAACCTCTCTGCACTGTGGAATTCCTCTCCTTCCCACAGATGTGCCATCACAGAGAAGCACAATGACATGGGAAAATCTGGTAAAAGAGAGCACTTCATTAGCTCACTTCTAACCTCCTAATTGTCCTCATGCAGCTTACAAGATGCATAATCAGAGAGAATGTCTCATTTGTAGCAAAAGGTCATATTCATATTCTTAATATTAGTTGTTAAGAGTTTGTGTTTTAAGTGATTTACAGATGTTTCATTAACTTTTAAACGACGTAGGATTTCATTCTACTGGTTTCCTTTGGACCTGTATTTATTTTTAAATTAGAGCCTTATTACCTGTAAGGTCCCAGGAGTTTCTGTAGAATCTGGGTGCCAATTTTCTTACAGATGAAGATGTCTTTCTTAGTGCAAGAATATTTTTGATTTTCTGACAGCACCAGAGAAAGTGTGAATGAATGATCAAAAAAAGAAATTTAACACAGGCTTTGAATCTCATGTGAATATATTCTTTAAGGTTCTGGGTCTGGGAAGAACCAGTGTATTTGTGTGATTAGCACATCCTTCCAGAATTTATCTGTGAGTGGGTCTTCCACAGCAAGGGCACCTCCTCCACCGCTTGTACTTGAAGCAGAATCTGAACTGCTCAGCACAAACATGAGCTGACACTGGAGAAGAAAGAAAATTAATTATGATGGGTTTACCAGCCAAGGAAATGTAGATCCTTGTCCCATTGGCTCCAGGGAATAGACTGTATTCACTGAGACTCAGAAATTGCATATAAATCTTTTAAAAATGACATTTTTTCATCTCAATATGCAATTCTATTGGTTTTTGTTTACCGGAGTAGCTGCCAATACTGAAACAGTTTTGGTTGGTGGGTGGTTTTTTTTGGGTGGTTTTTTTTGTTTGTTTGGGGTTTTTTTGGGTTTGTTTGTTTGTTTGTTTGTTTGTTTTCTTTTGTTTTTTGTTTTTTGTTTTTTGGTTTTTTTTCCCCTCTAAATAAAACTAATTTAGCAATGAAGTTCAGGAGTCTTTATTCTCCCTTGCTCTGAGCAGCAAAATGCTCAACAACATTGCCACAGGTAGTTTTCACTGGTTTGGGATTTTTTATTCATGACATTATCCATCTGCAGGAAAGCAGGCTAATACACCACTCATTCTCCTTTGAATTCTTTTTATTAATTATGTACCACCAAAAATTAATAAAATGTGTAGGGCAGAAAGAGAGATGTACTAGTTCTGTTTTCTATCCTTCACAGCAAGGAGACTGAAGAAAAACTTGTTGAATTTTGGTAACTTCCTCGGAAATCCCAACAAAACTTCCTCTCCAAATGAGAAGGAAGAAATAATTTTTGTGTTGGTAAGACACTGTAGAGTAAGTTTTATAAGCACAGGTTATACCACACAAAAGCTCCTTAGAAACAACCCATTATTGCCAGAGTAAGTCTAAATTTCAGTTTCTTAAGGTTTTATAGCACTCAAATTCAATCTGTTGACATGTATATGATCAGAGAATCATGGCAATACCACACATGTATTTAATCTGCAGCATATGTCACATTTTAAGCATTTCAAAAATAAAATGCTAGCTGTCATGTTATGAAAACAAACAAACAAACAAACAAACAAAACCATGAAATTTGTATCATTTTCTACCCTTTCAGGAGGCCATTCCTTTTGCTTTCTCAAAGAGAGGGTAAGCAATTCTCCTAGCTCAAGTTTGCTCTCAGAAAGTGATCAATTACTTTCAAGAAATATTCCAAGACATTATGGGGGTTTTACAGCAGGGTTTCCTGGGCTTACTTCTTCATACCACTGCATAGTGCTTACTGTTATTACAAACTAAACAGCCCAAGTGTCATTCTGGTGAAACCTGTCAGAGATGCAAGTCACAAAATCTCTCATGGTGTTCTGTTCTAGTTCCTGCCCATCTCAATCAGACAGGAAAGGGTGTAGGACAAGAAATGGCAGGACGCAGGATTTCACACACTACAGAGGAAAACAGCAAAGAAAAAAGAGAAGTGGTCCCAAAAGCCAAGATATCCCTGGATTTGGCTGAAGCATTCTGTGGCTGCCCTCCCCATCCCAGTCTGTTCTGAGTCCTGCAGCAACTTCCAACCATGGCATTTAGTGTTCACGGAGTCAGTAACTAACAGGTTTTAAAAATGGAAAAAAGCTCATGCTCTCTAAATAGAGCTGAAGTGCAGTGTAGATGGGATGCACACAAAATTAACTGAATCTCCTCAGAAATAAGTCCAAAGGATGCTGAACTAAGCAACTGGTGGTATAAAATGGAAGTTAAGCCTCCTTTCATTTTGTGCACACAAAATGGGCAGCTTGTGTTTGAGATAAAAGACCAGATAATTTGCTACCACCTGGAGGACCAAAGGCATGCTCCCAATGCCATTGTGGCCAGAGCAGGGTCTGCTGGTTCACCATGTGAGTTCCACAAAACCAGAGGCACTAGTGGACAGAACTACAGCAATGCTCCAACCTGCCACCCTTCCTACAGCTAATTCCTCAAGTCACGGCTCCACAAAAAGTCATTTTCACAGACATATGTGAAAATGCTTAATCAGCTGCAGGGTCAAGATAACAATCTGTGTTTGGAATCACTGTGGGGTTTGTTTTGTTTTGTTTTGTTTTGTTTTGTTTTGTTTTGTTTTTTTAATTTGTGGAATAAACTTTCTGTCATTTTTCTGACAGAAGACTTCTAAGACTTTTTTTACTACTGTCTTGGGTTATGGAACCAAAAATGTGTATTCTATTTGATCTGCTGGAAGCAGTTGGGGAAATGTTCTTCTTTATCTCTTGTAACTCTGGGAGGAGGGGGGCGGGTGCCTTTTGATAATGGGCCAACTGTTAAAACCAGGTGGGGCAGTGTTTCTTATCTCTTTCACCACCCGTCCTCCCTCCAAGGGAATATTTTCTGCTAATGGACCATTAAGACACCCCTAAAAGCACACATCCCCAGACTGTACCCTCCCCAAAGTAGAACATCCACATTCCATCATCCTATTGTGTGATGCTTCACCTAGTGGGGGGAGCCAACCATTCCTACCTGGATAAAATTGAGACGTAGGAACACGAAGCTCTCTGGCTTCGCCCAGTTCCTGGAGGAAGACTGGACCCCTTCTCATCATCACTGGACCCCTTCTCACCATCACTGGACCCTTGTTCTACAGGATCATCTCTACTTCAAGA
The DNA here is from genome assembly GCA_017589585.1 of Phylloscopus whistleri. Taxonomy (NCBI): domain Eukaryota; kingdom Metazoa; phylum Chordata; class Aves; order Passeriformes; family Phylloscopidae; genus Phylloscopus; species Phylloscopus whistleri. Next base: position 1,171,157 of record JADMLD010001001.1, on the reverse strand, counting down.
GAACCACATCTGCCACTCCAGGAGGACTCACTGTTTCCAACACCCTGACCAACAGAGTGTCAAGTTGTAGCTCTGACTCTGTCAGGGTTCTACAAAATTGTTGTTTGTTAGTTTGCTTGGTTGGTTGGGTGGTTTTGTTTTTTACTACGTTTGTATTGTTAATATTCCTAGTAAAGAACTGTTATTCCTATTCCCAAATCTTTGCCTGAAAGCCCTTAATTGCAAAATTATAATTTGGAGGGGGTGAGGGATTTACATTCTCCATTCTAAGGGAAACTCCAGCTTTCCCTGGCAGATACCTGTCTTTCCAAACCAAGACAGATTTTGGCGTCCAATGTGGGGCTACCAAACCAAGACAACGACACACCTTGAGATGGAAGGTAGAAGTGCAGGATATTTAGCATTTCCCATTAGCTGGAGATCCCTTTTTTTTTGCTGAATCTGCCACTCCTATTCATTCTGATTTACTGCCTCTGGACTTTTGTTCTTGCTGGTACAATATCTGTGGCCATCTCCCTCAGCTCTACCCACACTTCAGACATGGAGGTCTCCTCGTTGCACGCGTAGCCTGGTATTTGTGGTTGGCCCTTTAGATCTTTTTCTCTGTCTCTATGTCCCTTGCTGAGCAGTGATCCTTCTTCCTGGGATCATGATCTGACAGGATTTTCCAGGCTAGCTGAGAAATTATCATGTGTTTTAAAAATGCATCTGCACCAAGATAAAAAATTAAGTGTTTTTCATCCCACTGAAACTCCACTGAATTAAAATGAAATTGGACTCACGGACGGGGACTTGGCTACACATGGAAGAAGACAGGTGTGTTCAGATCAGAGAAGAAATGATAGTATTGTCTCAAGCTTGGGTCTCCCATCTTGAACTGAGATCTCTGTTCAAGTTTCTGCTCTGCCATCTGTTACCTGGGACAAGTTGCTCACACTGCCTGTGTACCTTGCTATAAAATTAATACAATTCTTTGATAATTCCTGTCCTGGGAGGGAGCTGAGGGCCTAGGCTTGGAGGGTTGTGGGTATATGAACCTGAGACTTAAGAAAAGTGTCCCCACCAAGATAAAGCTTCCTTCTACCACATTTACAATATGTTCTTGGGTGAACAGTGCACTGTATATTTTGGTGTTGTTTGCATGTGCCTTAACACAGTTGTCCTTTCTCACACACAGTAAAGCCAAAGTACATTGTATGTAGCATTGTCAGTTTAATGTCACAAAGAGTTTATTTGTAAAATCATGTTTACTTATGATCTGTGAGCTGAAATACCTCATGCTTCCTCTTGTTTTTCACCTCTCAATAGTGGTGATAACATACTGGATACACAAACTGCTGGAATGTGTCCTGCACTTACTGTCCCACACAGAAAGCTGGTCCCTCTCAAGAATGTGATAGCAGTGCTGAAATGCTGGCCTAAGAAATAAGGTTCTTGGACTGCTTTCATTTTACTGCACTTCTTCTAGCTTTGGGCTGTCCATAGAGATCAGCTGGTTTGTTGGCCTGCTTTAATAGCAGTACTGCTCTGAAATCAAGCTCTGTTTCTCTCTGTTGATTGCCTTGCACTTAAACACACAGGAAAAAACCGAGTTGGTCATCTTGCATTATCTGATTATCTCTGTTGTTATCAGTGAGATGTAACCAGAAACTCCAGCTGAAGAAGGACTAGAGTAAAATAACAAGGTAAAGCTTCAAGAAAGACTTCAATACTTTTCTCTGCCTTAAGAAGAAAGAAGATAGATACTCTAGCCATCAGAATAGGTGGAAAGGAGGCACAGAAGTGGGCAGACCAATGATATTCTTAGAATGTTTTTAGAAAGAAATGAACCAGTTGGGAAGCCAGCATAAGATTTCAACAGAGCTACATCTGTTAGAGTAACTTGTTCCCCACCCAAGCAAGGCACCTATCATCCTATACACAAACAACATGAAGAAATGTGATGTTATGTGGATCACAAGTGACCCTTATAATCAAGATGTGAATGGACTATCCCCACAGCATTTGCTGCTGTGAGTGGTTTCAGCACCACAGCATTTTGTTAGGGCTCCTCTGAATTCACAGATCATGCAAAAGATTTCTTAATCGTCCCTTAGCAGTGCCCAGGCTTAGGCAGGTCACTCTGTGCTGTGGTGCAAAGAAAACTGTTTGCAAATTCCCTCCATAGCTTGCAGAGCTCTCTGCATAGCTTGCCCCTAGAAAACAGGGGGAGCAGCTGCACTGGGAGCAGCTGGGCAGTCTGGCAAGTTAAGAAAATACACAAGCATATTGGAGGGGTGTTTAATTTTTTCAGAATTGAGCAGCAAGCGCATCCTTTGTCCCCCAACACCAACCCAGAAAGTTGTCTTTTCTTTCATTTTGGCTGTAACAAGTTCCATAAGTTTCACTCCAGTACACCTGCATCACAAATTGCCATGTGACTGATAATTTTTATTCACATATAAGAACTGCTGCAGGGTGCCTGACAAGCAAAAAGTTGCATGCCAAGTACATAACACGCATGAAGAAAAAAAATTAAATAGCTCAGTAATTTTATCAGAATAAATGCAGTGCAATTTGATGGTCCTTTTATACCAAAATATCATGGGACATTTGTTCCAGATCACTTTTGAGGATGTGGAGGAGCCAATACCTCGAGCAGGATTCCATGCTACTTCCCACAGTGAGGTCAGCCTAGAGGGAATTGTTACTTCTCAGTACCCAAAGGTTATGAAGAGCCAGGATGCAAAGCCAGGGCACTTCCTCGGGCATCTCACAGAGGTACATCAACTAGGTCAGGCAGCACAGGAGCAGGATGTGAGAAGGGAGACTGTGAACTCTCTCCATCTTCACTGTAACCCACACAAAAGGCAGCTTTGGCCTGGGATCAGGGTGCTATCCTACTGTGCCTTTCTCCCTCTCCTGTAATTGCAAAATGAACGTGGTCTGAAACACCAACAGTATCCCAAACCACAGTGAGGCTGTTCAATTGGCTTCATACATACATCTTTGTCAAGAAATCATTGGCAGAAGAATAAGGTGTTGTGCCTAACAAGCACTTCAAAAGCAAAACCAGTCTTGCTTTCAGGTCTCTATCAAAAAGACACAAAATTTCCTCTTCAGCCCAGGATGACCTGGAGGTAGCAAAGCCTGCACACAACAGGTGAAAGGAAGGGAAGGCTTTTACACTGGTACAAGAGACAGGATGGTGCACGTCACCCACACTTTCTCTACATTTATATGAAAGCCTTATATCAAGAGATCAGGGAAAAGATACACAATCATCACTGACAGAGTTTGCAAATGATACTTCATGTGCCAGATAATAACTAAGTCTGGTCATCTTAATGGTGAAATAAACTGTGCTTACTTATTTCATGCTTTAGACAGATTTTGGGTTTTGGGTTGTTTTTTTTTTTTTCCATTGTGGAGGAATAGGATTTTTTAACAACCCTGTAAAGCATAAAATTTGTATTAACAAGTGACGCTGTTAAAGATCACAACGACACAGACTCTGACTTCAGAAGGCGGACAACGACTCTCTTTATTTCTGGGAATTTCTTCCCTTTTATGCTATTTTACAAAGAACAACCCAATGGGTGGAAGAAAGACAAACTTCTTCAATGACATTGGTCAAGTCAGAGGGACATCAAGAAGAAGTCCCTCCTAGGGAAAGGAATGTAAACAAAGGTTACAGTTAGGAAAACGTGTCTCTTGTTGACAGAAAAGTCTCTGAGTTCCAGAGTTTCAGAGAAAGCAAAACAGGCACGAACCAGGGCTACAAACAAGAGTGCCCCTGAGAAGAATTTAGGGATGGAAAGCAAGTGTTTTCTATCTAGAACAATGTGGTGCTTAAGACAGCTGATGAGGTACCTGGATACATATACAGGAAAGGCATTATGTCCTTCATAGTGTCTGAGCTTGTTTCCACAACACTTACATGCCTTTATACCTTGTTTTATATTCAGATTTGAAACGAGGCAGTGTCAAGTTGGAGACTGTGCAGAAATGGGTGGCATGAATGAAAACAAATTTGTGTTACAGATTGGAAGATAACAACTGCTGTACTCACTGGAGAAAGGTTGTAAGCTGAATCAATACTCTAACACAGATAAGAGGAGGAGTTGGATGATAAAGTACTGTTATCTACCATGCCAGAAGCAAAGGATGAGAAAGGATATTTACTGAATTTTGTCAATGAAAACACGACTATCATTAAACTGAAGTTTCCAAATGTAGTGATTATAGCAAAAAAACCCCCAAAAGTCATGTGTTTAGTTGGCCAATTGAATGCTTAGGAACTTTTCATTAAGTATGTCTTTCTTCCTAAAGAATTGTCAAACCTGCATGGACTGGAGCTTTAGCATTTCCTCAGGGAGGTAATGGAATTCTTTTGTGATGTACCTTAATTGCTTTTGCTCCTGCTGAATTCTTTGGGTCAAATTATTTCTTACTAGTACACAGGAATACATAGTGCATGGGAAAAAATGACAACTTTTCTTGCCACCGTTGCAAAGCATATAACTCTGTCTTTAATTTACACTAAAAAATAAAGTCCCAAAGGATTCAGCGTATTTTTTCAGTCTCTAAAGGTTATAGGCCAAATTTCCTTTAGCCAATGATAAGTCTCCCACAGGAATGAGTTTCAAATTGCTTGGCAGCATCTGTAACAAAGTATTTTAAATGTAGGTAGGGCCACAGGTGGATATTGCTTCCTGCAAAGAGGTTGCAGGAGCAAGAGAAAGAAGAGTACTTGATTAGCACTCTGAAATTTATCACTTCTTGAGAAAGTGCACATTTAAAAGTGATCATATAATCTATGATGATTATTCAGGTCAAAGCCAGAAGAGTTCCACAGGAGTAACAGCAAGGTTTTGATTTGAGAGGATTTTTTTATTCAGGTAGAGGAGAAAGAGAGATGTTGTAATGGGATCCAGCTTCAGCTAAGCTCTCAATGTTAAGAGGTTTTCATCCTGGTAGTGGCCAGGGACCTTTGGTTATGTTTCAGTGCACACCACAGCACTAACCATGAGTATGCCAAGATCTGGCAAAAGCTCCGTTTGCTATTAATACCTGGTGCACTGCTCAGCACCTTCCAGCCCACTGATAGCAGAAAGGATTTCACATGCATTTCTGCCTCACCTAAAAATCACCCAGCTGGATAATGCTGTTCTACAGCTTAGCTATCAGTACGTGTACTCCATCATGTGTATTTTCTAATCCTAATGCTTCCAAGAAATACGAAGTTCTGGACTCAACAATTGACCCAGGTCGATGCTCTACAAAACCAAACATTTTCTCATTGCCAGCTGGAAAAATTTCAGAGGTTTCTCTGGATATTACAAAATAACTACATTTGCATTGAGCAGGCTTTTTTCCCTCCACCTAGACTAGAACTGCACAACATAAAGGCATCATAAAATATTTGCTCTCTGATTCCACATAAAGAAGTTCAGCTTTCTCTGGAAACTTAGAGCTCTTTGGAAGCCAAGCATTCCACCATGGTAAGTCCAAGGTTTAGACTGGTTTGGGGTTTTTTGTAATGGGGATACAAATAGGTATTTGCTTTCAAACTGCAAAAGGAGAGCATTTAAGAGACTCTTCTAGTTACACCTTTTAAATGTGGCTATACTGTATTTCAAACCTGTAAGATGCAAAGTCAGGAAGACACCTCTGTGAAGATTACTGTGAATTTTGTTCTTTGCATTGCAATTCTTTGCAAGAAACGGTACCAACGTCTCTTAGTCTTTCACTTGCTGTTATCCTTTCCTCAGAGATGTTTGTGAAAACACTCAGAGTTTTGAAAACATTTAGGACCATGCTTTTAAAACTTAGAAATGTGAAATAGAGTTTAAACTGCCGTCATTTTACCAAGCAAGAAGTGCACATTTTGTTGGTGTATTTTTCTGTTCTTCACTTTTGATCTCTCAAATTGTGACCTGTCCCAGCTCTTCAAGCTTCAAAGGTGTTTGCAGAATCTGGATCAACAGCTAGGTAATGATAAATAGATAAAAGTCCTATGGCCTAGTTTTTGTGTAGTTTGTGCTCACATGATCCCAAAGGTACAGACATCAAGAACTACCTTCGATGAGCATTTCAGGAATGGCATAGGTTCTACAGAGGAGGCAGTAGTTTCTATAATTTGAGTTGATTCATAACTAGGAGAAATGACCATCTGCTTCTTTCTCTGCTTAAGCTTTATTGCTAAGTTTCTGTTACTTACCTGACAAATAAATCATTTGCTTGTTGCAGCATAAAGCACATTCAGACACCTGACTGAACATCACAGGTGCCCTCTAATGTTTCTGTTTAGTTTAGTTTGAAGGTCTAAAGCTTTGATCTTTAGAGAGAGGAGCATGCCCAAGCTCATGTGACTGGCATTTCCAGTAATAGCATGATAAGAAATTGCTGGAGGGAAAAATGATAAAACATTAACAGTAGACAGCACAACAAATGAAGGATTTTTGTATTTCCTATTCAGAAGTGAGTGGCATGGCCTGGACTATCTGTGTTGTTGCAAACACCTGACCCAGGCACCACAGAATAGCACACTTCAAGAGTTTCAGTCTCTCTCTTTAACTTCTCTCATTCTGGGTGGTGCTCAGCATGACAACTGTCTCTATTCTAGCCTAAAACCTCAGGAACTCTGCATCACAGAACCACAATGAAAATGAAGCATTACCCCCTTCCCAGACCACTCCATAAACCATCCTTCTCCTTGCTTTCACTACACTGTCAATGTCACTCAGTCCCATAAGAAAGTAGGACATCAGAGATTAAAATATCAAGTTTTTTCCACAGCAGACAAAGGATTTTGTCCTTGGCTCACCTCCAGCCTGAAGCTCAGAACCTTTCAATGTCTTATGGCATTGAAAGCCAAGCCTCTCACTGCTATTTGAAACCTGGTTTCAAGTAGCAACAGCCTCAGCAACAGCTTCCAAAGTTCAGAACAGTGACTTGGAAAGATTTACTCATTTTAAATCTTTCCACATTAGTCTGCAGTCCTATCAAGAAAAATTAAACAACTTCCTCCATTGCTTCTCAGTCTCTGGCTATTTCTAAACTTTTCCTTTAAGTTATTCAGCTGGAGCAACCCATCAAAATAAACCTGTGCTCTCTCCTGCTTCTCCAGTTCCTCTACCCCATTAAAAAAATCATTATAAAGTCATGCAGACTTTTTCAAAAAGAGTTCTGGATGTTCAGCAGGTCCCAGGGGGCGTATCTGAAGGCCTCTTACAGATGCTTCAGTGTTGCCCCCATTAGACAAAAGGAGGTGGGTCCTGTGTTAAGTCCAAATCTGTTTCTGCATGGTTTGACAAGATGGCTCAGGTGATGCTAAGTACAATGTACAGCACTCGAATTTTGCCCAAAGACACACACTTATGTCTCCCTTCTCTAACCGGCCACCTGTGTCAAAAAACCTACTGTAACAGATTTAGATCTGAGATCTCCTCTCCATTGCAAAATGTGAAGCAATGCTGTACCCAAAAGTGAAGCAGTGGGATGCTCTACAAAGATTTTCTGGAGAAATAGCTAAAGCTGACTCAAAGGCAAAATATAAAGCACTGACAAGAGCTTGACAAGGCTTTCAAGTTTGTAATACTATTGAAGTTTTGTGCGATTTCTAGAGACTGAATTTTGGCAGGGAGTGATGCTGCTGACATGGTAATATCATGACATTTTATGTCTACCCACCTAAATGAAGAGGTCATCAATGCAAGGAAACATCTGAAATGTACTTTTCCACTATTTTCATGTACACGTAAGGTTATTTCTAATTTTGCTTCAGGTTCAGTGACAGCTTTTGAAAACAGAGCTAATCAACGCGGATTAAAATGCATGGCATGAGCTCTGTGTTTCTTTTACAGAAGGGCTTTCTGGCTTTCTTTGTTGCAATGGGCATCATAGTGACCCTGAGTGATGCATACTGCTGGAATAAACTTTACAAGCCAGGGGAGGCTAAAGACGGTAAGAACAAGGAGGGTTCTCTGACCTGATTGCTCTGTGGCAGCTTGGCTATATGTGGAGCTGCCAGGAAGGGCTCAAAATACAAGGGAGGGAGAAGACACTGGAAAAACATAAATAGGAGGCTCCAGCAGCACGTTGCCAAAAGCAGGGGAAAACAGAGTCGTCCCCTGGGCTGTGTATGGTTACAGCAATATTCCTGCAATTGGTGGTAGGTTGCTATTGCAGCACATGGAACTCATTCAGGAGTTGAGAGAGTAAAACCCAAATCCTTCTACTTTACCATTGCCTGGAGTTACAAGAAAGGTTCAAGTAATTTTTAAAATCTTCAGCCTTTAGGTGGAGGCTTAAAGGAACATGATCTGTTTTGCTGCTGTCTTATGCAGGGTGTATGCTGAATGGAAAACTGTATCCCTTTGGACGCATTGAGAGGACAGAAAATTGCTACGCGTGCACCTGCAGTGAAGGGGGAATGAGCTGCTGTTCCCTGTAAGTTTGAACTTCTTGGTATCATCACTGCTTGTAGGATGACTACATCCAGCTTTCCATTGCTGTGGGTAAATGAGTTTGTAAGAGCACAAGAGAGCCTTTTCTCACCCATGTCACAGAGCTAGTGAAAGCCACATATAGCTCTTGATTGTTTGGATCCCTAGCTGCGTTTGCCTTAGCTCATTTTCTGCTGACTAGGAGTGGACACAAGCCTTTCCAGACACACCTAGTTGGTGCTTGCCTTTAATTTTTAAGGAAGTCGTGAGCCCCTCTTTCGCTACAGTTAAGTCCTTCATTAGCTGAGAAAGTAGGGGTAGGGAGGAGTGACTTAAGTGAAGTTTCTCTAAAGAGCTTCTGATGATCTGAATCTCTTTCCTGAGGTCCTTTTCTCCAGTGAATATGCTAAATGCAGAATGACAAGGCTCTGCTGTCAAGTATCTATCCAGCATTCTCCTTTCCTCCTCCTGCTTTCTCAAAAGTCCAAAATACCTTGATGATGATCTTTGTCTTTGTTTAGGTGGCAGAGTCTATCAGGGAGCAGTCACCACATCTTATGCAAACTAATGCAAAATAATGAAAAATTAAAGGAAAAAAAAGAAAATATGCCAAGCCCATGCTTATGCCACAGTGCAGAGTGCTGAGGTAGAAATCCCTTTGTTAGGGCTGAGCATGCTGGTACATCTACACAGCATCATTTGAGGCTCTGGAAGCTGCAGCTGTGTGGCACTCTGCCCTTACCCATAGTTTCAGATCTCTCTCACTCAGCAGTAGTTCAGGCTATAATCACTGAAGTATTGAAACTTTCACTGCTCTCAAGCTAACATTTGCTTTCTCTTTGCCACTGGCAGCTTTCATACTCCTCTTGCTTATGACAATAAGAAATGTAAAGTCGTTTTCAACAAAAAGCGCTGTGACTATGACGTGGTGCAGAAGGACGACCCCTCAAAGGAGTGTTTTGTCTATTCTCGTGTGGGCTAACACCTGCTCCAAACCTCTCTGCACTGTGGAATTCCTCTCCTTCCCACAGATGCTTTGCCATCACAGAGAAGCACAATGACATGGGAAAATCTGGTAAAAGGGAGCACTTCAGTAGCTCACTTCCAACCTCCTAATTGTCCTCATGCAGCTTACAAGATGCATAATTAGAGTGTCTAATTTCTGCCATTACTGCATTTGTTGACTTCAATAAATTGAGATGAAACATCCATAAATGCTTCGTATTGATGTTCTGTTGTTTGCAGTGACATTGGGAAATGCCACCTTCTTTGAGAAAGAAATGCATTTGTCTCTCTACTCTGGCATGCTGTGCACCAGTACCCGGCACAAGTGGCTGTCGTGCTTTACAGGTTCTCTTCTAGCCAGGTGTCAAAATCCATTATCATTTTGAAGTGATGCACTATTTGGCACATGCTGTACAATGGCTCCTATTCAGGGTGCATGGACTTTTGATAAGACCTGTACTGCTAACACCTCAGAAAAATCAGTGAGGATGAGAGACCATCATCCTCTTTCTCCCATTTTTTTCTCTTATTTTCATCAGTGTCATCATCCAACATTGGCAGCAACTGTTCATGTCCATTTCCCACTCTGACCAGACCTGAAGTTTAAAGCACTGTTAAACTTTAAACTCTGGTACTCTGTCTTGTTCTCTGCCAAGCCCTGATCTTCAAAGTCTGCATGCACTGTGCTGCTTTAGTGGTTCTTGTCCATGCTGAAAAAGAGATCTAGATTGGCCCCTGGAGACATGCTTCCTCATGGCAGCAGAGCTTGAGGTACTAAGAAAGCATATGCCTTCTGTCTCTTCAGTACAACAATTCCCTGCATTCACAGGAGAACGAAGTTCAGCTTCAAAGAAGAGCTTGGAAATCAAATCTCCCACCTAGCAAGGCCTAGTGTCCTATATCTGCCCACATATGTGAGACCAGACAACAAAACCCTGTTAAATGCTGATTCTACATGGAGCTCTCCACTCCAGAATTGGATACTAAAAAGCCACAAAAGTCTGTAGTTAACTGTTCCATGGTTTGAAAAGAAACACACTTCCAAAACAAGTGGATTGCTTAATGAAGTTCCATGATCACAATAAATCTGTTGTCTTGTAAAAGTATGAGGTTACACACAGGTGAGCATTCTTAGTGCAGGGATCCTCACTTGGCCCTAAATCAAGTGTCAATCTACATTTATTCAGCAGGGGTATTTCCTCACAAGACAATCTACCTCAAGCTCTGTGACCCATTATTAAAATCAGGAAGATCAAATGTGGTGTGTTTTCTCTGGCTTCGGTAATTTGCTTATGAACTTCTTTTTTAAGGTTTCTAAGACCTGCGAGTAACATACCTTGGTTTGGGGAAAAAATCCAAGTATTTGGCAGGCACTGGTTTTACATACTTCATGTTTTAAAGTTCTCTGTGCTTCAGTCTGGGTATCAATCAATAGCTCTGTGTTTCTGTACAACTGGTTCCTGTAAAGATGAAAAATGTGAGGGGCCAGAATAAAGAGTCAGCTCACTCTTCTCCAGTATAGACATTTGCATATGCCTTTTTAAAATCTTGACTCCCATTCACTGGTTCCATCCTATCACTCCTCTAAATCGAGCATGAAAACAAACATTCTCATGTTGCTTAACGTTCTAAAGTAAGTTTTGCCCAAAAGATTTTTGTGTTCTGCAGGAGAGGAACAGTTTTGAAACTTGTCCTGAATGACTTTTCTGGTTTTATGCTAGTTCACGTCAAAATTACACAGAACACAGCCTCAGCTGATGCACCTGAAGGAATATTCTTGCTTAGAGAAAAAAAACCAGCAAAACTGCAGCTTCTTAGGGAAGTAATATTTTGAGCATGAAGATCAAAGACAAGACTTCCTACCTAAGTAGCTCACAGATCTGCTTCATGAGAAAATTTAGTTTTCAGAATTTATGAGTTTATTTAAATTTTATTTCTAAAAATAAAGAATTTAACGAGTAACAAAACTTGTGGTTTCCTAGTGGATTACTTATTAATTTGAAGCATTAAGAAGTCCAGAGATCAAGATTAATAACCAGCTTGTAGTAGCCAGGAACAGTGGAATGTGACATTGAAATATTTCAGAATTCCAAACATTTTCCTAGCAAACCCTAACAAATTAAATGAAGATATATTTATTCTAAAATTTATGAAAATTAGGTTATCATCTTATATTTTGTTTTGTAGAGGAGAAAGAGAGATGTTGTAATGGGATCCAGCTTCAGCTAAGCTCTCAATGTTAAGAGGTTTTCATCCTGGTAGTGGCCAGGGACCTTTGGTTATGTTTCAGTGCACACCACAGCACTAACCATGAGTATGCCAAGATCTGGCAAAAGCTCCGTTTGCTATTAATACCTGGTGCACTGCTCAGCACCTTCCAGGCCACTGATAGCAGAAAGGATTTCACATGCATTTCTGCCTCACCTAAAAATCACCCAGCTGGATAATGCTATTCTACAGCTTAGCTATCAGTACGTGTACCCCATCATGTGTATTTTCTAATCCTAATGCTTCCAAGAAATACGAAGCTCTGGACTGGGTAACAATTGACCCAGGTCGATGCTCTACAAAACCAAACATTTTCTCATTGCCAGCTGGAAAAATTTCAGTGGTTTCTCTGGATATTACAAAATAACTGCATTTGCATTGAGCAGGCTTTTTTCTCTCCACCTAGACTAGAACTGCACAACATAAAGGCATTATAAAATATTTGCTCTCTGATTCCACATAAAGAAGTTCAGCTTTCTCTGGAAACTTAGATCTCTTCGGAAGCCAAGCATTCCACCATGGTAAGTCCAAGGTTTAGACTGGTTTGGGGTTTTTTTTTGTAATGGGGATACAAATAGGTGTTTGCTTTCAAACTGCAAAAGGAGAGCATTTAAGAGACTCTTCTAGTTACACCTTTTAAATGTGGCTATACTGTATTTCAAACCTGTAAGATGCAAAGACAGGAAGACACCTCTGTGAAGATTACTGTGAATTTTGTTCTTTGTATTGCAATTCTTTGCAAGAAACGGTACCAACGTCTCTTAGTCTTTCACTTGCTGTTATCCTTTCCTCAGAGATGTTTGTGAAAACACTCAGAGTTTTGAAAACATTTAGGACCATGCTTTGAAAACTTAGAAATGTGAAATAGAGTTTAAACTGCCATCATTTTACAAAGGAAAAAGTGCACATTTTGTTGGTGTATTTTTTCTGTTCTTCACTTTTGATCCCTCAAATTGTGTCCTGTCCCAGCTCTTCAAGCTTCCACAGGTGTTTGCAGAATCTGGATCAACAGTTAGGTAATGATAAATAGATAAAAGTCCTATGGCCTAGTTTTTGTGTAGTTTGTGCTCACATGATTCCAAAGGTACAGACATCAAAAACTACCATTGATGAGCATTTCAGGAATGGCATAGGTTCTACAGAGGAGGAAGTAGTTTCTATAACTTTTGTTGATTCATAAACAGAAGAAATTACCATCTGCTTCTTTCTCTCTACAGAAGAACTTTCTGGCCTTCTTTGTTGCAGTGGGCAGCATAGTGACCCTGAGTGATGCATACTGCTTTCACATATCTCAAATTCCAGGGAAGCCCTACAGAGGTACAAGCAAGGAAGATCCTCTCACCTGATTGCTCTGTGGTAGCTTGGCTCTATGTGGGGCTGCTAGGAAGAGCTCAAAATACAAGGGAGGGAAAAAAAATTGGAAAAACACAAATAGGAGGCTCCAGCAGCACGTTGCCAAAAGCAGGGGAAAGCAGAGTCTTCCCCTGGGCTGTGTATGGTTACAGCAATATTCCTGCAATTGGTTGTAGGTTGCTATTGCAGCACATGGAACTCATTCAGGAGTTGAGAGAGTAAAACCCAAATCCTTCTACTTTATTATTGCCTGGAATTACATTTTCAGAAAGGTTCAAGAAGTTTTTAAACTTCTCTTTTGCTGCTGTCTTATGCAGGGTGTATGCTGAATGGAAAACTGTATCCCTTTGGACGCATTGAGAGGACAGAAAATTGCTACAGATGCACCTGCAGTGAAGGGGTAATGAGCTGCTGTTCCCTGTAAGTTTGAACTTCTTGGTATCATCACTGCTTGTAGGATGACTACAGCCAGCTTTCCATTGCTGTGGGTAAATGAGTTTGTAAGAGCACAAGAGAGCCTTTTCTCACCCATGTCACAGAGCTAGTGAACGCTAACATTTACTTTCTCTTTGCTATTGACAGCTTTTTTACTCCTGCTGATTACGACAAAGAGAAGTGTAAAGTCATTGTCAACAAAAAGCGCTGTGAATATAAAGTGGTGCAGAAGGACAACCCCTCAAAGATGTGTTATTCCTTTGGAGGCGTGCTCTAACACCTGCTCCAAACCTCTCTGCACTGTTGAATTCTTCTCCTTCCCACAGATGTTTTGCCATCACAGAGAAGCACAATGACCTGGGAAAATGTGGTAAAAGAGAGCACTTCAGTAGCTCACTTCTAACCTCCTAATTGTCCTCATGCAGCTTACAAGATGCATAATCAGAGAGAATGTCTCATTTGTATCAAAAGGTCATATTCATATTCTTAATATTAGCTGTTAAGACTTTGTGTTTTAAGTGATTTACAGATGTTTCATTAACTTTTAAACGACGTAGGATTTCATTCTACTAGTTTCCTTTGGACCTGTATTTATTTTTAAATTAGAGCCTTATTACCTGTAAGGTCCCAGGAGTTTCTGTAGAATCTGGGTGCCAATTTTCTTACAGATGAAGATGGCTTTCTTAGTGCAAGAAGATTTTTGATTTTCTGACAGCACCAGCAAAAGTGTGAATGAGTAATCAAAAAAAGAAATTTAACACAGGCTTTGAATCTCATGTGAATATATTCTTTAAGGTTCTGGGTCTGGGAAGAACCAGTGTATTTGTGTGATTAGCACATCCTTCCAGAATTTATCTGTGAGTGGGTCTTCCACAGCAAGGGCACCTCCTCCACCACTTGTACGTGAAGCAGAAACTGAACTGCTCAGCACAAACATGAGCTGACACTGGAGAAGAAAGAAAACTAATTATGATGTGTCGCACACGACACAAAGAATTCACACACACATGATGCGGTGGCCGAGGCAGCAAAGAGGAGGGTTTATTTACAGATTCAACGTTTATTGCATTCTAGCAGTGACCATGGATTGGAGGAAGAAAATCTTCCTCCTCAACCACACTGGACAACCCAACAGTCCATTAACAGTCTCCTCCTTATGAAAAGAAAGTAAACGCTGTTGGATTTTACAATAACAAGAAGGTTATTTATATAAAACTGTATCTGGCTCCATAAACACAGAAGGCTAAGAATAAGACTTTACAAAACTCTTTAAAGAGACAGAGGAGAGCAGCAAAAACACAGACAACAATGATGCGTTTACCAGTCAAGGAAATGTAGAGCCTTGTCCCATAGGCTCCAGGGAACAGACTGCGGTATAAATTTTGAGAGCCAATTTCAATCAAAAACAATTTATTGCCAACGAAAATTTCGGACAAGAAATTGACACAGCCAAACAAATCAAGGAAACGGTGCGTGCCGGGTGAATCCCCAAATGTGACCTCCGCAGCGTCACGTCCCTCCGAGGCTTCACCAAGTGTGTCCCCAAGTCAGTCAGCTTTATACCCCTCCTGGCCTGGATTACGTATTCTTAGAGTTCTACATGTCCCTACTTGTTCCTTGGGCCCTGGTGCCAGTGAGATGTTGAAACATCTGGCAGCAGGTTTCATTGTTTCAAAAGATTTCCTTGGTGAATGGGATCCCCGGGCGATGTGGATGGTCCTGATAAGATACTATCTTGAAGTCATCAGTGGCCATCACCTTCATCCTGGCTATTCTTCCACCTCCTATTGGAATTGTAATTTCTTTTTCTGTTTCCCAGAGCAGGAGATGACTCTTGTGAAATCCTCCAGGCCCTTTTGTGGGGAGGGGGTTTTTGGTTTTCTTATAGCTATATTTCTACCACAACCACGAATATTATGAAAACATGAATTATTCCCTATTACAGACTGTATTCACTGAGACTCAGAAATTGCATATAAATCTTTTAAAAATGACATTTTTTCATCTCAATATGCAATTCTATTGGTTTTTCTTTACCGGAGTAGCTGCCAATACGGAAACTGGTTTTGGTTTTTTTTTTTTTTGTATTTTTTTCCCCCCTCTTAGTAAAACTAATTTAGCAATGAAGTTCAGGAGTCTTTAGTCTCCCTTGCTCTGAGCACCAAAATGCTCAACAACATTGCCACAGGTAGTTTTCACTGGTTTGGGATTTTTTATTCATGACATTATCCATCTGCAGGAAAGCAGGCTAATACACCACTCATTCTCCTTTGAATTCTTTTTATTAATTATGTACCACCAAAAATTAATAAAATGTGTAGGGCAGAAAGAGAGATGTACTAGTTCTGTTTTCTATCCTTCACAGCAAGGAGACTGAAGAAAAACTTGTTGAATTTTGGAAACTTCCTCAGAAATCCCAACAAAACTTCCTCTCCAAATGAGAAGGAAGAAATATTTTTGTGTTGGTAAGACACTGGAGAATAAGTTTTATAAGCACAGGTTATACCACACAAAAGCTCCTTAGAAACAACCCATTATTGCCAGAGTAAGTCTAAATTTCAGTTTCTTAAGGTTTTATAGCACTCAAATTCAATCTGTTGACATGTATATGATCACACACCTTGAGATGGAAGGTAAAAGTGCAGGATATTTAGCATTTCCCATATAGCTGGAGATCCATTTTTTGCTGAATCTACCACTCCTATTCATTCTGATTTACTGCCTCTGGACTTTTGTTCTTGCTGGTACAGTATCTGTGGCCATCTCCCTCAGCTCTACCCACACTTCAGACATGGAGGTCTCCTCGTTGCACGTGTGGCCTGGTATTTGTGGTTGGCCCTTTAGATCTTTGTCTCTATGTCCCTTGCTGAGCAGTGATCCTTCTTCCTGGGATCATGATCTGACAGGATTTTCCAGGCTAGCTGAGAAATTATCATCTGTTTTAAAAATGCATCTGCACCAAGATAAAAAATTAAGTGTTTTTCATCCCACTGAAACTCCATTGAATTAAAATGAAATTGGACTCACGGACGGGGACTTGGCTACACATGGAAGAAGACAGGTGTGTTCAGATCAGAGAAGAAATGATAGTATTGTCTCAAGCTTGGGTCTCCCATATTGAACTGAGATCTCTGTTCAAGTTTCTGCTCTGCCATCTGTTACCTGGGTCAAGTTGCTCACACTGCCTGTGTACCTTGCTATAGAATTAATACAATTCTTTGATAATTCCTGTCCTGGGAGGGAGCTGAGGGCCTAGGCTTGGAGGGTTGTGGGTATATGAACCTGAGACTTAAGAAAAGTGTCCCCACCAAGATAAAACTTCCTTCTACCACATTTACAATATGTTCTTGGGTGAACAGTGCACTGTATATTTTGGTGTTGTTTGCATGTGCCTTAACACAGTTGTCCTTTCTCACACACAGTAAAGCCAAAGTACATTATATGTAGCATTGTCAGTTTAATGTCACAGAGAGTTTATTTGTAAAATCATGTTTACTTATCATCTGTGAGCTGAAATACCTCATGCTTCCTCTTGTTTTTCACCTCTCAATAGTGGTGATAACATACTGGATACACAAACTGCTGGAATGTGTCCTGCACTTACTGTCCCACACAGAAAGCTGGTCCCTCTCAAGAATGTGATAGCAGTGCTGAAATGCTGGCCTAAGAAATAAGGTTCTTGGACTGCTTTCATTTTACTGCACTTCTTCTAGCTTTGGGCTGTCCATAGAGATCAGCTGGTTTGTTGGCCTGCTTTAATAGCACTACTGCTCTGAAATCAAGCTCTGTTTCTCTCTGTTGATTGCCTTGCACTTAAACACACAGGAAAAAACCGAGTTGGTCATCTTGCATTATCTGATTATCTCTGTTGTTATCAGTGAGATGTAACCAGAAACTCCAGCTGAAGAAGGACTAGAGTAAAATAACAAGGTAAAGCTTCAAGAAAGACTACAAGACTTTTCTCTGCCTTAAGAAGAAAGAAGATAGATACTCTCGCCATCAGAATAGGTGGAAAGGAGGCACAGAAGTGGGCAGACCAATGATATTCTTAGAATGTTTTTAGAAAGAAATGAACCAGTTGGGAAGCCAGCATAAGATTTCAACAGAGCTACGTCTGTTAGAGTAACTTGTTCCCCACCCAAGCAAGGCACCTATCATCCTATACACAAACAACATGAAGAAATGTGATGTTATGTGGATCACAAGTGACCCTTATAATCAACATGTGAATGGACTATCCCCACAGCATTTGCTGCTGTGAGTGGTTTCGGCACCACAGCATTTTGTTAGGGCTTCTCTGAATTCACAGATCATGCAAAAGATTTCTTAATCGTCCCTTAGCAGTGCCCAGGCTTAGGCAGGTCACTCTGTGCTGTGGTGCAAAGAAAACTGTTTGCAAGTTCCCTCCATAGCTTGCAGAGCTCTCTGCATAGCTTGCCCCTAGAAAACAGGGGGAGGTCCTGCACTGGGAGCAGCTGGGCAGTCTGGCAAGTTAAGAAAATACACAAGCATCTTGGAGGGGTGTTTAATTTTTTCAGAATTGAGCAGCAAGCGCATCCTTTGTCCCTCAACACCAACCCAGAAAGTTATCTTTTCTTTCATTTTGGCTGTAACAAATTCCATAAATTTCACTCCAGTACACCTGCATCACAAATTGCCATGTGACTGATAATTTTTATTCACATATAAGAACTGCTGCAGGGTGCCTGACAAGCAAAATGTTGCATGCCAAGTACATAACACGCACGAAGAAAAAAAATTAAATAGCTCAGTAATTTTAACAAAATAAATGCAGTGCAATTTGATGGTCCTTTTATACCAAAATATCATGGGACATTTGTTCCAGATCACCTTTGAGGACGTGGAGGAGCCAATACCTCGAGCAGGATTCCATGCTACTTCCCACAGTGAGGTCAGCCTAGAGGGAATTGTTACTTCTCAGTACCCAAAGGTTATGAAGAGCCAGGATGCAAAGCCAGGGCACTTCCTCGGGCATCTCACAGAGGTACATCAACTAGGTCAGGCAGCACAGGAGCAGGATGTGAGAAGGGAGACTGTGAACTCTCTCCATCTTCACTGTAACCCACACAAAAGGCAGCTTTGGCCTGGGATCAGGGTGCTATCCTACTGTGCCTTTCCCCCTCTCCTGTAATTGCAAAATGAACGTGGTCTGAAACACCAACAGTATCCCAAACCACAGTGAGGCTGTTCAATTGGCTTCATACATATTTCTGAGAGATTCAAAAGGGATATGTGGATTCTGTTGATTTCAATAAAGAAATTCCCAGGGATGACATGTCCAGTGATTAGGAGTCAAGGGTATGGTAGTTATCCACCATTTCAGGGCAGGGCATAAATCAGCATTTCCAAGTCTAATTTACTAGTGACAGGCTGATTGTCACAGCTTTATCAAACACCTGCAAGCACTTCATCTCTTTTCTGTCATCCTGAAGAGTGACAGTCTAGGAATCAAAGAAAAACCAATTTACCTGTTGCTGTAGGACACGAAAGAAAGATGAGAGACTCCAAATATTTCAGAAGATAAAGAGCATAGAAAAAAGGCTTTTTCGTTTAATTCTTACTGCCTTTTATAAGGTGTTTTGATTCAGACTTAACATAATTGGTGAATAGGAACAACACCTCTCTAATTCCATTGGTTCAACTAGAGAAACAGCAAAACACCACCTGGAGAAATATTGTTTTGAGAAAGGATAGTTGTTTACCAAGGTTGTTTTGAGAAGAAGCTTTCTTGAGAAATTTCTCCTTGGGAAAAGTTAGCAGCTGCTAGCAGGCGAAAATCTTTCAGGCCCAGAAATATCAAGCCCACATTTACCCAACTTAGTGAGATGAAAGCCAAGGAAGATGTTGTTAGTGCTCTCACTGTGACCTGCATTGCACTAATTCTGGCCTTCTCTCATGGATTTCCTGAGCTACCTCTCAACTCTGGAGTTTGGGTAGATGTGGAATAGTCAGCCCAACTTGGATTTCAGCCTCTACTCCCAAAGTCACACAAGAAGTCACCAGAATTATGCAGTTGGAGTAATTAATTCAGGTACTGCAAACTGTGCAGCTCTGGTTATAGGGGTTAGACTTCATCACCAAGAAGAGCCACATAGTTTGAAATACTTGAACCTAGTAGGTGAAAGTTAAGCAAAAGGGGATCATACTGGACCTCTTTGCTATCAAATTACTGTCCTAAGCACTTGGAAAGTGTGTCTGCTCCTGACATACCCAGCCTCCACAGAAAAGGAACAGTTTCTCACTGGCTGTAAGAATGAAGAAATAAAATATATAATGCCTATTTCTTCATAGAGGACCTGAGCATATGGATCTTCTAATGATGGAAAGCTGAACAAGGAAGAAAATGGTTATCTAGAATCCATGTTTTAAATCCTAGATGGTTCAGACTAAGCATGCAATTTTGTTGTGAGTAACAACCACCGTATCTTTAATGGTTTCCTCAGGGCAAGTGCTAAATATTTCTTCTAGGCTTAAAAAGTGCTTCCTGTAACTGCCTCCCAACTCTGGTGTGGCACAAAAGCCACACCTATTTCTCCAGTGTCTGTTGGAACAAACCTTTCTTCCTGTATGTAATTTCCTTATCTTAATAATGTCCACCCCATGAGATCATTTTGCAGAAACTTCATTGGTGCTAGACGTGCATGGTCAGTTTGTTCAAGGGTTGTTATCACTAATTCCCTCTCTATATAAGGTCTCTGAGAAGATGAGCTTTGTACAGGCCATCTCCTTACTGGAAGTCTCGTAATTCTGCAAGAATGGTAAGTCCTTACATCTTGTACTGTAAAAGACCACAGTATGTTGCTATCGATTTTAAAGGAGTTACTTTTGGATTTATCTCAGTACTTGGCACGTTAAGAAACTTGGCAAATGTATAAATTCTGAGTTATGAGAGCAAGAATCAAAGAGAGGCAAAGGCAGGTAAGAACTTGGGGTGAAAAGTCTGGATAATACCTGAACACTTTACTGAACTCAAAAAAAAGTATCTTGATTTTTACTCCTTTGTCACTCTGTTGCAGTTTTGTGGGGTTTAACCTCTCTTCTGCAAAATAAAATGCTAAATTTGGGTCCTCTCCTCTCAGGAATGACTTCTTTTTATAAGTCACCAGTCCTACTCTGTCCAAAATGACACACTTACATACAGTATGAGTATGCAATTGTTTATTCCTGATCTACCTTTCTTCTCTTACCAAGATCTTCAATTAATCACAGCTAGTTCCATCCTAAAATTCTTGCACTTGTTTCCTTCATATCCCCAAAGGAAGCCCCTCAAACATTTCAAACTAATGTTGAAACTTCAGCTGAACTTTCAGAAAAATCCACTTTCAGAAAAAGGGTCACAGAGCATAGAATTATCTAGGTCATAAGTGACACCTGCAATAAGGTACAGGGCCAAGAACTGAGTATTCAACTTCAGCTGAAGTTATTTCACTTGTTCCTAATCCTTCAAAATTAGGGTAAAACATCCTGCGATTCTTCAGACTGCAGTAAAGAAGTTTTTGCAACTAAGTGAGGTTAATAGAAATAACAGTTGGTGACCAACTCTATAGAGAGAAAAAAGGACAAGAAAAATTAATGGGGAGTGGAATGGAATAGAACACACATTTTTCACAAATAGTATCTGGGTCTAGCAGTCAATGCTTGATTTTAACAACTTGGAAAGACAGATATTTTTTCCCCTCCAACGTGATGCTCTGCCTCTGCTTCTTCAAAGTGGTTCAGTATTCCTAATAAGTGTGTTAAAATGTCTAAACTGCCAAAGACTGATGGCTTGAGAGGCTACCTGGAGCAGAGGCTAGACAGAGTTAAAGGAATAAAGTAGGTATTTATTAAAAAAGGCCTTTAAAGGATACACCTTGGGCAGTACAAAAGCCTGGCTGAGGCCACACCCATAACCTCATAACTTCAGTTTGTGAAGTCCCATCCTCCCAGATCGCTCTCCTCAATTTGCTGCTGTTTATACTTTTTGGGCCTGAAGCTGCAACGGTGTCCTTGGTTCTGGAGCTGGAAAAGGGTTGTTTTGTCTAACTAAACTGTGAAGAGAACTTGCTAACACTCTATATGAGGCTCAGAGTTATATACTAATGCAGTATAGTACTGCAGTACAGTATCTGGAAAATACGAAAGCTAAAATTTTAGGCATCAACAATTGGATTTTAATTTGAGACCACAATGTATTTTCCTGATATTTATCATCAAAACATCTTAATACTTACTGAAGGATTGATATGAATTCTGTTTTCTTGTTCAGAAGACCATCGTGGCCTGCCTTCTTGCTCTTGCCATCAGCTTGCCACTGTCTGATGCTTCTTGTGTCTTTATGCCATTCAAGCCAGGGATGTCTAATGGTGTGGTTGTAGGTAAGAAGTCAACTGCCCTCAACTTGTCAGACATCATCAGAAACACTGCTTGATTTGATTTGCCCATTCTGTGCAAATCATCACAATTTAGAAATAAGTGAAAACAGTGGAGAAGATCAAAGGGAAATGGGAGGGAAACAGGGTATGGAGAGCAATATTATGTTATGAAAAGAACAAGTTATTTGGGGAGCTTCATGCGGACCAAATTACAAATGCTCTTTTTCCAGGGAAGTGACATAGTTTTAGTTTACCCATCTGCATGAAGTAGTAACTCATATTTTTACCATGGAATCACATCTAGAAATCAGAGAAGGGAGAAGGACCTGTGTATAATTGTGTGTAATCAGTATAAAACAGGAAAGAGATTTACGAGTATTCAGCACCATGCAATTTACTCATGTCTTGTTTCTGTAACCCAAAGCAAATTCTTAAAAGCAGAATGGCTGTCTTCCTTGAGTCTGGATCTGCCCTTCCAGAACACAGCTAGTCTGTCAGTCTACAGATGAGTGGAGCTGCAGGAAAATAAGTTCCCAAAAGAGAAGCATGCTATTTTTTGGACACAACTAGAT
Organism: Phylloscopus whistleri; assembly: GCA_017589585.1. NCBI lineage: Eukaryota > Metazoa > Chordata > Aves > Passeriformes > Phylloscopidae > Phylloscopus > Phylloscopus whistleri. Next base: position 1,148,720 of record JADMLD010001001.1, on the reverse strand, counting down.
TTGATGTGTGCCAGTATGCACAAAACCTCTAAGTGGTCTAAAATACAGCTTTACCTGGGAAAGCTGTGCTACTACTCGAAGAAAAGAGTTAACATCACCAAAAAAAAGAACATTCATAGGTAAAAACACAACCTAAAAGCCCCATCACTCTCTTGTTCTGTTCCCATAAAATTCTGCTTTCCAGATCAGTTATTTAGGAGTCCTATGGTTGGTTCTGTGACTGTTGAACTCCCAGGAGCTTTACATCCAATATTTGCTTTCTTCCTGCAGCTGAGGACTGGGAAAATTTTTTCTGGCCAGATGTAGTCTTGCTCTAAAGGTGGAGCCAACAAGAGAGATGGAGTTTATAGGAAAGTCAAAGCCTTTTTTAATTCTGACCAGGCCTGTGTCTATTTGTCTTTCCGTTGGGTGCTTCAAATTCCATATTTGAAGATGAACTAGTCCAGGAAACCCCATGCTGCTAAGAACCTCAGGAGATAGAGGGACACAGGTCACTCTTCTCCGTGCATTAGGATAGCACACCCTTGGCAGACAGGGATGTTAATGCAGAAAGCCAGCACAGATCCCACCCATTTTGTACATGCAATAGCATTGTTACTGCAATAGGTTGGACACTGAAGTCTGCTCACACAACACTTTTTCAGGCTGCCTTGATGAGGAGGGAAAGGTCCATAAATTTGATTCCAGCTGGAGAACCGAGGACTGTGAAGATTGCTCCTGTTCCAGATCTGGAATTGGCTGCTGCACTAAGTGAGTACAGCAGTGAGAAACAGTGGGGTTTTTCCTCTGCTGCTGTGATATAGCACAAACCACTTCCCTTCACACAGGAGTTCCTGAGAAATAACCATAACCCATCTCTCACTCACTTCCTATCACAAAGTTATGCATTAATCCAACACCATCATCACTGAACATGCAAGAAATTCCTCTGGAAAACAGAGGTCATCTTTAACAAATAATTATTGATTTAAAATAAAAACAGAATTTAATTCTTTGCGAGGCTAAAACATCAGGTAAGTTATTGATTCAAGAGAGAACACTAAGAAATTTCTGTTGATCCTAGCCCAGATCTCCCCAAAGCTGCACATTGCCTCACTTTCCTCTGAGAAGCAGCTCAAGGTACATTGCCTGTGATTTTTCCTGTAGTGATACCCAACCATTCATGTGATATTAGTTCCATACCCTGGGTGAAGAAGAGAAGCAGTGATATTGGAATAGCAAATAAACACAACAGACATCCCTTGGGTGTAAATCAGACCAGAAAAACTACAACTGTCCCCTCATCCTGCTTACACAACAGGCTAAGCAACATTTGAGCCAGGAGCTTTGTGCCAGGTCCCTTTTCTTCTCCAAAAGTCTCATCTGTATAGTCTCTTGGTATCAAAGCTGCAGATACCACCTGAAGTGGAAGCTGCTTACTTCTTGGTCTCATCACCTCTTTTTCTTTTCACAACCACAGCTATATGAGACCAGTTGACTACGATGAAGAGAAATGTGAAAGCATTTTCAACAAGGAGACTTGCTCTTACAAAGTAGTGGAGAAAAATGATCACTCAAAAGAATGCCCAGTCCATTCATGGGTGGGGTAACAGAAGAATGGTGGATTGGGGGGATATTTCCTTTTATTGTTTTAATGATTCTCTCTCACAAATTCAAAAACACCTAAAATGCAACTGTTGAGTGAAATCTACTCATAAAATCCAACATATAATAAAGCTGAGTATTTACTCACAAAAATCTCCCTTGGTTTCTCTGCATTCTGCTTCACCATGAGCAAAGAACTGACCTGTTCCTTGCTTGAGGTCAGACATGAAGAGTGACATTTTAAAGCATTGTTGGTAGCTGCTAGTCTGTATTCTTCTCTAGTCATATTTCAGTGCCAAGGAGCATATTCTATAATCTGTGCACAGCTGTATCTCAAAGCTAAAATAAAGTCAAATAAAGCATCAGAAATTCATGTGACTTATTTTCTTCTTTAAAGATGAAAACCAAAAAACCATGGGAAAAAATTAAAAGCTACTTTAAAATCTTTCTGAATGTTCTGTTTTCTATGACAAGGTCTTACATGATTAACTTTTGTGCTATGTGGCTCCCTGGAGACCAATCTATGGACTGCAAGATCTACCAGCTACCCAGTACTATTCTTCCATTACACTGACACCATAGCAGATCCAACCCTCAGCCTGAGGTTTAGGTAAAAGAAAGGGTCTTTTATCCAGATTAACCCTTAAAAAATTAGAGGTTTTAAACAGGGCTATGGGCAGCATTTTGGCTGCATGGAATGACTGATCTGTACTGGGCTCAGACAGGGAAGCAGCTCAACAAATCCACAAGCAGTAACTGAGAGGGATACGCTTGCCAGTATGAGCTCTCCTTTGGGGCGCTGCACATTTATTCAGTTGCCTCTTTCCACAAGTGACTGTGAGCATCCTACATCTCCATGTTTTATTTCTCCACAACAGCATGTGTCAAAGCTTCCATAGCTCATCAAATTATGGAATGAACACATACCTCATGAGCAGTGCCCTGACCTGATGCCTACAGGGTAGAGGCAAACCTCAGCTTGTGTGGGCTTTAACTTCATGATTCACTAGATGATCTCCAGAGTTCCCTTTGAATCCTAACAGTTCTGTGATTCTATCCACATTCAGTGACATTGTTGGGAGACTTTTCTTCCCAAACCAAATTAATCCCAAACCAAATTACTCCCAAACTGTCCCCACTGCAGCTGGGCAGTGAACCTGTTTACTACTCTTTGCAAGCCTGTGCTAAGATAAAGTATAATTGAAGGCATCTTCTAATGACACCATGCCTAGCACAGACTCCAGCACTTCAGGGTTGAGGCTAGAGGACTTGAAAATAATTTGAGAAACTACTGCACCCTGGTGCACTGAAACTGTGAGGCTGCTCTTTCTAATTTTCACCAAAGGAGGTGGCACAGAAAGGGGAGCAGTGTAGATAGAGAGTTGTTTTACCAGGGAAGGCAGTGGGTAAAGATTTTAAAATAAAAGAGGCTATATTTGTATTAGACACAAGGGAGAAATTCTTTAATGTGAGGATAGTGAGACACTAGAACAGGTTGCTCAGAGAATTTGTGGATGCACCATCCTTAGAAGTGTTTTAGGCCAGTTTGGACAAGGCTTTGAGAAACCTGATTTAGTGGAAGGTGTCCCTGCTCATGGCAGGAAGGTTGGACTAGATGGCCTCTGAAGGTCTCTTCCAACTCAAACCATTCTAGAGATGTCTTTCTGTCTTTAACAGACTTCCAGGTGCAGTTGTAAGGCAAGTCCATAGAGAACACCAAGACATAAGTTAGATGTGACCAAAGATTTACTTTCCTTTTTAAGGCTGACTAGACATATGCACCCAAATTCTGGAAAAGCCAGCATGAAGCAGCACTCCTACACAATCCAGAGCTATTTAATCACATTTTAAATCCACCCAAGCACCTTTCTCCATCATCTGCCAAGTCTTCTTAGATGTGGATCTACCCTGTTTGCTATGACAAAATAGGAAAGGTTCATTTCCTGCCTAATCCAAAACACTTCATAGAGCACTCTGCTCTCCTCTTGTCTGTTCCAAGTTTCAGCCTGGAAGCAGATGATTTTACCTATTTCATTTAGTTTTGGAACACCAGAAGCAAAGCAAGGACCTGGGTCCCTTCTGTAGCAAGGAGTATAGCTGTGGGAAGAAGACAAAACCCTCAAACCTGGAAAAACAGAGACAGAGCATACAAAACTCTGCTTTGAACTTGCCACTTCTGCCAAGTTATGTTTTGCCTTGGTATGTCTCTACTTCAGCATTCAGCTACAGTCCCATACAAAGAGTACATCCCCCAGCCTCAAAACTTTTAGATCATGACACCACTAGCTCCACATAGTAGAAAGAAAATATTCACAAGAAAGTTTCTTCCACTATCCTGTCAGGTTAAATGTTTAGGAGGATGTGCAGAACCTTGAGGAGCAAATCATCGCTGGCAGAGCAGAATAGCTTGTGTTCTCTCTTACCCCAAATTTCCCTTTCATCTCCTGTAAGCACACAGCTTTCCTGCTAGAAGGAGAGGCAGTTTTGGATAGCTGGCCCTTCTTTTCCAGTAAGTCTTTTTAAGGCAAGTCTTTTAAATATTGGAAAGGTGTTCTTGCCCTAGAAATGAAACCTAGTGCTTAGCCTACAAAGCTTTTAAAGCAAACACCAGAACACACATATAAATCTGACGCAAGTTTTCCTATTGAACAATGCTTATCACCTGAAGCTCAATAGCTTTGTACCCATTCATATTTTGTGTCCAATAAGGTTTTTGCCCCAATCTTAAAATGAAAATCCAACTTAAACAAGGAAGGTGCATATCTCCTTTACATTATGCATACCAAAGCAGCCATATATTTTCATTTCACATTCTGCTCTATGCCAATTTAAAAATCTCAGATAAATTCATTTCACGAGAATTTTGTTTGTTCACTTTGCTCTTAGTTAACTCTTCTGTTGATATGCAGGAAAGTTTGCATTGGCACCTTTTCAAAGCCTGAAACTTTCTGTTCAAATCTAATGTTGTGTGCATGTTTCCTTGGGTCATGCTGTGGTTTATTTAAGGCTGAAACTGATTGGAATTGATTTGCTTTATGACAGGTATTTACATGAAACACACAAGTCATATGACCAATCTAAAACACACAGCAAGCCTGGGTTACTTTAACCTTCTTCCCATACTCAAAATTCTGTTTTCACGTTTTATTTATCTCAGGAGGTCTCAAGCACTGATCCATGCTCTTTGCATTTCTCCAGGGCTTCAGTGCTTTTGCACAGCCAATGCTTCCAGTAGATCCCCATTCAGGACCGCTGATAAACTGCAGTCCTTTGCCATCATGAGATTATAACCTCCTTCAAAAGATCCCAGTATTTTTTCCACTGTAATTCCAGAGGTTTCTCCTATTGCTGCTCTGGTCTGCTAAAGATGGGATGAATCTGCAGGGACAGGAACAAGTAGTTTTGTTTAGCAGCTAATTATACTGGCATAGAGACTGAAAGTGTTCATTCCCTAAGCTGTATAAGGTAGAAGTCACTCCAGTTTGCTGTATGAAAGGCAGGGGAGCTGGACTGGGCTGAAAACCAGCTTGGGACCACAGCAAGACTGCTCTCCTGAGACAAGCTGCAGTGTCAGAGTACAACTCTAATGATTATGTTCATTTGCGTCTCCCTGAAGTACTTTGCCTCCCCTTTTTATTCCTAGTTTGGGACTTGCTTGATCTCTCCTAACAGCACTATTAGTCTCCCCATGCTCTGCATTAAAGGGGAAGGTTTCTGGGGGCTGCAGGAGCTTTATTTATCGGGGTTCTCTCCTGCTCTTGGCCTGCTCCTGAACAAAGGAATGCTGTTCTGCACACCAAAGCTGATGGTCAAGGAGAGGTGAGCAAGGGTCTGAATTGGTGCAGTATGCATTAAAAATCTTTAGACTCTTGAAGTAATAAACTGGATTATGTAACACAAGTCTCTTTTTTTTTTTTTTTCCAGCTCAGTTATTTTTTCCTGTCTGTATTTGGCTGTGCAAAGGAGGCTATTGAACAATTTCATTCAAAGCATAGAAAGTATTTCCTCTAATATTAACAGGAAATTATACAAATGGGTTAGATAAGAGATCAACTCTAATATTACAAGAAATCCTGGCAGGCATTTGTGAGTATAACACACAGGAGTTCCGTGTCTGGTCTGGCTACAGAACTGGCCTCAGGCCTATGATGTTAGGACAGAATTACTGTTGAGCAGTCAATATCTGTCATTAACATATTCTTTCATTTTCTTCTGAATATCAGTTTTAAATGGGGTACTCTTCAATCTCTCTACAATAAGAAAGGGTTCAAAAGTTAGAACAACCAAAATTGTATCAGGGACAGAAAGTAGCCAAGAATTTCAGAGAGGACCTCAGTTTTTCAGTTCAAGCCTAGTGAAAAGTACCAGGAGCTTGACTGAACAGGTTGCTGTGACTACAGCCCAGCTACATTAGTACAGCTTATTTATGTACAGATATGACAGCTCTAGGACTTTCTTTTTCTGTTGTTGCCAGTGTTCTGGATTTGTTTGTTCTTTTTTCCCTACTATAAATTCACTAGTCACTGCATTACAGCATAGTTTTGTCACAGTGCTCCTGTGCTGGAAAGAGCAAATGGAAAAGTTGAAGCTACAGAGAGCACAAAAACCTAGATCCTGATCCAGCTGGCAGACTTGACCTCATTTTAATTTTGCTCCACTGAGGTTTAGAATGAAGGTGACATTTTAGACCTGGCTTTAGTCTATAGCCAAGGAGACATCATGAATGGGACTGAGTAGATTTAAGAATATTTTTTGAACCTGAACAAAGACTGACTTGGCTGAATTATCCTCACTACAGGGGAATAAAAGCTTAGCAACAGCACTACTTCAGAATTTTGTTCAGGGAACAGATGCACCAGAACCTCTGACTGTCAACAGAGCAAGCCCAGGAGTTTCCCCTCGAGCACAGCAGTCTAAGTTGAGTCAGATATGAAAACACCACTGGGAGTAAAACGGAAAGCTTAATATGAGTTATTAAATAGGCATTTCTGTTTCACAGAGAAAAAATAGTAATGGGATTAATTTGGTTTGGGAAGAAAAGTGAAATGACTTTGTAAGTTTTCTTAACAGTAGAAGCATTGATAGAACCAATCTCATGCTTTAAAGCTTCTGTCAATGAACTTTTTTATTACAGAAGTTCAAACTGCATTTTTATTACTTCTGTTTCTGTCTGTAATGCCCCTTTTCCATTGCATTTTTATTGCCTTTCAAGAATGGAGAAGGCAGGTACCAGGAAGTGAATTCCTAATCCTTTGAAGGAAAATCTCTGCCCAGTTGATAGAGGCTTTCAACTTCCATGCCAGCAACCACACTTAACATCAGCTTTAAAAATTCACTGATGTGTATTGTAGCAGTGCAGCACCCTTTAACTTTGAAAGTAATATGCTTCATTAGCTACCCTTATCCCTTCACCACTGACTATCTCTTCATGTCATGCCAGCTCTGACACACGTGTGCCTGTTCCCTGGGCATTGCAGTGTGTTCTCCATGACAGGATGAGAAAGGAGCAGAGAGATTTCCTGGATGCAAAAAGGCCAGCAAAATAAAAGGGGGCTGCTCTGCACTCAAACTAATTAGCAAGGGCTAATTCCTGCTGAAGGCAAGTGGGAATCTGTGGTCTAAAAAAGTCTGTGGATTGAGACCAAAACTACTCCCTCTGTAGACCTAGTACAGAAGGAAGGAAAAAGCAATGTTTACCTCTCTTTGAGGTAACATAGATGTTGCACTACATTTGTGTTATGACATTTTGCTGACCAGTTTAAAGAAAAAAATCAGACATTTTGCATGAGGGGCAGTTGGAGAACTCCATTTTTGCTTCAAAGGGAGAGTGTTCAGAGACACTGCCAAGCAGGACAAAGGGGAACATGCATATGGGCTAAACAACTTGAAGTACTTCAAACTTAAAATAAATAACTCCTTTCCACATACACAAAAGACCCATCTGCCCCAGACCCGTAAATGTGTGAACTGATGGGGAAAGAAAGTCAGAGTTTAAAAATTCCATTAGGGAAAGGACTTGGGCAGTGTGCTTTTGCATAACCTAAAAGCATCAGGAAGTCAATCTTGAATCCTTTGTAAGGAGGGAAGACAGTATCACCCACCACAAGTGGTGGCCAGACTGGTGCTGCAGCACCCCTAAAAAGTAGCAAATCATCTTCTCACTGAAAAGGGCCAGGTCACACAGGTAGTAGTTTTGGGGAAAAGAATAAATTTCATTTGATTTCCCAAGAGCTGCATGAGCATTAGGTTGGGTCCTACCTAATGACTCACTCCCATGAGTTCAGCTAAAAATGGAGTCAGACAGTTGTCAGAGCCAGCAGGAACATCAGTTTCCCTTATTAACTTCTCTAAAACAGATTGACATGAACCATTTTGAAGTCAGGTCAGGTTTATTTTTGTGCTTTAACCCAATTTTGAGGCCCACCATAGTGTTCGATACATCGATGAAGTATGGAAACACAGGGTAAAGCAATAGACATCCAGCAGATCAGGTCTAAAGCCACTAAAGTCTTCTGAAGAGATGTTTTCAATGTGGGCAAGTTGTAATGAAATTACAGAGTTGATACCCTAGTCAGAGCCTTGGTGATATGGAGCCACCTTCTCATCACCCCTGTGACTTGAGGGGGAATCGCAGCCCAGTCCCTCCAACTCCAGGCCTCTCCTCAGAAACACAGGATCCTTCTAATAGTCAAAATCTTCCCAGGGCAGAATTGCCTCTTTAGCTTGGCTCTGGGTCCCTATTTTAGTGAAACCACTACATGATTTGACCAGTTTACTTTGGCAATTTCCCTGACAGATGCAGGAGCAAGACAAAGAGGGAAAGGAGGTGCTGGATGTTCCTCTCATTGCTTCACAGATCAAGCAGGGGAGGCACATGAACTGTTGCTGTTCCCCTGCAAGCCAGTGAAGGAAGCTGTTTGACCTAAGTCAGTGTGAACTGACTAGAACTGGGCTTTGAGCACTTCCAGCACAACAGAGCCCAAGGGAGAAGCTACAGAGGGAAAGCAGCAAACTGACATTGTCACCATGTCTCAGGGTACTCAGCCTTCTCAGCCATCACCTAGGCTGAGAGAACTTATCCTTCCCTTAAAAGAGGACATGTGCTTAACATTGCAGCCACAGAAGACAACTTCCTTTACATCTGCTCAACAGAGAATCCTCTCTCCTCCCTTTTTTTTTAATCATTTGACATGGAAAACCTTGTTTGTCTCAAGAGGAAATATCCAAGCTGGTCAGCAAGAAGATGAACAGAGTCAGGTTCAGCCTCTTCTCTGAGATCCCACAAGACGACTTACCCAATGTTTCAGGCTTTCATAAGCATTTGGGGTTTTTTTCCTCTATTTGTCCAAGATGCTTTAAGCTGCCCTTTTTTTTTCTTTCTTTTTTTTTTTATTTTTTTTTTTTCTTTTTTTTTCTTTTTTTTTTTTTAGGAAACAGTGCACACAGAAGAATTTAATATATACTTCAGTTTCAGGAGGTAGAGCTAACAGGAACCTCTGGAAGCAATAGACTTGGTCACACTTCAGTTTTCTATTTTATGTGTATATTTTATACATATAAATTTATTTGTCTACCTGAGAAACAGCAAAAATTATATGCGAGTTCTTAATACAGTTATTTCTCTACAAGGAGAAAACAATAATTAACTAATTAAAAAAAAAAATTTAATGAGAGAATAATTTGGAATCCACCATGCCCTTCAAGTCAGAGTTGCTTATTACCTTTCTTTGCAACTATATCCTTATTGGAGATGTTATTCATTATAACACTTACTTCTTTTCAAGACATGGTACAAGATTTGTCAAGGATTATAACAGGGATAGAGAAGAAGCGGGTCTGGCTTCTAGCTACACTAGATCCTAATCAATTGGTTTCAATTAAAATAAAATCAAATTCACAGTAATGTAACAGTTTTGTTATGTTTTCATCTCATTGCCTTTGCTAACAAATTATTTTGAGCAACTAATTCCCTTCAAAGAGAAATTAATTTATTTAAAGACTACCAGAGAAAAAGTATTTCCTCAAAGCACTTCATTAGACACCACAACTGTTTCCTGAAGCAGAACTACACACAGAGAGCATGATCTACCAAAATCATAAGGTTAACACAAAACTTGACAGCTGTACTGCAACGCTAAAAGCAAAGTACAACAGAAGCTCTGAAGTCTCTTGCTAAGTTCATGCAAACAAATAAAGAAAGGGAACTTTTCATAATTCAGATCTTCTGTCACAACAAACAGAGGCCACCTCCTCCACAACTGTTACTTGACTCCAAAGCCCTCAGGAGACCACACTTGTTCTGCCATTGCCCCTTTTGTCCCAAAAGCACTTCCAGTGCAGCTTTCTTTCCTCTAGCTGTTTGTCAATCAGTGGAAGCTAACCAGTTCAGGCATACCAATCAAGTGTCTAATTAAAGCCAGGTGTGCTAAAAGAGCCAAGCTAATGGACTTCATGCAACTCATTAGGCTGGGAATGCTCTGGTAACTTTTGAAAGTTGTTATGCCTATGCTCCAATTCAGTAAAGCATTGAATCACTGCAGCCCTAATGTAGCCACAGTGATCTGTGCTAATTTTTCTGGCTGGTTCTGAGAGGCAGCTTCAGATACTGTGTGTTTTGACAGTGTAATGTCACAGAGACCTGGACACCTATGGTAAGATATGTATTGAAGGAAATGTCCTCATTTTACTGTTGCAGGAACAACACTGCCTTTGGTGTCTGATTCCAGCTGTGTTCGAGGCAGGACATGGATACAGTGAAATAAAACTGCAACTTTTTCTTTCTTTGCCTTCCTCAGTCCTTAGTATTGCTTCTGGACTGAGACAATACACATCTCATCTCATTTTTGCTGCCAAAAAGGTACCTGGTCATGCTGATCTGCCTCTAGTCCCCAGGCCTGGCTTTGCTCCAACAGCTGAGAGATACATAACTACAGCTAGTTCCTGCAGGCTGCTAAATACGGATGTAATGTGACTCATATAAAATAATTGGAAATATAATAAATCAGTCTGAGAACAGTGGACTTTCCACACCAGTGCACTGTATGAATGACCTGTCCTGTACCTCCTCATAGCAGGTCAGTGGAACAATAGTGTCCTTTCCTCACTGGCCCTTGATGGCCTGCCAGTTCTGGAGGCACTGCTTTCCAGTGGTCAGATTTCTCCACTGACACCAGTGCTGATGCAGAGCAACCAGTATATCTGCTGGAGTTTCTTCAGATTTACACCACCACAATGGAGTTCGAGATGCCAAAGTATGCCAGTACACAAAATGAGCCTTTGCAAGACTTTTTGAGGTGCCACCTTCTGATTGATGATCAGAACGTGTTAGAGCATCCATTGGAACACATTTACATTGCCTCCCTTTGCACTGACCATTGTTTCCTCACTGTATATAAACAGACACTACTCCTCATTATTATATGTGAACAGCCCATGCAAGTAAGATGGTAAGTTACCAGCTTTGTGTGTGTATGTAGTATTTTTTATGCTGGAAGTATTTTTTTATTTGATTTTATTTGGAATAGTAGGACTCATCCATAGCTTTGTGCTAGACTTTTTGGAAAAAAAACCCCACTTAATTCTAAAAAAAGATTCTTGTTTTCTTTTTAGAAATTCTTGCTTGTTTTTTGCTTGATCCTTCTCTTCTCAAGAACTCTGTGTGTTCCTGCTCGCTGTTACCTTAGACCAGCCAGAAAATATGGTAAGAATGGCAAATACATTAGACATCCCTGAAACAGTAAGTCAGAGATTCAAAGGCTTTTTTTCTTAGAAATGTTGGAATAGCATAACATGCTTTTTGCTGAGGAATGATCCAAATAGCTGCTTACTCAAGAATCAATCCACCCAAAGACATCTCTGGACTGAGATTCAATAATTGCACTCTGGGCTGATGTAAAACTGAGGTACTTGCCTGTGTGGCAAAACCCCATGTACTTTTAAGAGGCATTGATTAATCTGAAGGGGGCAGCTGACCCTAAAATCAAAGATAACACAGCTATTGTTTAAATTCAGTTTAGTAGTGCGAGTTGAAGTATTACAAGAATTGGGGAGGAGGAAGGAATGAGAAAACAAAATCAAAACCTGTCTGTTGAATGTTAGAAAGGACAGAAATATCCTCCTGTAGGCATAAGCTGAGGTGTTTTTCAGATTCATTGCAATAGCAGAATAATCTGATATGTGGCTGCAACACTTTATCATGCCGTGCCACGCACTCACGCACGCTGCAGGAGCAGAGACAGGGTGGGTATCTTTTTGGCAAAGCACAGCGTCAGGCTCTTCCCTGGTGCCACTCTACAGAAATCAGTGTTTTGATTGCCACTCCACAAACAAATGTCTGTCGATTCACTGGCTGTTATTTTCTGGTGTGTGCATTCAGGGTGCCTTTCAGACAGAAACCTCTATGTTTTCGGTGCGGTGTGGAAGAATGAAGATTGTTTCCAGTGCAGGTGTAAGATGGGAGCAATGACTTGCTGCAGCTTGTGAGTTTACCCAAATTATTGTTTGTTTATTCAGAAACTGATTGAAATGTTCAGACTTAAAAAACCTCGTGGAAAGCATGTACTGAAATGTCATACTCATGAGAGCAAAACTCTTTTTCCTGTTTCCCAGTTAGCTCTAATCATTACCAGCAGAATAATCGGTCAATCACACAGACTTTTCGGGGAAGAAACACAGTGAAACACAGTGTGTTCCCAGCACACAGCTCTTTCTCATCACCTAGTTGTTCTTCTGCTTCAGACACTAACTGGGTGTGTGGTTCTCTTTAGCCTCTGTTTTCTTGCTCCTTCTATTCACCAGCTTATCTCCAGATACCTAAACACCCCACAACACATGAACCTGTGGTTTCTGTAGCTCTGCACCAAACCACTGGCCTGCTTGCAAGCATCTATTTAGATATTCTAACATCTTTGCCATGCTGCCAAGAGCCCACATTTCCTCCTTACTAGAACAGGACATACATGCTGATAATTTGCTTTCTTGTGTGTTTCTGCCCCATGGATGGCAGTGACTCATCAAGGAGAGCTGTGTCTTCCTGAATAGTGATGTGAACTGATTATCTCCCCAGGAGGCTGGAAAAATCCTTCTTTTAAGGGGAGGGAGAAAGAGTCCCATAAATGATCTGTGAGGAAGACTACAGTCCAAGGAACTTTTGGAGGGAAATATTCCCAGCTTTTCTCAGCCATAAGAGGGAGGGAGTTGGCCTGTCCCGAGAAGAGGCCCAGCTGGAGTCATTCATGCTGAGATGATTCAGCACTCTTTAAATTGTTATTATCAAGAAAGTTTTAGTTGGAATGGGGAGGACAGAATTAATCCGTATTTTGCCTTGGTGTGGGAATTTATTTTAAATCCCTAACAGAATGACCAGTGAGAACTGAATTTAAACAAGAACAAACATTGGGAAATGGCTTCATCTGTTAACAGCCACAATCAGGGCTCTGAATTCCTCCTGTGATAACCCATAGTACTTGTTATGTATATCCACAGGCCAAGTCAGTCCATGGTTTCTCCAGGATGGCTGTAGCTCAGTAAGTATCCTTCTCAGACCATGCCTCAGCTGCTGATTTTCTCTTTGCCTTTCTCAATGACAGGGTTTTAATGCCCAAGAAGTATGATAGGGTGAACTGTGTTGGCCTATTCCACAAGAAAAGCTGTTCCATCCGAGTGGTGAAGAAGACCAATCCTGAGATAAGTTGCAAAGTCTACAATGGAGTTGGATAAGACCACATGATGTATTTCTCCTCTTTCACACCTACCCCAGAAGCTGAGTACTCTCTGGATGTCTCCTTTAGAGGAAAGCAACAAGCAGCATGGCTTCAAGAGAAATGAGTTTGCCTCGTGCCTTTCACAGCTCTAATTGTGCCATATCTATCTCGTTTCTGACACTAGGTGTTTGTCTTACATACATTTGTAACCAAAACCACAAGCTTTTTTCCTGTTGGGATCCAGAGTTAAATACATTTTCACATAAATCAAATCACTGTAGTGACTGATTGGTCTCCTTGAAAACAGAAGAATTCATGGTGTCTATAAATATTTGTAAATCTAATTATTGATCTGGAAATCACCTAGCTTTTAAAGTAACAGGTATTATATAAGTTGCTGCCAGACACAGGGATTCATTATGCTATTACACTTATTGACATTCCCCCAATGACACGTGTCCTAGAAGAATGGGATGAAACAAACCATAAAAATAGCCCTTTGAAAGCCTCCCCCCACCTTGGTGCCTTGTGTAGGTCAATCCATTAATGCAGATGCACAAGGGAACATACTCCAGGAGATGACTGGTACATTACAAAAATGGCAATCCCATGCCTGAGAGTCCAACCTACTGCAAAGAAATGCCATATAAATAGCTCTGTAGCCTTCCATACCAGGGTAGAATTTCCTGCAATAATCTTGTTTGGATCAAAGTCCACTGACAAACAACCTGTGAAAGCTGTTTTTATAGGAAACCTAGACTATAAATCATGTTTGGCCTGCAGACTTCAGGCATCACACTGTGCCTGGCACAAAGTCCATAAAAGTAGTTAATATGAAAAATATCCTATAAAATCTATTTATACAATATTAAGAGCAATTATAAAAAGAGAGCTGTACAGCTTAAAAGGCCCAGATAAATAATTAGAGTGTGTTTAGTTTATTCAACACTGACATCATAGCTCTTTTCTTCATCTGCCTTTCCTCTACCTTCCTGAAGTGTACTACAATTAAACATTTCATCTGATACAAACAACAACTTCTTTCAATACCCATTGTGGTAAACCACAATCACATGGTCTGTTTAAAATGTGGTGCTGTGAACACACAAGCAGAAAACCTGCACACAATAAGGAACACAGCTTACCAATTATCAGAAAAACTCCTTCTATGGCAACCAATAAGATGATTCCAGGAAGCAGGTAAAATGAGAAATACTATTTATCTTCTTAAATATTTGGGCCTCAGGGTCAGTTAAAACTAGAAGCAGCTCCCTTTGGTGGCATCCCCCTGTGCCTTCTTGGGACCAATGCCATGGACATCCCTGCATCTGGCTATGACCCATCCAAGTGTGGGAGGAACAGACATCAGAGGGGCCCTCACTTCTCTACTTGAGGAGGACGAATCAGAGGATTAAATCCAGTTATACAAAAATATATACACATATATTTTTGTGTATATCTATCTATATATCTCTATCTCTATCTCTATCTCTATCTCTATCTCTATCTCTATCTCTATCTCTATATCTATCTATATCCATATATCTATGGAGGTAGATGTAGATACAGGTATATATACAAGGGGTCATGCTATCAGCTTCCTAAATGCCAGATTCATTTATAAGGGCCTGTCTAGGGAGCCCTGAGTAACAGGCCTACTTTTTTGGATATCATTTAAGCAGTTCAGAAAAATTCCTGTGAAGATACATCAGTTTCATAGCTCCCCCCATGGAATGAAGGTTATGAACAAATTGAGGATGCCTGATAATGGTTGAAAAAGCAATTCTGTTTCAGAAAGAGGTAGAGATTCTGACAAAATTAAACCAAACGTCTGTAAAATATCTACAAGGATGCCATGTAGCCCTGATAAACTTAGCACACACATGGACTGTGTACTGTTCCATGGTACATTTTCTCCACATGCTTTTGTCATCAAGTGCCTAGTACTATTCTTTGTGGATATTGTTTGCTCACTGTTTAGCAGTGCCAGAGAGAGCAGGACTCCAGATGCTGGAACACAATTAGATTTGCTAAATGTACTGTAGCAGAATTGGCCTCTGAAATTTCATGCTCAGAGGAAAGGAGGCAGAGTATCAGGGCTCCATCAAGGAAGGCTGATATGGCTGAAGATCTGGCACAAGAATGCTGGAGGAGACCCTCGCAGCATCCAGAGTGCAGCTGTAATCCCACTGCTGAGACAATGCTGTCACTGCAGAGAAATGCTTAATTGTGACCCAGTGAATGTTGGTTGGGAGAAGCCTTGCTGTCACCATAACCACTTGCAGGAAGGAGTTATGTGGCCAGAGCAGAGAGGACTATTTCTTCATGCACCTGTACCCCCTTGAAATGCATTGTCTCCACGGAGTCCAACTGTTTTTGTAACCAGCTGCAGAGCAAGCAGGACAGTTCTCCAGTGCCTTCTCACAACAGGAGTATGTGCTGTGTGTGGAGAACAGGAGGAACAAGGCTTCTCATTGCTCTCTGGGAACTAGGACAGCCCCATGCCACACCAGCTGCAGTTTCTTTACCCCATCCCCTATCAACAGCAGATGGGACTGGTCCATTGACAGCACTCGAGTACCAATAGTGGGGACTATAGTGCTTCCACACTGCTTCCCAATGTGGAATTTCCATTATTATGCACCCTCATACAAATACTCTTGTTCATTTTGCAAGTCTTAATGGGCTGTGATCCTCACAGAGACTCCCTACAGACTACTGTTCAGTAGTCCCCACTGGCAGTGAACCATGGCCAGATACAAACCAGCCAGATCAAGTACCAGAACACCTTTTAGCAAGGTGCTGAACCCAGACCTGACGCTGTTCAAGATCACAACGACACGGACTCCGAACTTTTCAGAAGGCTGAATGACTCCAAATTGTTTATTACCCTGGGAATTTCTTCCCTTTATGCTATTTTACAAGGAACCACCCAAGGGGTGGGAGACAGGCAAACTTCTTCAAATACATTGGTCAAGTCAGAGGGACATCAGGAAAAAGTCCCTCCTAGGGAAAGGAATGTAAACATAGTCACAGGTTAGAAAAACATGTCTCTTGTTGACAGAACAGTGCCTGGGAAAAAGTTTCAGAGAAACCAAAACCTCACAGGCATGAACCACGGCTACACAGACCCACCTGAGGAAATTCACATCAGCATCTTTGTCTTGCTGCTGTTGTTCTCACTCCAGGATAACTGCCTGGACAGTCTGGACAGCTGCTGCTGGGCAGCTCCAGCCCCATCACACTTCTTGGCTTACACTCAGTGGCTGCTGAATGCAGGTAAATCCCAGCTCCACTAATGTCTGCAGGGTTGGAATGACCCAAGTGCTGCTCCCACATCAGCTTATTAATGGTGAGCATTTTCAGCCTGCAGTTTGGAAATGATGTGGAAAGAACCTGTGTGTAACAGGACTCTAATGCAGGCCCATTCACCTCACTAAAATGGCCAGAACCTTGCTAGAGAAGTTCATCCTAAAAATCTGTCAAGTCCCAGGCGATATAGCAAGATACTGGTGGCTAAGTCATTTCCTGATCCCTGGGCAGCAGAGCCCTGAGCAGTGTCTCAGGAACAGTGACACAGCTGACTTTAAGAAGAGAGCAGATGTTTATTTGCTAGTTTGCAAGCTCTGCCCAAATGTCTGAATTGAGAGAGTAAAAGTGGCACAACATATCTTTAAATGTTTGGAAGGTGTGGAGGCAAGGCTGGCTAAGGAATGCTGCAGCTGAGTGGAACAGAAGAACAGTTTCACAAATCCAAACATCCCTCAGCAAAAGGCCTGTCTGTTTCCTAATGGTTTTCCTCCCCTTTCTTTAATGCTTTAAACAGCAGTACAAATAAACATACGATAAATAAATTAAGGAAGAAACAGAAGTGTACAGGCCAGCCAAATAAATAATTTCAGCTTCTCTGTCTCCAGTAAGATCGGAAGAATCTTCTACTTCCTGCAAAGCTGGCCAGAAGCTGAAGATCTGTGTGGGCTGATGCTTTCTCATCCTGAGCACAGCCTGCATGTCCTCTTCCATCGGCAGATCAGGAAGCTTGTCTCCTTCAGAGGTGCCTGGGTGAAGGGGAAATGTTGGGATATGGGGTGCTGGTTCAAACTGGTTGGTAAATAAAGCCTCTGAAAAGCAGGCTGGAAAAAAATAAGTAACACAAAATAAGAAGCAGCTCAAGCAACTCCTGATTTAAAAATCATTAACAGTGGACAAGTGTCCAGCTTACACTGTTTATTATATATATTCCAGTTCTGTGCTTCCCTGCACCATAAGACACGAGAAATGCCAAAATCCCCTATATCCCTACTTCTGCTCTGATTATTTCTGTAATGATGAAAGCTGTCTGCTAAGCTCTTGAAGTAGATGATGACATCTGTAAGAGCTGTTACCAGAAAAAATGAAAGAGAAAGTACAGTATAAATGTAAAACTGTTTTCACAGTTAGTTTAGTTCATATGAGCTTGCACTTAGTTTGATATTGAAACATTTGATTTCTGTTAATATACTACATGCCTACCTATTTGCTACAGCTGCTTATCACAGCTTTAGAAAGGCTCCAGAACAGCATTAGCCACTGGATTAATTATGTAGCTGACCATAGCTTAAAACCATTTTTATATACAGACTAAAATTAGGTTATTCTGATATAGCTGTTGGAAATATTCTGTTTGTGTATTTTCCCAATGCAAGAGAAAAATTTGCAACTCTGATTTCTACCTTGGTTTTTGATGAGAAAGACCTGGGGAAAAAATCCCAGAAATCTGTCACTTCTGCAGATCCCTCTCCCCACTTTATTTTCACCTTTCTCAGTGCTCTTTCAGTTCTGAGTTCTTATCCTGAGTAACAGTGTGCCTCTTCCCCTTTCACAATCTAAGGACTTGTAGTGTGCACCCTTCTAAAAGAAAATTTCAACATCTGTCTGTGATGGAATGGAAAATCTGAGAAAACTGGTACTGACCTCTTAAGTATGAGGCAAAATTCTCTTTGGAACCCTCCAGAAATGTTGCCTGGGCAAGGAGAACAGGATTAGGCTCTATGTCTGTATTTCGTCTCTTTGTTTTCACTTGAGATCACACTCCTGTGCAGCATGGGGGCAAGCTGTGCTTCAGATACTTCACAGCTCTTTTCTGAAGTTGTTATTCCTCCCAAGTATCCCTAGAATTTGTATATTTATACAACAGCAGAGGGAGCCAGAACTTCAAAGTCAGGCCAGAATCATAAAGCAGAATTCATTGGCTAAGTTGAAGGGAGGGAAGGAGAGAGGGCGGGAGAGAGGCGAGAGGGAGAGAGATGCCATCCAAATTACCTACAGAAACAGCCAGCAGAGCTTCTCTCCTGGATTGCTAGGGCACAGAAGATCTTACTTCACTCCTGCAACATTTCTGCCTTCTTCCAGAACAGAAATGTGCACCAACAGCAGTGATTCTCTCCATCAGTAACTGGTAAGAATTTTCTGACTTATTTATTTCAGATTGTCAAGAGCTCACATCTCTTTATTAAAGTTATCACCTGTTATTGTTAAAAAAGCAGATGACTGTGTTTGATAAATGAAGACTGTTTGACTTGTCATGAAAGGCCCAACCCTTGTATCTACTGAGCAAAGCTCTGCAACCTTTTGGGGTGCAAGAGGGAGAGGGCAGCTTCTTGGGGGCCTTTGCAGTTCAGTGTGCTCCCTGCCACCCTGTGCTGTGACAGAAAGAACCTTCCTGGGTGCCTCTGGTCACTGGAAAACCCTTCTTACCTGCTAGTGCCTGAGACTTCTTGGTCTTCACACAACCAATGCAGCTTCAGACAGGACACAACACATCACTCTCCAGATATCCTGGCTGACTGTCTGCTAAGGTGTCCACTGCAAGGTTTTACAGATTCACCACTTCCTGTGGTAAAGATCAACTTGTAAAAATGTATTTCTTTTCTCTTGGGTAGCAAACATGTCACAAAGGCCATTACTCTTAGGAAATCAGGGACTAACTACCATTCTCCAGTCTGCTGATTTGCTATTCACATTTTACCTTTGTGAGCCAGCGCCATGTCTTTGGTGAAGTTGTTATGAATTTAACCAGTAAATAAAAAGTTGGAGTAAATCCTTTTGTAAAATTTCCCTGCTTTCTACAGGATCAGAGAAGATTAACAAATAACAAAATTTCCTAAGCTCTGCTTTGCTCTCTGCAAACGTACAGATGTGAGAGGGGAAAAAGAACTCACTTTCCTGGATATTTATGCCACCCCTTATGTTATAGACTTGTAACATGTTAATATACACAAGTTTTTCTATACCTTAATTATGCAGGTTCTAGAATTTTTTATCCTGTATAGCTTTTCCAATGACCTAAGATAGTTTCTCCCAATATTTTTGCAATACAGAGTTAGAAAGAGATGAAGAGTCCATCATTAACTTTCACTGTACCGAATCCCTTATGGATTTAACACTGTGGGATGTCTGTGCAAACTCAGGGACATATTTCCTCTTCTGTTTAAGTGTTGCTTTCCTGGGGAGCTGTAATAATAGCCAAGTGATTTTTAACTTTTCTTTAGTATGTAAGTTAAACAGGGCAAGTCTGCTTTACTGAGATAATGTTATTGGCAGCCAAAAGGGCTGTCAGCCAGTCCCCACTACCTCAATTAATATCTGTAACATTAATTCTGCCATTTTGTTGAACCTTTCCATTGCTCCTTTTTTTCTTTGCAGATAACAGGCAGCTTTACTCCCAGTAATTGCTGTAACTGTAAATAAGTGATACAATCACCACGTCCTTAGGAATTGCTTCTCTCAGAATATCTTATGGACTGAAAGCAGCCCTTGTTTGAGCAACTATTTAGACTCTGAGGTAGATAAGCAAGTGCTTCTAAGTACCAGATAATGATAATGTCTGATGTGGAAATTGGCTTCCACTGTCCATCACAACTATGAGACTGTTATTTGATTACAGGCAGTGGATGATCATGATCAGCTTTGCAGAAACGACCCACTCTTTTCCAGTGGGCACATAGAGCCCAGCATCTGTAGCAGTCCCCTGCTTTATCCTGCCTCCAGGAAAAATAGTTTTTATAGGGGTTTTCATAGGATGTCTTTGAGTCCAGAGGTCTCTCAAAAGAGCAGTCATGCATTAACTACTTGAAGCCACCTATGGTCTAGCAGTCTCCATGAAACTCACTGAGGGTTTTATTTTCTTCCCTGACTCATTTCTGCAGAATTCCCTTTCCTTTGAGGAATTTTTCTGGGAAATACAGGATAATATCCTGGGGCAAGACTTTTGAGCTGACAAGTGATAATCTGGTTTCTTTTCTTTTGACACAAGCCGATATTTGTTAGTTTAGAAGGCTGTGCTGTTCACCAAGACAAACCCTTTGAACTTTGCCTGCTCTTCTTTGCTTCCAACACAAACAGAAGAGTGATAAATATCTACAAAATATGCATGTGGGGAATTTAACTTACACTAAGATTAAATCTGAATGCTCATTCTCTTTTGCCTTCTGTATCCTGTTACTTTGTTGCAGACTTTTGTGACACTTGCTTTTTAGAGAAGCTGTCTCATGCTGCATTAACTAGAGAAGAAACTCTCATGAACATCTTAGGTTTTGTTACTGAACTCTTTCCCAATATTCATTAAGAGTTCTGAACAGGATTCCTCTTCTTCTTTAAAAACAAATGAGCAAAAAACAAGCAAAAAGCTTTCCCCCTCTGTCCTTTAACAAACTGATTTAAGAGATACACTTCTTACTCCTACAAGCCAAGTAAATGTTGCTTCACTCTCTGGAGAAAAAAAGCTGTTTTTTCTTAGACCATAATCTCATTGCTATGTTTTCTGGAGTAATCAACAAACCTTCAGTACAATGAGGGGACTGACACCCTTGTTTCCACTGCACTAGAGATTTGCTATATTAGGTCACCTTTGATTCAAATGTCTCAACAGAATATGCACACACTGCTTTTTGCTGGCTCTTGGTTTAGAATAAACTGAATGGCAACCAAACACCTTGAAAGTCAAACACATCATTTGGGAGTGACTATCCTTGAGCATCCACCACCCCAGGATACCATAATAGGCTGCATAACTGTAAGGTCACTGCAATATTTATTTTTCTGTTTTTCTGGGACTGTTTTTTACATCACGGTTGCTGGAACAAGACTTAAAGAGCACTACAGACATAGGTGATCTATGCATTGACTTTTCCTAAGACATCAGGTTGGCAGGTGGTTTAAAGCACCTCATAGTGAACCACAGGTTCCCTTGTTCCATCTCCCTCTCACAGTCCCCTTATCTGTGATAAGAAGGTGATAATTCCTTGTTTACCTCTGGGCAGGACCAAGACTGAATGTCCAGGAAGTGCCTGCCAGTCACCTGGTGGGGGACATCATAGAATGCAAGGTGTTAAAAGAGAGGGAGCTCCTAACCTAACAACACCCATTGCAGAGCCTTCAGATATGCTCTTTATCCCCACCACACTTACCATCAGTGACAAACACACAGCCACACTCTGTCTTTGGTATTTCTCTTGGAAATGTGCTTCATAAACCTGTGGGATCTGGCTTCTGCTTTTCAGGTGGCTCCACCACTTGTTTTTCCTTCAGCATTATTAGTTCTCACTGATGCTTCAGCATGTCCAAAAGTGTCTGGGACCCTTGAGAGGGCTCACTCTGTGGACGCAGATGTTTGTAATAACTGCACATATTTTCATATTTTTCAAGCAACAAAAGAGAACCATGTGTTTGTTGTTGAGGATACTGTAGCTAAGGACATGAAGCTGGGACCGTAGTAAAAAGCTCATGTGTTTTGTTTACAGCAAAATCTATTTGTCCTGTCCAAATGCCAGGACTTATCTCTTCTGACTGGTACAAAATAATATTGCAGGCTGCTGATCCCTTTGCTCTGTTTTGCTTGCAGCATCTCCACTGGCCAGCAATCATTAACAACAATGGGGCTGGTTGAAGGTTTTTCATTCTATATCCACTTTCACACTGAAACAGACCACCATACCCTCCCCATATGTGATCATGGAATCCATACATCACCATTGCCTTTTTTTTGCTTCCAGAAAATGTATCAATCTGTTCATATGGATTGGGCAACAACACAAAAATGAGTGGACAGAAGGAGTCATGCCTATATACTCAATTTGGAAAATTTTCTTTGCCCCTCCATAATTAAGATTTAAACTACTGAGGAAATGAAAGACTATGAGAAAGAAAGGACTACTATATTTTGCTTGTGTGATTGTCTTGATCTCAGATGGATATGGGTAGATGACAGAAAGATAAAGAAAGATACAGGTAGATAAATCAACAGGTCTAGCACAGTAACAAAAGAATTTACTACTCATTTATTTTTGCTGGTCAAGCAGGACAATGATCTCAGAGCATCCTTTTATTTACTGCACACTACTGCTTTCTACAGTTCCTGAGAGGCAACATCTCTAGAAACAATGAAATTCATGATGGGAAAGACAAGGCAAAGAAAAAGATATAGGATAGTGGGTGCTTTTTTGTACCATACTGGTTATCTTTAGGCATGAAGTTGTTCAGCAATAAATGCTACTCAGCTGAAGTGACAAGCTCACAGTACCATGTTATTTATGTATTCATACCTTGATCATTTGGGTTTTTTTCTGAATCTTAGACATTTTTCACCACCCCATAAGCTTGTTTCAGTGATATTTAATCATTGAGGAAGGGTCATGCAGTGGTTAAATAGTGTCATTCCCCAAGTACTTATTTACTTTTAATTCTACAAGCCTTTGTACAGCATAGAACTGCCTCTGGCCTGATGATAACTCCCAGCAGAATCAGATTTTTTTTTTTTCTTTGATTCCTGGACACAGAGGATTTGGACACGAGGGTCAGGATTAAAAAGTAGCCTTTGCTATGGCTCACAGGAGTCATCTGGGAGAGTCGAGGCAGTCCTGTGACTGAGATTTCCAAAAGTATGCAGCACCAATTAACCCCATGGGTTCGGCTCTCTGAATCCCACTGAAAGTCCCAGCTCATGACTTGCAGCAGTGATTATGAAGCAAACCTATCTGTCTGTGCAGGAACACTATCTGGCAGATAGAACATGCTTTTACAACAAACTTATAACAAAAAAGCAAAATTATGCTGAGGGAGAATCAATAAAAATCTTCCCAGAAAGAATTAAAAGACACTATCAAAATCACTCACCCTTAAAGCCAGAATCAGGGAACTGGACTGTATTTCTGATGAACCCTGTCATGGTCATGTTAGAGGAGATATCAATGCTTCGTGGGCACTGGAGTTCATCCGGAATGAGGAAGCAAGAAATTTGGACTGCAGTTCCCATGACCTATCACAGCTGTGTAAAAGCTGGAAAATGTTGAAATTATTTTGAATTATTTTAGACTTTTGAAAAATTTTCCCATGATATCCCTCCAGAGAGTGAGCCTGAATTTTTGCATGGTGATTGCCTCGCACAAATGTGAGTTCTGGCTGCAATTACAAATACATTTCACAGAAGATATTTTAATGTTGGCTTTGTGCACCTAATATGACGTGATTTGCAGATTGATATTTAGCTCAGCTGAAGGTAAATGCAGCCTCACAATGCCCTCCTGCCCAGTTTTGGATCAGAACCTTGCAAAACCAGAATTGTATGCAATTTTAACCCCGGCTGGGTTTTGATCCAGTTTTCTTGTTTTACCACTCTACTGCATTAGTGATGTTCAAGATACTGCACTGAGTGAAATAATGAAGTTAAGATGTTCTTAAATCCATGGGACAACCTCACAATGAATAAACATGGTCATAACTCAATAGAGTTGCACAGACTTTCATACCACAGTGTAGCAAAAGGCTCCATTTTATGATCTAATAAACTATGTAAGAGGGAGCTGCAGAATATACACAGAATCCCTGGCATTTACTTTCCTGTCTCCCTCCTTACCCCTTTGATTAATTTCTTGCAGCATAACTAAACATATTTTTTCTTTTCCTTTCCAGATATACCCGGACCTTCCACAGCCAGACAGAACAGATATAACGCTTTTAGGCTGGCTCCAGAAGACTCAGACTGTGTTTGACTACCACCCTTTTGGATAAATATTTTGGGAATCAGGATGAATAAGACAAGGGCTGTTAATGATGTTTTTCATTTCCTGATCAGCAAGAACTGGAGCTCAAGCCGAAGCTTTCCTATGAACATTTCTAATCAGTGCATGAACATCACTGACCTTACTGTCTTTCTGGCCACTTCTTACAGCTTGGAGACTGTTCTGGGCATTGTGGGAAACATCTGTCTGATTGCTGTCATTGCCAGGCAGAAGGAAAAGGCCAATGTCACCAATATCCTTATTTCCAACTTAATAATTTCAGACTTGTTTATGTGTCTTGTCTGCCTGCCTTTCACCGTTGTTTACACCATGATGGACTACTGGATATTTGGAGAAGTCATGTGCAAAATGACCTCTTTCACTCAGTGCACAACTGTGACAGTGTCAATCCTTTCCCTTGTCCTCATTGCTCTGGAAAGACACCAGCTCATCATAAACCCGACTGGCTGGAGGCCAAATACCTCCCAGGCCTACCTAGGGATTGGAGTGATTTGGACTTTAGCATGTCTCATGTCCCTACCCTTTTTGACCACATCCGTCTTGTCCAATGAGTTGTATGAGCAGCTCTCACACTTCATGAATTTCTCCACAGACAAGGCAATATGTATCAACTCGTGGCCTTCTGAGCAGCACAAGCTTATCTACACTACCATTTTACTGCTCTTGCAGTATTGCATCCCTCTGTTCTTCATTATCCTTTGCTACCTGCGTATCTACTTACGCCTGCAGAAGAGAAAGGACATGTTTGAGAAGAGCGAGTACAGCAACCGAGCAGTCCAGCTGAGGAGGATAAACATTTTGTTAGCATCCATGGTTGCTGCTTTTGCTGTTTGCTGGCTACCACTGCATGTTTTCAACACCATCGTGGACTGGAATTACAAAATCATTTCGCCTTGCCACCACAACCTGATCTTCTCATTGTGCCACCTGGTTGCTATGGCTTCCACCTGTGTCAACCCTGTTATCTATGGTTTCCTAAACAGCAACTTCAAAAAAGAAGTGAAGTCATTGATTCTGAGCTGCCAGCATAATTCAGTCACTGCCTCAATGGAAGAATATGATCATTTACCTTTATCCACCATGCAGACTGAAATTTCCAAGGGGTCGCTGATGTTGAACTGCAGGCACAATTCTATCTAATGAGCAGAAAACATTTCAGAAGGGTGCACTGACACCACACACCAATTATTACCTGTGGGTATATAAAGCAACTGGTGATGCCACAGCTGGACTGTGAACAGGAACCCATCACTACCTGATTTTTGGAAGAACAAGCAAAGTAGTGTTGTAAATGTTCAGAGCTGCTGCTGTGGTGCACAAGTTTTTCGTGTCAGTGAGATGGTGTGGACACTGAGGAGACTGGGCTGATGCATTAGCAGCTGCTCTCAGATCAGTAACTAAGCTGTGGCTGCACAGAGGCTGACATGAGGTTCATCAGAGGAAACTCGTATCTCTACTGTGGCTGCAGTAGAAAACCAGATTTCCAGTTTCAGCACTGCAGGCTGCCAAAAGTGGTGTTGGAGAGGACTCTCTCAGTTTTTCAGTATTAGTAAGATTTTTATGCACAGCTGACACAACAGTGGAACAGAGATATGTCAATATCATTTTTTTTTTTTGCTTTACCACCTCTCACAGCCCACTAAGTAACAGTAATCTTTCAGATCTTCACATAAAACAACTGCCTGTTTCTATGAAACTTCACTCTTGCCATAGGCTTGAGAACAGTCATTGCCTCTGCAAGTAGGGACAAGGAACAATGACCCTGGTATGTAAAGGAGACAGTCACTTGAGGGATGGCAGCAAAGGAAAATGTTATTCAGAGGATTAAAGTCAAAATGCATTGAGATGATACTGAGAACTATTTTTAAGCACGTGAAAAACAGTTGTAGATCTACACCTGGTTGAATTTGTAGTTCCCACTGCTGTCAATCACAAAGCTCTGCAATGCTAAAACTTCAAGCCATGATGGTACAAGATGGCCAGATTACAGGAGTTGTTCCAAGACTTGGTAGCAACATGACATTCTGCTTCAGCATCTTCTTGGTACTTTAATTGCAAAGTATCTAATTCAGAAGGTCAGAATGAGCATGAAAATCTGTTTGTGGAAATCGTGTGTTTCCAGAGTGGATACGCTTCCAAAGAAATAAGTATATACATGGAGAATTTCAGTTTTCTTAAAAAATAAAACCCAGTGTCAGATATCAATCCCACTCACTGGCATCAGCAACACAGGTGAAGCTGAATTTCTAACAAATCAATAGAAGGTCAATGAAAATACACAGATGGAATCCAGGTCAGCCTGGATTCCACATGTAAATAGGCAGTACTGTCAATTGCTCTAGTAAAATGAAGGTAATTTTTTTCACAACTGTGTTATTTGTAGCCTTTGTTCATGAAACCTACAAACTATGAACTCATTTTAACCACCGGAGCCAGAGAAACTGCTCAGTGACTACTGAGGAACCAAGGCATGCCCCAGAAGGCCAGACTGAGGTACAGATTAAAAGAAAACAAAACAGGTAGCAAGTGCAAAAAGGAGACCAACCAGTTGAATGCTAATGAAACACTGAAGCATATTCTGTCCTGATTTGCTAAACTGACCTTAGCAGAAGAGCGGACTAGGTGGTCAG
This sequence comes from Phylloscopus whistleri, assembly GCA_017589585.1. Taxonomy (NCBI): domain Eukaryota; kingdom Metazoa; phylum Chordata; class Aves; order Passeriformes; family Phylloscopidae; genus Phylloscopus; species Phylloscopus whistleri. The sequence continues at coordinate 1,121,747 of JADMLD010001001.1, read as the reverse complement.
CTGAGGAAATTTCCAACATGATTTGTGCTGTGATAAGCAGTGGTTACTTGTTGCAGTCAATAGGCTTGCATGGAGCTGAAGATAGCCAGTGTATAGTTATGCAAAGAACTAGAAATTCCTTAGCTGGCAGATGGTATAAAGATAGGTGAGGAAAAGATTTCTTCCCATGCTGTGAACTGACAGGAGTATGGATGCTGAGCAGAGTATCTGAGGACAAGAGCTAAACCCTGTGTTATAAGGCAGCAAGAGCTATCAGTAAGTATGGGACCATATCCCCAGCTGGCAGAAGTAAAAGTTAACCCCTTGCCATGAGCTGGTGCACAGATTTCAGTGGCAAAACTTGAAGTTTTCCCTTGAATTCTTGTATGCAGAATCTTATGGCAGAAGCTTTTTTGATGCAGTAATTCTGGCCTGAACCTCTATATCTTAGAGACTTTGTGTTTGATTACCTGTTGTATCTTCCTCAACTATGTGGAAGACCATTTTTCTTTTTTCAAATGGATTCCAGCTTTCTTTTTTTCTTTGTTACTTGCTGTGCCATGCTGAGAAGCTGTTTCTCTTGATTAGTTTGCATGCAATGTGATTTCTAGACTGGACATTGAGTCTACTAGAAACACAGAATAAGAGGACTCTTATTTTATCTTAGATGTATCTTGAAATTTGCTACTGTAGCCAAAACCACAATGGGATGCTGAGTAGCACAAAATACAGTAGCTCCTCCTAATCAGTGTGAGTTATATCAAAACTGTGCTATATTACTTTGGGGCTTAAATACTGTTTCAACTTTGTCATTGTTTTGCATTTAGAATCAATTTAAGTAATTAAGTAATCCTGCCTGTTTTTCGCACTTGTTAGAATTCCAGCATTTAGCTAGCTAAGGTGTCTGTAAAACTATTGTAAGAATAACTCTGCTAAACACAAACACACAAAATTACCTGATACATGGTCTTAGGTGTATATCTTTTCAAGCACCAGTGTCTTAAATGGAAACACAATTACCTTTAGCATTTGCACTTCCATGAACCTGTCCTTGTTACTAGTTCTAAGTGAAAATATTTGGTAAAACACAGTGTATCAGAGACCTGCCACTAGAGTTATGCCCTGGCATTGTGCATCAGATCCGAGTTCTTCCTGCAAAGGGTAGAAATATGAGCGAAATCTGACACTCTGTTTAACTGTAATTCACGTGGCCATTTGTTTCCATGAACGCAAGTAGATACATAAAGCAAGCAGATCCAACTTTACACTAACACAGACAAACACAAACGGATGTTATCTTCCTCTCGTGATTAAGCAAAGTGTCAAGTTTGGAGTCAACTACTGTTTATTGCTAACTGACTTTGGACTGGATAAACTACAGGATTTAAATGCTAAAAGCCACCAAACTGCACCCATACATCTAACTGCAAAAATGCAGGTCCTCAAAACTCCCAACCAGCTGCAGTCTATCCATCCACTTAGATACACGTTTTTCAAACCCTACAGTTTGCTAAGTAACTAAATAAACCTTAAAGAAAACCCAGAAAAATAAATATATCTAGGTACCAAAGGACTGAATATGTAATGAGAAAGGTGCCTGTACCAATTCTTCATCCTGTGCATACACCGAGGCTTATGCTGCTGTGCAAAAATGCAGTAGAGGATACTACCCTGTCGGTTTTTAAGAACTGCTGTAGCAACTGTTCTCTGTTCCCTTTGAAAGCAAAGTCACAAGGCTGGGTGCAATTATGCTTGCCTTTCAATTATGGTTGAAAGGGGCATTTTATTTGTCACTTTGAAGCTTTATGCAGCCAAAGGTTTCTTTGGTCCCAGCAGAAGGTAACAGAACAGAAATGACTTACATACCTCTTATCCACCTGTAAATAACAGATACTGTTAATGTGTAAGAAGCATTGAGCATTTTTGTGTTCATTGTATACAGTAATGGTTTTGGGTATACTCTTTAAAGTTCTGCTACTGAGTCACAAAAAGCAATGTTGGAGAAATAGGCAGGAGTTGTGCACATCATGAGTTCCTACAATTTTAAGACCTTACATTGCCTTTTTTTAAAAAAAGTTTTTCATAATCTTGCCTCTTGTGACACACTGTAAGAAGGCAGTAAGGTTTTCAGAGCAAGAGAACAACTTATTTCTGTGATATAAGTAGCACACTACCGGGAATCTTATAATAACAAATAAAGTAATATTTGTGTCACTTCTCTGTGCCTGCTTCTGTAAAATGATGTAATACTCTTCATAGTATAAAATACATAAGATTTAGTCCTCAACTAGTGTTTATCAAGAGAAAACAAGTCTATGGTGTGATAAGAGCCACTGACATATGAAGGATTAATAATTTGACACATTATTCCGAAGGACAATGGTGCAGTGGAGCCAACAATGGAGGACAGGCAAGTACCAAAAATTCAGCATTGGAATATTCTGGTGCCAGAACTCAAATCATCTTCAGAGGCTTTTCAGCTTGCACAGGAAGCTGAGTCCTTTGTGGCACAGTGTCCTGAACCCTGACCAGAACCACAGCCAGAAAATAACTGACACTCTGGGATGAAAACCAATGGGGGACATTTAACAAAATTTTACTGAACTTCATAAAATGCTTTGACTGGGTTAAAAGGATTGGTAAATTTTTCTGACCTGGGTTACCTGGCTTGACAGCAAGTAAACCAAGGTACTAGAAATGACTGCAGACTGTGCTGTAACCAGGTTTGCTTTATTACACTTGCACACACAAGGGAAGAGTGCAATAGCAGTACCTGCCTGCCTGCACTGGTGGCATGTGGCATAAACTGCTGCAGTGGTTGGCAGCAGTGTTGTGACAGCCATCAGTCATGTCTGCAGTGTGGGTTTGCTGTGTGCAAACACGGAGTGCACACACAGCTGAGGACTGACAGTCTCTGAGAGATTATTGTGAAATAAGATGTCATACCCTGAGGACCACTTCAGAGATCCTTTTGCTTTGACCCATGTGTCTTCTCACAAGATCACCTGGCATTTCATTTTACAGGCCATTCTCTTCAAGTTTCTTACTGATCAAACACTGGCCTGATTTTCATACCAGTATTGATTTCAATGCAAATTGTTCATGCTTAGCATGATGTGTAATCTGGGTTTATATTGTATGAGCATCAAAATCCACAGAGCTTTTATGATCTTCCTTTCTCAGTTTGCTCTATCAAGTCATGTCTTTGAACTCAGGAAGTCATAAGTAGAATAAGCCTGAGATTTACACTTCTGTACTATGCCTTTCCTGCCAGAAAATGCTCATTAGGCCTTAGCCAGAATTATTTTGTTGTCCTTCCAATAAATGCTTATATAAGCCCAGTGGCAGCACAGAGATTTTATGATGGAAACCTGTGTTGAAATTTCATTCCAGAGATGTCTGCCTATTTTTTTTTCTTTTTAGAACTTTGGTTGATGAGATCCACCATCCCTTTGTAAAACAATACACAGTTAAATAGTGCTATAATATTCATCACATATGATAGAAAGTATTTTGTTCAGTAGAAATTGCAACACAGATTACAAGATACAATACTAGAAAAAATAGCCATGATACACATAAAATGATGGCAGAATATTAATATGAATAAGTACCTGGAATATCACCAGGTACAAACTGACAGTACAAAGATGATTTTCAGTCAAAAGGTATGCTAACAGAGAACATGGAACTTGCACTGTAACCCTTTAAAATAGGTTTTGTTCTTAAATTTCCAGATAAAAAATTCTTTCCTTTGAATATAATAACTTCAGTGCAATTATTACAATGTCCCTTGTGCAGTCTATGGGAATATGAATCCTTTGTGTTAGGAGCTAGTGGGCAAATACTACTTCATCATTCATAAGCATTTCTCTTGATTCCATTTCTACAAGGTAATTGCATGTAAAATGCAATTGTCTGATGCCATGCCTTTTAGTAAGCTAATGAGCATTGATTCATCTAACTTAGTGACTAAAATTAATTACATGCACCATATATTGCTTTATATTAAACATAGATTATAGAAAAGTTCCTGATGTCCTAAAGACCAATGTAATCACTTTCTGAAAGACCCCACATTCACAACAGAGAGCTGAAAAACACAGGAAAGTTATGATCTTCTCAGCATGTATGTTAAATTCAGAGGGATTTACACAGTCATGCAGAGACTTTTGTTTAAACTTACAACGATTGCTGCTCCAGGAGCATAACGCACATGTACCCACCCCAGGGCTGTGTTTGGGGAAGGCTCCCAGGCTATAAAAATAGCAGAAGCTGGCTAGCACTGTGGTTTTTAAAACACTGTGGTAAAGGTTTTTAGAGCTGGTGAAATGAACTAATGCCACCAGTCCCATTTAGAATCCAGTGTGTGCTGAAATCCCTGGGGGACATGCAGCCATACGGTCCCGGATTGCGCAATGCCCTTTCATAATAACCCATATTTCCACCAGCCACCTCAGAAACCCCACATGGCATATGACACAACACACAGGCATGCACAGCCTCCCTCCAGGCAAGCTCATCTCCCTGAGCAGACAAAAAGGTCTTCTGTTAAACCTACAAACTGCTCATATAGTTCCTCTGCCTCAGAAATAGTCTGTGAAAGGTGGTTCTTGATAGGATGAAGATGTTTTCCATGCACTGCAAGGAAAAGCTTCATGGCATTGTAGTTGCATTCAGCATCTGGGTGAGTTGCTCACACACTCCTAAATAAGGAGTATCTTACTGTTTGTGGGAAGGAAGCAAGGAATTACTTGGCTGGAAGCAAAGTGTTCTACCTGTATTCAGAGCAACAGGCAAAGTATTTGCAAACAAACCCCTGATCCAGCACATGCTCAATTATTTGCACTGCAGAATGAATATACTACAATACAGATTTGCAAAGGTTAAGGTTAAAGTGAGGACAGTTTGAGGTTTTGTTCTTCATAACATTTTCACTCATCAGTTCTCCACAGACCACAATTGGTTAGAACTATAACATGCAAAGCATTCCAGGATTAAAATATACATAAGATCTATCATAAACACACAGTTTCTCAGGATCTGAGCCTTGGAACAAATGTACACAGTGCATTTTAAAAATAAGTCCTTTAGAAAATTGATTTTTATTTTGAAAAATTTCAAACAACAACTAAGAAGGACAAAAAATAGTACCTCATTCTGCAAACAGTTTGAATGCAGTAAAAAAAAAAAAGTTGTTTACTTCAAATTATGTGAGGAATAAGAGTGGTTTGGTGTTAAATTTCCTACTATGCAGTACTTCCTAGGTCAACGTTATTTTCACTAGAAAGAACAAAAAGGAACAGTAATGATATGCACTGCAAAGCACACATGAATGCACTGTTATGACTGGCAAATGGTATGGCTTGTGGCAGTTCTGAACTGCTGATAGCTTCTCTTTAGTTTAATAAGAAGGAAGGTGACTTCGTTTTAACCAGCTTAACCAGTATCAACTTTTATAAATAGAATTCACCTGAAAGAGATAGTAGGCAGCATCTGAGCACACAGAGAGAGTATTTGAGCTTAAAGGACAGGTTTAAGGCATTAACAATAATCCCCTTGTATCTAGGAGATCATGCAAAGTCTTTATTATTTTTTTTTTTTTTTTTTAGACATGGAAACAAATCAATTGATGCTGTTGCTATGATTCAGCCATCAGCTTGACTGGCTGCATTCACTTTTGTCTGTGTAGTCTGTTATTAATGTAGGGAATGAAAATAACCACTCTGGTGCTTATTTTAAGCATACTTATCAGCAGCAATCTCCTATTTTATACTAAGAGCAAACACTGTTTAATATATCCTTTTATAACTAAATACAAATTGCTAAGAGGTATGGGGTCAATAAGTGGTACCAGCTTCCAGGAACATCCATTCTTTATCAAACTTTTTTTTTTTTTTTAATAGCATTTATAATATCTATTCAGGAAAACACTGTCAACTGTTTTAATAGAGGTTTACAAATCAGTGCTTTGTTAGGAAAGAATGTCTGTGTTGCATCCTCTGTTAATATGCTTCAATTGTAAATAACTGCCAGCAGCATCTCCTACAATAAACTCCAGGCCTCCCAGTACCTTGATGATACACAGAAATTAAGTGTAGGCAACTACTCTTAATTTCCACCTGCAGGAGCACAATGGCTGTTTTCCTACATGCCACCAGGACATGCATGGATGTTCACAGACACTCACAGTGCAGACACAGCCACACACCTGCTCTTTGACACACAAGACACTAGGGGTGTGCAGATAACTAACTTTTGAGAACAGAACACACTAACAAATTAAGTGGGCATACACCTTACCTTTCTCTTTTCAGAACCCTGAAGACACAGGCAGATAATTTTGCTCACCTATGTGTGCTGCTCACCTTCCTGCTGCTGCAGAAGCTGCACGGGGAGGTGAGGAGGGGTCTTACATGCACTGCCCATACATCAGCTGCTCAGCAGTCCAGCAAGAGTGCCAGGGAAGGGCATGGCCTGGCCCAAGCTGCTGATGCAACCCTGATGGAGCAGGGGCTTGGGAGGCACAGGATGGGCAGCTCCCATTCTGCAGGCAGCAGCAGGGACTGGGAAGGTGAACGCTCATCAGTGGTGACAAAACCAAGAGTATTCCCACATGGTCACAGCAGGATTTCATTGGGACCAGGGAAGTGACACAAAGAAGAGGTCTAAGGTTAGGCAGGGCTTTGAGGATCCTTTTTTGGAGTATAGATGCCCAAGCTCCATCTAAATCTAATATTAAATTCAACTCCAAGGTGACATGCTGAAGTCACACAGGGAGCTTGTACCTGAGCAGCGTTGAACCCAGTCCTGCACCAGCACACTAATCAATAATCCACTTCCACTTTAACCATACCTAAATCTCTGAAAACTGCAGCTCCAGCATGTTCAATCCAGAATAGACTCAGGGGTAAGAGCACTGGAAAGGGGGATGTACAAGGTGACCTAAATAAGTATGGGCAGTCACACAACTGGAACAATTAAAATTATTCCCCTTCTTGGGGAGTCACTTGATTTTGTAATTAACTTAGTTTGAATGAGTTTATTTCTTGCAGGCTCTGTAGTACTAATGAACCACCCAGCCCCTGAGGAACACCTACCTGTGCAGAACTTGATAGATATGCTTTCATGCAATTTGAATTCTTATTTGGTTAACCATTAGACCTCTTCAACACTACCTAAAGAAAGCAAAGTTTTATATGCTCTATCTCCCTAAGAAGAGGACCCACTATGTACAGAGAACTGAAGACAGAGGTCTGATTTTTTCAGTTAGTTAACATCAGATAACATGTAGTCCTTCTTTCTGCAAGAGACAACATAAGTCAGTGTGCAATTATACATGATGGATCTAGGCATCATGCTGGTCTCTTCTCAGTTTTCCCCTCACTCATTTGTTCATCATCCTGTGGACTGTGACAGTACATCCCAGCGGAGTTGGGAATTGCATAGCTGAACTGACATGCATTTAAAAATAAGACTTAAAAAAAAGAATATTATTTTATAACCCTGCCTTGTTATTTTTAACTTTGTCTTATCATTGATCTAGTTAATGCAGTGAGTCTATAAAGAATTTTATCATCACAAATAAAGAGACAGTGACTTTACACAGGGAAAAAAAAAGAGGGGAATGTTGGGGACTGGGATTTCTTAGATTAACTTTACCATCAAAGTCAACATTCTGCCTAACTAAACCCACAGTGTCTGGATTTGTACTTTACTAAGGGAACTGTGATCAGAAACTTCACAGAAACATGCAGCAGGTGAAGGTGGAGGGAACCTTTTCATGCTACCTTGTCCAACTCCTGAGCTCAAACAGGGTTGCCACAAACAAGATACTCAGGACAGTATTTGGATGGGGTTTTAATCTCTCCATGGATGGAAATTCCACCACCACCCTGGCCAACTTTGTTCCAGTGCCACCACCATTGTGCACAGGCAAATTGTATTGCTGCTTCACCTCACTGTCTTAAGCTAAAGTTTTCAGCACATGAAAACCAGCAGCAATTGCAATGTCTGCAGAAATTGCAATGAGATGTGACTGGTTTACACCTACTGGAAGTCTGTCCACTGCTTTGTTTTCTTTCAGTCCAAGTTTCTCACTAGTACTTGATATTGAAATTCAGCCCTAGTTCAGCTGCTGGCTCATACTGCCCATCTAGGATCACACTAGCTTGCAGACAACTGTGGAGTTTTAAATTTTATTACTAAAAGTACTGCCTTTGAACTTATTGAAATTTAGACCTAACTTGCATGATTCTGTTTCCTTAAAACAGTAGATTTTGTTTGGTGGAGGTATTTCATTGGACAGTGCTGAATGTATAATCACAATGATACTAACTCCAAAACCTAAGATGGAACAAATAGATTTTTTTTTTACTAAAATATGAATAAAACACCTCAATGACCAACATTATTAGGAATCTCTGTTTGAGCAACTCTCCCTTCAAAACCTGCTACCTGTTGCTTTGTTTCATATCCTTGCAAGTACCTTCAAGATTTAACATGTGGCAGCATTTTCCATTTCGCCATTTATATCTGGCAGATTTTTTTCCTGTTGGGTACCATATGAAGTTCATGTGTCTCATTTGCCAGGGTGTTCTGGTGTAAGGGGATGACAGCCAACAGCAGAAGTGAAGGTCATGTCTGATACTTTCACAACAAAAGGATTGTGCTTGTTCTGTGTTGCTTTGAGGAGATCATCCCTGCAGTTCCTTGAGAAATGGAGGGGACGCTTACACCAGCAAAACTCCAGGTTATCTTTTCTTTTGCTGGGGTCCTATTTTTTAAAAGCAGATTTTTTTCCTAAGCTGCCCTGATTAGATAGTACTAATAACATTAAGCTAAATTGGTTCCTTGGGAGATGTCCCAATTAAATGGCTATCCTAATTAAGCACATCCTGATTAAGCAAAAGATCCTATAATTATAATAATAGCATGTAATAAAAACTGGCCCATACTTCTGTTCAGACAGAAAGCATTTTGCAAGCCTTATTTACAGGAACCACTTTATCCAGTATTGAAACACAACCAGCTCTTGGCTGAAATGCAACATCTGTTTAACAATGTGCAGTAGAACTAAACAGGCTTTCAGAGCAGGAAAATGAAAAATTTTTCCCCATATGACAATGCAGACAATGTCATGATAAAGCAGAAGGTATTCAGCATGTAATTTGGGTGAAATATTTTGACTGATCCTAGCAGAATTGCTGCAGTATTTACAGTTGCTTCCCATTATCACAAGTTCACCAAAGAGGGGGTTTTACAGAAGCTTCTAACAAATATTTAAGCTACATATTAAGTGGAGGAAAAGTACCCCACATTGAACTTTTGCCTTCTAAGTTCTGAAGAAAAAGATCTCATTCCTATATTGCCACAATGGAGTTTTTATCAACTTAAAACACCCAGAAGAGTGCAGAACAAGAAGCCAAATAGAGTCTGGTAGAAGTACTAGTGTGAAAAGTCAGTTTTCTCCAACGAGCTGTAAAGCTGAGCTCCTGACCCTCTGTGGTTATTGCAAATGTATGGCATGTTTTTTGAGCACTACTGTGCCAGAGGGAATTCCAGTTGTGTGTTTTGGATGCTGTTCATGCTCCAGCTTGCCTAATTGTATTTGTCTGGCGTAGTTCCTCTCTTGATCACAGTGGAGTAGGACAACCTCATTATTTTTAGTTTGTCCTACACAGCACTGCAGAGATGTTGAGTAATTCTTGGTAAGTAATAAGAGTTGAATAAACAAACATAAACAAATATATTTACTTATTAAAATTATCCCTTTCTTGGCCTCCTAGTGACAAAAGAGGAGAAACAAGGAGTTAACATGAAACTCATACCTCTAAGTGTCAGCTGACAATAACTGAATGAATATAAATGTTAGCAGTCATCAGCATAAAGTAAATCATCACTGAACAGGAAAATTGGTGAAGTCCACCATGAACCATTATTCCAGAAAGTACATAAAACAGCTCCCTACATCTTTCCTTATTGTCCTGCCATTGTTATGTCTGAGCATTTGAGGGCTATAGAGACATTATGTTATTAATTATTCAATATAAGTTCAATATTGTGTGGGTGCAGAGTTTTTAAGCTATACACCATAACGTTGAGGAGCAAAATCTGGTCCTTGCATAAACTCAGGAGTACACATAATACAAGTGCACAAGCTGCACTGAGGTACTGCTCTCCACAGTATCAAGAGAGATGCCCATCTGTGATACCTCTGAGGTACCACTGTAAAATAAAATAGTGCCCTTTGAAGAAAAGGAGGAGTGCTGGTGCTGCTGGAGGATGATGACAATGTTGTCCTCTCAGCATTGCAAGTCAGTTCTCAGAAGTGCAAATGCAACCTGAGGATGTGTCGTAGAGCAACATAATTGCAATTACTGCCAAGAGTGGCTCTCTACAAGGAGGTAAGGCAGAACACAGGGACCCACACTGAGGAAATATCTACAGAAACCAGAACAGGCTGCTAAGTAAGATTACTAGGATCAGAGAAACAGCCAATCTATATACCAGCAATGATTAAAAGAGCTTCACTGCTCAGGATGCAATTGACATTTGTACCTGCATCAGGCAAATTAAATTAGAAAAAAAAAAAAGCAGTTGAAGTAAAAGGGCAATGTTGAGAAGAAAACAAGCTAAGTCTGGACTTGAAACTGAAAGGCTTTCATTGAGGTAACTCCTAACCATGTTAACCCTTTAGAATAAAAGCCTGGTTTGCCAGTAAACAAACTTACCTGGTGCTGTAGCAGATGATAGGTGTAAACCAGCTCTTAAAGGCCTGTGCTCTGCTGCCAGGTAGTTGTGATATCTGACTGACTGCTGCAATCTCAATTCCAGCCTTCCTTGCTTGAAGTCTTCTTCTTTCATCCCAGCCTCCAAGTTACTAACTCTTCATGCCTTAGTATGTCCTGCAATGACATATTACAGAGAAAAAATAAACACATTTGCAGAAGCTACCTGCAGGCAAGATTCCCCAAGATATCATTAGCCTAGGCTAAGGAACTAACATCAGGCCTTTTTAAAGAACTAACATCAGTCTTCAGGCAGTTCACAACAGCACAACAGTCACTTCCTCTTCCTTTCAGGTAAAAACAAAAAAAAAAGAAATTTTTTCTTCTAAAATAGAAATACACCTTAATGCTTCCAGATCACAAATAATTCTATAAGTAACAAATTCTATAAGTAACAAATGTCTCAGTATAGGGTACTAAAAGAATCCCAAACCAACCTAAACAAAACAAAACAAAAAAAAAAAAAACAAACAAAAAAAAAACCCAAGCAAACAAACTCAAATCAAAAGAACATTAACAACACATTAAAGAACTTCTAGTTAGATCTTCAACAATAACAACACTGTGGGGAAATGCTACTTCAGAAGCAAAGGCTAAACTAATTTCTAGACTACCAGTTATCCCTGCTTCTTTTCAGAGTAATCTTCCCAAACAACTAAGCTGTTAGCCTCAAGTCCAGTTCCTTGAATAGGAAAAAACCTAAAGGACAAGTCTTCTGGGACCCTCCCTACCATCCCTAAATGAGTTATCTTAGATAGCATTACACAAAGTTACCTTATTCCATAGCCTGATGCCTCAGGTGGTGATTTTATACCCAGGTGTCCACAATAAACTGCAATCACTGTTCTTGAAAAGCTACTTTTGGTGAAACATGGTGCAGTATTTTGCAAGCAGTAATAAAATCCTTTAACAATCCTGAATGTAGGGCAAAGGTTATGGCAGATGAAGCGGAGCTATCCCAGCAGGGGAGGCTGGAAGAGTGTTCTGTGTAAAAAAGCCTATTTCCAGGCAGCAAGGACTTGCCCATCCTAAGGGAATCAAGATCTGGTTAAGCTGAAAGCAGATGTTAAGCTGCTCTAAAGCTGCAGAACACCACCAGAGTCAATGGCACAGGGTTCCTTTGTGCAGACTCTGCCAGTTCATTGTCACGGGGGAAGCTGGGCTGAAGCTCCATCCCCGCCCAGGTCTCAGCAATTTTGAGCCATCCTGAAGTACATTTAGTTAGCAGGTTATTTCATTCTTCATTTCACTGAGGCGTTCTGAGCTGTAAGCTCAGGCACAAACAAGCAGGTTGTTTTTTTCTACAAGCAGCAAGTGCATCTGTGTTACAAATTACCCTTGTTCTGTCAAATTTGTGGTCCTTTTCCACTTACTGTTCTGCTTAGATTTTAGTTGCTAAGTGATTCCATGACTGCTGAGAATTTTGTCCTTAACTCAGGATCTCATTTTCATAATTTGGAATTAACCTTAATAATGCTGTCCACTAATCAGGTGAATCTGCTGGTTTTTTCTCTAAACAGTGTTTTGCCCCACAGTATGAAGGTCAAAGTTTGTTTGGTCATATCCATAGCACTCTTATAGGATAGAAAAAAGCTAACCTTTTCATTATTACACTAGAAAAGGTAATGCCTGTTTTCTTTAACAGGCCTTCTGTTAAATTGTAAGAGCTTCATAATTTGAGGCAAATTTTTCTGCCTGTTTCATACACTTTTGGAAAATTGGGCCCTGTTCCTCCTGCTGCTGTGAGAGAAATGTCATTATTACAGTGGTTGTCTTGGGAAGGAACATGAAAAACTAGAAGAAACTTTATCTCTGAATTGGGACCTCAGCTTGCATGAACTGGGCTTTCTAATTTTTTTCAGTGAGCCGTGTTCAGATTTTGGGAGGCCTGATGCTAAGCCAGGTGGCAAAGCTTTGTTTGTGTTCATGGTTCTGCTCTTCTTCTCATGGAGACTGAGCGACTGTGTGCTGCTTATTTTAACTGTCTTCAACCTGTTTCACCTCTTGGGTCATCTCTGTGCATCATCTCTGCTGGGAGGAGAAACAGACATACAGAGTTTATGATCTAGTCACAGTTTGTATGTCACCAGTACCACCAATCTCACAACTGCAACTCTGAGACACCCTTAACTGGTGTGAAAAAAACCTTCTGGTGTCCAGGTAACAGCAACATCTTCTGATCACATAGCCTGTGTCAGAGCAGTGTCAGAGCAGAAGGACAGGCAGACTTCATACTGCACAACCATCCAGCCTCTGCCCTAAACAGTAAGAGAGGCTCATTTCCCCAGACAAGAGAGGCTCAGCTCTCAGAGCATGGTCAAGACTGTAAAGTGGGAAAATGCTTCTAGGACTTTGTCCTAAAATTCACATGAAAATCCTCAAGGCTTTTCAAATTACAAATTTTGTGTTGCATATGCTTTTAGGGCAGGCAAAACACAGATTACAGGAAAAGCAGGACCCAGATAATGATCTGATAGAATTTGCAATGAGAGATCCAACTGTGTCCCTTCAAAATGCTGAGATTCAGCATCTACTACTGTTTATTTACTATGACAAGCACTTGACACACATACATTTATTTGAGGTGCTTCTACACCTCTTACTAAAGTCAATGGGAGAAGAAAGTTTTGTGCAGCTCTCTGCTCCAAGCATAGGCTGTGATCTCAAGATGTTAACTGAACCCCAGAAATCCAAGAGAACTTTGACAAAATCCATGTGCTCAGTCCTAGCACTGAATCTGTCCAGACAAATCATCTACCAGGATTGGAACCCAGACTGTTATGTTAATGAGTGCTTCTAAAGTGAGTTATTTCTGGGTTAAGGTTTCTATTCCCTTCACACATGACATCAAGGTCTCACTGATAGCTGCGTGCTAAAATTATCAAGAAACAGAAGTGCATTTTTTTTTCAACCAGTTTACTCTAGAAGCAAATGGGTAATATTTTAAGAACTACATTGCAAGTTCAGTCTTGACCCCTGGGATCTTTTAGCCTTAAGTCTGGATGTAATAACTTCACCCTGTCATCAAGACAGAAATGTTATGCTTGGTAAGACGTCAGCCTCAGGACAAATTTTTAAGACTTCACAATATAATGTCTCCACTGATTATCAGGTGAGGGAAGTGTCATAACAAATGTTATAACAAGGATTAGTGAGACAATGTCCTTCATTAAACTGACTCACAAACAAGTATTTTTAAAAAGAATTTTGGCTGCTCTTTAAAAGGCTGCTGTCTCTTGAAAAGTAGGACCTGTGCTAGTGTCAGATTCCCAGTTCCTTGGCTCACAACTCACAAAATCTGCAGTCTGTGTGAAGACAGATAACTATTTAACAGGTAAGTGGAAGGGAGACCTTGCAGGTTATTTGTTACATTCCCACATCATCAGGTAGCTTCATATGTCAGGTCCTTACAAGCCACCTTTGCACAGGAGGAAAAAGGTAAGCACAACTAAATTTATTTATACACTATATGCAAATCCCTGGAAAGCATTGGTTACAAATACAGATGGTTTAGAGTTATGTGAGACAGTCAAATCATCAAAACTTGGTTCCCAGGGGGCAACAAGCATCAAGAGCTGGTTCCAAGTAGTCTGAAAGGGAAATTGTCTATCCAATGGGGTGGCAGGTTCCTTTAGAGCTCAAACATTACTGCTTGTTTCAGGGAGCATCAAAAACCAACCCAAACTGTGCCACACAGCGAATCTTGCCCTGTATATTTTATAGAAATTATTTACCTTCCAGCAGAGCAGATTTGGTGCCTGTCACAATCTCCAGCTCTAGGAAGGGAGAATTTCAACTTACACAGAATACAGAGAGCAAATGGACAGCTCAAACTTCCACTTTCCTGACATTGCTGCTGTTCTTACTCAGAATTGGACACAGACACAGACCCTTTCTTGGTCCCTTTGACACTCACGTCACCTCTGGATCGAGTCTGATGGAAGTTGTTTGAGACTGTAAATATTTACCTGGATCCACAATAAGAGGGAAATACATTTGGCAGAGTATCAGCCTTGGACCCAGAAAGATGTAATTTTATTCCTTGCAGGATCACAGTTTTACTGTGTGACAACAGGCACGGCCAAGTTCTGCTGTAGGGATTAGCAATGCTCTCTGTATTCACTCAGGTCTCTACTCAAAAACAGAGGTGAAATGCAGCAGGATGTTTCACACACAAGGAATTATTCAGACACCACAATAAAGGTGGTGTGTAAATACCTCCAAGTAAATACCCCCCAAGCAAGATATGTTTCTTCTGCATGATTATCATAATGACATCCAAAAGTCACCACACCAGATTTATGTATCAGCAAGACATAATCATAAATACAAGATGCCTTTCAAGCATTGTGACATTCCCTTCCTGCAGATGGCTGGAAATGTTCTTAGATACAATATTTGCAATTAGCTTGCTGATGAAATTAGTGCTCTGAAATGGTTAGTTTTATGGATGCCCCTGTTACTCCCTCTCTGGATATTACTGCTTTAACCTCTTTGAGACCTTGGCTGAGAGCACTTTTGTAGGACTGCAATATTGAGAGTGCTAGTCAGACAGAAAAATACAGCCCAGCACAAGCAATGAGAAGATGTGGAGTTGTCAGGTGGGTGATGAACTGCATCCTAATCCCTGCTGCCCACTGCTGCCCTTGAACTGGTCGTTCCCCTGTGTTTCTGCTTCAGTAAAATGAGGGTGCTTACTGCTTTCCAGCCCTCTGCCCGTGGCAGAGGACATGCTGTGGGAGAGCTCAGAGTCACCACTATTCCCAGTGGCCAGTTCTGGTACCTCTTTTTTTAAGCATGAGTAATCACCATTCCTGACATGTGCTGCCCTGCTGCTCTTGTTTTACCAGCAAGAGTGTTTGGGGCATGTGATCAGACCATTTAGGAGAAATCCTTCCAACTACTGTTCCTGAATTTCCCAAGAGAGCTGTCCAGGTGTGCACACTGCTGAGGACACCTGCCCCTTGCCTGCTGACTGGAAGCACATCAGTGATGGGAAGGATCCATCAGTAATACAGGGACTTCATAGGTCATATCAGGGGTCTTGGGGGGATCCCATATATCCAGGGCACTGTTGCTTCAACCTAGTTTGCCACTGTCCACTGCTTTGTGACACTGAGATATGGGAGAGCAAAGTTTCTTCCATAGGAAGCAAGCAGGAAATTGAGATTCTGATGAAGTTTCTACTCTCTTTGCACCAAATCCCATCAATGTCTCAGGCTGGATTCCACCTTTCATGGACAATAAAGTAATTTGCTAGTAACAAACAGCTGCTCATCTGGAAGAGGACTGGCATGAATCATAGCGGAGGCATGAATCAAAGAGGACTGGCATGAAAAGCTCATGCTCATTTTTGAACACTGAATTATGCCCTGATTAATTGGCAGTGGCTTATGGCTCTATCAATAGGACACGCTCCCTGGAAGAATGACACATTTCTGAGAAATCCTCAACAGACCCAAGCATGCATTATTGATGAGCTAGGAGAAAATCATCTGGGTACTTTTACAAACCCAAGCTTTAAATCAGTTTCACTGAAAGGCCTGTCGGTCTTTTTGATTATGTTTCCCTCTGAAATACATTTCCCTGAGGCAAAATCTTTAGTTATGGCACGAGCCTGCAGCTTAGGAGACCTGTACTCCCCCCTTGGTTCTGTGTCAGGTACGTGGTGCCCATTGCGCCACGGAGATTGATTTTAACTCCATGCCCAAAGATTGTAACTACTCTCACAAAGTAGTCTCACAAAAAAATGAAAAGCATTCAACTGCTGCCAACTATCTTGGCTGTCCAGTAGTGCTCCCTCATCCCTGCAGTATTTGCAGACCTACTTTGGAGAACTTTTCCATCTTCTCCTGTTTCCTGCAGGGGTATTATCTGTGCTTGCGAGGATTCAATTAATGCCATTGATGTGGAATGTTGTTCCATTCATCACTGGCCACAGCATCTAATGAATAGGATAATCTAATTCTCCCCAAATAAATATGACACCAAATTAAAAGGGTTCATAAACAGCCTCCAAAACAAGTGAGTTTGTTTCAATTTATTGCCTTTTAAATTGCACTGGATCCCTCAAGTACCAACCTAGCTATAAACAAACCAGTGACTGAGTCTGAGAGTTTATTATCACTAATGTTTGCCTTTATTTATACTAGATTTGAGTGCTAGCATTAGCTGGAGAACAGAAAAAGAGAGGTCATCCAAATGCCACAGTTTTTAGCCACAATTTTCCTAAACTAGTGAGAGAGCTTTAAGGAACAATGTATTCTAGACAATTATTTTTGCTGTGTTTACTGTCACTAAAACATTCAACAAAGTTGTTATGACCTATCATTAGAACCATGCGAAAAGTTCACCAGGAAACCAGAAAAAAGTTGCAATGTCTAGTGGTTGGTGTAAAAAGACACTCCTCACCCTATCTTCCACCAAAACCCAAAGCCACAGTTCTTCTAAGTTTTTGTCTGATAAAATTTTATTTGGGAGCCAGCTGTTAGAAAATTTATTACATATGTAAAGACAGATGATCTTGTCAAGCTCTTCTCTGAAGATAGCCTGGCCTTCAGTATCCTGCCTTCTCTGACCAGTCTTTCCAGAATGCCTGGCAGGAAAGGAGATAATCAGTGTGGTTGTGGATTTCTTACAGGATGAACTAGATGAAAGAGAAAGAGAGAGAATCTATAGAATTAGTGTAATGCTTAAAAAGTACATCATATTGGCTCACCAATTTGACCAAGTAAACAATATCTGGTGCTGCAGAAGAACCCCATCTTGTTCTTTACTGCTTGAAAATCCTATTTATTTAACAGCTTCTATAATGGATTTTAAACACTTTCCTGAAATTAATCAATTTAGTCTTATTGCAGAGAGTCCCATGAAGTACAGATGTATCTCTAGATGGCTTTTACAGTTACACATTGCTCAGGGTAACAGCTGTGGCTTAGAAACCCAGGGCTGTCATGTCTGCAAAGCAGAAAACTCTCTTGTGCAGGGGTTTTCTTTCAGTCCCAGAAGAAGGACAAGCAGTGAGGAACCAGTGAACTTACCACAGAATCACAGAAGGGTTTGGAAGGGACCTTTAAAGGTCATCCAGCCCAGGCCCCTTGCAATGAGCAGGGACATCTTCTACCTGATCAGGTTGCTCAGAGAGCCCCATCCAACCTGAATGTTCCCAGGGATGGGACATCCAACACTTCTCTGGCCAACCTATTTCAGTTCTGGCAAGGCTAGGAATGGACACCAGCTGTAGCTGTACGTTTCCTATTTCTTGTTTGAACCTTTGGGGATCCATTCAAACTCAGAAATTAGACCCTCAACACCGATTCTCTTCTGTTAGAGAAGATTGCTGGTGACATTTAAAGCAATGACTCTCCCCTCCCTTTTGAAAAAACATCAGCCTTTATTTTGGCTAAAATAACAAGGGACCTTTCAGCTCAGTGGCTAAGCAGAGGAACTGAGGGGAAAACTGTGGTTCTCTGGCTTAAACTAAAATAGAAATTTAGGAGATATTTCAGAAAGTAAAAATTATGTTCTCAGGCAAACTGAATATTAAAATTTTCCTCTCCAAATTGTCACATTTAAGCTTCAGATTAATGAAACCTTTTAATAATTGTTTTTCATCTTGAATCAGCTTTAAAAATAAAGTTGCCATTTTAAAATCAATAGATCTAAATGTTGACTTTCATTTCCCCCCTATTTTTCTGCCTGACATCGATTCATAAGCTCAGTTAAATTTCATTTATATCCACCAAATGCCTTTTTTTCTGTGAATATAGTACTGCCAATAATATTTTGCCTGGTGCTGACTGTGATTCTATGCTTCCCTAGACCATTGCTACACATGACTCAGTTCCTGTTTGGACTGTAATTCAATTTCAGAGCTCACTGCCATCTATAACTCCAAAGAGCAATTTCAGCTGAAATCCTAAATTGAATTACAGATTCACATTGCATTGCTCACTATTTATTAATAATATTGTGCCTACAACATATCCTGTTCTTCATTAGCACAGAGAGAACAGTACTGGTTCCTCTGTGTGATCCACAGCTATTTATTTCTCCAAATGTTTGGTTCCTGCATGTACAGAACCTACAGACATCTGTGTTTCTTTAGTAGTAAGTACTTTTAACCAGCCAGAAATGCAGAAAAGGTTTCTCAGGACTGTACTTGGATGTATCATGTGACTTCTATCACAGAAACAATATCACCATAAGTATTTCTTTGCAACTGGAAGAATGCAAAGTATTATGGGATAAAGTCTCTGTGAACTTTGAACTCCCATGCAGTGACACTCCTCAGTGTTGGGCACACAACTTTCAGTCAGAAATGCCAACCCTAAGCCTCCAACAAGTCCAAGGCATGATACCAACCCAGCATGGCTAACTGAGATTTGTAGCAGGGAGGAATGTTGGGGAAATAGGAACACAGCTTGAACAAATAACACTTCTTTCCAAATAGACAGGAGTCCAGGTCCTCAGGATTGGCTGTTGCTGTCTTCTCAGAGGACAGCCAGCAGACCCTTAATTATTAGTTTTTTTCTGTAGCCTAATGTAAGATTTTAGTGAACAACAAAACTACTGGCAAATTCTTGGAACCTCAGGGATGAGTTCTTGAGTTCAGCTGTATGACACCAGAAGACTGAACAATGATTACTTACAAGGCCAATAATGTTTGCAGTGAGGGGAGAATTGGAGTGACCTTGTTGGCATGTGGTCTGAGGAGAAGAGCTTGCTGCACTGTGTCAAACAAAACATCTCTTGCTGCTGCAGCAGCTTCCCAGGCATGGGGATGTTCTGCAGTTATTGACCCCAAACACTAAACAAGTGAAGAGTCTTTGGAGTCAGCTCAGGCATATGGGTTCAAGGCAGAAGCTGAAGGAAAGCCTGACGGGTCTTTGGCACACTCTCATCTTTGCATCTTACAGTTTGCTGCTATCTTCCCAGCAAAGGAGATTCACACAATAATCCCTGAGTAAGGTGTATATTTTATTATCAGATGGCCACCTTGCCAGAAAAACAGGCTGCTTCAAGACAGCCACGCATAAGCCATGACGCTGGGAGACTCCATTATCCCATCTGGATATCTGTGGCAGCCAGTATATAAACACTGCAGCATTTCACATTAATACATCAACACTAATTTACCATTAATTTATTAATTTAAGAATAAAAATAATCAGCAGTTTCCATTCAGGAAGGCTCCCATTTGCCCAGCACTGAGGGTGCTCTGCCCTTGAGCCTCCCTTCAGCTCACCCCAGAACAAGTGGTGGAGCCATCCATGACACACAACACACCTTCCCTTGGCCCAGGCACACTCTGTGCTGTTCTGTTTTGGCAGCCCCACCCTCAGCTCCCAAGAGAAGTGCTGTCTGTCTGGGCAGCCCCAAAAATGCCCCAGTGTCAGCTCTGGTGCCTCAGGCAAGGCTCTGGCTCTGGCCCTGGCCCCACCCCAGCCCTGCATTTCAACAGCCTGCAGCAGCCAGGGTTGCCTCTGTGCACTGATGAGGAAACCACAGGGAAAAAGGAAGACTGAACATCTTCCTCAGATTATTTCTTGGCCTTGAAACACTTTCCTTAACATGAGGAGATGGTAAAGAGCTGTCTCATTTTGCCTGACTAAGATATCTGCTATTATCTTCTTCCACTTTCTGACAGGAACAATGTTCTTTTAAACCTCTGTTTGAATATTTAAACATATTTTACCCAAGAATTATTCCAAACTGTTGCAAAATAGAAATACAAGTGAATCCAAACCAATCTTTTCTTCTTCTCTCCAGAAGTCACAGTGATGACACACCTCTTAAGAAGCAGGGCTTTGCTTGCCTGTGGCTGGCCTCCTGGGTTTCAGGTCACATCTGCTCTTCGTTTCTGAGAGAATTAAGCAAGACTAAATGAGGTCAGCTTTCTCTGGAACAGGAACTCTCAGGGGTTAAACATGAAGTATGAGCATTAGCATCCTATCTGGAGCAGACTTGTGTTAGTGTTCCAGGTGTCAGGGACAGAGGAAACAGTTGGAGGCAGCTATTCCTACGTACCCCTGGGTGTGAGTTGAGCAGAGAGCTGAGGCACCCACAGCCCACGAGGCTGAGGGGTAGCACAGCTCCTGCTGTGTGTGCTGCATCTGAGGACACAGGGCAGCCACCCAGGGAGGACAGCAAGGTGGCATTAGTGCCTGGAGACTCCCTGCACATGGGTCTTTCTGCAGCACAGGAGGAAGAAAAAGGCTGGCACGTAGGCAGCAGAAGGCCTACACCAGTCCTGGGCATTTTTTATGTTGCCCCTGTTACCTTTTTCTTGCCAAGCTTTTATCTTGATTTTTGTGCAATAAAATCATGTTAATAAAACTGTGAATGAATAGAAAGGCCCTAAGTCAATATTTGCACTTAGAAAAGACTGGTTAGAACAGCTTAAGAATTGATCCTGATTTATTAAAGCACCTGTTCACCCAGGGAACATTTTAGCAGCAATCAATATGTAATTAAATCTTCATTGATGTTTTACAATTGTTTTGTTTCCCAGCAATTATGGTGATAGAATCAGCTTCCCCTGGTTGTTCCTCCTTTCCAGCTTTACTACTGATCTCCTGTGAGCATTCTGGCTACTCACTTTACATCTCCCAAGCTGTTATTAATAAACTGGGATCACAATCACAGTGAAACAGCTCTAATCCACACCCACTGTGCTAAGCACGGGCCAACAAGAGAAGCCAACCTCTGACCTGAGTAAACTGATAACAACAACGGGAGCTCTGGGGCCATATAAATACAAATGTTTTAGTGAAATCATCACACAACTCTGAACTAAAAATATGCTTGAAGAGCTGAGCTTTCATTAGGCTTTTCTAGTCAGACTTTAGGTCCCTCAAATCTGGGATTGCTTCTCACTTGCTGCCTGTCCAGCTCCAGGAAACAGAGGTGTTGTGGGTGCAGCAGTGTAAATCACTCCTGTTCCCTGCTCAGGCAGACACGAATTCCCATTTGGCCTTTCCAAAACAACACCCTGAACACACCAGAATGGGTCATAATTTCAGTAAAACCTCCCCACAGGACCCTGGTCGCAGGAGTGCCTTGCTGCCGAGCCGGTAGCCGTGCCGCGGGCTGTGGGCTGAGAGCCCCCGAGCTGCCTCCCCAAGGGCACAGGGAACCCCTCCGTGCCCTCCCAGGCTTTGCGGTGCCTGGGAGAGAGCGAACGGGGGAAGGGGGGAAAATCCCACCCGTTCCTCTTGGCTCCCGCCCAGGCTGTGCCCGGGATGCGCGGGATGACCCGGGGTGCCCCGAGGTGCCCCGGGATGCCCGGTGTGCCCGGGATGCCCTGGTGTGCCCGGAGTGCCCAGAGTGCCCGGGGTGCCCGCAGTGCCCCGGGATGCGCGGTGTGCCCGGGATGCCCTGGTGTGCAAGGAGTGCCCAGGGTGCCCGGTGTGCCCGGTGTGCCCGGTGTGCCCGGTGTGCCCGCGGTGCCCAGGACGCGCGGTGTGCCCGGGATGCGCGGTGTGCCCGGAGTGCCCGGTGTGCCCGGGACGCGCGGTGCCGCTCCGGGCTGCGCGCAGGCGGTCCCCCAGCAGAGGGGGGTGTAGGCACGGCTTTGGCACTCGCGGGCCCGAACCGACTCAAAAAAGCCAAACCAAAACCGAACAGGCAAGCCCGATCATCGCTGTCAATTAGAACAAGTGACTGTGGAGAACCAAGTCTGGTGCCCTGACCAGCAGAAGGGACATGCGAGTCCCTGTCCTTTGGTGCCCGTAGCCGGCCCACGTTCCTCAAAAACTGAAAGAAGAACCCCCCACCTTGATGCTCAGCCTAGAGACAAGGCGAGAGACTGGGATACCACTGAAAAGACAAGCACTTAAAGGGGCAGAGAGTGAAAACTCCACTTCGTGTTCACTTGAGGTGAGTTGATACCCTGCCCCCAGGACCCTTGGCTGTGTCCTGGACTCACCAAGACCTTTTGAACTTGCCACACTCATGGCATTGATTCCTGCTAATCTCAGCAGTGCAAGCAAGGGAACACCCCTCAGCCAGGAAGTTCACCCACTTGATCAGAAAATCTCCTTTACTGAACACATTCACTGAAAGGCTTTTTGTAACTACACGTTAAAAGGATTGCTTTAAGCATGGAGAAGCAGTGGTCAAGGCAGACCTGAACTTCTCAAACTTCTCAGACTGTTCTCTCTGTATCACTGTCCACATTTGGGGCTTCACTCAGCACCCTGGTGGTGCAGTCATGGGGTTCGGAGGCAATTTTGGAGGGAGTCCACTGACTGCTGAGAAGTTATTGTGACACTAGAAACAGAAACAGGTCTGCTCCCATGGGCAAGGCATCCTGTGTTCACCAAAACCAAATCATCCATGCCAGTTTTGATTCTCCCATGGTCTGACATAGATGTGGGGACCTGAGCTTGCTGGTCTTTGCCAAGTGACAAGCAAGAAGGAAATTAGGCACACAGCCTTCAACTTTTACATGCTTGCAGCCAGCTTGGCTCTGCCATCACTGCTCCTTGGGGAGGCTCCCTCTGAAGCTATGTAGATAAGGCTGCTAAACGACTGCCTCTGGCACTAAATTCCCTAGTTCTGACCCATGCCCTAAAGCCTCATTAATATCTGGGACTCCTTCCAGACCCATCCTGCAAGCATCAAATGGCCTGCTCTACCAGCTGGTCCTGGTGAAATTAGCATGGCTTCAGGGCAGCCCAAGCTTTGTAGGGTTGTTCAGACTTGTGAAACATCTATAGAGCATTTAAAAGAACCTTTAATTCCATGTCAAAGTGCCATCCTTCACAATGGCTTAAAATAGAAGGAAAACTTCAAAGAATAAAATAGGAAACAAGAAATTAACATTCCCCCTTGTGTTTGAAAAACTCTTTGGGAAGTGGATAGCATTCAGTATGTAATGAGCAGCCACATCCTTCAGAGAGCTTTGGATATCTCAACCATTAATTTGATCTTCTTTTCCCCCACATTTGGATCAATGCAAAGATTTTCTAGAAGTACATTTTCAGACCCTTGTTCATTGTTAATCTTCTCTCTGTATCCTTTTCAACATCTTCCTCTAGACTCTGTCAGTCACTGCCACAGAGATTCATCAAGGCTGTCTTGTAGTCGCCGCTGGTATCCTCCTGACAGGAGAAAATATTAAAAAATAGGTGAGTATGGAAGTTCCTCTGCATGCTCCAAGTGCTGACATTGTCAGTCTGTGGAATATGCCCACACAGGAAAACGACTTTGGAAAGAGCAAGCCAGACTCCAGCAGAATTGCTGCCAGCTGACACGCCATCAAAAGCGAACGGAGAAATGAGGCTTGTAGCTACCACCTGAAATAACATTCATCAGGTCCAGTTTTTTCCTTTGGAATGCAGGTGAGAAATTCATCAAGGTTCCATCCCACAGAGCAGCACAAAGTCAGCACCAATGACAGCAAGCAAACCTGTTGTGTTCAGATTTATTGTCCCTGGGTATTTATGTAGCACCTCTTCCCTACAGGAAGGGAAAAGGCACTATAGTTATAGCCCTGACACATGGCATTTCTAAAAAAGCCACAAATGTGGTCATTTTTGTCTAGAAGCACTACACAAAATAGTCACTAGGTAAAAAAAAAAAAAAAATTCCTCCCTTTGAATGTTTTGTGGCGACAGGTGTAAAGCTGGTTCCACTTCTGAGAAGGAATGAATATTCTGTACAGACCCTTGAAGACTGATCATTAATCAGCATGACAGACACTGACAGTGTCAATTATAAGGAAGTCCCTTTATTACAGAAGCAGACTTCCCACAGGGACTGCTAAGGACAGGGCTTCTGTGCCATTTGCACAGGGGCAGAGGAAGGTCCCAAAGTCCTTAGGACAAATGGAAAAAAAACAGCATTTCAGCACTAACAGGGGAGGCACATTCCCTCAGAGCTGAGACTCAAATGCTACAAAAAACCTTGACAAGGTTCAGTTTCTGAACCTATCTCATCACAGTGTAGACCAGGCTTTCACCTGGGATAAGGCAGCAAAAAAACCCCTTAAACAACAGGAAAAGGAAAAGGAAAAGGAAAAGGAAAAGGAAAAGGAAAAGGAAAAGGAAAAGGAAAAGGAAAAGGAAAAGGAAAAGGAAAAGGAAAAGGAAAAGGAAAAGGAAAAGGAAAAGGAAAAGGAACAAAATACCCCAGCCCTATTTTGACATATATGGATGGCACTGGCTTGAGGTAGTTAAGGATGGCAGAGAGAGGAGAAAATGGCACAGCAGTGTGGGATAGGTATAACAGGAATGATTCATTAAATTTAGATTCATCTAGGATATCATGCAGTGCATGGATACAGAGACTGGTCCATGGAAATCCTAGTGCAGTGTCTCCTTGGGTTTGCTTTGTCCAAGTCACAGAGATCAGATGGTCTGACTCACCTTTCAGACACGTGTCTCTCAAGGCCATGACTGTTAACAGGCCTAGTAAGGAGAGCCATGGTCATAGCAGAAATGACACTGGCACTGCAAACAACCATGGAAGCATCCCACAGTGCTGAAAAGATTAGGAATACATGCACTGGCTGAGAACCATCATGTCAAGATTCTGCTTACCGAAATCATAACGGAGAGAGGCTTTCCTGCAATGCGCTTGAATTCAGGCTTTATAAGATTTAGGTCAACTTCACTTCGAGAAACAAGCACCCTTATCAGAGTCCCATCATCGGTGCCAGCCCCCTGGAATAGCAGATACATGTTATTACATCTCTGTGATGATGCTGGGTGTTCAAGGGATAGGTTGTGCAAACTAGCCCAGGGCAGGAGGAGTCAGCTTTTCAACACCACTTGGCACCTGTTCTGTGGGATATCAGCATCCCTTCCTTAGGGCCCACCCTCACACCTCCTGGGGCCTCTGCCAACACCACAGGCCCACCATGGAGGTGTGCACAAGTTTTGCACGTGTCAAATGCAAAAACAATCATGCTACAGAGGTGGGAGGTGGCACTGAATACAGACTGTCCTTCTGCAGCATCACCCAGGCAGTGTTTGGCTTCAACCAATATTGTTTATTCACTCACAGGAAAATTAAGATCACACTGTTAACAAAACAGTTATCTCAGTTTTCCAAAAGGTTTGAAGAGCTGACATTTTGTACATACCAGTTAAATATTACAGGGACACAATCTGCAAACACTTGATGTGTCCCCATCTGAAACTCTTATTTTATACTGCCATTGGGAGAATTGCTTCCTAAAAAGAAAATACTGTGTCTATTAACATGGAAGGCAAGTCTTCACCATAAACAAACTCCTAGAAAAGCCTCTTCCAGAAGTTTTGTCTGTGTTCCAGAAAGTGGGGCTGGAGTCCTTGCAGACTCTTAAGCCAGAAAAGCCAGACTTTCCTTGTTATCTTGAGCTTAAAGGGCACTTTTCTGCTCAAGGTGTTTGAAAGGATTCTGCTATTACTTGAAACAATTGCTGAACCTGCTGAATTTCACCAAAACCTTGGCTCTTCTGAAGTTTGAATTGGTGGAAGCCAGGTTACAAGTTAAGTCAGTATGAAAACCAGTATGTCTTGCAATGAAGATTCTTACCTTTAAAGCATTGTACAGCCTCTCTGCAAAGTAGCAACGGATGTTCCTGGTGCATTTCACTAGGCATACAAAAAGGCTCAGTAAGGATCAATGGTAATTCCAGCCCAGGGCAGGAGGTGACAGATCCTACATGCTTCCCACTTCCCATTGCACTCCTGAAATCTGAGTTTATCTTACCCAAGAGGTACCTCTTACTTCTACCATATACCCTTATAAAGTAGATCCATCTAATATAAGTCAACTACTGCAGAAGAAAAGGAAGCAAACTCTGACAAAGCAAAGGGAAAGGTTACCACTTACCAATAGCCAGCATGGCATCCTCAAGTGAACCACGAGTTTCACTCTTGATAGAGTCTTCTATGCTCTTACCAGCCAGTTTCTGGTATTCTTCAAACACTGGTTGAAACACAAAGAACTTGTATTTTTTACCAAGTAACCCTCAATGCATTTTGTGGCCAGTATTTACAGACATTACAAATAATATGTGGCAATATGAACACAGATCCTGCAAAAGCAATGGCCACATTTGCACCAGCTTCAGGAGGCTTAGTCAACATCAGAAATCAGCTATAAAGATGGATGTTAACATTTACAAAAAACCAAACCATTCATGGTTCTAAATTCCCTGACTTCAGGCAATTTCAGTCACCTCAACTTTATGTGGAAATCTGACCATTGCTGTCATTAACCACAGAAATAAAGCAGACAACAAAGTTAGGCACACCTTTGGTCTTGTGGTTGTTGATGTCATTAGCTTCAGGAGCCAAAATAAAATCAACTTAAATCTAGGACTATGCAGCTCACAGCCCATGGACTTAAAAATGATGACAACACCATTTGGGGAAACTTATTATTTCAACCACAATTTAAAATAAAAAACAACTGAGAAAAGATGAGCAAAAGACAGGTGCAGATTCCAAGATATTTGAGTAACAAAAGCTCAGCAACAGGGTCATTGCTTGCCTTATACACTTTGGATACCCCAAGGCTCAGAAACACAGGTATCTGGTTTTATTCCTAACTTTTTCAGACTAGCAAAGAAGGAAAACTGCTATATAATGTAAGAGACATCTTAAGAAACTTTGCTCAGCATCCAAGATCATCAACACTCAAGACACTTTGGGGAAATGGAATACAGAATAGGCAGATGGATACAAACATCTCAACTCAAACCTACTCTTTCTATTAAAAAAAATTAAAAAGCTGCAATAATTACACTCAGATTTTAAAGACAAATAGCTACAGCTGGCCGTAGCACAGTAGAAATTGCTTGGTGCCACAGTAGGTTCCAAAGACTGGTTGAATTATCACAAGATGAAATTCAATTCTTAAAGACAGATACATACAAATACTATAGAGAGCAGCTATTTTTGTTTGTTTGTCTTATTTTTTAAGTGCCCTTGGGAGATTGAATTTGAAACACAAGGGGGAGCTGGCTTCCAGGGCATAGAAACAGCCTCAGAGGACCTCAGCTTGGAAAAAGCTCAGGCATACCTAATTTATCTCCAGCTAAATTTATCAGTTTAGGTCCACCTGATTCACACAGTACATGATATGCTTAGATTCAGCCAACATAACAAAATCTGTTTTGTCTCAAAAGCCTTGAGATGACAAGGTTTGGTCTCTGCTGCACAGACAGTGGGGCGCTGATGTCTCAGCTGGAGCAGGGCTTGTCTTCCCTCCCAGCAGCCTCTGATGCCCTCAAAAGGACCTGGGGCAGAAGTGCAGGCTGCACCCTGTGATTCTCCAGCACTGGAGATAACCAGCTATTTTTTAGTGATTTTTTTTCCCAGAGGATCCCATATCCAAGGGGACATGTCTGTTCACCACATACTCCTACTTAATGAGGATGGTATTCACTCACTCACTTCTTGGATTTATAAAAACAACTATCCACTTATCACCACTGTATAGGGACTCCTGGACAAGCCACTTGATTTTCAGCAGAACTAAAGCTTCATAATCTTTCACAAAACCTGCTGGCAGCTTTTGGTTACTGAGTGACCAGGAATTAGAAAACAAGCTCAGGTGCTTATTTCTGACCACCCATGTCTCTCATCTCTAGCCCTGCCTCTTCTTTTTGGCTAGGGTGATTTCTGATTTTGGAGGCTTGGGAGTGTAGTGCTGGTAGTGTGGGCTCTGCTCCATACCTTTCATTAAGTGTGTGGCACTCCTTTTGCACAAGATGGTGATGAACTGGATCTCATCAGTGCCCCGTATCTTCTCTCCAGCAGCATAGAGAGTCTGTAATTTAACACACAGTCATTAGTGAGCTGTTCTGTGTGTGCAGCTGATAAAGGAACAGAGTGTGGCTGAAGGCATGGCTGGGGTAAAGGGGTTTGGAGTAAGCAGAACCACCATGTGAACCAGAGTCTCCTAGAATGGCTGCTTATGAAAAACTTTCTGTCTTCTTCACAAATTGGAACATCCACTATCTCCATCCTTTCTACCCCTCCTGCAGCAGCTGGAACAGCCAACTATACATTTGAGGTTTCCTCCCTTTTCTCTCCTCTTCCACTTCACCATACCCATATACTTTCACATATCAAAAGCAGCTGAGCCAAAGCCCAGGCCTCATTACTCCTCTTTGGAATGGCAGAGCTCAGCAGTGCAGGCAAAATTGAAAAAACCCAAGTTTCTTAAAGATAACCCCACCCCAAATTATTGTGACTCCAACCCTCTGGTGACACTGAGGTAATGTGAAGTTCATGAAGGTGGGAATGCAAGCTATCAGTGATCACAGGTATTTGAGAGTACCTCTGCATCCTGAAGAGCCAGGGCTGTGTCCACATAGAGGGTAGCATTGTCCCTCTCACCCTATGAGCAGAAAAAGAAAGGTAACAATTTTGTCTCATCAAGATTCTTCCATAAATAAGGATCAGAGCATTCATTCTGAGCAAAGATCAGTTATCCTCTCAGTTATCTATTTCTGCAGAGTACTCAAGCAGTAATAATTCAGACAGCACAAATGCTAACTCCTTCACTGAAAGGTGCTGAAATCAGTCATATGAAGCAGAGTGAAAAATTGCTCAGTTATTCTGCTGCCAGGCAGGAAAATTCCAAAACTGTGGTAGGGTAAATGCACTCGGCATTGAGGGCACAGACCCTGGAAAAGTGGTGAATCCTACTGGAGGGACACTTTTTTTTTAAGACCCTTGTAGAGTACAGTGGCCTTACACATGTGGAAGTGAGGTGTCCCTCTGCAGCAGAGCTGGCTGTAAGTTCCCAGCTCTCTTACTGCTGCTGAGGGAAGGACACTGCCCTGCTTCAGTCACACTGAAGCTGAAACAGATCCAGTCCCAGTGACACAGTTATCTCTGCAGTTTATCTGGTGATCATGACTGCACTGGCTCTCCTATTGCATGTCTTCTCTGAAAAAGAAGAAAAAAATGTGAAGACTTTTATACCCTCATTTCCCTTCTCTAACATTACCTGAAGAAGGCAAACCAGAATCTGTTCTAAGTAGCCACTTGTTTCCGATTTTATGTCTTGTTCCAGATCAGAACCATATTCTACCCAAGGGAAAGAGAAGGACAAGGGAAGGATTTGTTATTTATTTAGGTGATACAGTCAAGATATTACCAGTAATATAACATAACCCAAGCACACACAATAGCCTGACACTGGGCAAGAGGGTCATTAAGGAAAAAAAAACAGGGCTGAGAGCAGCTCACACCCTCTGTGATACCCAGGTCAGCATTTGCATCCAGCTGAGTCACTAGCTCCCCTGATGTCCAAGAAATAAACCTAGAGCTAATTTTAGAGGTATAGCTGAAGGGATGAACAAGACAAAATACTTACAAATACATATTTGAAAAATTCCCATCTATTTAATGGGGAGAAAAGCCAAGTGCACAGCTATAGTTTTGTTTATGTTCTGACAATACTCTGTAGCCAAACTGAATTAAATTTGTGATTTGCTGACACTTTGCTGCAGCTGGATGAAGACCTAGAAAGGGATTTTCTAATTCTCCTAGCATAGCCATGTTCTGTTTGCCAGCTGAAAGCAGAGTTACATTGCTTTTAGAGTTAAATGCTTTAGAGTTTAATGCATTTTCTTGCTGACAGTGCTAGCTGGTAACACGTTCCTGTTGTGCTCTGACCACAGAAATCTGAGCCCCAGGCACTTACCTTCTTTGTAAGCCTTGATTATCTCCTTGATCTGCGCTTTTGTCCGAGATGCCAGGATCTCTATGATAACACTTTCCCTGGTTCCCACACCCTATAATAGAAAACGCAGTGGAGAAATAAAGGTGGAGAAAGGCATCTCGTCATGGAGAGTGATTTACTGCTAGAGAAGTACGGTGAAGGGAGGAGTTGGATGGCAGCAAAGTGTCAGGCTGCGTGTGAGCTGTAAGAAACCGCCGTGATGAAAGCTGGAGACACAAAACACATTTGGGTTGAACACGGATCCTTTTACCGAGGTGCTTAAACGTAAATGTATGATTTTATGTAACCCTAAATTTCTGCAATGCTTTTCTGGAGTCAGATCTTTGACAACAGCCAGCATTACAGGAATGCAGGGAGACCAGTGCTTGGCTAGTCAGTCCATCTTTGTACCATTTTAACAGACCCCTCTGCATCTGAAACTTGTAAAGATACATTATCAATAGGTAAGATCCCAGCCAACCCCAGCCTGACCTTTGCACCACCACTCCTTGATTCCTTAAAAGTTTCATGGCTCAGCTGGGGCATTAGGGCAGCAGGTTTGGGTGTGAATTTAGTTTTGTTATTGTCTTCCCAGGCTCTATGAGTCACGCAGGTGCAGAAATTTTCTTATAGCCATAAACATTTCAGCAGCATTTCCTCCCAAAATATTAATAGTACAATTAAGTATTTCTCAAAGGCTACTGGTAATAACAAACTTAACTGTGTAACAGTCCAGTTATTAGCACTTGCACAATTGCAGGAAATTAGCACTGTATTTGTGCTACTATTTAAATATCAGCATACAATTTGCTTACCTTCATGGCATCATACAGCTCCTTGGCATCATACTTGAAGGGGGAGTACATGAGAGCTACCATGAGCCTCTCAAAGTTGCCACTCAGTTCAGACTTCAGGTTTTCAATCAGATCCTGTTAAATGTGCATCATCACATGGTTACATAAACAGCCTCACAGGATCATTTTTCTGCACGTGCTGCTTTCATCCCCATGGCCCAAGCAATGAAGCTGTATGACAGTATTGTTGATAGGTCCTGGGACTGAAAAAGGCACCTAACTCCCAAATGGGATTTGTCTAGGTGTTTACACATTCCCTGTTTTCTTGATATTCAGGCTTTCTCAATAATTAAACCCGCAGCAAATCTTCCTCCACCCTGCAGAAGGAAGCTCCTCAGCGAGCAGGACCAGGCAGCTGAAGCCTTGCATTAAGCAAGGGTGTAGCTTCAGAGAGAGCTGGTTCCCAAAGCCTGCATATAAACTTGCACCCAGGACATTTGCAGAATCAGGAATGCAGGCTGCTTGAAGATACACTTCAAACTTCCCTTTCACTATAATTTTTCTGGAGCAGCTTTTCCTGGAGTACGACTCTCTCTGTTTTAGTGGGATGCAAGTGCTGTGTTTATTCACTGTCCCATACCCCCCACCCCCATATTTTCTTCCCTTTCTCAGGCCTTTGCGTGGCAGTCTCTTTGCCAGCAAGAGTCATTGGAGACTCCACAGTAGGGCTGAGGGTACAGTCTGCTGATGAAAAAAATTTTCCAATAAAAGTAAGATTTTATCAAAGAAACAAAGAGAAACAAAGGAAAACATAGTTGTCGATAACCATGGAATTTCTAAACAAGTCTAATTAAATAAGTCTTTAAATTGAACTTTTTTGACATTTAAAAAGGCCTGAAACAAGCCAATATTTTTACTCAAGTTGTCACTTAGGTGTCAATTTTTGTTACAGCTTCAGATCAATAAGAATCTTCACTTCAAGTTAAAACTGATTTTTAAAAAGTATTTCTGGTCCAAACACATTTTTTAAAAAAATATCTTTAGGAGAAAAATTTTTTTCTGGTCAAAAATTAATTTTACACATTCATCACAGGCTTTATAATCTACTTATTTGCAGAAGACCTGCAGAAGACCTTATTTGCAGTGTATAGTTTGCATCATGCTTTCAGGATGAACTGTACCCCCATTTACTACACCCTGCATGCAGTAAACCAGTGACTGAATATGGCTTTGTTTTGGAAGAACCTTTCCAAACTGTGCTTTGAAGGATTTGGCAATCTCTTGACGCTGCAGATTGCTCCTCTTGGTTAGGACATCAATTATAGCTTGTTCATCAGTCCCTGTGGAAAGCAACAATAAATCATAAATACAGTGCACAGAAGTAGCTGAGACTCATCCAAAATCCCAATCTGAATATTCAGACAAGCTTGTCTGGTTCATTGCCTTTGTGTAGAAATTTAAGTACATACTATGGAAACTTTAATATTAGTTTTTCACAGAGAAAAAAATACCAACAAACTGATATCTCTGGATGCAAATTTCCTAAGGAATGTATTTCAACTTAGCAACTACAAGAAGAACATAGAATTTACATATGTGGTTGGAGTCAACTCACCAAGCCCTTTCATGGCCTTGTACAGAATTTGAGCATCAGGTGCAGCATTAAAATTTAAAACACCTGCCACGGACCTGCCCTCTGCTTCACTCTGAAAGAAGAAGAAAAATACACAACTTTCTGCCATTGCTTTTCATCAGCTGAAGAAAAAGTATTTGAAAAGTACGTTCACACTATTTATTGCCTACACAGGGAGAAGTCACAGAAAATAGGAGGGACTGGTCCGATGTTTCTCAGCAGAGCAAAAAGGGAGCACAAGTTTCTGTCCAAAGAGAACACAAGTTTCCTGTTCCCACCTGCCCGTACCAGCCTTTGCTGCTGGCAGAAATGTGAAGGGCAAAGCGTGGCTGACAGTGCTGCAAGCGTTGTGAGGTGCAGGCAGTCTGGCAGAAAAAGCACAGATTGTAACAGACTGGACTTTCCTATTCACCCCTTAATTACAGTCCTTCATAGCATGGATGCTATTGTATCATACTGCATTTCTCAGTGGGTTGGTGCAGGGGAGTTTTTAGATAGCTTTTTGAATTCCTGAAATAGTCTTGTTCTCGCAGACCATTTTTTTTTTTCAGTAGCTGCTGCTGCATTTCTGCACAGCTGGTTTCAAGGAGGGAGCATCTCCACTGGAAGGATTGGACCAAAACACTACTTTGAAGGAAGAAATCCATCTGGAGGAGTGCAGGTTTGATATTCTTCCCTGTACCTAGAATGAGATACAACTACACAAGAATCTTCCTAACAGACCCCTGAAGTGCTGACAGGACCAGTCCCAGGGCATAGAAGGCACACTGAGACTTATTTTAGTCACCACAAGGTAGTAGGGCCATCAACCAGAACCCAGACATAATTTAAAAAAGCTGGTAGTCAAGGAACTGGCTTGAATATATTGTCACATCTATCACAAGCTGGTCCTATCAATAGGGGCCTGTGTGGGTGGGTAGGCTTGAAGAGTCATCATCACTTTATTACAATGATAGACACAATTTTCTTCTTCCTAGAAGCAAGGATATTTAAGTTGGAAACGACTATATTCTCATAAATTGACCTTTAGAGGCAGGGTTAATATTAAACTAATGCTATCAGTGTGACCTGACAAATATTGTAACGGGGATGGCTCCGCAGTGAGACAAAAACCAGAGATTAGAGAATTTGGGTTGTCCCACCTGACTTGCATAACACAGACCACCAAGTGCTGCCCATCAGCCTCCTGCTGTGATGCAAATCCCTTCTGCTCCTCCTTCCCATGTTAAAGAGAACCAGTGGTACAGCTGGCCCCTTTGCATGCGGCCCCTTTGCCAGCCCAGCTCGGGGGCAGTGACAGCCAGCCAAGAGCCAGTGAGCAGTTTTGACAGAGTTCAGCAACCAGCAAGACTTGGAAAAGTTTGCTTTCCAGCCAGCACAGAGACATTCCTGCACCACACCTTGCTCCCAGCAGAAAGAGCAGCTGAGAAGCAAATGTTGTCAACAGGAAACTTCACAAGAGATGCAGCTTTGAATCCAAATGGTCACTGAGCAGCAAGTTTAAGGCTGAGGTGAAGCTGTCACTGCAGAAAAGAGCAGTGACAGAGCAGGTGGCATTGCCACCTCTAACAGTTTGTCATTGGCCTAGAAGAATTTGGCTGAGCTGGCAGGACCATTTCAAGCACTCCTTTTCTAGTCCTCTGCCAAGATGGCCAGCACCACCACAACTTCCCTGGGAAGCAGGTTAGACTCATCCATCTGAGTTTGCTCTGAAAAGGATGGTCTATCCTCTCCAGCTGCATGCAAGGGCCCTGTGAAGAAACCCCCAAAAACTCTGGACCCATTCCTGGTGACTCAGTGAAAGGAGAAGTACAAAGCTGAGCTTTCATTTGGAGGCAGTGGAAACCAATTAAACAATGATCTTTTTTGGTACTAATTCCGATAAACAGTCACTGCCCTTCCTGGCTCAAGTAGCATTTTGTGACTCACTCATGCACCTCATTCTCTGTGCACATCGTTGTTGCAGCAACTACAATTGCACCAGGTTTTCAGAGAATCCCTGTTCACCTTGGTCTTGTTTCCCGGCTGAATTGATCCTACAACTCCCTAACTAAAATACTCAAGGCATTCGTGCTCATGTAAATATAAATAATGGATACGGCAGCAGCAGAAGCAGTGTACCTTACAGCTGATGCTGTGAAAAGTTTTACCTATAAATGAAGGGAAGAAGGAATAAAAGTTTTACCACCAAAATATTTTCGAACCTAAACGATAGGCTTTCTTTTTTAAAGTTGGAATCTGGGGACAGGTTGGGCTACTGTTTGGGAGTTTTTCAGTCAATATTTTCTGAGAAAGTTTCACATTTTTTTATTCCTTTTGCTTTTGAACTGTATTTTTAATGAAGGGTTTAGGAAACCAAAATTTTTCCCCATCCTTCTTTGGACCTATCATTTTCTTCTCATGCCTCCACCCCCTACAACACCAACTGGTGTGAGATCACTGGAGTTTAAGGGCTTTTCTCCTTCTTTTCTCATTCTAAGTTTATAAGTTATTTCCAGCTTGAGAGTAGCAGGGAATAGATCATGCAAAAGGAAAAAAAAATAAGTAAGAGCTACTCCAAGCTCAGAAAAACATCTATTTTATTATACCAAACTTCCAAAGGAAATAGGGAGGCAGAAAAAAGTCAAAAGGAAAAATACAATTTTAATCTTTCTGGAGAAAAAAAAAATATTTTGAGACCTGGGAGTAAACCTGGCCTCCCACAGAGGCTGATGGGGCAGCTGCCATGGCTGGCACATCACCAGAGCTACCTGCTGCCTGCTCTGAGCCAGACCCCAGGTGCTGCCTCAGCACACCCCACGAGCTTCTCCCCATCCTGCCACATTCCTCTCAAAGCCACAAGCATTTACAAGAGAACATACACAGCATTTCTGGCTCCTGGCAAAGAGACAGGCTGTTCAAGACGCATTTTTGTTGCAATATTAAAAACCCACCAAAGATAGACATTGTGGCTTGACCATATCTTTCTCTGTGACCACAGCCTGCCAGCACAACGGGGGACCAAAAATGGGGACAGGCCAGCGTCCTGAACTCACTGCCACAGGAGAAGGGAGCAGACAAGGAGCCCACAGCTTGCAGACTTCAGCTGTGTAACTTTGCTGTTGCATGGTACCATCTCCCATGAACACCCCCTGCATCTCTCTTAACTGAGGATCCAGGGTCTGCTCGTCTTCCTCTAGCCAGCAAGCATATCAACACCCTCCTTCATCAATGTTTTTGAAGTGCTGAATGCTATTTCACAGCCAGAAAAACAGTAAAAAGGTCTTCCTGATTTTTAAAGGGAACTGTTCATTCCTGCACAGTGCCTGATACAACTTGTAAGTTACCTTATTAGAGTGCCCAGACCCCTCAGAGTGCCAGTATATCCTCGACTTACCCAGGCCTTCCACCATGCCATTGCGGTCTCAGTAGTGACACCGGGGTCTGTTGGTGAAGAAAACCACACATATCACACCTCACACCTTGGGAACCTCAGATTGGATGGGAGGAGAGGAAGAAACAAAAGTTCTTTTCAATAAACTTACCACAAGAAAAATGGAATAACTGTACTCCTCTGGAGGCTTGTTCCCTCTGGAAGCCGCAGAAGGTAACTGGCCTCTCAGGCACACGCAGGTATAAAGCATCCTTATCTACAAATTCCACAGGGCAACACCCTCAGACATGCCTCAACCTGTTTTTCACATATGATCTCACAGGGAGAAATCAAGTTGCTTAATAAATGAGGCTTCCCTTGTGAGGAGGCCTAAATTCAACCTTGTTGACTCATTGTAATTTTTCCACTGCTTCTCCCAATACACGCCCTTCCCTGCTAACATTTTGGCCTCTGGCACAGATACAACATGCAAATTACAACCAGGTAATTTCTCAGCACAAAAGAGACTAGATGAATTCAGCTACAACTGAATAAGCCACTCACTATTACCAACTCTTTCTATCTCTACTAATCTGGAACAGTGCCAAACAGGACTCTAGAAACATACCACACCTTCCTCTGCCTCCCTTCAAAAACTTATTTAAAAAAACCCTCAAAGCCAAACAACCAAAAAATTTCCAAACCAAACAAACCACGTACCCAGCCAAACTCCAGACCATCCGTGTCCTACACCTTGCAGTTTAGCTCCATAAAGCATCAGATTGTACAGAGACTTAGGAGGTCCCCCATCCCACACCTAGACTTCCACAGCATGAGTCACAAATGATCTCTGGGGTAACGTAGGATGAACACATTGAAGGCTAACAAGTTTGAGTAATGACAACCCCAGCTAAGTGTCATAGGGCTCGTAGTAGCTGCTGTGACATGTTAAGGTTTAGGAGCTGAGTGCAAAGCTTCTCTTTTTTCAAAAGAAAAAGAACTGAGTTGAATAGCTACCCATACTTTAATTTGGTGAAATGTTTCTGTGAAATCATCTGAAATACCTTATGGTTGTAGCAATATTTTCCTGTCTAGACTTCTGTCAGAATCTACCCATGATTTATTTATTTATTTGCAATGGAAAGCTGCCCTGATGGAAACATTCCCACCAGCTGTATCTTAACGCTTGCTATACAGGAGCTTTGTGCCCTCCACATTTACAGGCCCACGTGGGATGCTGGGTAAACACCAAACTATGGGCCTCTCTCATTTCCTTCCCACACACTGCTCTTTCACTTAACTCAGCAAGGCCCCTGATGGCCTGGGAAGTTGCCCTGGCTGTTCCCAAGAGGATGAGCTGGGCCAGCTGCCCCTGCCTCCAGCACATCCATCACATGGCGAGGGCACGTTGGGAAGGAGGGGCTGGCATTGCCCTTGGTATAACAATCATGCTGCTGCTCTGCACTGGCTTTGCTCTCACTCACATGTGAGAGGCAGGCTGATCAGCAGCACACAACAAGGAGAGCTCATGAGTGATCCTTCAGTCCTCCTCCTCTGGGGGTGGCAAAGGCAAGGTGCCTTTGCAAGCAGGGTGCCTCTGCTCTTGCTGGATCCCAGTATTGGATGCCTACATACACATTTCCCTCAGCTGGGATAGAATTGGTCAGCTTGCCACAGAGATAAGCTTTCTTGAGGACTCCAAGGACAAAGAAGCCCTTCTAGGCAGAAAATCAGAGTTACAGCAAACAGCCATAGGTCACAGAGGGCAGCAGAGACCAAGCCAGACAGCAAATGGGAAAAAGTCCAAGAGGTCATTCTTGCCATCATAAATTAAAAGGGCTGTGAAGGGACAAACCAGGGGATTTTAATGCATAGAAGCACTAAAAACAGGTTTTAATCAATATGGGCAGGCTAGGAAAGGTCTGGAAAACCTGAAACGTGCTGCAAGGCAAGACTGTGCAGAGCAAGGCTGCACGGACTTAATACAGACCAGAGCAGTTGGCACTCACAGGCTAGTGGAGCAGAAGGCAGTCCAGTACCCCTTTTTCTTGTGCAAATATAGCTACCCTGAGCAGCTGTAAACATGAACAGATTTGTCTTCACTGCAGTTCTTGTCCCTCCCTTAGCACTTGTGCTGTGTGAGCAAGCTTATCTGTGGTTCACAGACTTTACTGCTGTGTATCAGCGACACACACAGCTGTTACAGCACCAGCAAGCAACAAAAGGCACAACCCCACACATACTTCAACAATTACCCTCAGGAGCATGCAGCTCATTAGAAAAGAAGATGATGCGTGGACTTCCCCAAGCTCAACTTTCCCACCTTGGCACTGCCCCCCAGCCCAGGGGTCATACCTGCATTTCAGGTACCACTCTGTTTTGGAAAGTGAACCCAAATGAACAAACCAGACTGTCTAGAAACTGCTCAACATGATATTAAGGTGGTTAGAATTCATCTCAGACGGTGATCATGTGTGCTTGTACTGCAGTGTCCTGTGGTACCCCACAAAATACAGCCACCTCTGATCCATCTGCAGGAGGAGTACCTGGGCAGTGGGTCAGTCATGCCATGGCTGCAGGCACCCACAGTGTGTCTGTACAGTGACTCTTTCTCAGGCCTCATCCACCAGCCTCCTCCAGGCTCCCAGAGAGTCCTTACACCTGCTGACATGCCCAGCACAGCTGTCAGCCAGCAAGAGTGGGCAGCAACCTCCAGCAGAACAACATCTGACAGCATAATCAGCTTTGGGGTCACATTTTTAAACCATTGAGTCCAAATCAATTTTCAGCTAGACAAAATGCAGCAGGTACCAGTACACTTAGCTTTTCTTGGCTCTGCCCTGGGACTTTCCAAGCTTGAATCACTGACATTGGAGTTGCCCCTGATATGTACTCAGCCAGCAGAAAGGAAATAGAAATCACAATCAGGATTTTTGACCAAAAGGTGCCAATAGCCTTAGAAAGATGCATGGCTGACATCACTTTAGGAAGATTTTGCTACCCATTAATCTTGGGCAGGTTTGTTGTAGGTTGAATGACAGCAGTATAAAGGATGCTCTAATTTATATTGAGGATGACTAAACTCTTCTAGGGTACAGAGGCAGCCCCCTTTTCCATCTATGAGTTTGTGAAGTCTGGCCCTATGCCTGGAAAGTTTCAGGCCAAGAGCTGACTTCTTTGGAACATGAAAGCCTGTGGAAACCAGGTTCTCAAATGCTCAGCAATTTCCTTTCATGGCTTTCACTTCTAAAAAAATCTGTTCAAAACTAACACAAACAGCACAGTCCATTGGGAATTTCATCCCACAGTATGCATTTGTTTGATTTTTCAGCCAGGAACTTGGAAATCAAGTGGAATCATGGAGGAAACAGCAGGCCAAACACAGAGAGAGACTATTGGGCAAAGCAATACTACTATAACCATATAACCATATGTGTACCATAAGTACTCCAAATTTGAAGAAGAGCATACCCTTTAGATCAAACAGGAGAGGGGTATTCTGCTACAAGGCTACAAAATGGATACTTTTCTCCAACCCAGTTTGTAAGCAGAACCATGCAGAACTGGAGCTCTGACAAGGACCCAGTTCAGCAAATGTCACAACTGTGTTTTTTTATGTATAAAAGAAATCACCAAACTCACATAGTACTGTGCTTTCCAGATCTGAACATTACCCCTACACAAGTCTTTTTACACCCATCACTAACAGCATTTTTCTCTACCTTCCAGGGTGCTACCCCAGCCCCTTGCCCCAGCAGCTGCCATGCTTGCAGACAGGCTCACACTCTCACTGTGAAACCACAGGAGTTTCATCCTGCAGGTTTTAAGCCATTGTGTAAACAAGACCAGAGAGCAGGCACTACCTTCTGCTGCTCCATTTCCCTACCCCTTCCATTTCTTCCTGTTTATCTCTCTTAATCACCTGAAATCAGATCTGTAAATGGGAGAGTTGTGTAAATTTGCCAGCAAGCCTATCCAAACAAA
Organism: Phylloscopus whistleri; assembly: GCA_017589585.1. NCBI lineage: Eukaryota > Metazoa > Chordata > Aves > Passeriformes > Phylloscopidae > Phylloscopus > Phylloscopus whistleri. The sequence goes on along the minus strand of JADMLD010001001.1, from coordinate 1,081,541 downwards.
GTTATTGTCTGTTTATGAATGAGGTGTGAGCTGGGTGGGGAAAGGGGTCAGATGGGGAAGGCAGCAGTTTAGAGCAAGAAGAGCATCTGTAATGCTAAAATAAAATTGCTACCCCCCCCCCCCCCCCCCCCCCCCCCCGCCAAACTGTACTACTTGTAAGCCCACTACTAACCCTGCCCTTTACTCTGGTGCCTTTGAACCATGTTTCACAGTGAAAATAACTCCAAAATAGGTTTATTTCCATTTGAAAATCATTATCACAATTTAAATTTTGAAGTTGCACTGCAAGCAGCCATGAGCCAAGCATAAGAGAAATTTCATATTGCATGTTATGGGGCGTGTTCAGTTACAGAAATAACAAAAGGTAAAAACTCAGGGCTCGATTCTCCTCAGCACCTCAGTGTCAGTGGTGCCTGTGCTGTGGGATCTCTGCCCAGAGGTTTGCAGAGGTTAGTGAAGGGTGTGGACTTGGCTTTTCCCAGCAGCTTTGCTGCCCAGGGACACTCTGCTGCAGGTGGGAGAGTCAGGGTGAGGCAGCAACACTTGCCCTGCCTCTGCTCTGGCACTGACTCTGGCTGAGCATTTTTCTGCTCATTCCTTGCTGGTGCCAAGGAATTCCTCCCAGTTGCTCTAACAACCATTCCCCACACAAAGCAGGCAATTGCTGTACTTGTTTAACCCCAAAGGCCAATAAAGAAAGCACCCTCTGAATCAAAATGGTCAGAGGCAGCTCACTTGGGTCTGATGGGGACATGACAGATGCCAGGAGCTCACATGCCAGCAGATGGTGGTAGGCAGCATTCAGCAAGTCTTTGAATGCTTGGCTGTGAAGTATTTTGTGCATGTACCTATCTGCCTCTGTGGGAATTGGTTTTTGTGTGCTCCTTGATGGAAACAGTACGGGTGTTTGTACACAATTAAGCACAGTCCTGCTGTTTGAAATGACCCTGTGATGGAGGCAGACTCACACAGAGCAACCTAAGAGAAAAGTAGAATAGAAAAATTTGCTCACATCTCTGGATGTGTCTGAGTCCAGCTGTTTGTAGCAAGGCAGCAACATATACTGCTTGCATTCTCCCAGTTATTTATGTCAGAGCTGAGCATCATCCATGGCCTTTTGGTTGATTTTGGTTCCCTGCTGCAGAATTTGTCACTGCAGAACTGCAGTGACACCACCCAAGTCAATGTGCTCGTGCCAGTCACACAGGTAACACTGCAATGGGTATCCAAATCTCTCTGGGTGGATGAAGAAAAGGCATCTTAAAATCTTGCCAAAGGAAAACAAAAGCAAAGAGACATGAAGTATCACTTCCCTGTCCTGGGGCCATGGCTGCTGAGGCCAGCCCTGGCAGAGAGACATCATGCACTTTGCTTGGCTGCAAACACACTGACAGGCTGGTTTTACACTTATTTCCTGCTCTTAAGTTAGGGCTGCTCCTGAACTACCAAAAACAGTGGAATGCCAAACATCAGTCATGTGCTTGGCCAGGACCAGGAGCCTCTCCAGCCTCTTGCCTCTGCCCCAGGGGTTGCTGCAAAGGTCCCCAGAGAAGAAAGCTGGCAGCTGTTAAGTCTGAGAGCAGCCACCATAGCTACAATTGCTGAAACTGCCTGGCCAGGAGTGCTGAGCTGCAGTGTTCCAACAGCCAGAGCTGGGCTCTGTCCTTGCAGAAAGGGAAACTGAGGCACAAATGGAGGGCAGAGAAACAGCCATAACTTGATTGGCCTGCACTAGCTTCACAGGAGGGAAGGAAAGGCCACCCCACAAAAACAACTGTGCAGAGTTTGTGAGCCCCAAGGTGCTCCATCAACCCCTCAGAGCCCCTGTTGGCACCATCAGGCTGCAGCTCAGACCCACAGGGAGCTGACAAGCACCACCCATGCACGGCTCAGGAAAAGGAGAACAGCATTCATGAGGGGTGCAAAACCTCACCCTTCAGACAGAACTTCCAGGAGACCATGGCAGAGACACTTCTTGAGAGCACTTGGGAAACATCCTGCCTTCTCTTCCCAGGATGATGCTGGGTCCAGCTGGCCTGGGTTAGGGGCAGACCTGCTCCTTTGCTCCTGTGTATGGCCAGTAGGGAAATGAGCTATTTCACATTTTCATCTGTGAGTTACTTCAGCAATACAAACGATTGGTATTGGAAAAAATAGAGAGAGAGCTGGGAAATTCCAGAGCCTGCAGAGTTACAGTTTCTCCCTGCCCACTTTTTTTTTCCCTAGAGAAGAGTAAGTGCTTCAAGGCACAGGTCCCTGGCCATACCGGCTAGCTTGGGAGGAGACAGACCCCACCAGGGTCTCTCTCACTGTCCTGGCAGATAGGCTGTCTCATGATGTCTCAGATACAGGCTGTTTGCATTCCTGGAGCTGGAGTTTCCTGGTGAGCTATAGCAGAGCCAAGTCTACCATTGTGATGATGGCTTTCAAGGGTTTTTAACCACCTTCTGAAGGCACTGTCTGCTGAGGACATTGTAGCATTTCCCAGTTGGAAACAACAGCCTCACCGATGTGTTGAAATCCCTTTATCACGGGAACTGAAGATCCCAACACACCTTACCAGGTACATCAGAAATCCAGAAAAGAAAAAAACCCCAAAGCTGAACTAGGACCAGCCTCTACCCCTAGGCACATTCACTGTTAACTGAGATATTCTCGATGCAAAAGGAAAGAGAGGCAGAAAGTAGGAACAGCTGTGTTTTTGAAGAGAACAAGCTGCCATGTATGCTTGCCATATTTTTGCTTTGGTTTTGATTGGCCAAATAGGTCTTTGATGATGAAGGGGAATTTGGGAATTTGGAATTTCCTGTTTCCACCTCAGAGCATCTATGTACTGAAAAAAAGAGACTAGAAAATATTTGAGGCCACTAAGTATTTTACCTTAACAGTGCATGAGGCATGACCAGTAAGGCAAGAGCTGCTGTATTTAGTGACCTGTGGCAAACACATGAGTGTTTATTACATGACAGCTGTGTCCCTGTGTTCACTGGGAAAACTCCTGCTCTCAATCCATATTCCTCTGCCATCAGAGGGAATAGTGTACACTCTAAGTGTGAGGTGTTCTGAGTCACAGGACCTAGGGTGTTTCTGCAGGGCTCCTATTTCTACCATGAAGAAGCAGACAGTCTGAGCTCCAGAACTGTGTCCCAGAGGCTCAGCACGATGCAGGACAGCAGCATGGATGGAGGGCAAGGCAGCTGTTCCATGGAAGGGACAGGCTGGTGTGAGGAGAGCTCACTTCAGTGAGCGACCTCTGTGGCTGAGACACAGATGGGCTTATCTAAGGACCTTCAGTGAAGTATTGACCCATGCAATCATGCATCTCTGAAAGCTCAAACGGAAATATTTCTCAGTCTATGTCACAGGCAAAACCTTTCAGCGGGGAAGTTTTCTCTTAGGGAACTTTTTCATGTCATACATAGTCTCACAGTTCAAGCTGCAGTCAGAAATCAGAGTGATACCTGGCCAGGAAACTCCAGTGCAGCCTCATGTGCAGCAATAAGGAAGGTCCTCCATGTGCAGGAAAAGAGGAAATTTGTCATAGAAACAGATGAAACTTGAGATGAGTCCTATCCCAAAGGGCAAAGCACATTCACAGAGTAAAGACCACACAACTTCCAGCATGGGCAATGTGCTCTGCCTGTGGTTTCTTAAGGAATGAGAGGAGAGGGGAAAAGAGCATTTTTTCCATTCCTGGCTCAGGTTGCTGAAGCCAAAAAAAATCTTGTTGCTGACTTCCATGCAGCCAGATAGGGTAGGGTATGTGAACATATAAATGCCACTCCTGAGACTGTGAAGTACATTTGATGAAAGATTCTAAATCAGCACTAGAGGCTATTTATAGACAATTCCAAACCAAAGACCTGGATCTGCACATTCCCAGTCTCTGAGAAAGTTCAAGTCAAATCTGAATTTTGTTGTCTCAGGCATGCGTAAACCTAAGCAGCCACAGCTGCAGCCAATGTAGGGGTTTTGTTAATGCAGAATAAAAATGCCCAGAGCCTTGGCTGCAGGACCACTTTTGTTTATCTGATCTCTTCGAAGAGCGCGAGCCTGCTTTTTGAGTAAGAAGCAGATGGAAGAACAAAAAAGAGCGAAGGCCACAAAACCATACTGGGTGACTATTGTCTTGCCAGCTTGGGGTGCAGAGTGAGAGCGAGCCAGGCTTTTTGTCAGAGCCCCTGCCTCCACGAGGGAATAGCACAGCTCCAGGCTGAGGATTTCAATTCCCATTAGCAGCACAGCCAGTTGGAGCTGCCCAGAGGGAAGTGGATGCTTGGCTCAGGCACCAGGCAGCTCCCACCTGCTTTGCTGCAATGAGTTCGTGTGGCTCCCAGACCCCCAAAATTTGGTGCCCACCCTTTTTGCAGATGAGGCTCACATGTGCTCAGGGGATTATGTGTGTGCACAGACCAGCCTCCTTTCCCCTTGCACACAGGGCTGTGGCTGCCATGCTGGGCATGCTGAGTGCAGAGCACAGCTCAGCAGCTTTGCAGCAGCCTTGATTGCCCATAATTGCAGCCTGCTTGGGTTGGAGATTCTTGTGGCCTATCCCTGCTGACCTTCTTGCCTGCCTTAAGTCCACCAGCCCTCTGTCCCCAGTCCTCAATGAGGCTGGAACAGATACAGAGGAAACATGAGAAGCAAGGAGGGACTGAAAATCTGTAGTTCTGTCTGAAGCCTGGTGACTCCAGTGTTTTCAGAGGTGTAGGATTTCCCACGGAATTTCTCTTTGTTGAAGTCTTGAGCTCTGGCATTTTATCTTGCATGGATTTTACTTTGTGTCTATGTGTTCTGTGACTCCTCTTTAAGATAACAGCAATTAGTTCAGGTTCTGCCCCACATGTTAATAAATGTCTGAGCCCTGACTCAGTTCAGTTTACTCAGCATCTCTACCTGGTTCCAAAAAACAGTGGCTTACCTTTGAATTAGACAAAGATCGAAATTCTCAGCCTAGAAACATGAAACTGAGGCACAGAACATACTCTTGCCTCTAATTAAATTAGTAGCAAGTCGAGGGTGGTAATTCTGACAGCCCAACTCCACATTGTTCCCCTGGCCATTAGGTGGCTGAGCTGATGAGAAAGAAGACACAGAGAAGCTTATCACCTCTTAAAATGACCCTGCAATGAAATTCTTTGTAGTGTTTAACCAGTAAGCACTTTTATTGTTGATTCTGAAGCCATCAAGACTACATTATGTTGGATTATAAGATTTTGGCTACATCTCCCACATTTGCATGCAGGCATTACATTTGCAAGGTTTTTCTCAGAAAAACAGAGCACGTGCCTAAAATGCATAAAGTTACATGAGTATAACATGGAAGCAGCATGTCAGTTACAGAAATTTGCACCACATGTACCAGTAACAAACCCACACTCCCATGTAAAGCTTCTTTATCCCTCAAAAATCTTCCTGCTTCCTCTGTCCCTCATCTCCATGCCCCAGCTGTGGATCAGCCCACATCCCCACTGTTTCTGAAAACACTACATCTTTCTAAACAAACAAAAAATTAAAAAATTGAGTACAGTACATTTCCCCCCATAAAAACTAAAACATTTCCTAAAACATTTCTCCTTCACTACCCTTCTCCTCATCTCCCAAATGAAAAATCTATCACAATCTACACATTTGTTCAAGCACTGTTATATGTTAGGAATCTCTATTGCATTATTCAAAGTTATATCAGTAACGAACTTCTAAAAAAATTAGGATGACCCAAAAATTCCCCTTGTCCCAAAACTACAGAGAACCGAAAATGCTATACTGCATTATCACACTTGCATGCATGTATCCTGAGCCACCTCTATTTATTCACCTTGAGCCCTTTTTAATAAATAACTGTCCAGCAGTAACATCCAGAAATATGCTGTCTCCTCCAAATTAAACTCTATATTTACAGAAGTAGGGCTGTTTTCTCAGTGAAATGTTTCTTAAAAAAACCAAAAACTAAACAAACCACAAAAAACCAAAGTAACAACAATAAAACCAGCAAATGATTAAAGAGAGAAAGCATATTACTGATCATGGCTGAAGACCAGCAGGACTAAAAAGCATTAGGAGCACCAGGTGCACATGCATTTGAACTGGTACAGTTCATGAAATAATGTCATTCATTGTTATGCTTGCTCTTTCACATGAGAAGCTGATTCTTTCCCTTTTTTTTTTGTTTCCTTTTTCTATTTAGGACCTTCTGCTCTGCAGGCTACTCCCACAGATGGCAACACATGCACTGAGCTTGAAAGATGGCCATAAATATGCTTTGATCAATGTGGTTCTGTATCAGGTTTAAACACATAGAGTTTCCCTCCCTGCTGCTTTGCACCTTGTGTCATTTCACTTCTGTACTAATTGTGAGACCAAGGTCTCCTGAATCCACATTTTCCTCTAGGATTTGGGGAAACATTAGATATTCACTTTTTGTAAGTGTCAAATGATGCTATATACTGAAAAATACATGGGAATCATCCCACATGAGAACATTTCTTAGCAGTGTAACTACTGTAATCACAATTGACATATACAAGAATGCCAAAACAAACATTGAAACAACAAGCCTGTTAGAGGGATTTTGTCCCTTCATTTATTTTCAGACATTTCTCAGCTGATGGACACCAATATTACTGCCTTGATTTCAGTTGGTCTATTTTGATTTATACCAGGTAAGGATCAAGCTCAACAGATGATAAAATAGCAACAGTTATTATAGTTTAATAGTAGTTTCTCCTACTGTGCTGTTACAGTGCCTGAGATCACTGCAAATGGGTACATTTCTAGACAACCAAAAGGCCTTTCTGCAGCCAGTGCAGCATATTCACTGCTCCCACCTTTGCAAAGGAAATTCAGTTTAAGGCAAACAAGTTCACTTTCTCTTCCTGCTTTACCAGCAAACTAAACCTGCAGTGCTCCTGTCACAGAAGCTGCAGCCAAAACTTGAGTTACACACTAAATGCTTAATTCTTTTACAGTGAGAATGCAGGAAACTCTAACGCCAAATCTAATTCTCAAATCCATGGTGGTTCCTGCTTTATCATACATGAATCCATTCACATGGGATTTGGCAAAGCCTAAGCTGTTCCTATTCCTGCTGCACTTACAAGTTGTGCAGAATTGTTAGTATGTGTTATCTTTGCAAGACTGTCTATTCCAGCAAAGAAGAATATTCTCCTCAACTGCAAACAAGAGGCAGCTGGATGTGTGACTGTGAGAAGCCCTGCCTAAGCCAACACCTCCACTGGCACTGGTAGTGAGTCAAATTCCACCAACATTAACATGAGGGCAAATTGCCAACTCTACTCACCCCTCCCAAGATCTGTACAGGTGCAAGACAAGACAAAATCTGGCTCCCAGGCTTTTTCATTAGCTAAAGTTACTTCTTGACCCACCAAGTCACTGCTTCACTCAGCAGTCAATCTCACTGCTGGCTGCTGCTAAGAGACTTGGCATCTACAGAGAGCAGTGGTTTGTTGCAACCCCACAAGAAGTTAAAGCCCTAATGCTGTGTTTTGTCCTGGCATGGAAATCAGTTTTATTGTCCTCTGCCATTTCAATTTCTAGTTAGCATTTGCTGGCTAATTATTCTTATACAACCAATGTGAGAAGCTGTTGGGTTCATGCACATTACAAATGGTCTTAGACTCAGCAAGGTTATTTCAGGGTTTCCACATTATCAGCATAATGCCCATCAATGATCTCTGTTTGTGAAGCACCTTCCTCCACCCTTCCCCCTGCCCTCTCACTGGAGTCATCCAGTTCCTTTCACTGAGGTTAAAAACAGAGTTTCACCAGAACTGCAGTGGAAAATAGGACTTGTTTTAGTTTCACCTTTCAACTGAAAGAAACAGAGATAGGTGATGACTCTGTGTCACACTGGCTGCAAAAGGCCTTTCCATTCATAGGAGTGCAACTCTCAAGCAATTTTTGTAAAGCAGGAGAAACCAAACAAAACCCTCCACAGTTCCCACACACAAACACAGACACACACACACACACACTCTTTCCCCTCCAAACAGAAATCCATTCTCATGAACCAAATTATGCAGACCCTATTCAAGTGTCTAAAAAGAATGAGGATAGGGTTGAGTGCATCCCAATTCTCCTTTCTGATCACAATGAAGTCACAGGTCAGCAAAGTACTTGGGCATAAGGAAGTTTCTCTTGACCTGCAGGACATTTTAACACATGCAGAAGTGCTTTGCTGGCTCTGGCCTAAATTAGGAACAGCTCTAAGGCCAGCTGGCACTCACGACCATGATTCCACTACCTGCACCAATACACATGAGGTAAGAGCTAAGCTCAAGAGAGCAGAGCAGTGCAAGAGGAGAAAGAGGCTCTGTGGTTCTTCTGAGTTACGTTTGACAGCCTCAGCTGCATACACACGGCATGTCACAGTGATCAGCATAGACTGATGAGAGCTTGGTGGTGTTCTGCAAGTGGGCCTTCCACTGGAAACAGTAAGCTTGATTTCTGTATGTACCAGTACAACTTTGTATGCCTGCAACAACTGCAAGGACAGATTTTAAATCTGGAGCAACTGCATGGTACAGTTAGTGTTTTATCTTAGACTTATGTGCCAATAACTACTGTGATGTGTTGCACACCCACACAGAGATGGAGAAATAGGTATATGCTGTGTCATAATGCAACATATCATTATTTCTACAACTATCCTAAAAACACAGCCAGTGCCAAAGCGGACCAGCATAGGTTCCCTCTCCAATACAATAGGCAGTGGTGAAGAAAAAGCAAGCTCAGGTGTTATTTTGATTCACTAGGGAATGCTCTGGGCACAACCCACTCAGGGATTGCTTAGTGAACATTAATAATGGGCTGAGCCACAGTCCCGCGTCACAAATTCCCACCTCTGTGTGGGTGCTCACAGGATGCACAATTCTGATGACACCCAGAATTGAGGTCAGGGGAGAGCAGCCAAACATATAAAACAGGGATAAAAGCTCATACTCTTCACACCATGCCTCTCAGCCACAGGTAGACTGCAGGGTTACATATTAGTGAGATCTGAACTGCCTAAAGAAACAACTGCTAAAAGAGGAATTTATGTTTGAATCACAAGAGGATTGAATTCTTCTTGGCAGTAAGATCAAAAGGAAATTTATCCAATCAAATAGCAATAGAATCAGTCCCTCAATGCTGCTGATATAAATATCACATTCTGTTTGCTTACTACAATGTCTACACTCAGATTCCGTGTATGTTTCCTTCATTTTGGACTGCTCTTTCTGTAAATGAGAACTAAACACCAAGCCAAAATATTTATCTTAAAATTCCTCTGAACTTTGGACAAATATGAATCCAAGTCTTGTACAAAGTCTGGATTTCTAGATGGAGTATCTCACCTTCAGTGGTTGTCCTATGCAACCACGTCTAAAAGTATGCAGAGATGGCAGGCTCAAAACTGATTTTTCCAGGGGGAAAAAAATGTGTTGCTCTCCTACGATAGGTTATTGAGCTAGATTATTGGCACATAGTCTCATGTTACCTCATTACTGTTACAGGCTTCTTAAAACTTCCATGGAAATTCCACCTGCAGAACCAAAGGCAGAAAGTTATCGTTGCAATTGTTGATTCATGTTAACATCTGGATGCAGTACTGTTGGGGAAAAGAAAGCAAATTCCTCAATGAACTATACTGAACCAGCTTGTAGGTGGCAGCTATCAAAGCCACTGATGCACGAGTACCGGCTAAAGTTATTAATGAATGATCTGACACATCAAGTCAGACAACTGTCCTATCTAAATAGATCTTCAAATGTATACACACAAAAGCTGCTACTGTATCTAGATGATCATTTTGGTTTGTTTCTATACCCCATAGCTCTGAATCTCTCCACTGAACGTTTACTCAGCACGTGTGGTATAAATATATTCATACACTAAAATTGACACTTGGCAATATTTTTTTTCCTTTTTTCCCCCTTTTTTTTTTCTTTTTGCTGACCAGCAACAAATTCTGATATTTTTAACTGTAAACCAATACTCAATAAATATGCTGTGTTCAGCAAAGAGACATGTTGTGTCGATCAGGTTTTGCTGCACTCTAAGCCATGGGCTGCGGAGGTGGGCGTGAAGGAGGAGGTCCAGGAGGGGCTCGGGATGGAGGTGGTCCCGGAGGTGGCTGCCTGGAAGGAGGTTGCAGAGACACAGGAGAGGAAGGATTCCTTGGAGCATTGTTGAGGGGAGCATGGTTGTGACACGGCAGCTTCGGTGGTGGGCTGTAAGGGGCAGAGGTTCCATCTGATTTCACACGGGTGAAGTTTATGCATCTTCCCTAGAGGTGAAGAAAAACTCATTATTAAAAAACAGATATTTTGACTCATCAGCAGCTAGTCAAAGGTACTATAAGCAGAAGGGCCAGGCTACATTTCATCCAGTATCATTGACTGGGTCCTAGAAATTAAATTCAAACCATGCTGTACTAAAACTCATACTTTCCTTGATTTTCAGAGATACTGCCTGTAGAGAATAGTCTAGGACTGGCTTAAACCAAAAGGGACCACATTGGGACTGCGCCCACATGTGGTCTCTGCTCTGCTACTAGAGCAGAACATGCCTAAAGTGACAGCTCCACCCAAGTCATGCTTGCCTTGGTGGGATCCCTGACTACAAAGCTGTGCCTGAAAAAACCTCATACAGGATTATACCAGAGCAACAACATTACCCAGAGACAAAATCTGTAGCTCTCATTTTCACAGTTATCCTAGGCTGTGCTTTGAACATTACACTGGGATGGCACATGTCTTCTGTGCTGCAGTGTAGATGTGGCTCCCCTCAGAAACACCAACAAGGTGTGGGACTTGCACAGAGGGCTCTCCAATGAGTGTGTTTTCAGGATGGATGTGGGATGCAGGCAGGCAGGACCTGATGGGAGCACTGTGTGTGGAGATTTTAAAACAGGAGTAGCTTGGATTTGGAAAAAAAAAAAAAAACCCAAAACCAAGCGCTGGGGATGTCCTAGTCAAACTAGGGGCTAAATGCAAAGAATCAGGGTTTCCTTTAGCCAAAATAAAGCTTTGCATAGGTTCCCACTGACCAAGTTCCAGACAGGAAGAGAGAGAGAGAGAGACAGACCCCAAAGACCACCTGGCCTCTCCTGTGGGAAGCAGCCAGAGGCTCCTAGGTAATGCAAAAGCTACATGGCAGCCTCAGTGAGGAACCCAGATAGGCTGCACACTGGAATCAATGAACTAAATTCAGCTTGAGGTTATGGCAACATCCCCAGAGCAAATTCAGGAGAAAGATTCCAGATACCGAAAACTTATCTCAAAGCTAAGCAGCTGTTCATCACAATCCTCCCCAGCTACCCAGGTAACTGTGGCAGCAGGAATACAAAAACCCACACCAGTCACACATTCTCTTGGCTCAGTGCTGCATGGCATGAGAAAACACTGAAGGTGTTTAGAGAATGGGCTGAGTTTTTGTGGCAAACTCACAAATTGCAATTTCCTCAGGAAACAAGGCAAAAGCCATCAAAGAAGAACCACTACTGTTGTGTTGAGTGACTTCCAATGCCTGCACCTTTATTGAAAACTTAATGAAAACTATTTAAAAAGAGAGGAATCACTTAAGTCTATGGCTTCTCTGAAGAAAGACAAGCAGTGTTTCAAAAGAAGCTTGTGTAAGCTCCAGAGCTCAGAAAATGATTTTACAAATGTACTAAAACCCAAAGGGTGCCACCCTACCACTTACTTGGACTGAATGGCTCTGGGCTTCCAGAGCTCAGCTGCAGACATGAGTTGTTTGAGTGGGCATGTTGCTGCCTGCACATGAGACACACTCAGTAGATCTCTGTCCCAGCTTTCAGCATCACAATTCACCACTACACTTAAATAACAGCATCAGTGAGTAGGATAAAATTCTCTTCCTAAAAATCCAGGTTTGCTATGCCAGACTTTGGTTATGAACCAGGTTCATGGCAATACTATGGTGGGACAGGAGACTTTTCATGGAGGCAAAAGGCAAAAGCCAAGGTCTTGGCTACTTCTGCAAAGATAAACCATTGGATCAAAAAACACAAGTCAATGCTTTGCTCTACTCCATCACAGGACTCAAGTCCTCACCAGCATTGCAACAAACAGCCATCCTTGCCAGGTATTTGTTTTCTGCTGTGCTGCTTCTGCTCTGTATTCAGAGCCCACTTGGAACTTCAGCAGTATTTACTGACATGCTATGAATGCTACAGATATATTTTAAAGTCTGTACATCAAATTAATTTAAGAAAACTCAATCTTAATATTTATAAAGTTATGAATTTAGAGCAGCTAAATAACCACTCAGGATGAAAGAAAAAAAACATGAAAAAGAAAAAAGGTCAGAGGTGCTCAGATGAGATGCACCATATGGGGAGGGAAAAATTTAGGACAGAACAATCTCCCTCATAGTAAATGCAAAGCTGCAAACCCAACACTAGTGCTTTTGCCTACAAGCCTTTCCTGCTCCTCTGTTGTGTCTCTCTCACAAACATCAATCCCAAATATATTCATAGTCTATAATCAAAGGGGATCCCATAAATCTGTTTGCATTACTTTCACTTCAGTTAAAGTGATAGGCGACGTCAAACTGCTGCCAGTTTCTGCCACACTCACTGATTTGTCAGACAGATGGGTAATTTAAAGGCCATGCGCTGCATTGTGTCATGAAAAATACGGTTGAGTTGGAAGAGTCTGACAGATAGAGGCTTGGATGATCGATGTATGTATTGTGACACTTCCTCACAAAAGATTATCAGTGTTAGCCTACAATCTCATATATCAAAGACTTCTGGTGAATACTGGAGCAAATCCTCCTGAGCACTTCAAGCAGCCATTGATAAAATGAGGCCGAACTCTAAGCCGGTGTCAGGATTAACAGCTGAAAAGGGAAAGGGAAGAACAAATGATAATAAATCAGAAGTGATAGTTTGGACTTAGTAAGTGTATTTTGTCAAAGGATTTTTAGGTTGAAGAATTAAGCCCTCCACACATCACAGTTTCCTAATAACGGAGTGCCACCGTTACTCTGCCTAACACACACATCCCTCTGGGGTTAGTTTATAAAAAAATCCATGATGTTTCTCAAATAAACACGCTAACCACAGGATTTTTAATATTCTCTGTTTGAAAGAATTAAGTAATTTCCTCTCCAAAGGCACATGAAGGCTTTTAAACCCTGGGAACATGGACAGAAATTAGGCATCCTGCACACTTATCTCCGCCACCACCACCACTTTAGCATTTTTCCAGAAGCATGGAACACGCTAAGCGTTCCAGGGAAGGTGTCAGAGTTGCAAGGTGCAGCACTGCCAGGATGATCTCAGGCACAGCAGCTGTGGGTAGCTGCCCCATTGTGCTCCAGGAGGCAGATGATCCGCGTGAGCCCCGTTCTGTCTGGCTGGGGCCCCGCTCCCCAAGCAGCCGCGCCGCGTTCTGTCATTCAGGCACCAACTGAAGGTCAGCAGTGCCATATGGAGCTACGCCCTTACTTCAGCTCACATCTGCACCGTCTTCCTAATGCACAATTATTTTGCCTCCCCATATGTCCATCCACTTGTTAGGCTCTTGTTACGCTGCTTGCCAAATTGGCTTTTCAAAAAGTACAAATACTGAAGCAGTGGGATCTGCCCTTGTCCCGACTCCAGCTTTTATCCCAGTGTAACAATCACATGTGCAATTCAGGCACTTTGTACTTCTAGGCAAAGTCTCCTCGACCACCTAGGATGTGTTATTGTGTGTGGTTCAAGGCAGGGGGAGGAAGGGAGGAACCTCCTGAAAGCCACTGCATCATGTAGCTGGGCTACCTTCATCACAGGGATCACTACATCATTCCCCAGCACTCATTTCCTCAAAATCTTTAGCTACTACTCAGCAAGTTTTCAATTGACAGAAATGACTGTTCAAAGAATCCAGGCAATTCAAAGAATGTGATGGGGAAGTCTGTTCACCCATGATACTAGCAGCACCTCAGCAAAAAGAATTTAAAAAATACAGGCCATCTGCCAGTAGCTGTCCCTTTTCTCTCTTCATTTTAATACATGCATTGGTGTTTAACAAAAATCAAATCCAGTTTCATCTCCGTGCATGTCAGTATTTGTGTACACAAAAGTATGCCTGTTTCTTATTTTTAGCTACATTAGTTGACCTAATAAAAGACATCCTCCATGTTATAAATTTTGCTTGATTTTCCATTCCCTCTTGATTTGGCTTATGGGGTCCCAGTGCAGCAATTTGGATTTGCAGAGGTGGGTATCTGACTGAAAAAGAGTTAGCTTCACTTAGTTTACTGAATTTTCTCATCTTTGACCTTGTAAGAATAAGATACCTGCATTTTAGAATGGATTAAAATAAAGTAAGTCCTTTAAAATTTGAGCATGGCCATTCAAAACACTAGACCACCAAATTAAAAATGAAATTGCGTCCAGTAAGGAAGTATTAAATTATTATTTATTATTTTTAAATGTAAGTATTATTTAGGATGCTGAAATCCAAAATGAACATCATTTCCTTGTGCTCTATCTCCAGTTTTGTTTGTTTGTGTCACTGGGATGAGTCTGCCAGCTTGCTATGGACCTGGTTCACCAGCATGTAGCTTCACTTCCTAAATATCTCTCAATAGTGCAGTATAAAAACGTAGCTAAGTGAAGGCTTTGATCCACACACCCAGAAAACAATGAGATATGCACCCTTGAGATCATTGACTTCTGGAAAAATTCAGTCTTGGCAAAAGTAGGGATTACCCTCTCTTCTAATAAAGACCAGGAATGTTCTAGCAGAAACATCTACACAGAGTATCTTAAACCAGCCAGTATGGGAAACTTATTTAGCAAATCTATTTATCAGAGGCAGATTACAGATACAACACCTGTACAGTGAAAGAAATGAAGCAAGGTGGTACAGAGTTCCCAATATTTGAGTTCCCTGGGCAAGTGTCAGGATTAGCAGCTGGCTCCTCAGGAGCCAGGATCTCTGTGCATCAGCCTTTGCCAAAAGCTTCCTCACACTGCACTGCTTCACGCTGACTGTGCACTCAACATGTCATGGCTCATTAAAACCTTCATGGGCTTCCTGGGAATTGCTCTGATTACCCTGCAGCATACAGGCTAGAAATTAGTGAGCTGCTGAAACAGTTTGTCACGTAAAACCCAAGGCTGCCTGGTGTTCAGGCACATACAAGTAACTTTTACTAACTCCTGTTCTTACATTTGGGGCTCAGACATCGTTTTTGTGTTGAAAAATAAAGTATTGGAAGTGCCAGAGATTCCCATATCACCAGTTTGGTGACTGATCACGCTTTCAGGTTAATAAATATGCAATTTATAATTATTTCCTAACTATATTATTTAATGATTAAATTATAATCATCAAAATTAATTATATAGTGGCTATCTCATTAATCATTAACATTTATTTTATGAAATTGTCATTAATTTTTTATATGTAGCCATTTTAAGTTATCAGGGCTCAAATCAAAACATTAAATATCATCAAGTTAAAGTATTTGTTTGCATGACAACCTGACTCTCATATATATCTTCCAGTTTAGTAAGTCCTCTCTTGTACATAACAATTTTCTGGGAAGCTATTTGGCAGCTCAGCACTGACACCTATAATGATGGCAATCCAAAACTATGAAGAGATAAGAGAAAATGGGGTTGACTGAAGAGAAGAGGGTTTTAAAAGTAAAGTGGCAGTGTCCAGCAATGAGAATGTAATTATTTCCTTTTGTGTTGCTTTTAAAAAGGAAAATAAGTTCAGCCCATTCTTTTCCCAGTGTATTCTCTGGCCTCTTTCTAAACTCCAATCACTTTTGCTCCCTCCCTTCTATGATGGAGTTATTGGAGGGGAAGGAAATCACTGCACTGTGGGCTGTGAATCACTCATTGTAACAGTGAGGACCCTGCAATGCCCTCAGGCCCATCAGATAAATTCAAATAGAAAATTACAAAATGATAATGCATATGCACAAGGATAATCCTAGCAGCAGCAGAAAACTCTGTTTACAGCACAGCACGAGCAAGGTGATGCTACCAAGAGGTGTAACCTACTGGGCTCACCCAAAGTGCTGCTCATTGCAAAAGGAATTAGACTGAGCTTTAAGACGTGGGAGGTAACCCAACTTTAAACAGGACACATATCCTGACCCAGGAAGAGGCAGTGATATTTAAAAGCAGCTGAGGCACATGTGACTCCTTCACAAAGTCCACAAAAAACCTCTTATAAGTAAATCTCTGCTTTTTCTCTTTTTAGCAACCAAACTAAGCCACCCACAAACCCTGGCTCACTGGAGCAGCACCATGGAGACACAGCACAGGAAGCTAATCCCTGCCTCACAAACTCTGACTCCCAAACTCTGAATAAACAATGAGATCCTGCACATGGGCTGGGAGCTGAGCACATGGTGACAGTGACACACAGCTAAGCAATTCCTTGGGCTGCTGATACATTCAGGAAAAAAAACTATTGTCTTGGCTGAGGCATGGCCAACATTGCTGCCCAAAAAGCTCAGGCAAGATGCCTGAGCCCCTCTTATAGAGGCAAAGTGGGACCAGCCTTGTTTGTAAATAAGCTGAGAGAAAATATCCTTCAGAAGCCCTCAGACACCCTGGCTGTGGAGGCCAAATAGCTGAGAAAATAGGATTTATGGGGTGGGGAAGGGATGAGAGAGCACTGGAGCTCTTCTTTTGACACTAAATGTGTGATAATCCCATCCAGGCATCCCCCAGGGACCAAGGGAGGTAGGTTGCCAGGGCAAACTCACAGACCCATGGCATGCATTGCTTGTAACAGCAGCAATAAAAGTTATCTTTCAGTTCACTTGCTGGCCAAAGGAAAAGTCAACAGCAACCAAAAGTCTTCAATTTTCAGGTAAAACAAATATGTCAAAATGAGTTTAATTCAGCATGTGCTGTTCATTTCAAATCATCTTTGAGTTTCAGACAGAAAAGGTGTTGCAAAACAAAAACTGAAAACATTGAGACTTTTTCAAGCGTATATTTTCAACTTCAGCTAATTCTACTAACATGAAAAAACATTTACAGACCATCTAAAGGAACAGTTTCAAATCAAAATAAAGACAGTAATAGGGAAAATGGTGTTCAATTCTATTAAGCAATTAAAACAGGAGGTGCTTTGCTGTAAGATTAATAGCTGCAGTATTCCAAGCTACTGTAGTTTCTTTTTTCAGAATACTGAGAGCTGAATACAATCAAGTACTGATAGTTTTTCCAGACACACATCTGCAGGCACTATTCCCCAGTGCACAGTCCCAGCTGTGCACAGCACTGCTTGAAACAAGGGATGGGTCTTCTAGGAGCAATCTGTTCAGTGAAGTTGAAGACCAGTGCAGGAATGCACTGAAGACAAAGGGGCTACTTCCAATTTACCACTGAGAAAGTGGACAATAATGAGGAATCTGAGGGAGGAATAACTCAGCCAGGGAAATCAGACTTTTAAGCTAGGACCTGTACCCTTAAGCAAAATAAACTTTGCTGAATGCATCCCCACCATCCAGCTCTCTCATGCCTGATACCACTTTTTCAGCTCAGGCACACAAGGAAAGAGAAATGAAGAGCCCACCCCAGGATTGAAGACAGGGCTATTCAAATCATGTACATCACACCCACTCAGCAGGACACTGCATGCTGCTTCCAGCCTGCCTCAGCAAGGAAACACAGCAATGGGCTACAGACATCTCCTGAAAGAATGGCCAGAGTCACAAGATATCTTGCAGGAATGCACAAAACATCACATGTCTTGGACCTTGCCGAGGCTGTGGCTGAAGTAATGCACAGTGCAGACCCATAATAAAGCTTGTTGATTCTGAGCCCTAAAGAAGCTGAAGTGACAAAGGGAACAGAAAAGAGTAACACTAGGCATAAGGTCTATCTGGTAACTTTACATTCAGCACCAATCTCAAAGTGCTGTCATGCCAGACCAAATCCCACCCAAACCTCAGAAAAATCTCTTAACCTAAACCTGCACTCACATGTGACTTACTGCCTTCCTCTCTCCTGACAGCTTTTATGGATGAGGGTCGCAGAGTGGAGGAAGTGAGGAGAGCCACCACTGGGTCATGTCATCTACTCAAGGTTATGCAGGGAGAAAAAAAAATGGTATTTACAAGTTCAGGACTTGTGACTCACATCCCTTGCTTTAACCACAGCACCAGACCTTTCCACACTTGAATGCTGACCAGACTAGAATGTGGTTCAAGAAAAAAACAACAGAGGTTGGTTTGCAAAAGATTTTCCTCTTTCCTTTGGTGTTTTCAGGGAAGAGGACATTGCATTTGTCCATCTCATAGAATGGGGAGGGCTTTGGAGCACAGCAACAAAAGCAACAAACATTTGCTGGGTGCAACAGCCTCAGCCTTGAGGTATTGGTGGCTTGCTGGGAAGCAGCAAATTAGGCCACAAAGGACCATAACTGATCTTGCTCAAACTGCAATTAAGTGTCATCATGCTTTCTTGGGTGAATTATTTGACTGTCGCTCGGGAGCAAGCTGGGATTATTGTGTACACAATGTTATTCACCTGACTAAGGTACAGAATAATGATGGAAACTCAGAGATTCCTGGTGGAAATGCTTATTATTTTTCCTTGCCTAAGCCAAAAAATGTAATACCCTGGTCCACCACACAGACAAGCTGCCTCTTTGTGTAGAGTCTGGAAGCAGATACAACCATCACCAATGCTTCTCTGGTAACTGGCCCTTACATGGCTCTACTGCTACCTAGAGCAAGTAGATGGTAAATCTACAGCTCTCAGCTTCCCTTGTGCTTATCTCACACGGCTTTTCTTCTTCTGGGATGGGACTCATACAGTTTACTATCAGTGCTGGCATGTTGATAAAGCACAGAAAACCTCTCCCAAAAGCTCCTATGTTAAATTGAATGGCAGATTGTCTTGGGACACAACCACCTTATTCTAAGAATGAGCCCACTAGAAAAGCAACTGAAGTACCAAAGTCCTGACATGGAACTCTGTCCCATTTCAGGTATGCTAGAGAGCTAACACTATGCAAATAGATCCCTGCCATGTGTGCCCTGTGCAGCTATCAAGTACCAGCTGTGCATCTTGAAGTTGTTCTTTTCCATGAGCACCCCATTGCCAGCTCTCTTCTAGGAACCCTGTTATACACCCTGCTCTCACCTCAGCAGAGTCAGTGGCCTGTCCTCCAGCAGTAGAAAAAACCCAGAGTCCACCTACTCTCATTTTTCAAAGGTTTGCTCAACTTAGAGTTGAGTGCCTGGCCACCAGCATTGCAAGAGGGGACACTGCTCTTGTTAGGCCTCATTTCAAAGTTTCTGTGTGTCCACTCCTTAATAAGCCAATGAAGACTGTCTGCTTGGGCAAGTAAAGTCCCTAGAAGAATCCTGTAAAGGAGGAGGAAAGTAGGGACTTACTCACACACACCAATAACAAAACAAAACAAAACAAAACAAAACAAAACAAAACAAAACAAAAAACAAAACAAAACAAAACAAAACAAAAACAAACAAACAAACAAACAAAAAAACAAAACAAAAAAACCCAAAACAAACCAACAAAAAAACCCAAAAAACCCCCACCAACAACCAAAAAAACAACCCAACCAAAAACCAAAAACCCCACAACCCCAAAACAACCAACCTGAACGATTTTTAAATGCTGTAGAAAGCCCAGTGCTGCTGCAGAAAGCACAAGGCATTTACAGTCCTATTGTTCCTATCTGGACTAAAACAGGCATATAAAGCTGGAACATTCAAAGGAAGATTAGATTGACCTTAAGACCTAACATACATAGATCTAAACTCTCCTTGTTGTCTAGTGACTTTTTGTTACTTGTATAGTGAGAGACTGATTTGTGGTTTTTTCTGGTACCAAAACAAGAATCCCAATAGTTTCTACAAGAACAGAGACATCTGGAACTACAGCTCCTCTGAGGAAAGTAACAAGGCAATACCTTTTGAATTTTAGTCAGCATTCTGTACAGTAATTTTAGTGGGAATAATAGTATGAATACATCCTCTTACATAGTATTTTTTATTTTTGCAGCTCAAAGACCTTTGAAGATCACAGCATTACACATTCTGCATCATTACTAGAAGCATGCAATGTAAGCAGAGAGCTAAGGAAGGCTGGGTAGGTTACTTTGAGCAGTGTTACCCAGATCAAAGACAATGAGGGATGCAGAGCTCTCAGCAAATCAACTGAAGCAGTCAGATGATGTTCATCATTGATCCAAGGGTGCTGCTGAGGAACAAGGTGCATTTGTGCACTTCTCCTCTCCAGAGAGGTGTGCCATCAGTACTGCTAAGGCCCAAGACAGTCTCCAGGCTTCAAGCCAGTCCCTTGGACATGCTTTAGGATTGTGGAGCATCAGTGAAGTGATGCCTGGAAAACTGTGATAACAGCACAAGAGCCTGTTCCCCCCATGCAGACATGTCAGAGTTGCAGTTAACAAGGGATTAAGTCACCAGGCCTTATCCCAAAGACATGTTCCCTATAAAAAAAACCCTGAGAATCAAACCTGATGAAGCTGTTCCTTTATCATAAATATCAGAGAAATAGCAAAGTGGTACATATGTTTTAAGACTAGCAGAGGAGTACCCTCTCTATCTAACAGAGTCTGTCTATTAAGTGCTCAAAGTTCTAGTAGGAACATTGTCTCAACCTCCTAGAATTTACTCTTCATCTCACTTATTCACTGTACAACTGCAGTACAACAGAAGTGAAGTAACTTATGTAAGTTACAGTCAGTGCCTTAGCCACGAGGCCAATCCTCCTTCATCCTGTTGTGTGCCCAGTAACACCAACCCTGGGACCTGCACTCATCCTTCACAAGAGCCTCTTGCTCCTGAGCATGCCCTGGCTGCCAAAGACATGGACAGACCACTGGTCTGACCAGGGTGCAGACAGGGAGCATCCACCCCAAACCCTGTGAATTCCTCTTCCACAACAGAAATAATACAACCCTGGCACAAGTGGGAGGTAATTCAGTGTATGGGCTTCTTGTAGGACAGGAAATTCATTAGTTGCTGATTACATGTTTCCAGCTGCAGCACTCAACACATCCTGGGAACTGTGCATCAGGACACTGCTCCCACAGCAGAGAGGGAGCTTCCTTCCTCCATGCCATGTCTGCTAAAGCAGGAACCACTCTTAGAGACCCCCTGTCCTTTAAAAAAAGAAAAAAGAAAGTAGCAAAATGGGAGCTAAATGTGTCACATTTTCATTGAAAGTGACAAAGGGAAATCACCTACTGTGGCAGGCAATGTCCTCATCTCTTTATTTTTCCAGCAGCTTATGAAGGAGAAAAGCTGCAGGACTGGGCAGCAGCCACTGATGACTTCAGTCTGAAGGAGCTCAGTGCTGCTTTTCCAGCACTCCCTGTAGCTCTGCCAATTGTTACACGGGCAATTACAACACATCTCCAAGCAAGAGGCAGGGAAGCCTATTAGAAGCCATTACTGGGTCTTGAAGAGAAGTAATTAGAATAAGCTCCAAATAGCAGCAGTGCGTGGGCAGCCACCGTGGCGTGGCAGGCGGGTGCTGCCCTCACCGTGGGCTGCAGTCAGGCTGCTGACCACCTGTAAGCAGCAGCTAGACAGTAATTATTGCTCATTAATAATCCATAAGCTTGGTGTCCCATGATTCAATAAGGAGTCCCAGTTTGCTGGCGGAACAGCAAACCTCACAGCTGTAAGGAAGGTAAATACTGTCTTCTCATGGTTATTTTGTTGTGAAGAAAACTAAGGCACATGGTCAGCATTACAAGTAATCACTCAAAATTTGAGGGTAATCAGACCTTCTGAGCTTTAACAAACCTATCAGACTAAGAGTGATCACTCTGAGAGAGATGCACAGAATAAGGAACCCACATACTCCTCATTTCAAAGGCTGCTGTTTGAAATTCCAGCTGCTATGCCTTGTTCCAAGTCACACCATCATTCAAGGGTGAAAACTTGAAAGGATCCAGAAGTTCTGGCTTCTAAAATGACCAGCAGCTCATAGTTTGTGACATTTTTGGCTGCACAGCAGCCTTTTAATCTCAGTTTTATGGAACAGAAAAAGTCAAAAAGGCTCTCAGGGTTTTGTAGAACAGCCTGCTTCTAGTCCCCTTCCCCAGGAAAGGGCTTTACATGTACAAACCACAGGGTAGCACTACTAAGGCATTGTTTTTTTCTAAGTAAAGTCCCAGGGGTATACAAGGGGATGGGGACAGCAAAATCCAGTCTACACTCCCTGTTGCAGCTACAAAATTTTCAGTGAAAATAATGAGATCACGTTTTAAGCCTTTAAAGTAAATTATCAGTTCTGCCTGAGGGGAAAAATGTTGGGTTCTTGGTCAAGGATTTTGGTAAACCGAGCCTCTAAGAATTTCCTGCATCAATCAGTACGTGCTGAGAGGAAAAATGGAATGGAATTGCTGAAAGCAGCAACTAACAGACCATCAGAAAGCACCTCCCCTTCCTCTCTGCATATACTGGGGCTTTCAATGTTTACCTGCTCCCATTGGTAACAGCCCATTTTTGAGCTATGAGGCCAAGGGAAGAGCTTGAAACTTACCTTTTGCAGAGACTATTGACAACCTGCCCTACCAGCTACTGTGGCTTGTTTGTATGAAATATTTCAAGATAGCCAGACACTAATATTTCCCAAACTCCAACCTTCACAGCAGCTGCTGCAAGCTCAGAACCAAGCTCAGGAGGACACCAACACAGTGATGGGAAAGTCTTCAAGGAAATCTGAATACCTTGAGCAACACACAGCCCAATCAGGCCATGTGGACAACCTGACACGCTCCTGTGTCTGCATGAGCAGTTTCCCCACCTCAGAGCTGTCAATCCCTTTCTTGGGCCAGAAGAGTGACTGCTGGCCCTCCAAGACACAGATTTCTGAGGGAGGGTGGGAAGAATAGCAGCCTAGCTCTAAGGGATCTGCCACTGCAGCAGTAGCACAAATGCCTACGAAGGCTTCACCTTTGTACGTTCCAGCGAGGCAGAAGGCCCAGCAACTCACCACAGAGCCACAAGTCGTTTTTCACCACTTCACTCCTCTGCTGATGCTGTCTGAGAGCTCAGCAAAACTCCATGCCACAAATAACAGCCTAGCTGCTAATGATGGGGTAGAGCTAAGTGTGTTTATCCCTTGTTGTCCCATCCTGGTGCAACAGAAATTCCTGCTGGAGGTGACCTGAGGAAGTCAAGTGAGCGGGATCCTGTGACCTTTTACTGAGGTACTTGCCAAACTAATACATTTCAGTGGTGGTGCTGTGATATGATCTTGAATGGAGACTGAGAGGAGGAGCTGTCTGTAAGAGCCAAGCAAAACACTGTGGGCACACAGGAGAAAGAGCACCAGAGCTCGTGCTTGGATAGTTTTCTTTAAATAGGCAGTTCCAAGAAGCTCCTGTGATTTTCACAAGGATTAATACAGTCCTATCAGTACAATCCTGCTGAATACTGATGAATGATCCATCCTGAGATCCATTTCTTGATCAGTTCATGGAAGACATGAACCAGGGCAAGACATGAGGCAGGGCAGGGGAACTCTCAGAGCTTCAGCCAGCTCTGAAGCAAGGCTGTAGCCCAAGGCATGATGCTACCAGCAGCTCAGGTCCTGCAGGCTGAGAGGAGCAGGGTAAGGAGGCTGGGGACCAACCTATTGCTCCCAAAGACAGGACTGTAGGGAATCAGTCTGGCTCATCAAGGAAGGGTATGCAAACAAGAATGGAGAGAGAAAACAAGGAAGAAGCCACAGAGGGAAATGGAAGACAATGTCTAGGACAGGAGACTAAGCAGGGCACAGGTAAGGAAAAGAGCAGGATGGGGAATGGCAACAGGACCATGACAAAGGACCAAAAATGGATGGATGGACAGCAGACCTGTGACTCACAGGAAAGGACATGAGAACCTCTTGCAGCCTCAGTCCCATATTACTGCACACATGCTTCAGCCTGTATTTCTACTGCCAGATTCTCACATATACTCTGGAATGGGCTTCCCCACATGAAGACTCAATATACAGTCAGTGCCATTTTTAACTTCACTTCATGATGGGAATGGGTAAGAAGTCATGATTTAAAAATCTGGGATAGCAATACTGCCACTGCTGTATGGTTTGCAGATGCAAAGAGAAGAGGCCTGTGTTGTGGGGAAAGGCACTGAACAGCTCTCAGAAAGTGTAACAGACTTTTGCTTCCCTGTATGGATACATTGGTGAATACACCAAAACCAACAAAACTACCATGAAGTTTTTCTACAAGTTTTTCAGGTTTTTGAGGGGGAGAAAAGCTCCCAATTCACAGGATTCATTTTCAAGTGATGAAGAAGTTATACTTTTCAAAAGAGTTTCTAAAGATTGCTTTAATGTAAAATAAATTATACATATATATAAAAATACAAATCCTTTTTCATTTTCCCCCTGACCTAAAAGCCCTGTAAAAATTATTTCTCTCCCTGTCCTGTGGATGTTCTTTTCTCCATAATGAGTATTTTCATTATGCAGAAAAAAGTGGTTTGCTACAATTTCATCCAATGGCTGAAGAAAGGAACATATGCCCAGCTGAAGCAGCAGAAATGGAAAAAGGAAACTTTTTTTTTAATGGAAGTAAATTGTGAAACAAAAATTTGGAAAATGTAACTTCAGTGAATCTTGTTCCAGTGGGAAACAACCTATATCTCTGATAATCTCTGAAAATCTAAAGGAAATAACTTGTTTGATTCTGGGAATTTCAGATTTAGACCTTTTCTGAGTTATCCAAGTGTCCAAGTGTCACTCCCAAAACAGAGTAAAATTGTGTTTCTTTTGCTTTCTAAGCTCTACGTTTCCCTGAGCAACCAAGACAGCTATGAAGTGACCTTAAAATAAAAAATAAAAGTGCACTTAGACCCCACTAAGAACTCTTTCCCCTGCTCTCCCACCCCAATCCCTCAAAACCAGACAAACCAAAGCAATCTCTCACTCCAAGACCACCACACAGTCCCTGGCCTCTGGATGGCAGAGTCTGGAAGAACACCCTGCATCAAGGCATGGCAGGCTGAACATTCGTGTCTCCTCAGGCCCCAGCTGAATGCTCTGAGTGCTGCCAGCACAGCTGGACAAGGAGTGACCTTGTCCTGCCTGTGCTGAGGCCAGCAGAGCTGTGGCCTTGCTCCTGGGGCTGCCAGAGCTGCCTGTGCTGCTGGTCACTCCCAGCACTGACCAGATCTCCTGGTCCTGCACACACAATGAGGAGTGTGCACACGTGTGTGTGTGCTCACATTTACTTACATGCACACACAGAGGGATTTCTACACAGCCCCCAGCACAAACCTAACTTACAAGGAGTCAATTATCCACTGAGAGACTGCTACTAGAGAAGTTACCCGAAGAATAAACAATAAAATCACCCCCTTCTGTGCTAGTTTTCTCCATGAAATACAGGCCTGTGATATCTTTTTTTTTTTCTTCTTTTTTAAACAGCAGAAGGCTGTCTAGTTATTTTCTTGTTTCACTTTCAGTATTCTTCAGCCTTAGTTAATTTCACAGGCCAGGGAACAGAGATGATTCTATGATTCCACTGGATCTGGCTCAATAGGATTCTTTCCACTCTATTTCCCAGATGTACATTTGATTTTTCTTATGTTATCCCTGATACAATAATCCTTCAGCTTGCTGTTTTACATTGCCTCTTTTCAGCCCCTTGTTCTCCCCACAGCAGAGCTGGAAGGCAAGGAACTGAGGATCCCTGTTCTGAGCCAGCCCCTTGCATGTTTTTTGACCACGCTGGCTAACAGAGGCTCTGTTGTGCTCTGCACTGATAGAAATGTCCCAGCCAAGGGAGTGAAAGGCAGAGGATAGATTCATATTATACAATGTTAGTGCTATCAAAATACAGCTGGACCTAAAGAGCCTATTCAGAAGCTCTAGATCGTGCTTAAAAAGTAAATAAGGTGTCTCAAGCACAGCTGCCTGGAAAATGCAGCTTAGTGAAACATTTAAGACCATTTTTATGAAGCAGTATAAGAAGCTGGGATTGTTCCTTGGTTTCCTTATGTGCCAGAAGAAAAAATGGAAGAGATTAAACTTTAAATACTGATGCAGCATGTTTGGTTAATGACTAGACAAAAGACATAATATTTTGCCAAAAGCAAGAGACTTGCAACCTACTGCCCTAGCTGATGCAAATTAGAGCTACTTTTAAAGTCTGTCATTAGGTGTGAAAGCTACCCAGGCAAACAAGCCTGGGCACCTGCACCAGTCCTATCCCCAAAACAGCATTTTATGGACCCTGTTGCTGTAACTCTATAATCCTCTCACCTGAGAGCCAAGGTGGTGAAATGTATGGACTCTGCCCACAGGGGAGAGAAAGATACTGTTGTGTCTGCTTAGTTCTCATGTTACAAAACACCACTGCAGAAAGCAAACCCTTGATGGTGAAAGCAGCAGCACTCAATTCTTAGGGAACTGTCCCCTCAGAATAACAGAACAGAGACAACCATAACAGTGCCAGGCTCACATGGGGAAACTGTGAGAGCTCTGAACTAAGCTATTGCCAGTGACCCAGGGACAGTACACAGACATCTTTGTGGCTCTGAAAAGCACAAACTCCCTGCTTTCTCCCAGGAGAACTCTACACTCCTGACCTACTTTTGGCCAATAGACTTCATCAAGGCAGGATATATTCCTTGCCTATGTATAGGAGATATTCCTTGCCTATATTTAGGAGATGACTGCACACAATTCAACACCAACTTGCTCTCCATTAACCTTGCTATGATTTTTTTTTTCATCATTTGTACAGTTCATGATTTCTCAATAATCACTGAACTTCATTATTAAATCTAAGAAATGTTAAAAATGTTTAGCTTTTAGCTTTAGGGCAATGTGAAAAGACACAAGCTTATGAAAAAAGAAAAAGATGGGCTGACTGTGAGGGAAGAGCATTGCTGCTGCTAACAAAGGACTGATGTTGGAGATGCATTTGAGATGCCTTACCTTATCCCCTGGCTGTGGTCTCATAAGAGAGACTTGGTCATAGCCTCGTCGAACCAAAGCCCACAGTGCATCAAGTTTACCCTGCAATTAAGAAAAAAAAAAAAAAAAAAAAAAAAAAAAGAGACAAGATATGACCAAGAAATGTGGTGAAAACAGCATGAGATTAAACAACAGGTGGGTTGATACAGCTTTTCTGTATCAAGATGTTTGCACCCACACTGGTCCTGTACCCTGGCCTCTGTACACTGTTTATCTGGACAACCAGGAGAACCCCAGTGGGGTCATACCCAATATGCAGTAAGCCAAATACCCAGTATGCAATGAGGGTGGCAGCAGATTAATGTGAACAACTCCCTTAAGAAGCACAATTAGACAGGTATTACTTTAAAGCACTAATCTTACTTCAGGTGTTACAAAAGGCAGAACAAAAGCACAGTATAGATGGGAAGAGAACACGGATAAACAGCCACAAGGATACCTGCCTAGGAAGGCTTTAAAACTCACAGATGCTTTCCAGAAACATTCAAGCACTGTTTAACTGATCTGTGAGTAAGCAGGGGAGGGGGAAACTCATCCCACAAAGCACTGGTTTGGGACATGGCCACAGATTCCTGGGATGAGCATGGCTGTGCTGGCCCTCCAGCTTCCTTCTCTGTAAGCAGAGATAACAGCTCTTCCCTGCCTTTAGGGGTCTGTGGGGATACATACACTAAAAGACATTGAAACACCAGACATTATAATGATGTGGGAGAACTGAGGATGAAAATATGGACAGACTGAGTGACTTGCCCAAAAATCAAACACTACTGTCTTGTGCATGAACCAGGGGGAAACAGAGCTGGATCCCAACCCAAACCCTTAGACAATGCAGTCAAAGAAAGGACAGTGCCCTTTATCTGATCCTTTTCTATGCTACCTTGAGACAGCAGAAAACAGCATCTGCCCTCCCTAAGGTTCAAGGGACCTGCTGTGGCAACCCAGACAAGAGTACCTGAAAAGACACTGTAAGCTGAGGAAAGGAAGATCTCTGCCCATGCCCTCCACTCTCCTCAAAAAAATACAGCAGCACAGAGCCAAGTGAAATACACAATCCAAAACCAGGTAAAGGTGAGGATTAATGGCCACTTTTCTAAATAGGCTCTCTCAGCTCTGCTGAAAGAAAGGCTGTGCTAAGAAAGGGGGATATAGTATCTTACACGTTATGAGAGACTTGGTAAAATGGTCAGACACGTTACCTTGATTGGAGTGTACCATTTTCGCTGGGAAGGTGGTTTTCTCACATGGGGCTTCTTTGGCTTGGGTTCCCACGGCTCATACTCCTGTTCTGGCAACTTAATAATAGCATTTTTGGGTTTCTCCAATTTTGCTCCTTCCTCTGTTGACCCCTTGTCTCCCCATCGCACCTGATGTCAGGAGAGCACACTGTGAGGAGACACTTCAGCAGTCCCCACCAGCAGGTGGGGTTCCCACAGATACTAATCTAGTTCCCATCAATTCCCATCCACGTGCTACTAGGAATTAAGTCAAATTTATGAAAGCACCGAATTCTCACTGTAATCAGAAATACACATTTAAGAATAAAATAGTCTCATTCAAAAACTGCTGGAGCTACTAGCCTTTGCACATTCCAGTGTCTAAGGTGTTGTGGGAATTCACAGCATCTGGGGCAGATGAGAATCACTAAGGTTGGTAAGAGCTCTAGGATGATTGAGTTAACCCAGCACCACTAAACCTCAAGTGCAATAACCTTTTCAACACTTCCAGGGATGGTGATTCCATCAATTCCCTGGACTGCCTGCTCCAACTGCTAATCATCCTTTCAGTGAAAAAAATTTTCCCAATATCCAATATCTTAATGTCTGATTTTGTTGTGTGACTTAGCTCAAGCAGAAAAGTGGCTCTGCATTCAAGAACAATATATGATCCATGGTGTCCCAGTCAGCACACATTCTCATCATCAAGGATAAAATTCTTCCAAGGAAAATGGTTAAGGATATTAAGGTGCAATACTTCATCTGCAGTCTTGCAGGAACTTGCTGAGAAGCCTCC
Organism: Phylloscopus whistleri; assembly: GCA_017589585.1. Classification (NCBI taxonomy): domain Eukaryota; kingdom Metazoa; phylum Chordata; class Aves; order Passeriformes; family Phylloscopidae; genus Phylloscopus; species Phylloscopus whistleri. Next base: position 1,052,539 of record JADMLD010001001.1, on the reverse strand, counting down.
CCTTCCATAGAAACCCGGCACTGCACAGACAGCACCCTCAAACATAAAACCAGTGTAGCTTTGCCTGAATTTCCTCTGACAAGGGAACTGGTTGCAACTGCACCAAAGCATTTGACTCACGAGATTAAAACTTCTTATGCTGTTTATCTCATTTCTTAACCTGCAAATTTTCTCTGCCTCATAATGCTAGATTCATTTAATTATTCATGGAAATGATAGCAGCTTGATGCCTGTTACTTGGACAGCAGGTGCAAATTAGGTAGACAAGCCCTGATTAAATCCTAGTCTCTGGTCCTCTTCAAAAATCACATGAAAACATAGTGGTAGAATTTTCAATTAAATGTGCTGGGGTTTATAACACTAAAGAATAAGCCAAATACCTCCATCCTCTTAATCCCACCAACACCTCGACCTCCATAATAAGATGCATCCACGGTTGGCCACTTCTTCTTTGGCAATCCATCTTCATCATCTGAGTCCTGTGGGAAAGACAGGGAGATATTAATGCTGTTCTCACATAAAAAGCATAAACTGGAAAACAGCTGAACATCCTATGGTCCAATCCTTGTATATCTGGCTTTGTGTGTTATGCTTATTTGCTGACAAAAACCAAAAAAGTCTCTTGTCTCTGCAGCTGCAATTTTAACTAGGGAAGCCAGAGAGGATTGCCTGTTCCTCTGTCCAAGCTGCTTTTATTTAATCAAATATGCGTTGAGCTCCAAAATCCCAACTGATTTGTAAGGAAAGGCAAAATACAGATGAAATGTACATATACTGGCTTGCCACTGTGCCATGCAGAAAATGCGGTGATGAATTAGCCCAAAGAAATAATTTATTAATTGAACTTTCAGAACTTAATGTCAACTAACAGAGGAAAAAAAAAAAAGTGACCACTGTTGAGTTTTCTAACATGTGCATCAGACCCTTTTCTCATGGCAGCTGTAAGCAGTTATTCTACACTATTTGATGCTTTGTGGAGTCTGGCTCAAGCTGTACAGTTTGGAACAGAGTTCAGACAGAAGCCTCTCACAATTGTCAGGGAGATCAGAACCAGAGCAATCATAAAGTCTGAAGATTATTTTTGTGGAACATGTGAGAATCTGAACTAGGAATTAACTTTAGGTTCCTTTTTCTGTTCTTGCCTAACTAAAAGCTGGCAAATGGTTCTGGTTCAACAAGCCTGGGAATACATCTCCAGCTCTATCATCCTGAGTCAAGAGAAGTAACAGGGATTTCTCAGACTCCATATCATGACACTAAGTTGAGGCACCTGAAAGTCACAGCCTGACATCTCCAAGTACACACATAGCTGAGGAGAGGGCACAACAAGCCTCCTACAATATTGTCTTCATTCCTCAAATAACTGTACCTCATGCTGATATGCAGATGTGCATGCTGCTCTTGGACTGCCTGTGCACAGTGCTCTCTACTACTGTTCCTCAGTACAAGTATGTTTCTAGAAACACTGCTTGAACTTACTTCTTCATTAGAAAAACAAAAAAAAATCAACTGAAAGCCAAATACTATAGAGAGACGTAAATTACTGTTGCATTACTAGATGATATTCTCACAAAATTGCCCTAAATGTTTCTATTGGAATGGAAAAAGAATTAAGAGCCCCAAAGACAATAATAGCTTTTTAAAACCATATGTTAATTTTTGTTTGTTTTTATTTACCTCTTGGGTTATGCCTTGGAGAAAGGTATTTCCATCAGTTATTCAGTGACCTGTGGTCTCTCAGCTACAGTTCAACAGGTCAGTTCCTCCAACAAATTCTTCAGTATGGCCAGGCACAACTAGGGTTGACATTTGCATTAACTAGTAAGGGGAGTTTGAGTTTGGGTTCTTTTATTGTTGTGGTCTGACTTTGTGGTGTTTGTTTTACCTGTTTTTTTTTTATTCCTGTTATTTTGTTTTTATCCTAAATTGGGGAAATAAATATACAATGAAGGTATTGTGGTTTGGTGCTGGGCTTGGTGCTGTTCCAGTAAGCTTTTTTTGAGAGTACAACAGATACACAAACTTATCCCATATCATGCCACATCTAAGCCAGTACTCAGTGAACGGCACCAGCATTTTTAATTAATTTATATTTGATTTCATTGTGAACATGAGTATTATAGAAGATACTCTGCCTCTTCCATGCCATGTAACACAGATGTCAAGTGTTCATGTCTGACAGCTCTTACTGCTGGCAAGCCTGACTCTAGCAGGACAGAGTCAACAGTAACAGCTGATACTCTTCCAGCTGATGAAGGATTTATATGAAATATCCCCTACTCTGAACACACAGCAAAGCAACATCAACAGCTGCCACATGGAAATCTAATGCTTGTGCTTTAAAACAAGTTTTACACACCTATATTCAGTTTAACAGTAGCAATACTACACTGTATCAGCTGAAGGGCAGATCACCATACCTAGGGAGCCTAACATTAAATGTAATGAAATCCATCACACAGTTACAATTATTACAATGCATGGTTATTGCATACTGGATAAAGACAAGGCCAAGAAAAGGGATGGATAACATCTGTATTCTGTGTTTTTCCTGGAGGCTTACATCAGTTCATTCTCTTTGATTGCATTTAAAATTGCAAAGCATCTGGAACTTCTGCAGGGGTGGAATACTCCCAGAAACCTCCTTCAAATGCAGCATGGCTGCAGCTGCAGGCTTTGTGACAGCACCAATCACACTAACCCCAGCATGAATTCTGCTGTGCATTCTGAAGATAAATTGTCACAGTGCTTCCGCTCAGGACAAGTAAGAGGATCACATACACACTAGTGGTGGCCTCTAGCAGCCTCAAAACAGCAGCTGTGGTTGCCTCCTTACAGTCATGCCAAGTTACAGCAAGTTAACAGTAAATTATAAGCGTTTCTTGTGGGTCAGGCAAGTATTTTTCTATTATTTAACTGTCTATGCCTGGGAAAGAAATAAAGGCAGGTCTAGGTTTTCCCTGGAGGTGCCTTCATTTACTACAATTTTTTATTTTCATGAAACTAGTATGGTGAAACTAAACTGAGGTCAGGGTCAGTGAGTTACTGTCCCCAAAAAGCTAAATACAATCCTGTCTCAAACAGCTCAAAACTGAAATGGAGAAAGGCTAAATGTCCTTCCAAAGGTCACTCTGCAGAAGAGCCACAGCCAGGGCAGGCTTTTGTCTCCTCTCCTTTAGCAAAGCCACAAGAATGTGGCCTTTGCTGTCCTTTTTTTCCAGTTGCCTGACTGTTCCTCACTTCCAATCTGAGCTAAACTCCTGCTGAGAACAATGGCAGCTTTACTGGAGGAGGGACAGCTGTCAGCACAGCTTGAGAAGCAAAGATTTGCTTACACACCTGTTTGGTGCACAGCAGAAGGAACAAAATACTACAGGAACTGTTGGCCTGTGGATTTTTGAGTTGTGCAAGTGTTTTCACCCTGAATGGAGGCAGTTTTGCTGTATGTATATAAAGAGGCCAGAAGGCAGAAATAACTGTCCTGACCCAGAGGACTTCCTCTCACAGCCTTTAAGGTGTCATTAAGACACCTACAGGGCTGACATTCCTGGGCAGCACTGCAGTGGCTGCAGGCAGTGCCACAGCTCAAAAATAACACACTTACAGGCTCTGGAGGCGGGGGTGGAGGTGGCTCCTTGATCACCTGGAATAAACAAATAATGGAGAAATCTGAGGCAATGGTAGGGTTCATCCATCTCAGTACTATGCCCTCCTTGCTTTCTTGCCCCTGTCACAAATGAGACATTCTGCTTCATTCCTCCCCATCCAATCCTCTCATTAGCCCCACTGAAGATAAACTCAGATGAGATGACAAATACCATATAATCACCAAGTTAGTGCAAAGACATTCTCTCAGAATCTACAGCTCCTCTGAATAAATTAAAGAAACCCCAACCAACAAAATGCGAAAAAAACCCTCCTAACTCTTGTCTTTAGAGAGGGCTGTAACAGCTTCTACACACGAGTAAATCAATTCCACTACACTTTTATGCAGCAGGTTTTAAAGCTGGTCTAAAGGAGGTCTTGATCCCTACAGAAACCTAAGTCACATCCATGAGCTTGTTTAAAATTCTCATTCAATGTAAAAATCACATAGTCCTTGAAACAATCAAAAACCCAGATGAGAGTAACTTCAACATGCACTTTAAGTAAATTGTTGAATCAGGGCTTTACAAATGTGACTTTTTTTAAGGAAGGCTAACCACCCACTCCAACACTTTAACTCTGGGATTTGGCAGAGAACAGATGAAACCAAGTCAATAGAATAAAAAAGCTGTACTTACCACTGTGCAGCAAAGGGGCCAAAACCACCACAGAAGAGCCAGAGCCAGCAGCAGAAAGAGAATCAGAAGAGCAATGAAAAGGATGGTCCCAGTCAGCTGCAAGCAAGATGATTATGTCTGAGTTATTTTTGTATGTCTCAAAGAAGGCAGGAGTCCTGAAGTTACACATTTAGTCAGCTTTCCCTTACTGTGAGGTCTCAGGTAGATTGTGCAGTCAATCACTATTATCATTAGGATCACCTGAAATCACAAAACCAGGGAAGCATTTCCTCTTTGCAGTGTGTATATGTATAATTTATCTACAAATTTATGGTATGTTTATAGCCCACTAGATTCAAGAAGGTTAAACTTGTGTAACAATCCATTCTGGACAAGTCCCTTACTACTGTCAGAATGGCATTGCAAACTGCATGACCACAGCTCCTCAGGTGTGCAGAGTAACCTTTGATTCCTAGAGATGCAGAACATGCAAATGCTGATATTCAAAGAATGGGAATATTGGAGCTCAGACCTTATGGGTATCTTTTCACAGATATCATAAAACAGAGCACAACCTGCTCAGTGCATCAGCTCCCAAGCCTGCCTGTGCTGCCTCTTGACTCAAACCACTCTCACAACCTTAGCCTAGGTGATTACCAAACCAGTCAGTAATGCTGTTTGTTCTTGGCATGCTTCTTAGGGTTTGACTATTTAAAATGAGATACTGTAATCATTATCTTAAGCATTTCTGATTCTTACATCCACAGATCTCTCTGCAGAGAACAGTGAGACACTGGGGATGCAGAGCTAGGGGTCTATACCTTCAAAATCAAAGTTAAATTTTGTTTAAAATTACTAGAAACAAAGAAATTATCAAGTGTTAACACTTGAAATTAGCTTTTCAGAGCAACTGAGAATCAAAGAGAATCACAGCTCTGATTTTTCTGTGTAAATCTCCATGGATCCTTTGTACTTGGAGCATTTAATATTGGTGTATTTAGAAGATATATTAATTCTCTATTGCTCTGATTACTGCAGGAATCAGGTTTTCATGTGCTGCTTGCTTCCTGCAGAACATACAGTGCACATGGCTTTTGGAAAGTAAACATTTGTTTCACATGGGAAGTGGCATGCTGAGACATGCCCTATCCTTGGACAGTACTGGGTTCTGGAATATTACCCTTAGCTATGGTGTTTCAGCTATTTTTTTTTTATTATTATTATTTTTTTAATATATACTGGGAAAAGAAACCTCTTCAGTGGTAGATTTTCAAAATTTGAGAAGATACTCAATTCACCAGCAACAGAGGTATCAGGGAACAGGAAAAACTTAGCAGGAAACTAGAGGAAAGCCTTGGCTAAGAGGATGTGAAAAGAGCTTGAAGAAAAGTCTGTCAGTCAGGCTGAGGAAAGAGAAGCTGGCTAGAGAGGAAGCTGTATGAGATTTTCAAAGTATAGGTGGGATAAAGGGAAAGAAGCTAAATTCCAAAAGTGAATTCTGTATGACAAAGTCCATGAGATTCACCTCATTGAATCTGAAACTACTTGCTGAATTTCCATGACACCAAAAACTGATGCTTAACCCCTTCTTACAACAGGGATTCCCTTCAGCCTTCTAAGTGCATTTGTTTTCCCCTCAGGCAATGAAAGTACCAGCTGGTAAGAGCTTTGCAAAGTCTGGGTGTGTTCATGAATGACTGACTTAGGTGGTACCTGGCTCTCTCTCAGGCCAGTTCCTAGAGCTGTCAGGAATGACACATTCAGTATGGGACTAACACAAACTCAGCTCCTGCTCCATGCTTTTAGGCAGGTAACCCAGTACCTGTGTCACAGCATCACCATCCCTACACTGCTCTGTGGCTTTTTGTTACAGATGCAATAAACTGACCTGTTTTAAGATATGTTACTTGGCTCACCTTCATTTGGCCAGGGAGCAGCTGGATTGCTCCAACATGTGCCAGACTCCCTGCTCAAACAAGTCCTGTTAGAGGACACTGTACCCACCTGCAGTTCAGTGCTAAGCCCCCCTCTCTGGCCCTCCCATGGCCCCATGTACAACTAAGGCATCTAGAAAGCAGATACTTAAAGAGAAATTAATTCCCAGTAAAGTCAGCTGGCTGAGAAAAGGGTGAGTAAAAATCAAGCATAACTTTAAGAAATATTGCTGCACTCCTTAAAAACAAATCCAGGCACAGCAGCAATGCAGTACCATTGCTACTATTACTCCAAACACACATTACCTCCTTGTTTTGTAGCCTTTGTTCCCAGCCGTGGCTTTTCCCATGCTAACTGCAAATATAAATTAGTGAGACATTTGCCAGCAGCAGCTCAGGAGCTGCTGGCAGCAAGAAGCTAAAGAGTGTTCTTTTAATGACTTAATGATACAAAGCACCATAGTGAAGCTGGACCTTGAAAAGAAAATAGCAGACTTCATGCAGCTGAACAGAAATAAGCAGGGGGATCACACAGAGGCTTTCGGATGAAAGTGAAGATACTTACTGTACAGAAAAGACAGAAGCACCAGCTGGGGAGGAGAGCTGAGCAGGCCAGCTGACTGCCACCCACAGAAAAGGAAACAGGAGAGGAAAGGAAATGGAGGGAGTCTCTAAAACGAGAACAGTGAAATGCATGAAATTAAGAGAAAGTTGGAAACTGAACTGCCAACCTCCCTGCTTATGGGACATAACAGGAGCAAGACTGTGTTTTTCTATGAGCTGCAAATCAGGCCTCCTGTCTCCTTCAATTCAATCTGCAAGAGGCTGGTCAAACACTGTCAGATTGACATGACTGGAGATTGGATTCCTCTTTTTATCCTAAGGCTGCCAAAAGGAAAAGCTTCCTCCATCCATGCTCTGGCCTTTAGGAACCCCAGTTAGGGTTGAGACTTCAGTCTTCATCAGAAATAGATTACATATGGATAACTAAATGCACCAGTTAACACCACTGCAGACTTGAAAGGTTTTATTGTACCTGAGGTAAAAAGTGGAATTAAGTGTGAAAATATCAGTTTTCAGTATGGAAAATCTGGAAGAAAGTTTTAGCAAAATAGAAATAATCCCATGAAGAAACAAACACATGTCTGTTATATTGTGTCCCTGCAACCTAGACTGTTCCAGCATTCTGGTGTGATATTTCCCACTTTCATTGCTGCAAACATCAGAAAATTGGATTTACAAGTTCCAGTCGCCTCTATCTGCATTCCTGCCCTTCTGTTCTCCAGCTGTCAAAATGGCCAACAATGATTACAAACCAATATGACAGCATTTGGCATAGGCTATAAAAGTCCTTTTGACACTAATAACAATGAGACAAACTGCTATCAGGTACTTCAGCCAACTTGGTTTAGAGCACAGGCACAAGGTCACATATTTAATTACTATATTTGCTCATACCAGCTATGGGCACTGCCTATTTTTACCCCATGCAAGGAAGACAACTCTTTATCTATTAGTCATTTTCTTAATTTTGCTTATTTGGTTCTAAAAATCAGATTTTGATAAAGGATCACTTCTAGTTGTTTGTCACTGACACTCCACCTGGTCTTTTTGACCATGTGATGCAGGACAGACACCACTGTCCTTTCCCTCTGTGGCTTTTCCAGATACAAGTCCTAATAGTTGTACCTTTTACCCTAGATCCCACCAGGGACCCCAAGGCTCAACAGAGTGTTGCTCCCTGATGCTCCTTTGATAATTTTCTCAGATCTCCCTCTGTTAAGATCCTAGTTTTGACGATCTCTCTCCTGGGGTAGGAATTGGCAGGGTGCCTGTTATCCTAATTTTTTACTCAGAAAATCTATTGTGATCTATCCACCATCAATAACAACTTGATCTTAAGTAGGCCTGGTTATTTTCCCAAGAGCTGCTGGGATCCAGTCAGCAGCAGTGAGGCAGAAGCTGCAGAGAGGCCAAGCTCACTCAAGGAGGCTTTGCCTGAAGAACAACTGTTTCTTTCCAAGGTCTCATGGTTCCTCTGTCAAGCCCCATTGGAATTACTTACACAATGTGTGCTGGTGATGCTGACAGAGCTGGAGATGAACGTTAGCCCGTTGTTCATGCTGACTTGTAGGAAAACCACCCTAGAGCACAAAACAGATATGTTTATTTTTAGTGTCATCTTTACACCCATTGTTACCTTTACTCTGTCTCTGTTTTAACCATTGGCTTATGAGCATGGATAGTGCATCCTGATGAGTCAGGGCATTTTCATGGCCTCAGGCACTTACCTGCATTTGCCTCCCTGCTTGCCCAGGAGCCACCCTTTTAATGTTACCTTCGTTGAACTGGGGCAGGTGATCTTTATTAAAAAAACCCCATCCCAGCTGAGGCAAAGGGCACTAGGACAGTGAGTCATAACAGAACGCCTCAGACAATAGCAATACTAGTGTGGACAGCACAAGAAACTTTAAGACTTTTTTTATTTATTTAAAGAAACCCTTCTGTCAATGAATCAGAATGTGTTCTTCTGTATCCAAGCAAATCCAGAACACCTGCACTGAGATCAAGAAGAGTAAAAACACTGACATGCAAGTGAAATTCCAGAAGATCTTCCATAGCCATTCTCCAATATCAGAGAAACGGTCCAAGGGAGAAAAAAAAATTAAAGTAATAAAAAAAAATAAAGACAAAATACCACCAAATTAATTTCCTTCAGTGACAAATACAAAAGGGAAGGGAGTATTCACCCATGGCCCCAGTACAGTATTTAAGCACCCACCCTAGGGAAAAGGTAGGGCATTGTGCCATGTCTCCCAGCAGTCTACAGGATTAAAAAGGCTGAAAAACATCAACACTAGACACAGAAGAGTAAAATACAGGAGGCAACATACATAATAGCAGCAAAGTAATTCAAATCAGGCATCTTCTTTCCATCAAAATTAAAAGTTTGTCTTGAATTTAATTACATTTTGGTCTGAAACAACAGGATATAGAAGAGAGGAGGAATCACCATTCCGTGATTCTATGATATGGGGCCATGGTCCAAGAAGACCTTTGGTTAAACTGTGCTTTAAGACCCAATGTTAAATAGAGCTATGCTGGCTCATACTAGGAAAGGATTTGGCACAAAGGACATGGCTGCAATATGACACACACACACACAAATTTATTAGCTTGACATTTTGGGCAAAATCCCGAGCCTTTGGCTCACTAATGACACCTTCACCCAGAAGTCCACCCTCTTGACACATGCAGGAAAGCAATACTCACTGTCCAGCATCTTCTATCACTGGGGCAGGGCAAAGCAAGTATGTATCATGAACAAAAGTCGGCTTTTCATCTGAAAGGAAATCAATATAACTATCAGGGATGAAAAAAAATCAACTGTTTCAAGCAGGCCACCCCATTGAGAAATGCTGACACCAACGACAGCCACAGATGAACTCAATATATTGGCAAGTGCCAATACTGCCCAATGGTGCTGATCACAAATCCAAACACTAGAATAACCATTCATGTTGATGCCAACACGATGCTATCAGGCTAGAGATACCACAGCTAAGAATTGGAAGTTTATCTCTGCTCCTGACAGCAGTGATCAGCCATTTGGAATTCAGCTTTGAGCAGTATTCATCATGTCTAGCTGAAAATTACGTGCAACCTCTACTCACACTGAATAGTCTGACCCCTCAAGCTACTCAAGGGCTCAAAAGTTTAGGGTTCAATTTTTGTCTAGGCGTGTCCAAATACACAAAGAAGAGAATCCAAGGGGCACTGTCTGAGCTCAGGAAAAGGGAAGGAGAGAGATGGGGTAGACCTGAAATGGAAAAATACTGGGGGAAAAAAGCCCAAACCAAGAGATGGTTGGTCATTTACAGGAAACAGGCAGAGAGGGGCCATGACTGGTATTATCATGAGGATCTGCTCTGCAGCAGCTGCTTCTCCTGGACCCAACCTCCCCTCTGTGGCAGCACCATCTGTAAACAGCCCATGTTTATAAGTGTTTGGTGCAGGCAGAGTCAAAAACAAGGGCACACATCTTCCCACCTCCTTGCACTCCACTGCTCCATGATTCAGCAGTGTTAATCCTGTTGCCTTCAAAAGTCACATCCAGAAAGCCAAGTCCTATGAATACAGACAGGAGGTCCAGCAGTAATCCTGCACTGCCACTCCACCAGGAGTGTGTAAGCTGAGGCACAAGAGCAGGCACACCACTCCAGTGACTACAGCTCAGCTCTGAATGGCCAGCAAAGCAACTGTGCTGCCAGCCTGGAGAAAGAGTGGTCTTGTAGACTGAAACCCAAGGGAATAAAGGGCTGATAAAGGCTGCCATCTTAATTAGACTTTTGAGGCTTGTTTACTCTTTGTATGTAGGAAAAAAATTAACTCAAGCAACAACAGATGTAAGAGTTGCTCCTTCATGCTTCACCCACTTGAAGCACACCTGAAGACAGAATTCATTTCCCTTCCTTGGCAGAGATGAGGGCAGAGAAATCAGTGATATAATTTAGGGAGGGAAAAAAAGTCAGCATAGATCAGCACCTCATCACAATATCTGTTGCAAACTTAACCCAAGGAAAACACAGCATGGTGTTGGAATGGAATCAGAGCAGTTTTCCTCCTGGTTATTTCCAGGCCCAGGTCAGCACTCACTGTATGAAGCCCAGCCAAGGTGCTAATGATTTGGGTTGGGAAAAAAAAAGCAAAAAGTCTGTCTAATGGATAAACCACAAAAAACAAATCCTGGTTAAAGCGTATCTGTAAGTGGAATAAATGCAAGACCACCATAGCTGATTGACTGCAGCATCAACATAGACAACTGGGAAGGGAAATGAAGGAGCAATTCATGTGTTCCCTCTTGTAAGTGAATTCACTGCTAGGAAAGCACCAGTGTGGCCACAACAGCACATGAAAGCCTCTACTGTGCTCAGGCCACAAGGGTAGCATACATGAAAAAGGAGCAGAGCTCCTCTCCCCATGCCATGTTTCACTCTGCCAGACACACACAGCTTCTCAGGAGTGAGAGAGGACTGCTGAGAAACTGGACACTCCATTTTTTTTTTGGCCACTCAGTCCTTTGCCTGGCTGCTGAGACAGCAAACAAAAGACCCTGTCCAGCACAGCAATGACAGGGAGTTCCATGTTACACAATCACTGTGATGGGACCAGCAACTGGTGTCAGAGAGGAGCAGAGCGTGCCTGGGAGGCCTGGCTTTATGGCAACTGTCTCCTGAACTGGTGAATAAAAACTCTGAAAACACCACCAGGGGATCAAGATAGCAATATTTTTTTTTTTTACTGGTGATGAATAAGGGAATAGGAAGCAGTTTGAAGTTTTCATCTTAAAACCTGATCCCCAATCCTCTCTTGCTGCATGCAGCACCCATGTGCATCACTACAATGGTGCTAAGGTCACTGCAGCAGTATGCCCCGTGTAAGCACTCACTACACAATGCCCACAGGTCACTCCATGAATAAGGATGAATTTCAAGCTTCTTTTAAGTGCACACCTCTAGCCCAGCTCCCTCTCACATCTGCTGCAAGGACTCCCCTGAACATGGATGAGAATGGGCCTGTGAGGTGACACAGCCACAGGGGTCACTGCAATCCAGCAGCCTGCAGACTTACTGATAGTGAGGCTGTCATTGAGCTTGAAGCTGCAGAGCACCTGGTCGATATTTCTCGCATGATAAAAGCCGTTGCCTCTTACCACAACTTGAAAGGATTCTGTAAGCAAAAATACAGGAGATTTATGATTCATTTATGAGAAATAATTCAAATACAGCATTTCTATTCAAAGTGACCTGAATTAAAGCATGACAGTTGCTGTTCTCTGCCCTGTGTCTGAAATAAAACATCCATACAGACACTCCCTCCATCCAGAAGCAATGTCCAAGGGTGCTGCAGTGGCATTACTGCCTCAGAGTCTTCTTTGCTTCAAGTCAGCTCCCACAAGTGTAACACAGAACTGCAATGCCTTAGAGGTGCCACAGGAAAACTAAGTCTGACTTGATTGATGTTATCTCATGGTTCCTCCATGTTTTTGGGACAGACACCTTTTGCTAAGCACCTATACCAGTCCTTCCCCCTAATCTTCATGGCAGATGGCACTAGGCTTTCAGCAGAGCTCTGTTCAGGAAGATGCTGACAGACAGAACTCCCCTCCTAAACCTCCTGTGACTCAGAGAGAAAGCTTTGCCACTGGTACAAACCCTGGGAAAAAAACGGTGCTCCTGCCCATGCAATAACTGAGTCCATGCACAGCCCCACGAAAATCTGCTCTGCATAGGAATAACTAAAGATCCAGGCACCACCACTTTCTTTGTGCTCTTCTCTCACAGCCCTGCTCCAGTAGCTGAAACCACCAGTGGCACAAGGAGAGACCTGTCACCACTTTGGTTGCTTTAGTCCTGACAGGGAAGGCACCTGTGATTTTTGACATTATTGTTATAAGCAACTATGATTTGTTCATTGAAGCAGCAGAAGCCTCAGCAGGTTTGGGTTTTTTCACAAACATTCCAATAGCCTTTTTCCTGACAAAGAAGTTTTGTATTTGAGTAAAGCCAGTCCAGGAAGGGTGCTATCAGAAGTGAGATCCCAACTGCACATGCCCTCTACTACTGGCACCACTGATCATGTTGCAGTGTACTGAGCTTACTCATAAGCCTAGAAAGTAACTCTGTTTATTGCTAGAGAGACCAGTAATACCTGGCTGAGCATCTACTAGAAGTAGAAAAGTGCAGGAGAAGGCAAGTAGAGGTAGGATTGCTGAGTTTATGTCTATCATGAAAGCACCTGGTGTCACTACATCCCATTACAGTTAGAGACAGGAAAGGTCACTTGAGGAAGAAAAGTGTTAAGAAATCTGGCTTTGTTTTCTCAGCTTCTCCCCTGCAAGCTTTTGAAGTTATTCCTTAGTAACCTACATTGTTAACACTTCTCCTCAGAGCTCTAACAACACAACAGTTTGCTATTCTTCCCTCCCTTTTACTGTGCACAGGTGAAGCCCAACACAGAGTCAGAGTCCCCTTTCTGCTAGCGTGAGCCTGAATTGCCAAGCTAGGCACAAGATGCACCACAAAGGCAAGTGGCAAGGGAAACTTCCCTCTAGGACACAAAAAGCCATTGTGGCTGCTACACTGACCACAGAGATACCATCTTTAATGCAGGCAGGTGGACAGACATGTTACAAATTTGTTCTGTCCCCACTACACTTTTGAAATTCCCTTTTGATACTGCACACAAGCAGCCAGCTGACAGCTGAGATCGCTGGCACACAGCAAGGGAAAGCACAGAAGTTGCACTTTCACACATGAATTTCCTACTTTATCCAAATCCTCCACAGGGCTCTCACACCAGCCTCTGAGCAGCATTTGAGACCAACCCAACACAAGGGGTATAACAGGACCAATTAGTCTTCCAGCTTCACATTGAAAGATATGAATATAGTACTCCACTAGTAGCAAGTAAAACCATGAACAAGTCTGCATGCATCATCACTTACACTTTGACGAAAATACTAAAAAGGAGAGCAAAACAATGTTGGTAGGACTGAGGGGAGCAGTACATGATTTTTAGCAATATAAGATTTGGCTTTTAGCGACACTCCATACAAGGCACTGCCATGTTATTTGTACGCTTTGGAGGAAGGAATTGTTATTGGATAATGCCACATGAGGCCCAAAGCTGGCTGAAATACATTCAGCCCCATCTACTTGCATTTCATTATCAAGCTACTGCAAGGCAAGCTAGCAGAAGGATGTGGAATGTTTTACTTTTATTTACAAACAGTTTGTTTTTGTCAAAAACACTCTCACTCATTGCCATTATCACTGTATTGAGATCTAATGCAACTCCAGGTGAATTAGACTAGAGCATTTACAAATTACAATCACACACTGGAAATCCACACTCTGGTTTTCATCGTGGTAACTTGCTCTAGAGCAGGGCTCTGAACTGACAAAAGCCACAAGGTACATGGGAATCAAAAGATATTTTGGGATGAGAAAAAGAAAGTATCTACTGGAATGCAGTTTGAAATGAAACATGTGCTTAGGTACCTTACTAAAGAAAAATGATAAAATTTGAGATCTCGATGAGCACACCAAGAGCCAAATACACAAATCCAGCATCAGAATTTGGCCTCTTTTTAATGGGAAGGGTGACACATCTGGGTTCTCACTGGGGTTAATGAACGTTTATTTAAACAAATGAAAATGTACTGTAGGGCAGATTCATCTGCTTCTTACTCCAATAAGAATCTTGAGTTACTCTTAGTCAGATTCATGCCTTGAGCCATTCCACATCTAACCCAGCTGCTATACTGAGAATTATGAGCATCCCTTTTTTTGCCAGCAGAGCTGAGAGTCATGACCAGCCCTGAGGGCAACTGGGCCTCTGCCCACCCACCAGAACTACCTGCCTGGGACTGCACACGGGCAGACTTGCTCGTAACCAGCCCACTTCACAGTGGCTTGAACACCCAGCCAAGGTGATAATTTTTCCCCATCTCAATTTTGTATTTTAAAAGAAGCTTGCTAAAACAAAATTGCACTTAAATTTTTTCTTCCCCTTCTCATGAATTAACGGCCTTAAAAGGCAGCAGTCACAAAAGCTTGATTGGTGGCTATTTCAATGGCTTTAAAAAGATGCCATAAGTAAGAAACTTTCAACACAAGACATCAAAGGTAAGAGCTACATCTAGAAGTTTAATCTTGTCAGGGCAATTTACCTCTCCTGCCCTTCTTTTCACTGTGACTCTGCACAGCCAATTGCTGAACAAGTGATTGGGTAGTACCCTGTCCACCAACACAAGCTGAAAATGTACCAGACTGGCATGGAAACGTAAACAGCTGGTACGGGGTCTGTTGTTGCTGCTCAGAAGCCTGCCCCCGCGCTTGCTCTGCAGCATTAACGTGTTCTGGGTGATGCTCTGTTGAAATGGCTAATTCCATTTAATTTTGCGCCCTGGCTCTGGCTGCGTCCTTTTCTTCCTTAGTTACTGTCAGATCATAGATTGCAGCTTTTGACAAGACAGCGAAGGGAAAAAGGTCAGCACTGAAATAACCGGGCGGCGCTGGCAGCGAGATGGTAGGTTGAAGCTGGTGTGCACTGGCTGTGCTGTCGGCTCCGCTTCTCTGACTCTGATGAGAAGCTGACTGCTTGCATCCACACCTGGTAGTTGATGTGGCCACTAGGATGCCACATCCAACAAAACCTTTCAATCACGTCTGCGTACCATAAGCATAATCAAAGCAATGATGCTGTCAAACAGGATATGAGGCACCTCTGATTCGGCACTGATAGCCTGTTTACAGGCTGCATGTCTTGGTCACTTTAAATCAGAGGGAACAGGAAGGACCCAACTACACTGCTCCACATTGGGGACAATGAATTTGCAGGGTCAAAAAGCATTAAACATCAGATAGCTGTCACAATGTGACGAGATCAATCTGCAACTGGATTTGCCAGATAGCTTCGTCACAGAAAGCTTGAGTCCCAAATGGAATTGTCAACACATAGAAATTGTTCCATTAGCATTTTACTCTGGCAAGTCAAAAATGAAGCCAAGATCACCAGCAATCACCAAAGCATTAGTAACTATGAGAACACTTACAAGGAGTAGCTCAGACCCTGCTTTAAACCCTGATCATAACTTGTTTCCACTGAGCCACACAAAACCCTCATGAACACATAGCTAATTGTAAAAATTATTAGCAATGCTAAAAAAAGGCTAAGCCAATTATCACCTCACTCAGGTAAGTTTCATACAAAAAGCATGGACAGACACACATTTCAAGACTGTAAACAGACAACAGTCTTTGCTGGAGAATGTGATAATATATTCCACTGCTCTCCAAAGGTCCATTATTTTTCAATCATAATTTTGAAATGAAAATTTCTATTACGTATTTAAACAAACAAAACTCCTAACCTAAAAGAGGAGGAAAGGTGAATTTCTAGAAAATGTTATGTTCTAATTTTCAGCCAGTGGGTACATCCAGCATGCAAGTGTATATATGTCAATGTAGGTTTCAGTGGCTATATATCTAGACAGAATAATACACTATCAGTAAACTATATCAGTCATTACCTAAATTTAAAATGCATTAAAATTCTGACATTAATACAAAAAATAATGAAGCTTATGAAGTAAATTACAAATGAAGCACATTAAAAAAATAAACCACATTACATACAGAGTAGTGCTATAACTGTCCAGCGAACTGAACTCAAGATCTGGATTCACACTGCCATGAAAGAAGTTGTTTAATCCCAGGAGATTCCTTCCAGGAGACAGTGGTGCACACAGCTATACATATGAACCTCCAGCTATGTTGAGGTAAGTGGGATAATAAAGGATAATAAATCTAAGCACAACTGTAAATATTTGTAGCCTCAGGCTGTAAAACCTCTTGCAGGAGGCAATGGCTTGCAGGATAATAATAAATGATATTGCAGGCCTGATTCTTAGTGCTAAAGACTTTCATACTTTAAATACAGCAGTACACAGACAGTGTACATCATGTGGAGCTGCAGCTTTGGCTTCCTCCCATTTTCAACTCTCTGCTGCTGCAAACTAACCTTCAAGCAGGTGGAGATTGGGCAGCAAAGCTTCACCATGTGTGGCCCTTGGTCAGCAGGGACAGAGCAAACCTCAGCATTTAGGTGAAAGAAGTGGTGGTACCTTGCTGAATCAGCAGCACTACTCAGAAACTGATTCTGCCCAGTTGATATTGGTCTTGTTTGAAAGCCACAAACACATTGGAAAATTCTACAGATCCAAGTAAGGTAACAGTATTGTTTGGGGTTTTTTTAAGGGCAAACTATTTTTAAAGCATACTTGTGGAATTTTAATCACATTTATCATAAACTTTTTACCTAGTAAGCTTAGCAAAAATTGAAGTGGTTTGAACACATTATCCTTTGAAAAACAAAAAAAGAAATTTTACTCTTTTTGCTGAAATATGTTAATTTTGTTGAAAGAATTTTTTTTCTTGAGAATTTATTTTCTCAGATATTCCATAAAAATACTTTCTACATTCCATTTGAAAAACATTGTTTCAAATTCAACTTTCCAATATTCTTAACATTGTCCCAAACAATTTCAATAATACTACTGAAATCCCTCCTACTGGAACATTCACATTTTTATGTAGCTAAAGGCATTTTTGTTAAACAGGACAGCTTATAACAAGCTTTGCACAAAAAATTGTCAGGTATACAATAACTAAGCAAAAATAGGGAAGTATCATTATGAAATAAAAAGACTTAAATGTCAAAGCTTTAAAATTGTTTTTTTCTAATCAACTCCACAATATTTAAAAAATAAAATCACTGCTTTAAATTTTCTGCAGATGAGATTTTACATCTAGTCCACAACAATACAGGAATATTTGAAGAGGCACAAGGATGTTTCATGTTAAATTGAAATATTCAGAGTAAGATCATATTGTGATTGACATGTGGAAATGAAGAGTGAACAATTTTTCTTCTGTGATACTAAATTTTTCCTGAGTTTCATATTTTATCTGTTTTCAAGGTCAGCTTTCATGCATCATTGCCATTTTTATGTGCTCCTTTTTACAGTGTGCAAGGAAATGAACACAAGACACTAGAGCTAAGTAACCATGCTGAAAACTGTACCTTCCAGCAAACTTATGGTGTCACCCTTACTCTGCTGCAATAGCCTCTAAAGTAGAAAAAACACAGCAAGAGAATTGCTAGCATAAACCAGAACAAATCCAAGTTAAATACACTAGACACGAAAGGCATGAAATTATCAACAACTCCTCTGGGTATCCTTCATGTTTACCATAAAGAATAATGGTTCATTCAAATAAGTAAAACATTAGCATTTTGGGAAACACAAGAGATATCTTGGCCTATGCAGCAAATCATATTTGGTTCAATAAACCTTAAATTTCTGTAAATGTTTTGCAAAATCTTGTTCCAACTGCTGACAAGTCCTAGCAGATCCCAGGAATGCAGTCTTCCCAGAAATTTGTGAGATACTGCTGTTAGACCCTAAAACACCTTCATCAGTCTGGTTTTACATTACTTTTCTCGTCTCTCTCTCTCTCTCAGATTTTATAAAAAGTGGTATCCTCAATTTGCTGAGTGTTGCCTCTGTCAGCTCTCCAGACTGGTACTCAGCCACAGCAGCTACGTGTTTATTGTCAGAATGTTTTTCTCAAGCTGAGAAGGAACAAGTAGGGCTTTAGCCATGACCTGAGAGGATGCTCTAACACATCCACAGGCTTCAGCTCCAGTACCACATTAGGTAGTTCTGACATTTTATCAGTGCCATTCATTTGCCTTCAACACACTGTTCTTGTGGAAACTTACCTCCTGCACAAACACTGGATGGTTCAGCCGCTAGGATCTCAATGCAAGACTTCTTCAGAATCTAAAAGATTTGGATAAAGGCATTTCTTGGTAACCATTTTCATCTATGCTTTATTAATGCAGGAAAGGGCAACCTTTACTGTGTTTCAGAACATCCAACTTACTGAATCAATGGTTCCTCTTAGGGCATAAAAGCCTCCCTTAACTGGAAAAACATGATCGATGCTGTCAGCAATCGTTGACAGCTGCAAAGAAAGACAATCATAAATCATGAGGAAAACAAAATTACAGTGAACAAAACCAGGCCCTTTCATACTTGCTAAAAGACATCACAGTGACATGAAATGATTTATGCCTCAAGTAATTAAATAAATGCCTTCATCTGATGCTGTTATTTGTGCAGTAGTGTAACAGAAAAACACAAGAGAAAACAAACAAGTTACCTGAGTTTCATTGAAATCTTTCACTCCTACACAATAAACAATAGCTCCAAAGTTTCTGGCTCTGTTAGCCTAAAAAACCCAAAAACAGCCATTAAGTGCAAGGCCATAGAATCAGTGAAGTCAGCAGTAAACGTGTACAGGTGTGACATAAATTAGTTTGGATGAGGACAAAAGTTGACTTACCTCTTGCTCTGCATAATAAAACTGAGCATCCTGCAACTCTCCATCCGTCAGGGCAATGATCACACTGGCAGCTCGAACTCCTGTGTGGAGCACAGTTAACAACAGCTTGCATACATGTGACATGAGAGTCAGCAATGCAAAAAGTCCAGAGTGAGGCAATCCTTCCTACTGGCAAATAAATACTGAAAGGCCAGGCTCTCAGCCTGGTTTGTATGGGCTTGGTGACGCACCAGCTGAAGGCCAGATGCAAGGCGTGCAGAGAGCCAGAACCTGTGCACCTTCAGGTCACAAGCATCACTGGAGGGGGAGTGCTGCTCTAACAAGGTCCACACACCAACTTTTCTGCTCTGAATACAGCAGAGCAGCTACCAAGATTACAGACAGAGCTTTCAGGTGGAGAACTGACAAAATGGGTTCTCAGAGAAGGAGAGGTTTCCTCTCTTCTCTTGACAAACTTGTCTCTACATAAACATTGTCCAGATACCTCTGCAAAAGGAGCTTTCCTGCCATCCTACCTTTCCCTCCAGCAAGGTTTGAAAGAGCAACCCCATTGAACATGGCATGAAATGGGCTTCTACAGGGAGGTCAGTCCTACAGTTCTCAAGCAACAAGAACTTCCAGTGATTCATTGGAATTCTGAGCATGTGAAAACCTTAAGATCAGATTCATTAGAAAAAAATTATGTCTTGTGATACAACATTTCATATCTCATCTAAACTTAAGTGAAAATGTTGCACAGACTGCAGAGATTTATATATGTAATGCAGTACAGAATACAATGCTACCTAGAAAAATGCAACCTGTTAACAAAATTAAACCAAATTAACATGCAAACTATGGTTCAACCAACCATTCTGAGACCATAGTTCTTAAGCAAAGTAACAAATACACATACATGTTACTTTCAGGCAAGTATTTGTTATTTTTTCAAAATAATCTGTTACAATTTCAAGTGTCTTCTTCCATATTGCCTGAAATTACAGACTGATTTGTTCTGACAGGTTTCTTATGCCATGCAGTCCTTCCCATGTCATGTCAGACACAGACATAAATCTTAAAAAAATGACCTGTAACTTGGGGGAAAAAAAAGCTTGGATTCCTTTTTTTTTTTTTTTTTTTTTTTTTTGTACTCAGCACCCTTGAAAAATGCTGAAAAAAACCTGGGGATCTTATTTTGTTTTCTCTTCAATGCTTGTTTCTTCTGAGTATTAGTTTAACTTCTAAGTCCAGATCTCATCTACTCTTTTCCCCTCCTAATTCAATTTAAAGAATACTTGATTAGTTCTTAGCTATATGCTATGAAGTAAAATTGTTTTCAGTTGGACACTTCAGGACTCCTGATTTTACTGTCAGAAATGCTGCAACACTCTGCAGAGCTGCTGCTCCTACACTCACAGCCTATTTCAATAAAAAAACACCAACCTGTTTCTCCATCTTCCAAAGAGACCATTAACCCACGAATGAGAACAACCTCACACCAGGGCATGAACTAGGCAAGTCTTGTTAACTAACTAGTTCTTCTTTTGGCACAGACAAAAACCACAAATACTTTTCTCTCAAAATTTAGTGAAAATGCACATGCTAGCTAGCATCTCAGAATCTGAACACAAGTCATTCATACTGATGCAAAACTCTCACTCACACCTACACTAATGAGAACAAGGATGTGTGACCACAAAGCAGAGAGGACTGAGTGCATCAGGATGGAAAGGACCAGGGAAATGTGGGCATTCCCAGCTCCTGGGTACATGATGGGCAGCTCTGGATGCTATGGCTTGGACTGCATTCTGCAGTGGTCAGATGTGGGATCATACTGGTCTTCTCTGATCTCAATAAGCCATGAATCATGCATTTAGAAGTAGGGCTGTAGTCAAAATGGAATGTGCTATTGCATAACAGCACGGCTTCTCCAGTCCTCCTTCAGCGGGTTTACTGCAGGTCATACAAAGAACCCTAATCCCTGTCTTGTCAATGCAGATACACAACATGAATGATACACAGCACATACCTCCATAGGTTTCATGGTAAATTTGCTCATTTGCCTGCAATGAAGTGTAGAACATGGTTAGCTCTTAAGTGTACCAGCAGCAAGTAAGCAAAGTTTCTATGTGTAAAACAAAGAAAGTAGGCACTGTGATGTGTACCCTTTTAAATCCTTCATGCATGAACGTGTCTCCTCCAGGCAATTCCTCCTTAAGAATGTCGAGCCCTCGTCTTATGGCTTCCCTTTGGATTGAAAAAAACAACAAACACAAATAAACAACAACAAAAAAATCCCAGGAGAACATTTTATTAGAAGTTATTTTTTTCCTTTTGTTGAGATATTCCTGTACCACAGCTAGATTATGCAGCCTGTCAATCAATTGCACAGAGTGCAACACATCAGCTGGAACACTGGTTGAACCAAGATTTTTTTCAAATTCCACAATTTATCAGCCAAACACCCATGGGGGCACAAAACCAGACATAGGGTACAGTATTAGGGTAACATATTTAAAGATGGAATTCATCCCTGCTCCCTCATTCTGACATATTCTCAGTCAGGATAAGATTGAATTAAAGCCAATGCCAGATATTAAACTTTAACAAAACAGAGTTTTCTCTGCTTGTTTCAGAGTTTGTTCTGTTGTAAAACAGAACAAAACAGAGTTTAAAAGCTTATGACCCTGTCATAAAAAAGGGACAAATTAAAACTCTGTATTGAATAGGTCATCAGGACAATCTAGATTAGGATTTTTCCATTTTAAAAACAGAGGCCAAAAGATAAGAGAACAGGATGGGAATGGGGAGAATTTCCTATCCTAGACCAGAGACTCAGCCTTCCTGGGGCATAGATTATTCCTGGAAACAGAAGCACTTCCATGTCGTGACCCCTGCTGCATAGCTTTTTACTCCCCAAATACCTATTAACCAAGAAGATTGTTCAGGGACATTAATAATTTAATTGATCACTGGCAACCAGAAGAGGTTTTCATTATATCAATGGAACACAAGGCACAAATATTCAACAGATAAGATATAGGCAGTTCAAACATCACCTCTAGATGCAATGGGGCAGCCTTTCTTTAAGAGAATAGTGAGAACCTTTCTAAACTCCATTTTGCAACTGGGTATTTTAGGTGACACAACCACAATTAGAGAGAATACAGGAGGTATATGGGGTGAAGGAGCAGAATCAGGAGCTTGGATTGGGCCCTTAGGGATCCAATCCCAAAAAGCACATTTTTTACCCTTCTGAAGTATAAAATGAGCTAAAAAGGCACACAGTGATCCATACAGAGAACAGGATTTTAAGACAGGGAACACTCTAATACCATGTTCAACAAATTGACAGGAGGTTCCTGTCTACTTTCCACCTTGCAAAGAGCAAATTCACCCAGAGAAAAGTAAGCAAGTTTGAGCTCTGCACACCAAGATACATGATGGAGATCTGAAACAAAACTCAGGAGATCCAGCAAAAATGCAAAAGCCCTGCAGGGCATTTGGCTTAGGATGAGTCCCTGGTGTTTTTTCTGCTCCAGAGTTCCTATTATTTTATAGAATACCCTGTACTATTGAGGCCCTCTCACACTGACAGCAGCAGCAGCAGCAGCAGAAGTGAGGGCTTTAAGCTGAAATGAAAGAAAATACTTAGAAACACCCCAATGACAGGGATTTGTATGTGTAAGGAAAATTAAATTTAAAAAATAATGTTTTGGGGGGTGGGGGTTTCTTGTGTTGGGGTCAATTTTAGTGGTGGCTTGGGGGTTTTTATTTACTTTTTTTTTAAAGAAAGAGAATTTGGTTGTGAAGTTGGCAAGCAGAATTTTGCTCCATTTTTTCTCTTACAAAGACTTTCACTTGGCTTTGCAAACCACCCCTGGCACAGGTGCTGTTTGCAGGCAGACCAGGAGTGGGGTGCCACAACCTGGTGAGGTCCTGCTCCAGCACTGGGGACAAGCAGCTGCAAAGGGCTTTGAGTCCCTTCCAAGGGCATTGGGGATCTCTCATCCACTCCTCTGCTCACCAGTCCAGGGTCAGAGATCTCTTCCACAAAAACTGTCCTTATTTGGGTAGCTGGGGATAGCAAGCATGGACCTGGATCCTCAACTGGAAATGCAGTTTCTTCCTGAAATACCACAGTAAAGAACAGACAGCCCAGTGCTGCCTTCCTCTTACAAAGCTGAAAGGAAAATTGAAATGGGACACCCAAAGGGCTTCTAAGCCCTCCTTCAGCTGGGAAGGGAGGAGAGGATTTCAGCTGGTGCCACACCAAGGGCCAAGAGAGACCTCCAAACTCTGGGGCTCACTGTGTGAGAGAAGGGACAGAGGGTATTTCTGGAGGGATGCTGTGGGAGGTACTTGCCTGTTCTCTGTCAGCTTCATGATCGTAGTGCCCCGCGAAGAGAAAACAATGAAAGACATCCGCAACATTGGACTGAAAGAGAGGAGCAAGCCAGATCCATGTCACACTCGTTACTTCAGCAGAAATTCATTTGCTTATAAGCACTGAACAAAAAAATAAATGATGTACTGGAAATTAAAGTATTGTTTAAAACAACCTTTACCTTATGAACTTCTCAGCTAGGCTTTCCACAAAGGAGTAAATCTCAGTCCAATGATTTTTGACACTTCCAGACCTGCATACAAAACATAACCGATTACATTAAGCTTTCTTTGCAGTAAAATTCCTTGTTCCACTTGGAATTTTAAGCCTGACCTACTCCAGAGGTGGTTAGGGATGCAAATTACATAAAGTTGTGTTGAAAGGGGTAATAAGAACCAGGACGACAAAACCCACTGACTCAAAGACAAGCATAAGAGGCCTGAAATGGTTTACCATAAAATTTTGAAACAAACTCAGTAACCCTTCCATATGCTTCTCTTCCTTTTATAACATAAAATATAAATATTTTCTTATAGTTTAATTAATTGTGATTTCATTAGATTATCTGTTATCAGATTATTTGCTTTCCTAGAGCACAGCTCTGCCCTTGCACTGTATGGAAAGTCTTGACTGATCTTCTCTTCCCCCAGAATGCGTGGGAGAATGTTTCCATGAATTACTGTTTGCTTCAAAAGATAAAGCTTTTGAAATAATTCTGAAGGGAAAGGCAGTACTCTTGCCTAATTTGCTGGACTAATGTTCTGGGCAGTCAGGCCCTGGCTCCATTATGGATTTCTTGTGAAAACTTGGATAACTTAGTTACATGCAGAAGACTTACACATCCATGCTGCCACCTCCGTTATATGAAACTACATAACTGGCACTCCCTGGCTTTTTTCTGCCAAGGTCTTAGCAGGGACACCCACAGTCTGATGGGACTGAGGCCTCAAACAGAGCCTTGCACACAGCAACTCTACAGTAAATTATAGATTTCTACCATGCTGATCTAAACCATACACTTCCAAGACATTAAAAAGGCTACAAAGCATGAAAGTCAATGGTTTTAAAAGCCCTCCCTAGGACTGTGGTGTTTATGAAAGAATGACCCATTTGCTTTCCTTGCTTGCTGAACTCATCAGTTGTCTTAGGCAGATAAAATGAAAGAAAGATAAATGAAACAATGGCACATACACAAAATTAGTTCTGCTTAGACACAGAACTAAAAAAAGTTCTGAAATTCAACTACTATAAAGCAGTAGGATTACTCTAACTGCTGTTTAGGCATTTTTCTGTTTAAAAAATTAGAAAACAATTACATTTTACAATTCTCAGTTCTCCTATGGGCTTTCAAAGTGATCTTATGCCAGTCACTCCTGCCCTTGTATGTCAGACACAGCAGCCCACGTGTGCAGTGCAGGATGGCACTGCCTGCCCTGCAGCAGTGCTGGTGGAATGGAGAAGGGCAAAGATAAAGGAACAAGGACCAGAGGAGTCTCCTGAAGTACATAAGCTAGAATTGGCTTGTGTAAGCCTGTGCTTTCATGCTGCTCTTCTGGACAACTGGTGATTCATTCACTGAACAAACTGGTTAGCAAAGAATGAAGAAATTTCCAGGCAGCAAGAGAGGGCAACAAAACACTGGGGACTTCTCAAACCAGGGCTCTGGATCCTCTGCAGTCCCCAGTTTATATGTGCTATGCAACAACACATTTCTCATTTGTGAACAGCACCAATGAAAGGTGCTGGCACTCTTACCAAATTAACCCTATCAACACCTACAGTTCTCCAGGATTTTTATGAAAGCCCGAGGCTAAATCTCTAAACATGATTAAGTCAAAGATTTCCTTGAATCTATTCAAGATGCATCTACAGCTCCCAAACTTTTTAAAAATTCTTTTCCCTCCCCTGAAGCTGACACTTTCAGTTTAATTCTGAGTTTGCCATCTGACTTAAATTCAACTCCTGAAATTTTCAATGAAGTCAATTCCCCTCGCAGAATAACCATAGTTTCTTACTTGGAAAAGACTGACCTATTTTACATGAGGTATCAAATTTCTACTGCCAGCTGCAGAGGCACTGATGCAATCCAGAAAAAAGTAGCAGCGAATTTTCTTTCGAACTGCAACAAACCAACATTTCCAGTACCTTCGTAGGACTGTCAGATTGACTTTTTTTTTTTTTTTTTTTTTTTTCTTGGAAAGGGTACAGCCAGCAAGAGAATTGACTGTAGTAAATCAATAGGTGCCCATCCCTGAAAAGCTAGGGAGGTCTGTGCCATGGATTAGTCCTCACAGGAAACGTTCTGTGCTCTGAGTGCCCAGCTCTACATCTCAGAGCTACAGCCCTGCAAAGCAGAGTTATTTCAGCACAACAGTGGGTGTCCTTCACCCCTAAGAGGAATTCTGCACCCACATGCTGCTTACCAGCTGGGAAGTGTCAGAAGTGTTCCAATCTATCAACAGGAAAAGTCAAGGCCAGACAAAAATACTAGCAAGAAATTGTTAGTTTCAAAATCCCAGAGGGAGTAGCAGTGAAGTGGTCAGCATTTAATCACTTTCCCCACACCACACTCCCCCAAGCCCAGGTGTCATCTCTCACTGCAAATGGTGCCAAAGTGCCACCAATGCCAGTCATATCAAACCCCTCGTGAACTGCAGTGGCCTGGCTTATAGAAGAACTTGATTCCCCCTCCCTCTCACCCAAGCTTCCCTCTAAATATCCCTGTTTGTAAAGCTATTTGCAAAGGACTTTTATTTGCCATTGTGTTTGTGTGTGTATGTGTATACATATATGTACACACTTTGGAGGATTCATTGGTTTTGCCTCATAGTTTTGTCTGTTTCCCCAGAGGTCTGACCTCATACCACCAGCAATGGCAGTTTTAAAGGCAGATTAAACAAAAAATTATGACAATAAATTATATACTAAGTTGTTACATGCTGTCAAATATGAGTTCCACCACTGACAAACACCACACTACTGAAAATCTTGAGCCATTTCACTGCCTTTGGAATCTTATTTTGCACACTGTAGAGTCACTGTTCCTATCAGCATAACTAACTTGCTGCCCTTGGTGGCTGGATCAGACTAGGAGAATCAATGAAGCATGCCAAAGAGCAGCACTGTGCAGTAACAGCACTGGGTACAACACACACTCATCAGCATCTGGGACAAGCTGTGGGGAAGTGACACAGACAGGGAATCTTATGTATCCTGTTGTGGAGGTTTGCACCAGTAGGTCCACCACAACAGCACTGTGGCTGTCTGCAAAAACCAGAAAGCCTGTGTGGCAGACAGATCCATCTTGCAGGCTCACACCCCTGAGATTTCCTGCTTTCAGCCATCAGCTACCTGCTTCAGCCCCTACATCAGTCAAAGGCTGCTTTGCTGGGCCCAGGCCTTCCTCCCTGCACTTTCCCTGCTGAAGGAGCCCAGGCAGCCTAATGCTGTCTGCAAAGGAGTGGGGCATCACAAGACCTCTGTGGATAGTGACCCACAGCTGACAAGCAGTTTGTACCTTTCCGAAGAGTCAAGCGGGATGGTAAGACTTTAGCCCTCTGAGGTGACATAATTCTCATGGTGAAGGAAAGTGCACAGCAATAAACAGCTGCTGTGGGCACCTGGAATGTTCCAGAAAGCATCTCAGAGCCTGTTTCTGCTGCTGCTTTCACTGGGGTAAACCTGCGACCAGAGAAATAGCAAAATCTCCCCAGGTTTATACCTATGCAATTGAGACCAGAATTCAGCCCAAGTGAAGTTAAAAAAAAAACAAAAACCCACAGAAGCCATTTGCCTTGAGCATGCTCCCTGCTCCACGAGCTCTGTTCCCATTACACACAAGACAGAGAGAAAAGTCAGCAAACCACAACACAGGAAAGAATGTCCTCCCGGCCACATCAGGAATGGGCTCGGAGGAGCAGCTGCTGCTGCAGCTCCTGCTGCTGCTGTTTTCCCTAATTTTATATTTGCTACTGCTTGATGGGAGCGGAAAAGAGGAGGTCAGTGAGTATTTCTGGGGGTGGAAGGAAGTGATGTGATTCCAAGGCTTGATTCCACTCCTGCCAACTTTGGAGTGATTCCTTCTGGTTTAGCAGAGCTCTGTATCAGCATAAAAACCCTGAGCATGTTAGAATTGTGCCTACCCAATCTGAAGTATTTCACTGATGTTTGTGAAGACAAAGAGCAAGATAGGTTGGAAACTTTGTCTTCTTTCCTCACAGGCTCCCAGCAGCAGTGGAAGCTGGAGCCTGGAGAAATGAAGCAGCACAACCCTGGCATAAGGGGTGCCACTCTCAGCCCTGTCACTTCAGCAGGCAAATAGCAGGAGGGCCAGTTGTGTCTGTCCTAGAGCACATGTGTTTCACAGCTACTGTATAATTCACTGATACAGATCAACCCAGTGCAATATACAGCAGTCACATAGCTTTGCAGTGAAAGTTAAAACCCCAACACTACCCAAACAGTAAATATTTTTATTACCATGTGTACACAGAGAAGGCAGCAGGACCCAGAGCCTTTCATCCCTGCTGAAAGTGAGAGAGTGAAACCCCTTGAAAGCACAGAGCTGCCCCTTGTCCTGTTCCACACACACACTCTCCCCATGCCCATTTGCCTCCACTACAGATTAGCTGAAGGCAGCAATTCCAGACATCCTGGAGCAAGTAAAAGAAACATTATTACTGATGCTGAGTTTAGTCTGAATATGGTGGCAGGGGAGTACAAGACCTCTTAAGTTTGTAGGTCCCTGTAAGTCTCTACCCCCTTGAGCTAATGGTGGCCCTGTACATGGTCCCTTGCTCACAATGTGACATTGTTATTTGGAGGGCTCTTTGTGGTCACAACCACATTGGAGACAACAGAATTCTTGCACATGGCTAATAATGGCTCTGCAGTAAAAGCAAACCCCGGGGCACCGAGTTTGTTGTGGTTTCAGACACGCATGCCCAAGTGTTCATCCACCCCTCTGCTCCCTTCTGAGCCACCAGAGCATTCAAAGTGACAAGAATCCTCCTCTCCCAAAGAATGCATCTTGCAAGCATGGAAGGGACTGTGCCTGGGTGATTCATCCAGGCGAGGAAGGACTAGTTTCTATCATCTGCTCCAGAGGCAATTAGAAACATGGGCAGAGACAGCCATTCTGAGACAGTCCTTGCTTCAGAGTACTTGTAATATTAATGGACAAGACAAAGGCTGAATGGGGAGGGGAAGATGCAGAGAAATGACTGCAAAATGGGTTTTAATCCCAGGCCAACATACGAGCACATGACCCAAAGTACTTGAATCCAAAAGGTTTTATGATCATACCCATTAATTTCACAGCTAGCTTTTGTCCTATGGATAAAGTCTGCAGCAATATTACAGATTTCTATGAAATCATGCCTCAAACAAAACACTGCTCTTTGATCCTACAGTCATCCATCTAATTCACAAATCCTATCCACCTGATGCCATACTATAGTTCTTGCTAAGTCCCTCACCAACAACAGGGCACAAAGTGAAATTCATAAGCCATGCTCACACTGCATTCAACCACTTCAGATCTCCCTGTAAAGCTTCAGGGGTGCTCTGAGCACTGTCAGGGCAAGAAGACCCACTCTGAGCATCCTGGTACTCTTCAGCACAACACAGGGAGCAAAGCAGGGCACACATTCCCAGCCATGATGCAAAACTATTAAAAAGGTGCAAATGATAAATGGGAGCAGGGATATACAACTCTTGAGCTGTGAATAGTTCACAGGAGTCAATGCATTTCTGCATTTGAGCTTAGAAGATTCAGTCCTACTACACCTCATACAAATTCACAGTTTACAACACTGAATTTGGCCTGCAAACCCCAACAAAAGTAATGGAATTCTCAATCACTGAACACACAAATAAAAATCCTAGGTCAGTGAGAATCTTACGGTTTACTTCCTTGGCTCAAGCCCCAAATAAATCAGATTTAGTTACATGCATAAATAGACTGCAAATGACAAGCTGCCATGGCTTTTTCTTCCCCTTAACTGTACATGTTTTATGTCAAATAATCATTGCCCATTAGCTTTGCCTTGTGTTTCATAAAGAATTTTTTTTGTTGGACTGAAGGATGGAGAATTGGTTTTCCAGAATATTTCCTTTTTCCTGACAGAAGTCAAAGCTGGCAGAAAAATATCAGACAAAATACAAACAAATAAAACCTGGTTCAAATAACATAGGTATGTCTGAAACAGAATAAAAATTTGCTTTGGAACATTCCAAGCAATTATACCTGGTTGTAAGGAAATCATAGCACTGGCTGCAATATAACCACAACAAAGAGAGATGCAAAGGCAAAATACCAACATATTACATTTTGGAAACAATAAAAGAATATTGCTTATGGGCAGTTGGAGATTATGAGAGGTGTTGTGTAGATAATGTGGTCAAGTTACAAGTGAAGGAAGTCAGACAGCAAAGGAGAGAGACAGACAACCACTTTTAAGTCCACACAGTGAAATCAGTGCTATCAAAGGAACAAAGCTGATACTTTTGCTCAGACACCAACTCCTCTCAGCTGACCTGCATCAGGTTCTACATCTTACAAAGAACTGAAATCTGGCTGCAGTGGGTTCTTAGAGGAAACAGTTCAGCAATGATTTAAAAGTCAGTCAATACCAACTTTTCAAATCTAGTCAAGGTAGGTGATAGAACATGTGATTGGACACTTATTTTTGCCAGCAGTCTGATTTTTCAACCACGACAATGTTGTTTAGCCACTCGTCCCCTCCCTGCACACTGTGCAAAACCAGCACAGAGAATGGCAGTGGACTGAGATAGCTTGGAGAGAGAAACTGCATTAGTTCCCATAGGTCCAGCTCCATCCTAATGATCTTAGGCTGGGACTACATGAGGTGGGAAAAGAAGCACAGGGCTGCAGTGAGACCCTAAAGCAAAAAATACTTGTTCTCACTAGTACTTCTAATTCATGAGTGCTAAATTCATTCAAATCATTGGCAAGGAAATAATTTGGGGGGGGTTGGGGGGTGCAAATAATGTGTTTACCAAATGCTCTTAGTTTGCCTTAAATATAGCATATTGTGAATAAAACCCCCAACATATGTGGAAATCAGCAATTCTCTCTAGTTGTCTTAAAATTATAGAAGGTGACCTTAAATAGCAGTTCCTGAAATGCTTTTGTTCTGAAAGCTTTTGGCAAATCAGGAAGGATCAACCTGTTTCCCTCCTGACACTTCCCACACCCACTGCCTTTTCAATGGCAAGTTGAGAAGGGGTACACAGACCCAAGAAACAAAATCAGGAAGGATATTGGACAGGATAGCTAATTCCCACCTAATCAGAGGTTGTGCTCTTCCCCACCAGTTCCCCACCAGTGACATTCACCTCTGTAGCAAGGCAGTTACCAAGTTGTAAGAGAGGCAGCTGCAAAATGGATTACAAGTGAGAGACTGGGCACATTGTAATGATGTCTTTACCAAAGCTGCTGGTGACATGGATGCTCTTGGGAGCACAGGAGTCAAAGTAAAATTGATGTGAAAGGCAATATTGTTGCAGGCCCAAAGAGACAACGAGGGACTATACAGAAGTTCAGGGGGAAGATGAGGACTGAAGAAAATATAGTTAAGCCAAACTTCCCAACATACCAGTTATAATCCAAGAAAACCAGCCAAGACTTTATAAATACATTTCCTCTGCCATGATGTGTGCTGTAGAAAAAGGAAACATTTTCCCAAGTCTGTACAGCTCATTTTTCCTCAAAATCCAAACAACTTTTAGCAAACATCCCAAGTAGAAAAAATAAGAAAACACTTTTGTCTATCTCACAGTCAAAAATAATCAAGAAATTGTTTCATATTTGGTAAATTACAACACAGATAGCTCTGCAGCTCAGACCTGTCATGTCAAGCATTGCCAGAAGCAGATATTTATGCAAAGTGTAAGTCCTTACTTTAAAGGGGTTTCTATTTGTTGCATTAATAAACAATCATAATGATGCTACCAGGCACTGTTATAATTAGGAAACACTAGAGGTCAGTCATCCTTTCTTCTCTTCAAGTGCAATTCAACGTGATTACAAACAACAGCTGGATGTTAACAGCAAGGCAGGATGAAAGGCAGTTATTTACATTCTCAAGCACAAGTATGTCACTACAAGACCTGATGGTCAAGCAATCAAATCCCTAACAGGGCCTGTTCTCTGCAGTTTGGGATGGGACAGAAACAAGTTCTTTGTGCACTGGGACAACCTAAGCAAATGAAGCAGCCAAAGCAAGTGAGAACTACTCGACAATCCATTATGTCTGGTTTAAAAGCTTAAGAGCTTTTTACATTGTTTAAAGATAAAAAGGAGACCTTTGCTATCACAAGTGACTCGATCTTACTACGTGCCATGGGAGAGGTGGGTGTGCAAGCTGCAATGTATGTTGCCTTACCTCATGCAGAGAGTGACTTAGTTGCAAACAGAAGAATTATTGCTGCTTCATTATGATATTTTAAAGTCTTCCATTATGCCTCCAAACAAGCTCAGGCCTGCACAACTCATAAAGCACAAGACAGAGACAGAGCAAGATTGCAGACTCTAGGCAGCTGCCTCTGCAGCCAGCAAATGTCCCATCCTCCCAGCTTCAAGAGATTTCCTCATTTAAGCATCCCCAGAGACAAGGAAGTCCTAATGTAGCTCTGGCACGGTCAGCCAATATTAAGGAGGATGATGGCTGGTCTCCCTCCCACACATGCTGCTTTTTCCTTCATTACACCAGTTTTTGGGGCATCTGAGGTTTAGTGGCACTGCTCTGATTTGCTTATCCTGTGGAGTTAACATGGACTGCAATCAACTTCAGGCAGAGAAAAACTGTAAGAAAACAGCAAGTTTCCTTTTTTCTAACTGGCAGCACTTATATTATACCAATAACTTCACCAGAAGATGATCTTTTCCATCTGATGGTTGTTGCCTGCAGGATTAAATCCTCACAGACTTTGCCTGGCAGAATGAAAAGGAAAAATCATGCCCCAATAAAGTCATTGCAGTAACACACACTGCATAAGAGAAAGGTTTGTTGTCTTCTTCCAGATTGCCTCCTACTGATGTGCGATTACATCTTTCTATGGGGAAGCAAAGCAAAGCAGACAAAGTCATTTTGGTTCAGCCAGACTGACTTTAGAGACAGGAGCTGTCATTCAGCTCACTACAGGGTCACAGGATTAAAGCCTGGTGTTTTCACACAACCAATACTTCAATCCCAGTGTCAGACAGCTAACTAAGATTGAATGCATCTAACTCCAGACTGGCAGGGCATCAACAAAGAGAGGCAATCCCCAAGCCATAGAGGTATACTTTGTGGTGTGTATGGCTGGATTTTTCTGGGGTTTTTCCCACTTGAAACTAGAGACAGAATTCTTCACAGATATATGTCAGCATGGATCCAGTTCTAAAAACAAATTGTTCACTGCATTTACAGATTTACCAGATGCTTCTGACTGGCTTCCTGCCTTCTCCCTACCTGAAATACCCTGACTGTCCTCAACATTAATGAATTCTCAACACTATTTAATCCCTTCCTGATGAACTGTCCCAAGACCCAGGGTCTATCCACTAAATCAGTCCTCTCTGCCTCCATAAAGCTCCTTGTGTTGTGCCAGATGTCACAGAATACAGCTGGGATAAATACATCCTCAGCCCATGGGACCTATGGCTCCCAAGATCTGGCACTCTAATATTACCCATATGGATTGTAATGCAATCTCATTGAGACCAAAAGCAGCCTTGCCACTGCATTGTTACAGACTTGGTAGGAGCAGGGATAGATTCTAAAACCACTCAGGGGCCCAAGTAACTCTTAACACAGCTTTTTACCACAGGGGAACTCTTTGGTATAACTTTCAAAGCTCATAAAAACTCAGTTTGCAATTGAAGCTAAAGAGAATTTTCCCACTGGAACCCAAATGCATGACTTTGTACTTCAACCATGATCAGGTCCAGTTTCCAGTGGACCACTGCAGTGAATGGACAGCACCTGAAACAAAATGAAAGATCTGTGGCTTGCTAAAAGAAAATACATTATTTCAGGTCCAGAGTACTAGAGATGAACTTGCTTAGATGATCAGCTTCCTACTCTTTGAAGATCAGTATCTCTGAGCAAATTTGCTCTCTTCTCTGCTTTATCTCCTCAAATACAATATGAATGGTAACAGCACAGCCAATAAAGGGCTTTCTGAAATATAGATGAAAAGTAGCATAGGGGCGTAATGTGGAGATTGCTAGGAGTATTTAATGTCACTGTACCAAGGAAATTGTACTATGGAAGACAGAGAACCCACACTGCTATCACCAATATTCATTGTTACAGGGAAATCAGCATGGAACTGGGCATAATGACAGTGCCAGTCACTTCTAGGAAGCCTGGCAGGAATGAATTTGAGAACTAACACTAGCCCCCCACAGAGCCCTTTCTAGATACAAAGGTTACTTCAAGAACAAGTTCTAAGCAAAAGAAAAACAAAACAATGACCACATGGTGTATTAGTGTATCTTTTACAAAGGCAGAATGCCTTTGATCTTCAGCTTCTTTTGCTCTAAAAACAGAATCACTGTTTAATGACACTTTTTCCCTTCTTGAATACAGAAATATACATCTTGAGTGATAGTGACTTTCTGCCTCTTGCAGGAGGAAGGACCTTATGGATTGATCCATTCTCCCAGCTGGGAAATAGAGCAATGCAGACTTTATACCTGGCTTGAGGGCAAGAATCACAAAGTCTTCCATCTTTCATAATACCCTGTCACATAGGTAACCCAGGATGTATTAGATAACACAGCCATCACACTGTGGGACACTAACAATTTACTCCTTGAGTTAATCCCTTGGCTTTAACCCTCTGTCAAGCCAGAGCAGTACACCAGAAGAAAGAGAAATTTCCACCTTCTGAAAAACACCTGTGGGTGCACCAGTTTACCACTTGCTTTGCTAGTGCTTGCTAAAACATGCCTACACATATAAGCTTAACCATACCCTGCCCCCCACCATACCTGAATTCAGCTGACACAGTATTAAAGAGAAGTATTTGACAGCTTATTTTAATAGATGTAACTCAAACACAGGTTTAGACAACTCCAAAGAAGCTGAGCAAAAATAAGTTTTATAAAACCTCATTCTTATAAGCGAACTTGTAAAAACACAACTACTCCATACAAGCAGTCTGGTTTTACCTTTAGGTAGGTCTGCATGGTCTAGCACTGCTAAGCCCCACAGGTGGCATCTCTGCACACAGCCCAAGTCATGGCACAAAACTGCAGGAACGATGGGACACTGACCAACATCTCCTCAAATCCAACACTCGCAGCCCACACCCCACATGCTACAACCTGAAAGCAACCCAGTTTCCCAGGTTCGCATGCACGACTAACTCAGCATAAAGGACACTGCTCCCCTAAACGCTCCACTTGGGAAATGTGCAAGCTTTGGGGAGCAAAAATAAGGAACGAGCCCCATACGTCATGTTTGGAATCAGGAGAAGTTGTCCGGGAAGACGGGGGAAAGAAACAACATCCCTGCTGCTGCAAGGAGTCACTGAAGGGTGAATAAACGTTTTTAAATGCGACTGTCACTTACTTATCCAGGACGAAGTAGAGATCAAAGGCACCGTGACAGGAGCGCTGCGCTTCTTGCTCTTCCTCCTCCTCCGGCCGGGCGCAGCAGATTAGGCTCCCCATTGCCAGCAAAAAGCAGCACAAAAATGCCGCTTTCTCCACACTGCTCCAGCAACTCGCCATCTTTTCCCTTTCCTTAATTCCTCCTCCTCCCCCAGTCTCTCTCTCTCTCTGCAAATCTTACAGGCACTTCGGAAGCACCGAGAGCAGAGAGAGAGAAAAAAATCAAAACAAAACAAACGGAAAAAAGAAATCACTAACTTCAGGATCTCAGCTCAACCCTGAGAGCTCAAGGCAGCTCTGCCCGCGGGGCGCCGGACCGCTGGCTCCGGGCAGGGGGCTGAGCCCAGGCGGATGGTCCCCAGAGCCCAGTCCCCCTTCCCTGCCGCCTCGGCGGCTGCCCCAGCGCCTCAGCCCCGTCCCGCAAGGAGGGAAGAGGCTCCTCTCGCACGGGCCAAAGGCAGGAAGGGGCAGAGGGAGGGGAGCGGGAGGAGGGAGACAGGATCTTATGGGGGCAAGCTGAACTGGGACTTTCCTGTTCCGGGATACTGAGATGGCAAAGGCTGCTGCTAGCGAGGGACCGAGGTTAGGGACCACTGCCCGGCGCCGCCGGGGCACAGGGCGGGCGTTCCTCCCTCCTTCCCCCCGGACTGCCCTCGGGGCAGGACAGCGGGGAGCGGGGCAGGGGATCCGCCGCCGGCGGGCAGGGAAGCTGGCCGGGGCAGGGGCAGCCCAGCCACATTCCGGAGCATCGCTGAGCGTCCCGCTGAGCCTCTCTCCCGCAGGCTCGGGAGCGGCTGGAACCCAGAGGTGGTTAGAGCTGAGGGGTGGCAGCGCCCAAGGCAGAAAGAAGTTGCTGTAGGAGATGGGCGTCATGGCAAAAACCTGTGACAAAGCAGAGGTGGGGGCACAACGCGAGGGGGCACTTAAGAAAAATCTGTTCGCAGCTCAGTGCAATTAAAAAGATTATTGCTTGGGGGCGGGGGTATGGGCAGGTTTTCACGGCCCTCTCGTGCCACAGCAAATTGTTTCTCTTCGTGGAAATCTTGATTTACTCACACTGGAGTCTGAACGCATCCTGCAGGCGATGAGTAATGGTGAAATGAAATCTCTTAATGGAGGCTTTGTACAGTAGCATAATCACTCCCCGCCTGATACACACAGGTTACAAAGCGCTGCCCTAAAGAGATTGCCCAGCTCATCTGGATGCTGTCCCCAAAGTTTGAATAATTAGTGGCTTCCAGCCGCTTTCCCCTCCCCCACACTCTTTGCAGCCCCTAATTAATGAAAAGAGCCACGGGGAGGGATACGAGCAGAGTCAGTTTGCATGACAGAGTTGGGGCTAGACATTTCCCTCTCGGGGCGAGGCTCCCATCGCGAGCCAAGGAGGAGGGAATCCATCCCCTGTGGGGTGCTGGCGCGCTGTCCCACCGAGCACAGCCCCCGAATACCCAGCGCTTCGCCGGGGCCTCCCCACCCGGGAAGCCGAGCCATAACGCTGCAGCTGGGAGCCGCTTCTACGTGCCAGCAGCAAAAACTGAAACCTCCTGCCCCCGATAAAGGTGGCACCCGCGGGGGGCACTGCCCACCCGGGCGGGCTCGGCTGGCTGCCCTGCGGGCGCGGGACGTGTGCGATGTTTCCCCACCGCACATGGCAGCCCTGCCCTGGGCCCTGCCCGCTCCGCCCCGGGTGTGGGCTCTGTGCGGGAATGGTGGGATGCTCCCCGCAGCCCGCGGGCTCTTCCCCTCTGCGCCCCACGGGGACACGCAGGGACGCCCCGACCCCTCCGAGCGAAGCCCCTTCCCCGCCGACCCCCGCCCCGTCCCGCAGCCTTGGCGTGCTGTGTGCGGTGCAGGCTGCCGCCCGCCAGTCTGGAAGAAGGTCTGCACTTCGGGGAAAGCATCTCCATTTCATTTGCCTGTTTCTGTGCTGGACCGAGTTCTGACACATCCAACCGCGGCGGCGGTCGGGGACTTATCAAGGAAAGATTAGAGGGTCCACCGGTTTTCAGCCGCTTGCCTGGTTTAGCTGTGCACAGCTAAAAGCTGAATGCACTGCTTGAGCTCACCACTTGAAAGGTTTTTTGAGCAGTGGCCAGTTGAGACCCAGCGATTACTTAGATCATGGAGAAATAGAAAAAACCCACATCCTCCCTGGCGACATTCACAAAAAATGAGCAAGCGGCTGCTGAGCAGCAGGAATCCCCCGCCTCCTCCCGCGCCGCCGGGCTTCGGCCTCGCCGGTGCCCACTAGTGTCCGCAGCCCGAGGGGTCCCCGGGAGCCCTCGCCACCCCTGCCCGAGGCAGCCGTCCTTCCCCGCGCACACCGCGGCCCTTCAAAACGAAATAAAAATGCTGATAGCCTCAGATTCCCTCGGTGCCTCGTGAATGTCAGATTGTATCGTAAAGGAACGTGGCAGACTTCAAGGAAGTCTCCAAAGCAAAGTAAGGCACTGCCGAGAAAAAAAAAAAAATCACTATTTTTTCGATAATGTGTACTGCCCTTCTCTGAGCTCTAACATATGCTCAGATTCTGCAAAGAGAGACGGCCTGCTCACTTGCCTCCTCCAAAGGGCCCGGCGGGGGGACACGTTTTAAGGCTGGGTGGGCGTAGGCAAGAGCAAGGCCACGGCTCAGTTCTGCCACGGCCAGTGCTGGGCACAAACAGGGGAACGTGGGGCTGTGTCTTTGCCAGAGCCCCTTCCCCGCTCCGCCAGCCCTGCGGGGAGGGCTGGGCGCGGCCGGGGCTTGCGGGCCGCCTCTGCAGAGCCGGAGCTTTCTGTTTTAAACAAAACATGTTTTCCGATCGGCCTGAGCCCCTCCTGTGGCTGTCCACACCCCGGGCAGGGCCTGTCAGCTCCCAAGCCCGAGAGAGGCTTGTGTAGGGTCAGGGGGGAGCGGGCAGGCAGGGCGGGCCGGAGTCCCTTCGATCGGGTCTTGCTGGAAGGAAAATCGCACCAAGAACCACGAGAGCTGATCGTAGGGTGCGGATCTCACCCTCCCTGGGGCACAGGTCACCACCTCAGCGCACCGTCTCGCAGTGGTTCGAGCTCCGTAAGGCAGGTGATCACCTTTAATTGTCCCTTCTTACACCTTCTGTCGCTATTTGCATAAAGGCTACAAAAAATATAAACTCTTACGATACGAAATGCAGTGGGACTTGTCCATCCCAGTTTCCTGACACCTGCATCCCAAATCGGCCGATGTTTCGCAAGCAGCATTAGGAGATGCCACCGGCATCCCCGTTCCCGGGCGGGCGGTAGGATGCAGAGATCCCAGGGCTGCTGGGCAGCTACCAAACCCCCGCTGCCCTCAACAATGTTGTTCGTTC
Source organism: Phylloscopus whistleri (assembly GCA_017589585.1). NCBI lineage: Eukaryota > Metazoa > Chordata > Aves > Passeriformes > Phylloscopidae > Phylloscopus > Phylloscopus whistleri. The sequence goes on along the minus strand of JADMLD010001001.1, from coordinate 1,014,046 downwards.
GGCCCGAGCTGAATTTTAAAAGAGAACAGGAACTCTTGAGCTCATCCTCTATAATCCCTGTATCACAGAACACAGCGAGAGTGGTTCGCTCTCATTATTGGTATAAGATTACTCTGTAATTGCAGCGAAAATCCATCCTTTCAAAAGCATTAAAGAGTTGACGTTTCTCTTCCTGATACAAGCCCATATTCAGATTACATGGACACTAATCAAATAACCCGGGTTATTTCATTTGTCAACATGTTCATAAAAATTTTCTACCAGGCGTTAAAGGCATTTATATGGAACGACATCTTTCAAAAGCAATGTCGCTAGTCCAGATTTCGGGTATATTTGATTATGACAAGACGTTTGATGGTTTTATTTTACAGACCAGCTGTGCCACAAATCGTTTCATACCTCAAAGTCCTAATTTTCATCCTGCGAGTATTTTCTATGAAGCAGTAGTTTTCGTTTTAAGCGGCTCTTGTCAATACCTGCAGCTCCTAGAAGAGCCTTCTGTTCAAAAGCGCTGTCAGAGGATCTAAAGGACAAGTGGGAAGGCAGCTTTGGAGATGGTTTTGTTTATTTCGGCGCGCGTGTGTGTAGTTCCCCCCCCCCCCCAACTTTAAAAGAAACTCCTCTGTTTACGGTACCGCTACGAGGGGAATCCCGTCCGCCTTGTGGCTGCCCCGCGCTGCTGTCCGCAGCCGCGGCGGGATGGCCGCTGCCTCGGCGAGGGCTGCGGGCCCCGCGGGCGGGGTGGCAGCGGGTCCCGGGGGAGGGGGACGCCTGGCTGGCGGCGGGGTCGGGGGCAGGAGCTGCGGTAGGCGTTTCCCGGAGTCCGCTCTGGGCGGGGAGCCGCGGCGGGGAGGAGGGTGCCGGCGTGCCGGGGCGGTGCGGCTGCGGGGGGCTGCGGCGCGGCTCTTGGGGGCCGGGCGGCCCCGGCGGTGGGGTGAGGTGAGGTGAGCCAAGGTGAGGGCTCCGCGGGCACTTGTCCGTAGTGGGATCCTGGGAGAGGGAAGGGGCGCCGCAGGGCCCCCGGCGCCGCAGATGCCCCAGGTGAGCGGGGCCGGGGCAGAGGGGCCGGGCGGGGGTCTCGGGGGCCGCTGCCCCTCAGAGCGCGGCGAAGCGGCAGCGGCACCGTCCGTCCCGCCCGCCCGGGATGCGCTGCCGGGGCCTGCGCGGGGTCCCCGAGCCGCCCGGGCGCTGCCGCACGGCCGGGACCTGCCGGGACCTGCCGGGACCTGCCGGGTCCTGCCGGGTCCTGCCGGGTCCTGCCGGGACCTGCCGCGAGCGGGGCCGGGGAGCAGGTGAGGCACGGGGCTGTCCCTCGCTGACCCGTGCCTAACCCTGGCCGTGCCACCGCCCGCCTCGGTGCGGCAGCGAGGGGCCCGAGCAGAGTGCTCCGGGCGGCCGGTGCCGACCCAGGGCTGCCGGGGGCGATGCCGAGGTGGAGGGGGAGGCGGGTCCCCCTCGGCAGCCCCGCCGGCAGTAGCCCCTGTCCTCCCTCCCGGCTCTCTTCTCTCGCCGAGAACTCTGGAGCATCAGCTGCTCTTTTTATTGGTTACAGCTCTCCTCATCCTTCCAACTTCGACAGGTGATCAGAGCATCGTTGCTGTCTTAGGTACTTCTTAGGGGCTAATTGCTTTTATGAAATCGATTAACTTTGTTTGGAATAGCTCACATTGTTATTCTCTGTTTGTACGTATTCCTTGTATCATGGATATCCGTGTAGTAGAAATTTCTTAAGTTAGGAGCTGCTATTGCAGTCACTTTAAAATGTCACATTGATCTTTAAATTTGCAAATCTTTACACTAAAAGGTTTGTGTAGGAATTCAGTCCGCTGAAAATGTTTGAAGAATTTTAATGACCTTTTTTTTTATCTGAGAACCGACAGCTACGGGTTGAAAGAAATGTCAGTAGAAGCTTGATGGAAGATAGGATTTTTAAATAGTTTTGTATTTTTAGTATAGTTGCTTTCAAATAAAAAGCAGTTGCAGTCATGCATGAAATTCAGAATTTAATAATAAATTATGTCTCAGGAGTTTCCCCTCATTTTTGGATTTAAAATGCAAAATGTAGCATTTGACAGCTTTTGTTACCATGTATTAAACATAATTGGTACTAGAGAGGAATAGAGGAATTTCTTTTGGCAGTAGGGTGATTAAATTTATGCTTTTTAATGTATAAACTACACCAAAGCATGATGTGTTCTTTGGGAACGCAGTTCTCTTTTTGTATTTAACTATTTTCCAGTATTTCTAAGCAAAGTAGAGCTGCCTTATGGAACTCTACAGAGATAGAATTTTATAGAGAAAATAGTTTTGTAGCCATAGAAATACTAATGTAAAGTCAAAATATTTAGATCCTGTTAAGTGAATGTAATATAACCAGATGAGAAAGTACAAAAATAAATTATATGTAAGAATTACAGAGTGTACCAAAGATTTTGCAACAGAAATTAGTTGGCTAAATCCTAGTATTTACAGATGGATATTTCCATGTCTGTAATGCTATGATTCTGTTAATATAATTTTTCTGCAGCACAGTCTTATGTTACCTGCAATTGCTATTGATAAACACCAGGTCAAAACCCAAAATACTTTGTTGGAAAACAAACTATTTTAGGTAAGATCTATTTTAATTTACAGAATCACTTTCAATTAAAAGGTTTCTTGGCTTAATTGTAGCAAAAAATAACTTACTTATTTTGCTTCCCACAATTTCACCTTGCATAGTGTCCTTCATCTCTGTCACTTGCTCTTATTGGGGTTGACATCATGTAGTAAGTGTAGCACAAATGTAAATAAGATTAATATAAGTTAATGCCACTTAGTATTGTTGAAGAAATCTTCAGCATCATCCATGTGGAAGTAACTGATCTTTGTTTAAAAACATTTATTTTTAAATACAAATGACAAACATGCAAAATCACAAAAAATAAACAGGTGTATGTATGGCTATATGTGCAGTTGTGAATGCATGTATGTGTATATATATGTTTCCATCTTTATGTTTGTGCTTACACACCACATGTATATGCCTTTCTGTCAGAAAGAAACATTTGAACAGATATTCTTTTTTTTTAATCTGCCAAAATCAATAGCAGGACCTTTTAATAGGAGCATATCTTAATATGTCTTTGAATTCAACCAGATAATGTAACTTTAAAAAATTTCTGAAAAAGAGACATCAATGTGAATTGTATGAAGAGGGAAGACAAATGTTTATGACTGTTTTCACAAGTTACATATTTTGGTTCAGTCTGTTTGTGCTTGATTCATGCTGTTTGTGTTTGGGTCATGTTGTTTGGTTGGCTGTTGTTTCTCCATTTTCTGTGCCTACATACAGGGAATGGTGGTTTTGTCTGCATGGCTGCCTGGGTGAAGGAACAAATGCACGGATCTATGTGAGAACAAATGTGTCAGCACAGATTGTTGTGGTCAGGGCTGCTGTTTATATGAATCAAGGATTTTGCTGAAAGTGGGTACACACATCTGTGTGACAAGTAACTTTCTTACACTGTGTGACAGATGAATAGTTGCCTTCTTTGTTCCCCCTCTCATGGAATAACATTTGCTTTCTGTTCTTTTTGGATGTCCCTGTAAAATTCAAACATCCTGTGATGTTTTGGATGAATGGTGAACAATGCCAGAGCAGCAGGTGCAAAACCAGACCAAGTCTCTGAGGTGACCACCAGCACAATTCAGGCCTGGAATATGAAATACTGTAAGCTCTGAACCGAAATGTATCCATACAGTGTATGGCATGTACAGCTGTATAAGTTGTTGAAATGACATATTCATTTACAGTCTGATAATCCTCAATCCTGGCTGAAGAATTAAAACATGCTCCCTTTATCCTACAGAGAACCATTTTTTCCTTTATCCTACAGAGACCCTGTTTTTTTAGGTCTTAGGCCTTGAAACCACAAGAGTGAAGTGGTGGATAAATGCACTGCTTCATTAAATAGAACATCTGTAAGCCAGTGAAGAGGCAGCCCTTCACACAAAGTCTTTGAAAGCCAGTAGACTACGGAGCTGTAGTCATCTCCTCTCCTCTTTATGCACAGGTGAATTGTCTCATTTATGAGTGACTTGTACAACCCAGTACCATCCAGCAGGGTCCATTAGATCAGATGCAGTGCCAGACAGAAGCATTCATTCTGTCCTTGGGACCAACCCAACTGGAAAGGAATATTGACATTTTATGCATTGTGAAGCCAAATTCCTAGATGCAGTCTGTTTGAACCACTGGGGTTGCAGAAAATAAATGCACTTCATCCTTTCCAGTGGATGCAGCATGGTATTACTGTTGCTCATTGTCCAGTTTGAAATATCAAGAGTTGTCCCAGTGCCTGCACTGCATTTTTTGTAGTCGAGCAGTGGAAGGGAATGGAACAGAAACCTCAGTGGCCCTGTTGTTCATATTCTGCCAGATTCAAAACCTCCAGCTAAATCTAAGAAAGCTTCATGTGAAATTGTGCAGCTACTGTTGAATCACACATCCCAACAAGGGAGTATTAACCAGGCTTTCCAGCTGTGTGGGATAGCCCATTCCTTTCCTAGCCACCACATTTCCGGCCATGGAAGAGAGTGGAAGCAGAAAGAGGGGTTCAATGTGGAAATTCCAAAAACCATAGGCAAGTTTGGTGCTGGGCTGTCATTTTAGAGCCAGTGGGGTGAGAGTATGTGATTCTGATGGGACTTGTTCAAACCTCAGTTATTTTCTTATCAAACTAAATGTGATGCTCAATCTCAGGCAGTTTGTTCCTGGACATCAGGTAAAGACTGGAAATTGCATCCTTGTGGTGGTCTTGGAAATGTGACTTAATCTTCATCTGCTTTGGAGAGGAAGGTCTGTGTGTCTGCGTGGCAGCTACCATGCATCAGGAGAGAGGCCACTTCAAATTCTATATTCTCAGAGAAGAGAAGAAGAAACCTGAAAGCTTTTCTTTTAGTTTCCAGTTCCAAATGCTCCCTCCATGTCACAAGACTTGTTAAAAGCAAATGTGGAGCTTGAGGTATTTGTTAATTTCCAAGCAGAGATTTTAGCTCTGTCTTCTTCATTATTCCTATTGAAGTTTGAGAGATTGTTCATAATAAAAAGATTTGGCAGTTTCATGATTCAGTAGGCTGGGTATCCAGCCAAGATATAATGATGGTTCATCAAAAGCTGTCAGCTTACATTGCATGTACTGAGGATTTCAGATGATGGATGACAATCTGAAGACCACAAACCCTTAAAATAGTAAGAATTATAGAACTTAACTTCTCCCTGAAGGTATCATGATAATACAATAAGAAAGTGGTGAGCACCCCATAAACTTGAAGGTCTCTAATTCATAATAAAACCTCCAAAAGGGCCCAGTTTCTAAAAGCTCAAACTGGACACTAAGCTCCACACCCTGAGCTGCCTCCTGCTCATTCCAGAGGAATCCAGGCAGTGAGTTTCCCTATTTCTACTCATTTTTTTTAGGTACTTGTCAGATTAGAGTTGTGCAGCTGCTGTACAGAGAAGTATGATGAAAGAAAGCTGGGGAAGCCTGGAATGCTAAGAGAAGACAAGTTCCATGCATAAGGCTACTTCAGCCCTGATTTTATTCCACTCTCTTTAGATTCCATTCATCTCTGCAGTAAACAAATTCTTCCTTGATGCATAGTTGTATTTCCTTCTGCTTCTTCCCAGATGCTTAGCTCAGGTAAGCATGTCAGGCAAGCATGACTGAATCATGCCAGGAGAACAGGTGATATGTTAGATGAGCAGTACATCAAGAGCTGTGAGGAGCTGAGAAGAGAGGTACTCAAAATATGCCTCAGCTGTGTCCCTGGACTGCAAAAAAAAAAAAGTAAATTCCAGTCTCCACAGATTTTATTATTGTTCTCTCATTTACCTCATCAGTGCTAACTGGGCTGGTTTTAATGCATGGATGTGACACTGGCAGGAAAGGGACCTCTGGATCAGCCACCCTCTTGCTTCTCTGCAGCATCACTGCTGGGATCCAAATCTGTGACCAGTAAAAATGGGAAGATTAAAGAGTATAGTAAAAGCTCAGAAATTCAGGGTGTATTTTCTTATGTCCATCTCAAGGATGGACAGGTTGCTGTTTCTGAGACTCAGAAATGAGTGACATATGAGTAGTTTTTTTCTTAAAATCCAGAGAAATTCTTTCCTTTCCAAGGTAATTCAAGACCTTTGCATACTCTGCTAGGGGTATAATATCTGTCTGAGGGGTAGCAAACCCCCAGGTGGCTTTGTTCATCCCAGAAAGGCTGGGAATGGCAACACATAGCTGTATCTCCAAGTGTTTTTGTACAATTTTCTTCATGTGTGTGGGATTTTCAACTGTGAAGGTGCATAGAAATAATTCAGTTCAGAAAGAGCTGACCTGCACCCAAGCTGAAGCACATAAACTCTGTCTTACAGTAGCAGTGAGTTAAAAGAAATTACTTGTTTAGGCTTTTCATGCTTTTAACAGACTTTTCAGCTTGTGATTGAATTTAGGAAACAGGGTTTAGTTTCAGGATTTATTTCATGGGTTCTGGGATTATTTTTTAAAACAAGAATTCTCCATTTTTAAATTTGATTTCCTGCCAGTTTCCTTCAGTTTTAGTTTTGATTTTTCTCCTTTGCAGCTGACAACTTAAGGGAGAAGAAAACCTGGGATAGAAGAAAAGGAATTGTATACAACCCAAGAACAGATTTTCTCACTTTTCTATTTCATATTCCCTTGAAATTCCCTTCATGTGTTAAGAATCCTCAGTTTCTTATAACAACAGAAAATAATAAATGCTGCAGACAGAACCACTCTGTCTGCATCAGCTCAATTCCTTTATTATCAGTAGTTTATTGTGCATGACACTGCACGTCTGATCATGGATTCCTCAGACCGACAGACCTGCTGTTGAAATCAGAGGCAGCTTTGGCAGCGGCCACAGGACTGCACTGGCACAGTCACAGGTTGTGCTTCAGGGAAAATACCATCACACTTGTGAGCAGAAAGAAGTAAATTAAAAGGTGAAGGAAATGACGGCTCCAGTATTTTATATTTCTGTTACTTTTTATCTTTCCGTTTTGTGGACATGGGAAATGCAGAGCTATAGTGTTTACATTAATCCCTACTCTGGAGAAAGTCTGGAGTAGATACAGAAATGGTTGGGAAGATTTTGGGATGATACTTTCCAGGATAAAATACTTTCAATTATTTTTTAAGAGTAGCTTCTGTGCCATTTTTTTTCAAACTAGGATAATTGCTTTGAAAGTGATATAACTATATGCAAATTAATCTACAGTTAAAATGGAAGTAAAGGTGAAATAGAAGTAGCTATTGACAATTTAAAAATGCAATTAATTTTAGAGAAACAGTTTTTATTATCTGCTTCTGGTTTTGATTGTGAAGAACTGAACTAGCTAAATAAGTTCTGGCTGAAATGCTTCCCCTCTTGCAAATGTGATTAATTTGTTTCCTTCCCACTTACATAGTTGATCATAATACTAAGCAGGGCTACCAGTGCCTTCATGGGCAGTAAGAAGCTCCAAACGATGCCAGAGTTCAATGTGGTTACTGTAGCAAGGAGAATCGGGTCAAGTCCTCTGAAAATAGAATGCAGGGCAGTCCTTGCTCAAATCGGTGTTTCTACATCTGAGAATTTCCAGACATTTCTTAGAAGAGCTTGCAGTGACATCTGAAGGCCACGCAGTAGAAAACCAGGGATCTGGAAATTCCTTTCTTTTCCTCTCTGCTAACGTTTTTCTCATGCAGTACAGGAACTATGCAAACATATTTCAGGACGGCAGGAGCTGTAACCCTAATTAGTTAATGAGATGCTGTACAAGTGCTAGGAAATGGGGAGAGACTAGGAGAAGGCTGTCTTTAGAGATGAAGCTTGGAAGAACACTCAGGAAACTAGAAGTTGACTAGCAATTTGTGTGTGCTGCTCTGGAGGCAAGCAGGCTGGGAGCATTTGCTGTGAGCATCATCTATTTCATGTGCTTTTTGATGGAACATCCAGAATTGCATAATCCATAGGGAGTTGCCTGCCCATAGGTCCTTATTCTTTGACAGATCTGTCACACTTCTCAGAAATCAAGATGCAAAATCCATCACTCAGGGACATGGTATATGTGTATCAGATACTCTCTGGGGGATGAGGAGTCCATTAAACAGCAAGTCCCTAAACTCATCCATATGAAGAATTCACATCTGTGACAGATAGAATATGGAGAGTACCCATCATCTAACAGGTGATCTGGGTCTAACATGCTACTAGAACACTATAAATATTCATTTTATTTCAGCCTCTCAGAGACGTCTGTGGGTGATCCCAGAGGGATAGGAACTGCTTATGCAGAACCTGAGTGGGAACAGCAGGATCATGTTGTATGAGGGGGATCATGGGAAGCAGTGGCACTCCCAGCATTGGCAGTTTGAGGCAAGCATATCATTGCCTGCATGATGCAGAGCTGAAAGTCTGACCTTCACAGTGAAGCTTATGGTAGAGTTCTGTAAACTTTGCTACACAGCAGAAGAAGAGTGAATGAAGTCATATATACCATAGCTAGTGAATCTGTGAGAAATGAAGGCACAGCAGGTTTATTGCTCACTAAAGGAGGTAACCAAAATGTGGAAATCAATGGCATTAAGACAAGATTAATCAGTTGGATGAAGTCATGGGGAATTCTCTGCTATGAGAATTTTGTCTCTTCTTCACTCCCTGGGAAGAACGCGAGTGATTCACCTACTTCAGCCTGTCAAATTAAAATGGCAGGCATGCTAGTATACCATCTCCATTTCTCATTATGACTCCATTTGTAGGTTTTTCATGAATTTCCTTTGACTATCAAGACTGCTGGCAAAAGTGTGAGATTTGCATTGAAACCAGATTTTATAATTAAACAAGAGATCAAGTACTGGGTTTATGATTTGGTGTAGAATTCTCTTCAGGCTCAAGTCTGAAGTTCCTGGAAACTTAAGGGAGATTTTATAAAAAAACCCTCTCAAGCATCTTGATTGTGGCTGAAATTCTGGCTTTAGATTATAACCAGATGAAAAACATGTAGAGGTTTAAACTTATATCCAAATTGAGGGGTGTTTCAGATTTTTCAGATTTATATTCTTTCCTACTTACACATGATTTTTTTTCACTAGCTAATTTCTGCTGTCTGTTTTGAGTGTTGTGAGTGCTGCTGCTGTGTTTAAGCAGTTCTGAGATGTCTGGTGGTGGTTTCAAGGTATGAGGTCAATGCAGTGACTATTACACAGCCGCCTTCTGCACTGGCAGGTGCCACAGTGCAGTCACACTCCTGCTGACCCTCGCTGAGAATCCAGCCCTCAGCAGCAGCTGGACCTGACTTCACACACAGCCATTCCTTGGCTGTCTCTGGGTTTGCCATGAGTGGAGGCAGGACTGCAAAAAGCAGAGCTGGCTGGGGCCCCTGGCAACATCATGCCCATACTCTGTTTGGATTCACTTCTGTACAGTGTCAATGAGATTTGACTGAAAGAGCACTATGTGGATTTGGGCTTGGAATAATGCTAAACTTCCCTGAGCTTTGCTGAAAAGGCACCTCTGTGTCATTCTTTAGACACCACCATCCTCAGACTCATGGGACAAAAGTAAAATCTATGTTAGTCTTTAACAGCAGCAGTCATTGGAAAGTCATTTTGAAAAGTAATTTTAAAGTCTGCCTTGTAAAAATGCATTACCTAGGTTGTCTGTTGGTACCCTCTTTCATGCTGCAGCTGCTGAGTTGCACAATCCAACATAGTATTGCAGTGATGCCTGTGAACCCTTTGTAGATATTTATCTCCTCTTCACCTCTTACTCCTGTTGTCCATGGTCCTTGGACCTCCCTTTAGATCATCCTGATTTCCTTTGCTCCACCAGAGAGCTGAGAAAGTAAATCAGTTGATTTTTTTTCTCTCAAGTCACATCTCAAGCTTCAGTCTTTATTTTTGAGGAAGTCAGTATTTCAGTTCTCCATGGTAAGGGTGGCAGGTACCAGAGAACCCCCTACCACCTCTCATCTGTGCAGGAGGCAGGACTTGTTCCAGTACTGCCCTGGATGAATCTGCCCTTTGGAATGGAGACCCCTGAACAAGAGCAGGTCAAAAAAGCCACAAGATGCAACACATCCCTTTGCAGAGGTAGCAGCTCATTTTTGAAAGCAGTACAGTCACGTTTGCTCAGCGTTATCCCTCAGCTGATGAACTTGGCTTAGCAACAGAAGCTGAAATCTTGTGGATGCAGGAGGAAGAGCTTTCTCATGCTATTTGAAGACTGCAGAAAAAGGTTCACCCTTTTTCTTCTAATGATGTTTCAGAGTATCCCCACTCTCCACTCTAAGTACCAGCAGCACATCTTCACCCAGCACTATAATAAGCCAACACTGTAGATTTAAATTACTCTCCCTACCTGACATAACCCTGACCAGACCGTATCAAACCCAGTACCTGAGGAGGCACCTAACCTCCTCTTTGAGCAGAGGGTGGCAGAGAGAATGACCTGCTGCTGAGAGACACGAGTCCTGCCTGACAGGGTGCTCAGAAGCACCAGGCCTGAGGGATGTCCTGCTTCGCCTCCTCACGGGACAGACGCTGTGTTATGCTGAGATGTGACACTAGATGGTGCATTCGCCAAATGATTGGAAAAGATGGCTCTTCCCGTGCCCAAACCTTTTAGCACACGGCTGACAGTAACTGTCCCATCTGCTGTGTAATCACAGTACATCCCTCTCACAACTTTTCACAAAAGTGACCCTTCCATGCAAGAGTCAAAGTCTGTGCTTCCACAGCTGCCAGGGTGGCACTTTGAGGCTTAGGCACTTATGTATGTAGGTTTGGGGGATTTTTTGTCTGATCACATATTGAGTTACCGATTCAATTAGAAACAAGCCAACTTTAATGTCATATTGAGTTCAAGGGATGCTTGAGGTTGGATAGAGGATGTATGTTATCCCACTCTTTGCCTTGATAGTCTGGTTTAGGCCTTCCATCTTTCTGATGCTTGCTACATACTGATTGCCTGTCCATGTATTTTAATATTTTTAGAGTAGGGTCTTAGACCTTGCCTACAAGGAATAAATTACACTGAATTAACTACACCGACTTAGAAATTGATTTAGTTAAATCCGTGCAACTCTCCTGAGCACTTTATAGCACTTCAGTTTAAGTCATGAGTCAGTGAGTAACAAATCAATTCTGTTGGCAGAGAGTGAGAAAGATTAGGCTAGATCTTCAGCCTTTCTATCTCAGTATTTATTAGGCTAAGGCCTCTTCAGGGCTTGTTGCTGTTCTCTTTAATTTTCTCTGCCTAATGGACCTCATCCAGCTCTTGATGGCGTAAATGAGGGGTTTTCCATGACCTCCAGCTGGGAGCCGGAGATGGCAATATCTTTATTAGAAACCTAGAGAAGCTTAGAATGACAAATAACTCAAGCCTGTCTTCTCCTAGCTGCATACTGCACTCTCAGATTGTGGTTCATATTGCAGAAGATGCATCTGCAATGACAAATAAATATATTATTCTACATTCAGGGCTGGAAAATTTGTCCTCCAAAGACAGGATTCTCTACTAATATTGTGCTAGGAGAGTCACTATGCAAAGAGTCATAACCTGATTTGATTTTCTCAACAGCAGCTGATAACATGTACTTTGAGGCAGGATGAAAAGAATTCTTTTCAGGAATTTCCATAGATTTTGTGCATTCTGGTTGAATAGATTCAGGACTCAGGTTATTCCTGGTTTTGTAGCAGCTTAACCAGAAACTAGACTGATGTTGCACTCAAGTAAAAAAAAAAAACCACAGCTTTTTCAGAATGTGTTTTGAAAAGTCTTGCTTTATTTTGTTGCTGTTCTCTTTCTCTACCTTTCTTCACACTTCTACAAACTATTAATAATAATGATATCCGAGAATATGCTTAAGAATGTGCTGAGTTCTACTCACTGAAAACTTTGCTTATTGTCTTCTTACTCCTGTCTGTAGAGAGCAGCAGTTGAATTCTTGGACTGTCTTCGTATTCCAGGAAGAGTAATTCACTTGTTTATAAACCTAAGATTTTGGTTTTGTGCAAAGTAATCTTTCTTGTTCTGAACTGGATGTTAATAGAACTGTAAACTCTGTAACCAACAGTGTCCTGGCATACTCTTACAATTCACCTACAGCTCCGGGAAATCTTCATACTCCAAGTAGAGATGACACCTTTTACTTCCATCTCTATGCCAAATGTGATTTCTTCTGTTTTTTACAGGTTTATAATGGAACTTACATCTTTGCCTAAATTCCTTTGGACAAGTGACAACAAGCTTCTGCATCACCATTTTCCAGACATACTGGCCACTGTTCATACCACACAAGACATCCCCAAAGAAGTTGTTTTTGGACCATGCATGCTCCAGAACAACCTGCTGGACACTGTAGCTTTCATTGCTCTCAAGTGTTCTGATAGACGGAACATCCACTATGTGTTTAAGGTATGAGAAAAATATGAGTATTTAATGTTAGACCTATCAAAAAGAGTTACACCATCACTGAGAAGGTAACTTTGCAAGGGGTGGGTTTTTGTTTTGCTCAGCACAAGTAACAGCTCCTTCAAAGAGAAAGGGCCAGTGCATTTCTGATTTATGAGCTGTAGACTGGAAGGACCTAAGGAAAACTGTTTCCTTTGCAGGAAGAATACAAAGTCCCACTTCTGTGCTGATGATTGATGATCTGCTTTAGATCTGACTTGGAGTAGGAGGGAAGAGGGACAAATAGTTTAGTAACCTCTAGTTCAGATTTTGTCAGGACAAAGGAGGTTTATCAGGAGGTGTGGCAGCCCTGTGAGAACAGAGGGGGAAGACTGTGGCATTGCACTGATTGATGCAGGTGGTACATTCACAGCACTTATTTGCAGATCTAGGTAACTGCTACTCCAGTGTGTTCAGTTATTCTTAAAAGTGAAACCACAATGGCAGTCAGGCAACTAGCCCACACACACTTTGGGCAGCCACAATTTAACTGCTGTCCACTGTACATGGACCTCCTAATGTTACCTTAGATCTGTATGTTTGTATTACAGCTACACTTTTGAATCACTGTAGGGAAGGCAGAAATCCCAGGATTGTAATGAACTGTTAACTCTTAAGCTCTTGTTCCCCATTTTTTTTGTTACATAGCCGCTGTTTATCATGCTTACCCTGGCTTTCTGGGCCTTGGAGTGCCTTTCAGTCACCGTTGGTCTAGATGAAGACAGAGAGGTGTTTTACATTGTGTGAAAAGCCAGTTTCCCACATTCTATGGCATGGATGGATCTGGGAAAGATCCAGGTTTGCCTAAAATTTCTGTGCTCTGGAGGAGAGAAATCCCAAGACATACGTGTAATATGGAAGATACAATTGTTGGGAAATAATGTGTTCTACACTTCTGCTTTAAACAAATTAAGAGAGAGAAGAAGAGGCTTCAGGGTTTATCTGACTGTTTTGAGTATCTGGCACAAGTTTGCTTTCTTGGACAGTGTTATTTGTACTCCAGGACACCAACAAACCCTTTGGAGAGAGACCTGCCCTGAAATGAGGCTTTATTTTTGGAATATTTCTGTATTTCTCCTGGGAGGTTTGAATTACTGTAGAGAGAGCCTCAAAGGTTTTCTACATTGGAAGAGCCCTCTAGAGGGATAGCTTTAGTGTTTTTCTACACTTGAGCTAAGTAATTGCTATGCAGCAATGAAATTGGATGCCTGAGTTGGCTCAGATCTCTGTCTTTTGGCAGTAAATACATGAAATTCTGTGCAAGTAGCTGTTTCAGATGCAATCGGTAGTCCCATATCCTGTTAACGACTCATAATTAAAAGTAAACCTTCCAGAAATCAGGAACTACCATTAGGGCTTCTAACTCTGTGTAGTAATTAATTAAAAATTCCATCATGATGCTATGTTGTCATCATGGCACTGAAGTGCAAAACAAGAAATAGGTTTTGCTCTGCTGGGTATAGTACAAACAGAATACGCATGGGAATGATTTGGCAAGGTGGATTCGTTGCAGCTGAGGTTTTCTGTTCATCATAGTTCATCAGCACTCCTGCAAGACTTCGGGGAATATTATTTCTAACAAGGGTTTCATCATCTTAGGCTTTTTTGTTTAGACCAAAGGGGGACTTCATAATTTTTTCCCTTCATTTTCTGGGAGACCTTAATTTGAGTTCCTTGGCCCAATTTGTACACTTGGGCAAAGAAGATGCCTTGGCAGCCATTGGCACGGGCTAGTTCTTTCCAGCTGATTCCTCTGCCCCTTACAGCTTCTTGGGGGTTTCAAGGAATAGCTTTATTTACTCTCTTCTCTTCCAGCATCTCCCAATGGAGCCATGTTCCTCCACAGCCCTGCTATGACTGGGATGCAGGGCTGTGAAGGCCTGACCTCATATATAGGTGCAAAAGATCCATCTGGGGGATTGACATCTTCAGGAGAGGGTGGATTTGCTGAGTTTAGAGTGTCTCTGAACACATGGAAAAACTAAAGCTGGTTCATGCTTCTAGTTGGCAGACCCCAGATCTTATCTTACATCTGGAACTCCTCCTCACCTACTTGAAGCTCACTGAGCTCTTTCCCTGGAGTTCTGGCTCCTGGCGGAGCTGTGCTCCCTTTGACTTTGTCTAGAGCACTGGGTGGCTGCTCGGTATTTCTGAAACACAGCAAGTAAAATATGACAGCCTCTGTCATAGCTATTAGTTACAGCCACTGTGTGTGGGTGGGTGTTCTTGTGCTGCTGTCAGACACTTGTATTTCTCAATCATTGTTAATTACCATGGCATTTAGAGAGAACCAGTTTCAGGGCATGCTCATTTATTTCCTCTCTTACACTAAGTAACTCTTATCCTAATGGTCTCTTAATGTTTCATTCTTGTATCCAAGCTACTAATGTGATCAAACTTCATGGTAGGTAACAGTCAGTTAAAACCAGAGAAATAATTAGCCAAAATATTGTTTCTGGTACCAAACACCAATGAATGGCTGCCCTGCAATTAGTGGAAAACAAAGAGCTATACATTGCTTGGGGTGAAATTTAGATCACACTTGTCATTAGACATTTTTCATTTGCAAACTTCTTCCTTTCTAAACAATGACTTAGAGCTTCAAAAATTAGCTTTATGCATATAAATGTTGCCCTTGATCACCCTGTGTTTTAGCCTTCAAGCTATGAAAATCTTCCCCATCTTTCAAATGTTGCAGAGGACACAGATCTGCTGTGGTAAACCCCAAGGAAAAGCCTATAAAGAAATAAATCATTCCCCATTCAGTGTAATAAAGTAACTAAGATTGGAGTCATACACTGATGAGGAAGACAATGCCAAATGCTTTGTACTTACATTATTTTTTGTCAACCTGTGACTAAATGACTCAGGAGCCCTGTGGAGTAAGAGTTATATGTGATTTAGGACTATGCTGTAATATACACACAGAATGGAAATTTAATTTGAGCAATAGACTTAAAATTAATTTTTGAAGTTTTTAGTGTCTGATCTTACAACCTGAGAAATATTTTTGAACTTAATTTGTTTGATATATTTGCATGCACACAAATGAAAATAAATCAACCCCTTGTAGCTCTCAGAAATTATGTAACAAAACATATTGATCTGATGAGGTTTATCTGTTTAGATACCTTGAAATTAATTTAATTACTCTATCCATGGTAAAAAAAGGAATATATAATTTTGTTTCTGAAAAAGGAAAGAGATCATATATGTGTTTCTTAGTTGTATGTATTAAAATTTGTATTTTATGTAATCTAGCCAAACAGATATGCAGATGTTTACTTGGGGTATTGAATCAAATAACCATGATTTTTCTTACACCCTCTGATCCATATCCTCTTATGTCAGTGAAAAACTCCACATGCAGCTGTCCTGAGTGTATGTTCATTCCCAGTTTCACACTGCACTGATCCAGAGGTCTGCACATCTCTCAGTCCCAAGTGACAGCACTCGCACATCTCCTGGCTCATATCCCATTTTCATATCCCAAGGACTGGACTCCTTCTTAGAGAGATCACACCTCCTGTACCTCTGTGATCCACACCTGGCACAGTCCCATGGGATGGTCTGCACAGGACAGGGCAAGAGACCAACCAACATACCAGGCCTGGCTTTCCCATGGGAGGTTATGCATCAGCTTTGGTGTCTCCTCCTCCCTCCCACACAGCTGTATTCCCAGAGCTCTCAGCCCCCACACTCGGGAAGCCTTCTCCCTATGATGCCTTTGGATTTGGTGACACTGGCAGATGTATTGGGCTCACAGCTTTGTCATATGTGCTCAGTGTGAGGCAAAAAATAGGCTTTGTTCTTGGATTGGATGAAAATCTTGCTTTGGGCCTCGAGACCTGTAACTTCCCCTCTTTGTGTGCTGTCTCACAGGTGGATGTCACATCTGTGCACAGTCCCACAGGACTGCCTTGGATGAGACTCGTACAAGCAGCTGCCAATAGCAAGGAGCAGAACTTGGAAGCTTACTTAGAAAACAGTCAGTTATACTATCGCTCCACCAGGAAAATCAGTAAAAATGAGGAACTGCTTGTCTGGTATGATGAGGAGCTTTCCAGCCTCTTGGGTTTCAATGAGATAAAAGCTCAGAGTCCCCAGAATGGTAAGTACCAAATTGCTGACTGCAGGGGTCACTGAGGACAGAAGCGAGTCTGCATCTTCTTTAGTATGTGGTTGTCTTGTAATAATACAAAACATGTCTAAATTCTTAGCTGGTCTGTTAAGAGAAAAGACCTTCTGCTTTGAGGTTTGAGCTGGAGGCACAGAGCAAGAACCAGTTTGCAGTTCTTAATTTGAAGTTTTCATTAGTATTTTCTAGAAGAGGATGGTGCACTTGGGATTCATGCTGAAATTTTTGAGAGCTATGCAATGGAAATCCATGCACTTCGATAACTTGGAATCCCAAAAGTCTAAAGTATCAGTTGAAAATAGGCCCTTTTTAGCTCATTGAGAAATCAAGTATAGGCTAGTGTTCAGCTTTAATCTTGTAAATGAGCAGATTTTTAAAAATACATAACAAACCTAACAGTACTGCATACAGCACCATCTGCCAATTTAGTGTGGGACAGAGTGGAAATGAGGAAAAGAACAAACTTTAATTTCTCAGATGTTGCTAGAAATTCATTGCTCCAAAAGAAATTTATCTGGAAGTTGTTACAAAACTAAAAATCCAAGTTACAGAGACACCAAGCAAGTCAATCAGGTCCATACCAAGTCTGACTCCAGCTGTCATTTGCTCCAAATTTTACCTAGTTAGACTGAAAAAAAAAAAACAACAACAAAACCCTTTCTACATTCCCTTTAGTTGATTTAAACAAAGCTTGTATAGATTGGTTAGTAAAGGTATAGTTTGGTAAAGATAAGTGTTAGCAAATTTGTATGGTAATGGGCTTGTCTGTAAATTAGTATTAAATTAATAGACACATTCATAGCAGGAACTGACTAAATCTTTCCAGCTAGTTTCAGTGTATTCTGTTAGTTTCTATGTAGACACACACTTTAGATTTGCCAGCTCTTTGGATTTACCAGGGAAGAGTGTTACTTGCACAAGAAGCACTATCTCTAGACTCAAGACTTCAACCTTACAGGCATAATGTTCCACCCATTTCAGCAGCCTTATTTTCTTATAAAAAGTTCAGCTTCTGTAGTTTGTAAAGTGCTCTAAGCTGTGCTGAGTCCCAAATTAGGAAATTCTAATTCTACCCAACCAATTTATGAACTTTCCTGTGTATTCCAGGCCTCAGGCACTGTCTGGCATCACTTGCATTTTAAAACTGCTGTGTTGTGAAATAAGGCAGCAAGGATATAGTTTACAAAGCTTAAGATGTACCATATTTGTGTTGATTGCTGGCTTTTGTATCATCTGTTCATGGGCAATCAATCATCCCAATGAACCAGAGGTGTAGTAGGTCTGAAGACCACAAGGAAAGAGTGTTCCTTATTCCTTCTGCCCATCACTGGCATTGTTTCAATTTGAACATCATTTTCTCTGCCACAGACACGTGTGCCTTAAGGCTTATAACAGCTTGCCAAATGAGCATGAGTAAGGGCTTCAGGCATTAAGGTCAGAGGATTTTTGAACAGTATTAAACTTCCAGAGTATCCTAAAAATAGAGGGTCATGTAAAAATCTTTGAATCCTGGTCTAAAAATCATTATTGCTTGGATATATCGTATTTAACGTTCATCCTGAATTAAAGCTAGTGACTTAGTTAAGAAATGTAGACCCAAATCTAGGTTTAGACTTCAAATCATTACAAAATCTAAATGGTTTTATCTAGACATGGTGTACTGGCCATTTTATGTACTTTTATGTAATATAATTACAGTTTATGTAATAAAATCTAGGCTTGAGAGTCTAAATGGAATAATTTCTGCCCGTAGCACGGAAACATGGAAGCAAATAAGAGTAAACCATTCTGCATAGCAGGAAGGGACCTCATTCTGCACTGGCATTAGTTTTTACCATGTGTAACCTTGTACGACACAAGAGGTGTTTCTGGTATTTTGTGTCAATGACAGGATCAGGATCTGCATCCACCCGTGATTCCACCTTTGCAAAACTCATCACTCATTGTCTCTTTCTGCAGAGTTGAGATGCCAAGAATGCGACCGAGTCTTTAAATGTGAGCATTCCTATCTGTCCCACGTCCGCTTCCTCTGTGTCCCAGAGAAGAGCGCTCTGCTGTGGAGAAACTTCCAGAACCCCAAAACTGAAAAGAGCAACCTAGCTGAGCAGACCACAAATTTCCACAGTCTGGCAAAGGACCTGGAAGTCAAAATGGCAGCTTGTAAAGGTGATGCACACGGTCTTGTTGGAGAAAGGAGAGAAAAATCTGAAGAGGCTGAGAACAACAGGAGCAGGAAAACAGTGCTGTTGGAGAAAACCAATAATTTGACTGAGGAACATAACTGTGGGGGCAAGGAAGAGGTTGGGGGAGAGCATACATTGTCTGGTTCTTTCTGGAAGCTTAGTTCAGGGAGGCAGTCAGCTAGGAAGGATGCTTTAGAGCAGAAGCAGAGTGCATTCACTGAGTCAGGAGGATGAAAGAGAAGCTGAGGAATGAGAGACTGCAGGAGCCAGAACAGGAGGATGGCACAGTCCCACTCGGTAAAGAGCAGGTGTCAAAGGAAGTGTGGCTGAACTCCTCTGGTAGTGCATTCTCCTTTGTTTGGCCCACCAGAGCTCGAGGAGAACAGAAGAGTGCTTTCAGCAAACCCAGTAAGTGTGTAACAGAAAGAGCTGCAGTAAATTCTTCTCATCCCATGAGTGAGTCAGCAAAGAGCCTGGGGGAGCTGTCTGGCTTCATTGCCACCGCAGACATCATGTGCTGCAGCACTCTTCTCAATTCCAAGTTCTTTGTCAGTGATTTGTGTAATGCTCAGATGCTGCAGACAAGCATCACTCGCAGCAATGTTTTCCCATATACCTCAGAAGCATGGCCCAAGCAAGCAGGACAGTTACAAAACACCACCACCAGTTCTTCCTCTTCCTCCTCCTCCTCTTCCTTGACTCTTCTTCCCCCCACCTTCACATCCTTTGGAGTGGCTGCCCAGAACTGGTGTGCCAAATGCAACCTGTCCTTTCGCATGACATCTGATTTAGTCTTCCACATGCGGTCACATCACAAAAAAGAATACTCCTCAAGTGAATCCCAGTGCAAGAGGAGACGAGAGGAGAAGCTGACATGTCCCATTTGCCATGAGTACTTCCGAGAACGCCATCATTTATCCCGGCACATGACTTCTCATAATTAGAGCTGTGCAGACAGATGTCACCAAGGGACCGGGCAGGTTGGATGAAGAAGGGAATGATAGTTCACTTAAATCCATTTCTTTTTGAGTTTACATTAATTTCTTTCAGGAAATCACTGTTTACAATAATTTATAATAGATGCTTTGCGAAAAAAAATATAAAATGTTTACAAGAGTCTGAGTGGGTTTTAAGTTTTGAAAACTCAACCTAGCCTATTTCGACCTATTTTTGAGGAAATAAAATAGTGAAATGAATCCACATGCAGTGTTAATTTGCAGAGTAGGGAACAAAATTATAGATTTGCAAACAGAGTTGTCTTTGCTTATATTTGATTTGCTTGTGTCTGTGCAGTACAATGTAAATACAGAAATAACAACCACCTCATTAAATGAGGAACCTTTAAGCATTAGAAAAATCAGAGCTTATATGTCACAAGAAAATTAGTTACTATTTCTAGCAGTATTGGTGGACTCTTACTCCTTTATGTTAGCTGAATCAGTTCTCTTACCAAGTTTTTGTGTTAAAACCATCATCTTACCATCTCCTTGGCTTTGAAAAGGACCTGAATTTTAAGACTGTTTGAAATCTATGATTGTTAACAAGTGACGGCAGACTGCCAAAGAGGATGGAACTTGTACAGCAGAATGTCCAAGTTCTGTTCTAGGCTCTGCTGCTTTTGAAATATCTTCTACACAGTGAAATCAGTGTGGCTCTGTATCAAAATGTGAACTGTTGTCAACCTTATTGTGTAGACAGGAAGCAAATATTCTAAGATTTGTGTGACTTTAAAAGGCATACAGATCTGATGGGAGTAGAGTTTAGCCTGTGGTTTTCAGGTTTTGGATATACCAAAGGAAGCAGTTAGGGTATCTGAGTTACAATTAGCTACTGCTAGATAGAATCTGCACACTTTAATTGTGGATGATAGGCTCTATTCTGATAACTGTTAGAAGAGAAACACAGAATGATACAGGTGTACATGAATTGCACTGCATTAGACCAGCTTGTCTATCCTCTGGTTTCTATGTGGGCCAATTCCAACTTCTTAAAAAGTGGCATATTCTTTCTCCTGCCTGTCCATGAGACGATTTTCTCCTGTCTACTTTGTTTTGAGCTTTGCTGAGTCTCAGCAGCAGATAAATTTATACTGCTCAGGGTGGGAGCAAACACTGTCTGTTGTTACTGTAGCCCACCTAATTAGCCTTTCATTACTTTTTAAATCCATTTAGGGGTTTGATTTTGATAGTTTATGACACTGTGTTCTTCAAACAATCATTTCTCCTGCTCTTGTATAGTATTTTTTCAAGTTGTCTGATGTTTTTGTGGCCTGTCTCTGAACCTCACCTGCCTCATCAAGGGCTATTATTCCCTTTCAGACAGAGAATGATCAGAAACCACTCATTTCCCAGCTGAGGGTAAAGGACATTTCAATATGCTGTATATGTTCCACCATACTCCAGTGGTTTTTGAATACTGGACAGAATTTTGAGTTACCATGATGATGCCTAGCCTGATAATGCAAGTATCAGCAAGTAAGCACATCTGAATGATAAAGAGAGACTGACAGTCTCAGGCTGTCAGCTGGAACCAACATTACACACTCACTGTCACCTCTTGGGAGATTTCTATAAGTCAGGAGATTGTATTCTTCCCCATATATTGCTGCTGAACATTAATACATGGCTGATTCCTTAACATTTTTCTTATTGCAGGCCAACCACTGGCCGTGCACCCCAGCTTTATTTTTGAAACGTAAGTGATAAAACTATTACATTAGGCCTTTGAGTTCAGGAGACAGTTCTGGTTGGATTGTAACACACCTTTTCAAGGTCAGTGGTGGAAGCTCTTTCACTTGAATCATTAAAAACCAAAATGAACAAAGACTTTGAAACATGGAGCACAGGGAACAACCTTGCATTGAGCAGGGGATGGTGTGGTTTCCTTGTAATCTTTCCATCTCTATTTTGTGTCCAATAACATTTACTGTGTAAGGAATATATTTATGGCAAAGTTTAATGGGCCAAATTTCACTCCACCTGGGTGCCAGCCAGTTTACTGTGAAGTCAGTGTCCATAAAGTGTAATGAAGGACTCTGTGGTGTAACTGCATTCATATGTGGTCAGGGTTATATTTCCCATTAGTAGTTTAGGCCAGATTGTGATCTCATTTATTCCAGTGCAAATCCAGAATAATTCCATGTTGCTACTCCTGATTGATATTAATTATTTTACGATCAGCCTGGCCCAGTATAAATAAGACTAAAGATATTTTGGTGCCATTACTGCAAAATATTCTCTGCTGTACTTCCTGAAAGATGTCGTGTTTTCTTAATAGCTTTATGATTAGAAACCTAGCTTCAGATTTCTTCTGGAAAAAGACAGGACTAGCTGTATAATGCTCCCCAGTATTATTTTGGCACATCACTTCAACATTACCCTGCTCCAAATGCCTGTTTTTCCAGTGCACTACACCTGGTGTATAATTTACATCAGCATTACCAAGCAGTACCAAATCTTACTTGTTACATGGTTTCACTGATTTTGTGTTGGACAAAGTGTAGAAAATCAACCACTGAAAAACAGATGCTATGTCTAAAACCTCTTCAAATGGTGTGCTAGACCTACAGCCTGAGAGCTCTCACCAGTAATCAAACTTCTTCACTGTACTTATGGTATGAGGCTTAAGCAGGCAGCAAGGTTACAGGGAGAGATAGCTTCCCTTTATGTCATGGAGTTGTTTTCTTTGGGAAAAAAGAACTCCTACCCAGTTTCCTTGTGGGCATATCTCAGCCACAGCAATTTATACACTGTGATGCCAAGCAGTGTAGGAATGCCTTCTGTGCACAGAGAGAGAGTTATGAGGAGAAGCAGTTACAAAAAGCGTCAGAGCTGATTCAAAAATGAAGAGAGACTTTTAAAGAGCTTTATTTCTGGTATTTTCCTCTCCTCCTCCAGCTCAGGGGCAGTGCACTGTGGTCCTGGTCTGAAAAGGTTGAAGATTTCCCTCTTGCAACATGGAAATCATACTGCAGGCAGTGTGTGCAACGCTGTCCATGTTTTTTTGGGTTTTTTTGGGTTTTTTTTGTAGGTGGCCATCAGCATAAAGATTGTGCTAACAAATTGCTTCATATGCTGAGGTAAAGGGGTTTGTGAACTAAGACTTATTTAGACACACAGCAAACCGTACAGCCAAACAATATGACATCTTGTTGCCTGCTGCATCTGTGCTGGTATCAGTGCAAAACCACACAGATGCCAACAGAACCAGAATTTGATTTCCTATGTGTAAAACCAGCCCTTGTGTAAAGCTCCTTGTGCAGGCACAGTGAAAGTCTTTTATGTGTCTCAAATTTAACTGAGTGTCTCATCTAAACTGGGTTACATAAACCAAGGGGCTTATCCAAAATTTTTGCAGATTTTATTTCTTTAAATGAAAATAACTTGTATTAAAGCTGAGTGAACCAAATATTAAACAGGCAGAAGGAAGCCTAATGAGACAAAGAAAAACAAACTTCCTATAATTGAGTCATGCTGGAAGCTTATTTCCCCTTATGTCTAGAAGTCTGAAAATTTAAATTGGTGCAGATGAAATCCTGCTGGAAGGAAAGCACTCCACTAGAACAGGGGGTTTGTGAAGAAATGAAGGACTGCATTCTGTCCCTGTGAAATACTGTGATGTTACAGCAGGGATCTCTGTCTTTTCTACAAGTAGAAATGCTAGGAAAGGGGGAAAAATAATTTTGTTTTTAAAACAAGAGGAGACAATTTGCAGTGAGCCGACTGGTTCTTTTCCTGTCTTTGCTAGCAACTAACTGTTCATTTTGATCAAACAACTGTTTCTCATGACATGTGTTTCTGGATCAGTGAAAAAGGACACAACACAGTGCTGTCAAGCCTAGCTGTGCAGGCTGTGTTTCTGCAATGGATAATGAGTTTACAGATAGGAAATGCCAGATTACGATATCTGTTCACTCACTGATCATTGATTCCTGAATTTTTTCTGATGAAGATGTGTTTTTCCATTGAAATGACACTCAGATGTGCTTTTGAGAAATATATATTTGGTTTTTATGAGGTAATTTTTCACTAATCAAGGCAGTCTGTATGCTTCCTTGGATCTACAGGGCACAGTTTGGAAATCACTGGTCTAAGGCAGCACAAAAGAAATAAAAGCTGGCTGTCATTTCTTGGTTAGAGTTCTATGAATGCTGGAAGGAGAAAGATGATACTGCTAGGTAGTCGATACAATAACTCCTTTCTTGCTGCCTTTAAAAGGAACATGATTAGGATTAAAATTCAGGAAGTTTTTCTAGGTGGGATGATAAGAAAATGGTGTTATGAACTGTAGAATGTCCATGTCAGCTCTGGAACCAGATGAGAGAAGGGTGGCAGTTGCATCATGTTTCCTGTTGTGTTCTGGAAGGACACTTCTCAGATTGCTTGTCCCTCCTAAAAACCTTCTAATTTTTTCATTTAAACCGCAATCCATGGACTTTCCATAACTAATTTGCATTTGTGCTTTTGTGATTTTCAGACCTTTCAATGCAGTGTCATTTTCTACACAATAACTGACTGTAGTTCAGTGAGGTCTAAACTCATTGAGATGAGCATAACTATGACACAGCAGTTTGTGAAGACAGGAAAAATTGCCTTTAACACGCTGGCCTTTGTTAAGCCTGGCAGTTTCAATATTAATTAACCAGTACTATGAAATGGCAAATAATATTTTGTCAAGTAATAAAATTTCTCAAGGTTGCACAATAGTTTTCCACTGAAATTGATCACTTTAGTGAATTAACAGCATTATTGATTTAAAATGGACTCACCAGCAATTGCATCTTCTTTATTTGTTTTTCCAACTGGATTCCAATTTCTAGACATATTTATTATACATACGTTTTTCTCATATTACTCTGGGAAGAATTTATTTGCTATTTGTGCCCACATGGTACAGCTTTTTGTCCTTGAATGGATGGCTGAAGTTTCTGAATATTTGGCTTAACAATTAACATTGTTTGTACATGACAGCACAACTGATTGTTTTTAGGAAAACAAAGCAGTTTATCTGGATCATTTAGATATTAAAGAGGCTTAAAAGACATTAGAAGAAATACATTACTGTTGTTTACTTTGTTACATTGACTACTCCACTTTTTTCCACATTAAGAATATTTAATATTCTTCATACATATATCCCTTTACATGAAATTCTGTATGGGTTTTTATTCATTAAAGTATTTTCCACAACACTGAGAAGTTTAACAACAAGCTAGTGCATAAAAATCAGAACATGTCTCAAAAGCGTTCAGGTTAACGATCACACTGAGTGTAGTTGATAAGTCAAGTAATAAAAAAGATGGAAAATCTGTTTAGTTCTTAAAATTTTATTCCTGTAAAAACTTGAAGTCAAGTGTTCAACACAATTTATTAAAAAAAAAAAGGCAGAAACTTACGAATGAGCAAATGAACACCAATGTGTAACTGCTGTAGACTCTAACCGAATTTTGGGGGACCATTTCCCTAATTTAATTACCTTACAACTGGCATTTTGTAGAGATGAGAAAATCTGAGATCTAGATTAAAGTTACACACAGGTCTAAATAATTATGAAGATATATCTTTAACTAAGAACTGTAGTTCTTAGTAACATGGAATGTTGTGCATTAAGCTTATGTCAATATCACTGTGAGTTATCCTGGAATACACTATCACTGCATGTGCAGCTTGATAGCAGGGTGCAAAGGATAGTTTACAGCTTTTTTTTTTTTTTTTTTTTTTGTCTTTGGGGCAGGACAGAGCAATCTAATTTTAGCCTTAAGTAAAAACATACGATTCTTTTCCTTGAGTCAGTTGATCTGGGCACTAGGTAGAAGAGTCAATGTACTGCCTTTATCTTGCTCATCCTCCCCTCTGACAGACACTGAGAGAAGCAGGCATGTTCCTTTCAAATACCAGGAGTCTCAGCAACCCTGACAGACTGGCAATGGCTATTTTTGGTACATCTAAATGATGAAATGGAGAAGAAACTTAATTTAGCTCTTGCAGTTTGGAAAACAGACTCTTCCAAGTACTGTTAATTTTTAAAGATGCATAAATAGGAATGTACACAATTTCCAAAGAAGAAGAGCCTTTTCTGTCTTTAAAGTTTACATGCTTTCAATACTGACGACTGGGATTTTCTATGGGATGAAAGAAAATCTGTGATTGGTAGCTACACTTTAAAAAACTGACACACTGAACATTTATGTTTGATTACAGGAGAGGAATCCAGAAATCCCAGTGAATTATTGAAGTATTTCAACCATGCACAGAAAGAGCTGGGTTCCACAGATTGCTGGGAAAAATGCCAGCATGTTGGAAAGGAATCACTTTGAGCTATGTAAGGAACCCAATCACTGACCACAGAGATTGAAATGAAGCTCCCACTTATTTCTAGGGTTTACCTTTGGGTAGGTAGCTAGCTTTTCATAAAAACTAGGGAGGTGTTCCTCCATAGGGCTATCTAGAGCTGTGTAGGTGAGCATTGAGCATCTCCTTTGCTTTGATGAGTGCTGTTTCAGCTGGTGTTTCTATGTGAGGAGGAACTCCTTTCCCTTCCCAAGAGGTGCCATCTGCAGAGATGACTGATCTGGAGGTGGGGATGACCATGTAGAAGTTGGTTTCATCTACCTGATACGTCTGTGGGGAATGGCAGCCACCACTGGTCTGCTCTCCAATGATGAGAGCTCTGCCCAGTCTCTTCATTATGTATACAAACTCTTCAGCAGCCCCAGCTGTCACAGCACTGGTAAGGATTACCAGCCCCTTCTGAGAGCCATATCTCTCCCCTGTAAGGTAGGAAAAAACCCATTAGAAATTGTTTTCAGAGATTTAGTTTTATAATAGAGCAAAGAAAAGCCAAGATAGAGGCTTTGCTCCCTACCTGCTTTTAACAACCCAAGAAGTTTGGAAATTTACTTTGTGCCTATGATAGTATTAAAGTACTTTTAACACTAGCCCAGACTGTATGCTGTAAAAAAAAGGCTGTCTCCCTGTGTGGTGCTCTTGTGCCATCAGTTTCTGGTTATGAGCTCCATAAGGAAAGAAGCCAGCTCATGATCACTACTGTTAGCTCTTCTGTGGCTTTGACTTTTACAGGAGTTCCAGATCTCATCAGAGTAGTAGAATAGACAGGCGAGAAAAATGACATTTTTCACCATTGCAGCAGGAGCAGTCAAAACTCATCCAGAAGCATCTTCAGATTCACCCTCATCCCTGCTCTAGGAACATGGCTGTAATAGAGCTTGGCCTGCAACTGTGGAGGCATTATTTTATGAAATTGCAATTACAGCGCTTTCTCACAGCTTTTTTATAGTTTGTAAATGGAAGCTATACATGGCCTTTGTCCCAAACCCTTCAACAAATACCCCTTTATTATTAGGATCTGGGCCAAGTATCTCATTTTCTTACATAAAACAGCTGACAGGAATAGGAAGGGCTTTGAACCTTATTTTCAATATATCTGAACATGCTAGATACTTTTTAAGAGTTCAGTTTCTCTGAAAAAGTGACCAGTGTGTAATAACTAAGACTTGATAACTTGAAAACTAAACTGCTCTAAAAATGTCAATCTATAAATAAGTAATAGTACAACATATAATTCTCATGCTAAATTCTAAGAGAGGGGCCCAATAGCATGGTAATTAATTTTCACACCATCTTTGGTCTTCTCATTTCACTATAAACATAATAACCATTAGAAGACTCTCTTCTCAGTAGATATATATAATACAGGACCAGATCCAGCTCCTTTGAAGTTAATGAGTCTGCCTGTTCTCTTTGATGGGAACTGGAATGTGTCCATAGAAATCATATCCCTAAGCACAAACCACCTCTGACTGCCTGGGAAAATAGATGGACCCTGCAGACTGGGACAAAGTTTAACCATTTCAGCATGATCCAGGACAACAACTGCAGACAACATGAACTTTTTTTGCTACCGTCTTAGCTTAAGAGGGGAAAATAATTAAACCCCATGTTTAAGGCTTCTTAGCACTCTAACTGCAGTTTATGAACACTGAAGAGCTCTTTTCTTTCATGTTGCAGCATCCTTTCAACTTCCACAAACTGGGGCTGGGTATGTGTGTGACACATTGCCAAATGCTTCAAACTCACCCAGATGTACAAAATTTAGTGTTTTTCTTTCTCTTTTCTGGACAATTTGGGGTATTATGGTGTTTTCATCTACTCATGTAGAGGATTACACAGATAGGTATCAGGGAACTAAAAACTGTATGGGAGTGTTGGAAGAGATATTACTAGAGGTCTAGGCAACACTGGATTCATTTTTAATTTTGGCACCTTTTAAAAGAAACAAGTTACAGCTGCTGTACGCAATAGTTGGCTAAACTTCTGGGGACCAATTTACAGACCTCTGTGCCTAACATACCCCATTTCTAGGAGTGATAAACTGTTATTTATAGATGGCATTGTGTGACATGGCTAAAATGCACATTTTTTATTTCTACTTTCTCTACATAGCTTCAGCTGATCATGGCAGGTGCTTTCACCAAATGAGTTACAGGATTTAATGGCTCACTTTAAAATGACAAGGAGAGACATCTGAAATGAAAAGCTACTCTGAAAAATTGTCATTTACCTTTGAGCTGTGGCTGGGTCCATATCTCCTTTACTGAGTCACTGGGTCTGTCATAAACTTTGTCCAAGAGAATTGGGTGTCCTTCATCAAAGAAATATGAGCATAGGATTGCTATGGGCGTAGTGGAGCCTCCAATATTGTACCTTTTCAAAAATTAAAAATATTAAGGAAACAAGTGAAAATTTGTGTCAGACAGCTAATCTCTCTTGCAAGTATTGTTCCTTAATATCACTCCCCAAAACATTTATGGCTACATTTTGTTATATTTACATCGATTCTCCCCTATCAGCAGTTGCATGTTTATCAGATAAACAAAATCCTGTCTAAGAGTGTTGGACTGTTATTGCCCACAACTAATTTCAAAAGCAAACACAAAACTTAAAAGTCTTATTTTTTTTCTTGATGTTACCTAGAAAAAAAAATCAGAAAGTAAGCAAAGACTCTGAAACCACAGAGAAACATCAGAATATTATGCTCCTCTGAGTAAACCATTCTGTTCCTGAGGTAGCCAGCAAGGAGTGAATACCTAAACCCTAATACTTAAAAGTAGATTCCAATTAAAGCAACATATGTTTGTAGAACTGTTGTGTTCTTATATTTTGCTACAAAAAATAAGAAAACTTAAGGGTTTTAAATGAGGTCATTTTTTTGGTGCCTAAAGATTGTGTTAGTTGCTTCATTTAGCACAGTCATAATTGAAAACTTTGGTTGCAGTTTAATTCCATAGCGGTCTCTGAAGATTAATTTTACTGAAGAGCCTGTCATTGCAGAACCCCTGCTATGAATACATACAATTAACTACTAAATTTTTTTTGCCTGTCACTTTTCTCTAATACCAGTGATAGTGAGGATTCAGTACTTTCCTGTAGGTGAGGTTAGGAGTACCTAGCACAGGCATTCCAGCAAAAACCTGCTGGAAAATGAGTTTATTCAGTTCAATCTATAGCTAAAATTTTTCACCTCCAGGAAAGGATCTGACAATCCAAGAGGCCTCTGTTCTGAAGAGTGAAGCTACGTCTTTATTCTTCAGTATTTGGGAGCTGCATAATTGACGCTGTAGCTGGCTAGAAGTTAAATAACCATCTTCAGCATGTCCCTGATAGTGCTGTGCTGCCAGGGGTGCTGCTGCTGCTGCTGCACAGCTCACCCAGGTTCCCACAGGTGCCATCACAGCCAAAGTTGGCGGCAGGCAGGGCAATGCTGGGACGCTCTTCCTGGGACTCTCTTGCAGACAGTGCAACTGCAGCAACTTTAGTCAGTAATAATGACTGAGCAGTTGCCAGAGTTTTAACTCAACTTTTGGATGCTAGTAATCCTTCTTACAGATGTCTTATGTGACCTTAGGGAGGCCCTTTAGTTTATCAGTGTCTCCTATCAATGCTGTGAGAGTTAAAATACGAAGCTCATGAGAGGCACAGCTGTTCTATGAAGGGGAACTATTAAGGTGAGAGATCATTATGCATTATGATTAATCCCATGCAAAATTGAAGTTATCCAAATATGAGGTTCATGATGGCGCAGCTGTTTCAGGGAGGAAAAGCTGTAAAATGAGAAACATTACTCATTACAGTTAATCCCATGCAAAATTTAAATCATCAGTTTGAAAATTATAAGATTGGCTAACAGAGAATTTTCAAAAGATTTGTTTGGGGTCCTCTTTTATATGCCTTCAGAGACTGGGTCTTTTATGTGCACTGAAAGGACTGAAAATACATTAAATGTAAAAAAAAAAAAATAAAAAAATAAACAAACCAAAACCAAACAACACATGAAAAGAGCTATAATGATACCATTTGGTACCTGAGAGATGATTTCATCTTTGTTGTTTCAGTGTCCCCATCCCTGAAGTTTTTAGTTTGGGAGAAAACTGGGGCAAGAAAGAGGAAAGTCCCAATCCTATCTCAAGTCTACTGGAAGATGGTGGTGCTTTTGCTGAACTCAAATTCAGCCATGGGTGTGTTATGTTGGTTGCTGTCTTGCCTCTTCTGTGCTCACATAGTGAGATCTCTGTCTCTGCTCTCATCACTGGTCTCAACTTTTCCTCCCTATGTTGAAAGTCCCACAAGAATATTAAGAAGATTACCAAATATTAAGAGCCCCATGGTAACAATAGATGCATTAAAACAAGTTCTTACAAAGTCCTTCTTTTCCTTGGTTTATATTTGTAATGTTCTGGGCTCACACACATTAGCTCTGGACCACAAGGGAATTACTTCTCTAAATAATGTGTAGGAAATATACATTTTTATATTAATCTGCTTTGATAGCCGGTGACAAATGGATGACATCTTATGATTCATAGGATTTGGAGCACTGTTGACACACTGGAGTGTCCAGCAGAATTCTAAGCAGAGAGCAGGTGTATGATGCTGCAGCTTGGTGCAGCAGGGCCCAGGAGTGCTACAATACCTCTAAGTACCTCTGTGCTCTGTGCACAGGGCCCATTCTGTACAGACCTGATTGCCCAGAATTATTTAGCACTGCAGATATGGCAAATTAAATGTTGTAACGCAGCCTTAAACTGTCTTTTTGACTGTTGAATCTTGGCCATTACATGAAGTAAAATATTTATTTATATATATATGTGGGACATGGAGAGTTAGATTAGAAAGAAATTAGAGAAATAAAACACATGTAGCATCCAGAATTGCATTCTGCAAACCATTCCCTAAATTTGCCTATTTAGTTCTAAACATCTCAAGTGATGATACAATTTATCTTGAGATATACTTCCAGACTGTTATTATTTTCCTTGGCTGTTTTCCTTTTCTCATTTAATCCTAGCAATGTTAGCCTGTAAACAGGACAGCAAGCCATGTAAAGCTAATTCACTGTTACAAATAAAATGATGTTTTGAAAGAGCTTTGGTTATTTGCCATTCAAAGGTTTACCTCATGTCTATGATTAATGCATCTGTGTGAACAATTTTCTTCCAAACATGCTCTATCATTAGGTCGGACACCTGGGTTAGAAGTTCACTGTCTCCAAACATATCAAATCTCAGATAGCCAATGTGGTTTTCAAATACATTTGTGTGGAATGAAAATTTAATCAAATCTTCAAATACTTCTGGCGGAGGGATCTGAAAGAGTACAGAAAAACAAAACAAATCATTTGCTGGCACCGGTAGCTCGACACAAAATTATGTGGGTCATATTTAATTCAGGGGGGACATGTGTGAGGAATGTGGCCAAGTTCAAAAAACATAATAAATTTTACAATAATTTTGCACACTAAACATAGGTTTTGCGCAATATAAGGTGAATCAATAACACTCCTGGAATCCAGAGCAGGCACCCAGAGCTCAGTTTATTTTTCAAAAATACAAGAATTTCCTTGAAGCAAAGAGGCTACAAGAACAATCCCAGCCTGCAGCATAGATCCCAAGCCTGCCACCCAAGCCCACGTTGCCTTTATGAGTTGTTTCTAAATACAGCACCTGGGACTTCCATAATCTCTTGATTGGCCTCATCAGACAAACAGCTGCTGGCTGCAGGTGCGAGTGGCCCCAGCCCCTCTTAATGACCCAGTCCCTGTGACAGTGAGGAACCTGATGTGTTGGGCATGTGCTAGGATACTCATGAAGTAGATATGCTAAATCTCTTATATGGTGGCCATGCGCCTGGGGCCTCACGTGTTAGGTTGCAATTTATTTAATTTTGCTTAGCTTATATTATTAAACAGCAGACTTTTTTTTAGTAGCAATGTGTAGCCAAATAATAAAGTTATCTGAGTTACCCCTATATGCATAGCCAGCTCCTATTGCCAAACTTCTATTTTGTATGCAGTATCTGGAAATGGAATAGTCTCTTTCAGCTTGAGATAAGAATTTAGAATACGTAAGACTTACATGACCTTCAGCCATTTGGTCTTTTCTCCTTAGTATTGCTGTGAAAATGGTGTTATACCTTCTTTTTAATCAGTTGCCCTCTGCCATAGCTCATCCCCAGACAAGCCATGCTTTTACACTCAAAAGAACAAGGAGTCAGCAGTGAGCCATGTGCTAGAGGTGCTGTTCCAGTCTACAACATGCCACAGAATTGGGCAGGCACTTGGGCTTCCTGCAGCTACAGAGAAGTCAAGTAATCTCTTGATGTCTATATAATGCTCTAGCCTGGAGCTGTGCTCCTGCCAAAAGCAGGTCTGCCACAGCAGAAATAGCTTTTTCCAAGGTGTGTGAATGCAGCAGTGTTTGACACAGCTCGAGGTTCCCTAGGGGAAAATTACCCACCACATGACACTTCATCATTCATTCCCTGATGTATGCCAAAATTACCAAAATTTCAATCATTAATTTAAAAGCCCTGTTGGCCAGTTGTTGTTGACCTGATGGTAAGAGCAGACTCTTCTGTACCCTATACCTTGTGAAAATGACCATTGTATCTGACTGTAAACACATCAGTACAGCACTGCTGAGTTTGTCATTTCAAATCCACTTCCCAGTGACAGCAATGCTACTTGATCTGCCCACTGTACTTTGATTAACAAATCACAGTTTTGAAGAATATATCCAGCATGCATTGATTTTTCTGACAGAACTTATGTCTAGTTCAGAGATACTGGTCCCTCCCAGGAGGAAAATAAAAACATCACTCATTAGTAACATCTAAAAATAAAACTGATGTGTTACTCTCAGCCATTTAGTAATGATATTTTAACTGAACACACAAATGTCTTATCTCTGTCTCCAGTGGTAACTGTTAAATTCATACCCATAAACATGTTAAGAATAATAACTACCTGATAATTTTTTTTCTCTATGTGTTCTTTTACTGTGATGCATTAAATTTTTGTTCCCTGAGGACTTCAGTTTTGCTAACTCTTAAAAATTCATTATAAATCTCAAGGTGGGCAGGTTGGGCTGGGTCTTAAAGCCCCAGGTCTCATGGGGTGAAATAAATGTGCAAGGATCTAAATGAAAGCTCTTCATGGCTGCAGGAAAAGGTATGCAAATATATCTATTCTAGAAGTTCTAAGACTGGAAATCAGATGAAAAGCACTCAGAATGTAAATTCAGGGTGCCAGAGAAAGTGTCTGAACCTTTCAGTGAAAGAGGTGAGGAGCCTGTGACTGATGGAGAGTTACTGCCCTGCAGTAAAACTGTAGGTTCATGACACTGGCACGTTGGCCGTTTGCTGCGGGTACTTAAGGAGGTAAGTCAAGTTTCAGGAAGCAATCACATGGTGTCCTTTGGAAGGCAGGGCTCTGTTTGCTGGCCAAGGACAAGCTGGGACAGGATGCAGCTGAAAGTAAGTTCTGCTGCTCAGTCAGACAATGTTTACATACAAATAGCTTGTTGTTAAATATAAACCCTCAGGTGCACACTATAAGCAATGTGGCTACACTAAAGGACCTCCAAGCTAACTCCACTTTAAGCCAAGGAAAAAGGTTTTTTCATTAACTATATAGGGTCTGCAGTCCTATTCTGCAGACTCCTTCCACAGGTGAGTGGCCTAAGTAAAACACATGATATCACACAAAATAGGGCCTTAGAATGCTGCCCTGGGACATGTGCATGGAGTTTGATCCCTGATTCTGTTATTGATACAAACCTCAGCCACTTTTCTAAATGTGCCTCTCTTCCCTCTATTCTCTCCTTTCATCTCTCCCTTAAGTTGTTTTGTCTGTTTTGATGGAACCTGTTTTTTCATATCTATTTTTGTGCTGACCATTGTAAGATAACTGATTTCCATTAAGGTTGCTAGTGCTGTCAACTGCTGGCTGTTAAAATATTATCGGCCAATACCCTTGCAATGCCATTGTAAATGCTGAGATTAGTTAAAGAACCATGAGATCTTGAGGGCTGAGTGGCAGGGTTGCACTTTTCTTAGAACATTTGGGCTCCTTGTGTACCCTCACAGGCTGGAACGGAACTGTTCATCCTCGTAGGGCCCTCAGCTCAAGGACTGAGCAGGATCAGCTATAGCCCTGACAGCTCATTCTCACTTGCTCTTAACAACACACATTTTACTGGGTGATTTCCAGACAATCCACCCTAGTACGTCACCAGCCTTACTATTAGAAAGATGTTTTTAAGATCTAGTGTAAACAGTGGAAGTTCACCAGTTTGTACTGCTTAAGTGCATTACTTCTAGGCCTATTTACTATGGACAAGGGAAGAGATTATTCTTTTCATATTTGAAACAGTCTCTTACGTATCTGAAGACTGTTTTCATGTCTCCTCTCAGTTTTCTTCTTTCTGGGATAAACAACACAAATATTTTAAACTTTTTGAAGGCTGCTTTTATTCAGTGTTCTGTTTGCTCCTGTCTCTCTTTTCTGCTGTCTCCATACTTGAGCCACATCTTTCCAGAAAACCATTGCTCAAGACTGTGCATGTTATACTCTAGATGAATTTTCTTTAGAGCTATATGTAGCAGAAGATTACATGTCTTCCTGATAGTACTCTTCCTTATCCATTCCAGTTTGATGATGATGAGTATTTATGGCAACAGCTTGACCCTATTGACCCCTTGTGCTCAGCTTATGAACTCTAAAGAACCCATTTACATTTTTACAGGACTCCCCCTAAAAAAGCTACTTTTCTCCCAGAGTTGTGCAGTGAACTACTATCACCCTAGGAACAAGGAAGCAAAAATTGCAAAAGGTGAAGAGCCAATGAGAGTTAAACATGAGACATTTTTCTCTTGCATAAGCTTGCATAGTACCACTGACTTTACTGTGGTTATGTTGATATAATCAACATCATAGGGGCCTACAACAATTGTTTTCCCACCTACTAGCAATAGATGTAGCAATTTGATTATTATTCTTGAGACTTGGAGGCTGACCATTTTGATTTCACTCATTAATGAAGGGATATAAGCCAACTGTACTTCTTTCTGGTGAGACATCACTAATAATTGCTTCCTTCAGCAAGTACAATACTCTCCTATATATACGTATTATTCATCTGGAAACAGAAGGACTTGAAAGGCAGGAAAAATTTCAGTTTTATAAAGGATTAGTTTTTGCTTTTTATTCTAATCATCATTTTCAGCCGCTTATCTAAACCATCATTACAAAAATTCTCTTAGGTGTAAAGACTGCATTAAAAGTATTTGGTCATTTGGTTAAGAAGGGGCCAAAATAATCACTCAGGGAGACCCCTCATCACTTAAAATGGGCAAAACACTTATGCCAAAATCAGGCAGAAGTTTTCTATAAGTGGACAGTCACAAACACAAATGTTTCGGTTTGTAGAGGAAGGTTTGACTGGAGGGGGAGAGAGAGACAGAAGAATAAGAAGCAGGGATTATTAAACTGCAGGTCAGCAAGTTTACAGAGCTCTGCCTTATAAGCAAAATGTTATTTTCTGGATCACAAAAAATATGGACAAAATTTGACTCAAGGAAGTCTGACTTTGGAAAGTGACATTTATGCAGCTGACAAGTCTGACTAGCAGTGACCTTGCTGCTGCTTAGAGGAGACACATTTGCTCCCCTGTACAATGCTTCAGCAACTATTCTGGTGCAGCAGATACAAAGGTCTGAACGCATTTCACTTGTCTGTCTCCTATGTCCCATCCTATCCTTCCTGTAGTTATTCATCATCACTTCTAGTTAATTGTGTTGGATCTGCTTCACCATCAAGATCATTAACAGTAAAATTCTACTGTCAAGGGAGAGGGTGGTTTGGAAGATAGGTAGCACAAGAGAAAAACTAGCTCTTAGGTTTTTAAAGAATAAATGTGATATAGATCAAGAGAGCCACTATGTCCATGTATCAGGCTGCTGAATTTTTATTTTTATTTTTTTTTTAATTTACAAACACAGCTAGTGCCATTATATATGCTTCACTGTACTCTAAAGGTATTTTCTCTCTGGGGTATACTGAAATGTTCCACAGAAAGCCTCCCTCTTATGGCTACAAAAGCAAAACAGGAGATGAAGGTACTCTTGATGCCCAGGGCTCTGTGGAATGGGTGAATTTTCTTTTACTTCTATCTCAAGGAAAATCCTTTAATGACTTCAATGTCTTTGTTAACATTTTAATGCCCTCTTGTCTGTTTGACTCCCGATTTCCTCCAGCAATATGAGGGAATGCTTCTGCCTCTGGAAACCATATTAGTCTCATAAGAGACATGATTCTCTGCTCTTTATACATTATTTCACCTGGGAGGAATCTCACATTTGTCCTGATTTTCATCCACTCTGATGTGATTTCCTTCTTAGGGATGTATCCCTGACCTCCTCCAATCATTTTGCTTGACAAAGAACTATGGTAAAACAGAGGCATTGGATAATATAATGGCATTTCTTCACTAGCACTATCAGGATCAGAATTTTATGTCACGTGACAAATAATGTACTCGTCCTCTATTCTGTTCTTGACGTTTAAAGTCTGAATAAAGTAAGATCTGAACAAGTAAAAACCACCAACAATATTCATTAACAGCCTTCAGTGACTAATTTGCAAGACTTTTCCATTCTGTAGAATGGAGAGAAACTATGATGTGTCACTACTGTACATATGTTCATAATAATTGAGCACGGAACTCTGTCAAAAGCATTGAAATATCTTTAGAGTGAAGTTTTCTACACTTAATCAAGTTAGGAGGGAGAATGCTGGAATATAAAACTCCTTTGATTAATTATTTCCATTTAATCTTAGAGGAAAGAATGGAGCCAGCATCTCTTGGTTAAAGAGACTTGAAAAAAAAAAAAATCTGCCCCTGACAATGCTTAGACTTTGTCCTTGACCTTAGTATTTGTGATAATACCACAAAGGTCATGGTCACTTTAATCATGCATGCCAAAAATTTCAGAGTGTGGAAGTCCACAGACTTCCTCCCCCAGGAAACATTTAATAGTTACCTGACACTTGGTCTACTCTGGTTCATTGCAAAGCAAATGCATTCTCTTCAAAAAGTAATTTTATGAGTCCCTGGAGAAAATACGTCTCTGATAGCCATGCTAGTGCAGAAGCCAGAAAGCAGCTAACTCCATCCAAGAAAGGGATCAGGTTATCCTAACCCTCTATTTAATTTGAAGATGGAATTTTAACAAGTGCTCCTGGGAGTTCCCTCCAGCACAACAATGAACAAGAAAGATTGCCAAGGCAGACCAGTGTATAAACACTCAGGCTCAGAACAAAGCACAGACTGTTATGCAAACCACACAGCAAGGGCAAAAGTAGATTATTAAAAATCAATTTCTCCCTGGGGTCCCCTAACTTCCACCCAGGTACTTCTTCCAAAGTATTTCCAGATCACTGGGAAACTGTCTGATGCTGAGCATGAGATACAATTAGAACTTTCCACTGCCACTACCAAAGGAGTTTCTGATTATTCTGGTGTAATAGATGTCAGCTTCTACAATTCTATATAGAAAAAGTCCATCAGAGAGCACATGTCTACATGTTTAGTGAGTTGTATGCGTTTATTCTAGTCCAACTAAACTTCCCTCAAATTACAATCTGGGTTTGAAACCATAGGGTTTCTGAATTAATTACAACTGGAAAAGCTGCAGCATTAAAAGAAGAGGGATCACAGAAACAATGAGATATCTTCCCTCTGACCCTGAAGCCCTGCATTTTTGCTGTGGCATATGGCAACTGAGAAACACAGCCTGAAGGTTGTTTTCAAAATCTGTGCATACAGAACTACCATCTAATTCCACAAGCTACTAC
This sequence comes from Phylloscopus whistleri, assembly GCA_017589585.1. Taxonomy (NCBI): domain Eukaryota; kingdom Metazoa; phylum Chordata; class Aves; order Passeriformes; family Phylloscopidae; genus Phylloscopus; species Phylloscopus whistleri. The sequence continues at coordinate 976,024 of JADMLD010001001.1, read as the reverse complement.
CCTAAGTGTCAGAGACAGCTCGTGAAACCTACTCAGGCAATGGCTTCTCCTCTGGGTACAGGTAAATGAGGGTGGGTATATGGTATGGGCCAGAAAAAAGATAAGGTATCTGACTTAATGCTCCCATTCCAGCTGGCATCTCTATAACTGAGTAGGAGAGAACTGTACCTGTTTTGGCATGATCCCTGGGACGCTGTCCTTGGCATGTTCAGGGATGTAGAGTAATTTCAGGTGCTCATCATCAGAAAGAGATTGTAAGATGGCAGTCACCTTCCTGGCGAGTTCTTCCTCTGTATGAATCCTTCTATAATTGTCTTTGTTGATATTCTTTGTGAGGTTGGATGCTATAACAGTCCCAATGTCCACAAAGGCATAATTATCTGCCACAAGCTTGCCTACAGTTTGTAGTATCTGTGGCACCTGGGCACGCAGGTTGGCAATGTGCTGAGCTATAGCCATGGCTTCACTGGCCTGGATGGTGATGTGTGGCTCCACCCCAGACACACTCCATACTTTTCCAGTGACTGGGCTGAGCACCACTTGGCTGGGGATGGAGGCATATAGGGAACTGTTACCAACACGATAAATGCCCACTGAGAGGGATCCCCCAACTGTGGGCTCACCAATAACTGTGGCCCGGTGTAGATCCTTCATAGAGCGGGTAAAAGCTTCAGCTGCTGAGCCACTCATATGGCTTGTTAGGATGTAGATGTCCTTGAGGGAGCCGTATCTCTTGCCAGTGAGTTGGGGGAGAGTCCATACCTCTGTGCTGCGGGAGGTACTACGATCAAAGACAGTGTAGAGGTGTTTCCGAGGCTCAGGCTCAAAGAAGTAGGAACAAAGTATTGGGATGGCAGTTGAGTAGCCACCTGTGTTGTACCTCATGTCAATAATCATGGCATCCGTGTCCACCAGCTTGTTCCATACCATCTGCAACAGCTGTGGCCCAATGGCCTTCACTGTTTCTGCCTCAGCCATCATATCAAAGCGAAGGTAACCCAGGTTCCCTGGCAATACCTCAATTTTGAAGAGTGCCTCAATGATGTAGCTTAGCTCTTCAGGGCTGGGAATCATATTGGGAAGCTGCTCTTCTGGTGTTGGTTCCACATGGCTGTGGAAGACGTGAAGCCGATGGTCTCCAGAGGCCTCCTGCAAGTCACTGGTGAGCTGTGAAGCCAAAGTCTCAGAGTCTATAGCTGATCGATAACCTCCTTGGGCCCGTTTGGTGCTGAGCATAGCACTGACCTTACCAGCCACTTCCGGGATGGCATAGTGAGCCTCTAGGAGTTGCCCTGTACCCTCCAGAAGTACTCCCATGTTCTTGTGGAAAGCTAGCACTTCTTCAGCCTTCTCCAGTGCATCCTCAGCCAACACTATGGCATCAGGAACAACTCCTCCACCCATCCAGCTTTCCCCATGGTTGTCAATGAATGTGATAACAGGAACCGTGACAGTCAGGCCACGGGTTATTCCTGGCCCAGGTTGCAGCAGAGGGAAGGTACGGGTGTGTGAGAGGCTTCCTGCTGTGATCTCACCAATCAATGTGGCACGGCCCAGGGACTGCATGAGGTAAGCAAACTCCTCAGCAGCTGTAGCAGTGTGGTGGCTGGTGAGCAGGTAGATGCCACGCTTAGCCCCATAGGACTGGCCCAGCAATTCTGCCTGGCTGTTGTGCTCCTGTGTATGGTTGGTGCATCTGTCATAAGTTGTGAAGAGATGGACAGGACCAGCAGCAGGGTCTTGAAAATAGGAGAGTAGCACAGGCACAGCAGAGGAGGAAGGGCCTCCAGGGTTGTAACGTAGGTCCATGATCAAGTTCTCAGTATTTTGAAGGGGCTCCCACACTTTACGTACAATGTAAGGCCCCAGCTTCACAAGCACAGAGGCATCTGCAAACTCATCAAAGCGCATGTAGCCAACATTACCTGGCAACACTGACACCTTGAAGACAGTATCCACCAAGGCATGCAGCAGCTCCTCATTGTCAGGTAAGTCAGCTGCCATTCCAACTGGCTTCTCAGCTGGGGGATCAGCAACTTCACCTGGCATCATTACTCGGACCATCAGGCGAGGGTCTTCAGATAAGGCCTGCAACTCAGTATTGAGTTTGGTGGCCAAGTCCTCAGATGACTGCACAGAAGAGAAGTCAGAGGTGGCAAGGTGCCGCAGTAACGCAGGCACTCTCTCTACTAAGCTGTAATAGTCCTTTAATACGTTTTTGAGGTGGCTAATGGTGCCAGGCACCACTCTGCGCACTGCCAGGATGTCCAAGGATTTCTGCAAGGCTTGCTCTGCCTCAGTAGCCACGCATGGCATCACCCCACTCACTTCCCAGCTCTGTCCACCCCCACTCAAGGGGCTCACAGATCGTGACACCGGAACCATCATATAGAAATTGGAAGGACCAATACGCAGCTTCTGGATGTCCAGTGAACCCCCAGCTGTCTTCTCTCCAACAGTGATAGCTCTGTTCATGTGCTTGAGGATATAGGCCACATCTTCAGCCACTCCTGTGGTGTGATGGCTGATCAGAACAATGACATCCTTGTCTTTGCCATACCGCTCTCCCAACACCTTTGGCAGTGTCCATATCTCTGTGGTGGTGTTGGAGGGACGATTGTATACAGTCTCAACATGCAGCCTCTTGTCTTGTTCATGCAAGTATGAGATGATGAAGGGGAGGCCAGAAATCTGTCCCCCAGTGCTGTGACGAAGATCTATCACCAGGGCAGATGTCTCTACCAGGGTCTTCCAGACCTTGTCCACCAGAAAAGCTCCAACTTTCTGCACAACTTCCTCTCCTATGATATAATCAATCCTCAGGTATCCAACATTGCCCTCCAGCTTGTCAAACATGATCACATGTTCAATAAGACTCAGGAGTTGCTCACGGGTAGGGGAACCCTCAGCCTCTTGTTTGGGAACTGCATGTGGTAATGGCTCATAGGAAATCACCAGTCTTGGGTCATTCAGAGCACCCTGCACTCCAGCTGTCAAGACGCTGGCCAGCATTTTTGGATCTGAGATGTCCAGGATCTCTCCGCTCTTGATTGCTTGTTCAATGGCTTCTTGCATTCCCACTAGGTTTTCAGGATAGCAGTAATTGTCCAGAAGGACTTTAGCCATGTCCAGCACTAGAGTTGGCTGAAAGATTTCCTCAGCAGGTATGCTGCACACGATCAGTGCTGAAAACAGCAAGAAATGTGTCCTGATCATTTTGTCTTTGTATGGAAGAGAAAAGAAGTCAGATGCTCTTATTGATCAAGATGAACATAGCTCTCCAATGACTCTGAATCGCACTGAAAAATCCCTGTGTTGCATCCAGGTGCACTGAACAGATCTTTTATCTGCGTTAAACCTTTAATCTCATTAAAATGGAGTGCATCATCCAAAGTGCACCAATAGATGAAGTTCAGCTCCTTACTACTTCACAGGCTTCTTATGAAACAGTAATAAACTTCAATCATCATGGAAGATCTTTCTAGCAGTTAATTGTTTCCAAAAGGTAATGCATTGCCTGTTGCAAACTGGTCCTGGCTTATCCTGAAAGTGCATTGCTTAAATGCAATACTGATTTTAACCACAGTTAGAACAGCAATCATCCTGGCTTTTACCATTATTTATGAAGTGCTTATATGAGGAGATTCTTCAGTGACTAAGTTGTATCAATATTTAATATTCTTTCAAAAGTTGTTGACAATACATTGTCTTTGGTGTTTTTTAGTCTGAGCTGCAAAGGACTGTTCTTACATTCCATGACTAAGGGCTCCAAACAAGGAACTCCAGACTGTTAGCACAGCTCATAAAATCCAAGGTAATGACAGCCTTTTAATTTCTGTGCTGAGAATTGCCAGCATTTTAAACAGGACTTTGAAACACATTTGCTTCAACATAATACAGCTAAATCTGAGATGACTTTAATCTTCACAATTTGCACTCAATTAGGATTTACTTGTAATACTGTTGGGTAACATATGGTCATGTCTGATGACAGCTCCCAGCCAATAGACTTCAGGCTCAACATACCAAAATAGAATGTGGGGGGGTTGTTTTCTTCTGCCCACAATGTATTTGAGACCCTACTGTATTAAGAGTTTGAAAGAGGATCAGAATATGCAGGATGCAGGCTGTACCCACTCTGAGCTCCAGTATGACATGCCAAAGATATACAAGAACAGCCTCCTGACTTCAAGTTTGGAATGAATTGCTACCCCAGCCCTTCTGATTGCTGGAGGTAGCTACAAGAATAGAGTCTGAAATCTGGGAAGAGCACATTATTGTACTCCTGTCAAAATGCTGCTGCATGTAGAGGGAAGAGTCTAAAGATGGTCTAAGCCTGTCTGGATGCACTCTGTTGGTGTCACGTGTCCTGAATGAAGCCTGCCACTCACGACTTTCAACTTACTGTGCAAAGGGTGTTACAGATGTTATATACAAGGTGCTAACAGTCACCTCACCTTACTCAGAATGTATCAGACATAGATGAATTGCCATGAAGACAATAGTCAGAAATGAGACAAGAACAGACAGCAAATGAGTATTTTTAATCGGTGTGCCAGATATCAGCTGTGCCTTCCATACCTAAATGAGGACTATCTATCTCTGCTAAACTCTTTACAAGACAATTTTTCTGTAGCATTTAAGGAAGTACTTCCACATCTGAACAATATTCTTTTCCAGTGAGGCCTTATCTAGAGGTTAACAATCACAAAATGGCACTTTCCTGCCTGTGATTGTTATATAATAATAAGATTAGGAAAAAAACTTTTCTCTATTTTCCTGACATTTATTTTGCCTTTTATCACAGTCTACAAAGATTTTCATATCAGAAGTGCTGGAAACTGTAGCTGAGCTTCTTATGAAGCAAAGATACTGAGAAATATATATGGGATTGTGATTAGATAAGGCAAAACCCCACTGGTTAAATTGTTTCTCAAGTTATGCACATTCCTTTTCATGTACTTTATCATTGCCACATACAAACAAAACCAACTGCACAATGTAAATGTAAAATTTATGATTTTTTCCAACACACAGAATTTAAAATGCTAGGATGGTGGAAAAAGCTATTTTTCCTTACTGGATCTGTTCAGTAATCTATTTCTATTGAAATTCAATATGAATATTCAGTATGTATTTCTGAATTCAATATGAGATGTAACATTCACTGCTACCTTGCTAATTCTTTATAGATGGCGTTAGAAGGCAAGAATCCTTTCTGTGTAGTGTGAATTCCTTAAGATTTGGAGAATGACTATTTGCTTACTCATTTCGAGGCACACGTAGCTTAAATTTTTATCAAATATGCTGCTTAATGCAAGTCTGTTCATTGAACTCTGAATAACCAGATCCAAAATATAACTCTACCATCTATTCTAATTTATAATATAACTCAAGCCAAATTCTTATTTTGATTTTAGTTTTGAGCAGACCTAAATAGCTAAGGCCTAGTTTTAGATTTTATAACTCATAAAACTTTATGATCCTTTAAAATCTGTCCACAAGTATTTCATTTTCTGACTTCCTGTGGGTATGAAATTCCCACATACTCCAAAAAGAGGTATTTTTTTATCTGTCCCAGACTAGTCTGCATGCAGAGTCTACATTACTCAGATCACATGCTAAAAATCTTACACAGGCACACGATTAAATGTTTTTCTGCATATTATTTACTTTCTATATTCTGCTCCAATATTCCCCAGTTCTCACGTGCAGCTGATCCCACCATTTCCTCATCAGACTCCTCCGGATATTTGGTCACTGACAAGCCGCAGTAGCAGGAGGCTCATCTGAAGGTGGCAGCAAGAGCACCTTTTTCACTGGCAGAGATGCCAACAGGATAAAGGTGAAAGTTGGAATAAACTACTTTTGGTTTTAGTAAAGCCTTCTAATACAGCCATATTTAAAATTATATGTATGAATTAGAATTAATTTAAAGGTGATAGCTGGCTTCCAAATACTGAGAGGCAGAGTTTATTAGCTCAAGCACAGGACAACACTAATGAAATATTTAATGCTTCCAGGACTTCAATAAGTATTTCTAGACAAACCTCCACTGCCTTTTATAGATGTACAAGTCTGGGTCAGTGCTACTTCATAGCTGTCTGTGACAGGCATGACTGGATTGCATAGGTATGGTCTAAGACTGTCTATTCTGTTCTGTTCTTGTACTGTTTGGTACAAAGGAAACCTTGTTCCTGAGCAGGCTTTCTAGGCCCCTGAGAAATAAAAAGAATTAATAATATCACCCTTAGATTCCTTTCTAATTCCCATGCCAAAAGAAGTAATATTAGATTTTTGTCCCAAGATTTTTCGGCTCTTACACTGTATGAACCTGTATAGATTAAAATTAAAGTTGGAAGTTTTCTTTCACATTACTTTAATATTAGAATATTTCCTTTTTATGAAAAGGGAAATAGTATTCTGAGTTGCTTAATGATTACATTTGCAATAAGAAAAACTTAAATCCTTGGTGTTAGATTTTGATTTTCTGTTAATATTCCCTTCCCTTCCCCCTCTTTTTACAGTGATGAAGAAAAAAAAAAAAAAAAGAATGAGAAGATGATTTATATTTTTGATGTAAGATTGAGTGAAGGTAGAAAAGGTGTATTCCCATTTTGAAATCTCTCTAATTTCAGCCAGGAGCAGGTGGAGAGTCATCACAGTTTATGGAGTCCGGATGTGATAAACTGATGTTGACCATCTCCACTGAACAGACGAACTACTATATTCTAGATAAGCAGAAGATTCAGGAGGTCATAAAGAAAATGCATTTCAAATATGCAACCTGACCTAGTTCAGAAATATACTTTTGAACATGCAGTCCCTGAAGAATTGGTATATTACATGTTTGCATTATATTGTCTGTATTCTCTACAGCCTGCATTTTGGATAGATTTACCTGTTTGTTCAGCATGGTACACCAAGCAGAGTTAGCCAATCATAAGTTGTGGGGGTGGGCGGAGCCCCAGTGACTCTGCCTTGGAGGGAAGCATGCTGAGGAGTTAAGAAGAAATTGCGCAACCCCACCCAGACCCAGAGATAACAAAGCTACCTCCAGCTCATGGCGACTCTCCAGGAAGACCCACAAGCACCCTCAGGACCTTATGTAGATCTATTGTAACTGATTGGTTTTGTACCCTTCCCCCCGCCCACCTAGCTCCCTATAAAACCCCCTGAAAAATCGTCCTCACCCAGGGTTTTCTCTCCCCTCGGCTCCCTTCACTGATGTCCCTACAATAAAGCTGCTTCTGCGGAATTCGCCGAGACGAGGCCCTCTCTCTCTCTACACCCGAGGCCGGCTACAGGGGGAAGCGAAGCTTCACAGGAGGCAAAGCTGAAACCACTGAGTGAAATCACTAAGAGCTGAATAGTTGCCTCCTGCTGAGCTCGCTACCCGCCAGCTGAGAGGAGTGCTTTCGACCCCCGAGGGGGTGTCTCAGAGGAGATACTTTCTGGGGTGGCTCGGCTCTCCTTGGGGGTCCAGAGCTACGGACCCCCCTTCACCAGCTGGGGATATTAACAAGTACTGAATATTAAATACTCTATCAAGCCCTCCTGTCCCGGGGTTATATTTGAAACAGTGAGAGGTTCAGTCACCCACAGCAGGCTTTGTTTAGAGGCCATCACAGACGGCTGCCACCAAACCGATGTGATTCCTGCAGATGGTTCAGCTGACTCCCCTCATGACTCGCCCTGGCACTGCTGCCCTCCGTGCTGATGTACAGCCCCTTTAGCTGTGCAGCTGTAAAGGACTGGCTTTCTCCGTGGCTGCTGGGGCAGAAGCTTTGGTTGCCAGCCCGGTGCGAAGGGCCAGGCTGCCAGCATGCTGCTCCCTCAGCCCCTTCAGTGCGCGGGGAGAGTCCAGGCTGCTGTGAGGGCTAATGGCGGGTGTGCCAGGCTCGGGGCAAACCCAACACCTCCGCACGGGGATGAGCACAGCGAGTGCCCTTTGCCAGGGCTACAGTGAAGCGATCCTTCTGTCAGGCTTTCAGCTGAATTATGACTGATGGTCCAGCAGAAGGTTTAAGGAAGATGACAGAGAAGAAATAGGTGCAGCTTCGAAGGACAGCGTGTTTCTGAGGGTGCCAGGAGGCAGAAGCCAGGGAAGACAAGGCAGTGGGCCAGCTTGGAGGCACGGAGAGGGCGAAAGTAGCTGCGGGCAGCCCAGAGCGAGGTGGCAGGAGACAGCTGTATGCTGCGAAGCTTTAGGGTACTGTGGGAAGGACAGTAAGGAAATGTGTGGGAGCGGCAGTGGCGTGGGGAACACGGGGCGCGCAGCAGCGCCGCAGCCCGGAGATGGCATGGGGGGAGCATGGGCCCGCAGACAGCCCCGCCCGGGGTCCCGCACAGCCCGGCCGTGGCACCGAGGCAGCGCTTGGAGAAAGCATTGATGGCTGAGGGCATCAGTAGATGCCAAGGATGGCTCTGAGGCCGCCGGTGGGCTCCAGTGAGGGCCGGGGCGGCGCGGAGCAGGTGTGCGCCTCAGGCAGGCAGAGCGTCCCGCCTGGGAGAAGGAGAGCAGGGCTCCGAGCCCCCTGGGGACTGCCGAGGGATCTGCCCTGTTTCTGACTGCTGAACACACAGCAAATGGTACGCTGGGCAGTTAACACGGGAGAAGGGACCTGGTCCTCACATGCAGTGTTCCGTTAGCTGTTCAGGGCAGACAGAGAGGATGCGGAGCAGTCCTGCAGTCCCAGGACAGGGTCTTGCCTCACTTAATATGCGACAAAAGACATTGCTCACTTACTGTGTTGGCTTTGACAGCTTAGTATGTGTTTCTGCCTATACCTTGCAACTCTTAGCCGTAACAAACCAATTCAGTGCTGCCTGTGAGGAGTTACAGCGAGGTACTGATATTTCTGGGAGTTCACGGGGTGTGGCAATGAGAACCTCCATGGTGCATGGCCACACACCTGCGTGCATTACCTGTGTGGTAAAGGCCAGGCTCTGAGGAGGCTGAAATCACCTCTGCTGGGGGCAGCGTTAACCATGTAGGGCATAGCTGTGTCTGAAACGATGGGAAAACAATTTATTCTGAACATCAGGCATTGTTAATTAAGCGTAATGTTTCTATATTGACGGGATCTTTACAGTATAAAGGCATCTCAGCAGATACTAGCCAAACACCTTCAGATTCCCATAAGGCTATTGCCTCTTCACCTGTAGAAAAGAATAGTGAAAATGGAGACATTTTTGGTTTTAGTGACTGCTGGTACTGTATTGTTAAGTTGCATCAGCTGCTCTTCTGTGTTGGGACATAGCATGGAGGAGTGGGTGAGATCAGAGGACATTGTGTCTGTTGTGTACCCAGACAAGGTGGGAAGCTATGTAAAAATAGCATCAGCTATATCTTCTGACCAGTCTCCACCAGCTTACCACGTTTATCTGTTCAGACTGAAGTGCTATAGGTTAGACTTAAAATTGGCTGTGGAGTCAGCTGGTGACTCTGATGTTACAGGACTGTTACACAGATAGGTAACAGGCCTGAGAAGGAGGACATATATCAGCCTTGTGTTTATGTAAACCAAATAAGTTTTAGTTTTAACTGTGCATCTGCTGAACACTGCACAAGCCCCAACCTGCTCCTCAGAAACAGCAAGCTGCTGGTCAACATTCATAATCCAGTGATGAGAGAGGGGTTTCTCAGTGTCCAGTGGGGCCCAGCTTGAAGCAGGGGCGAGATGCTTACCTGTTCTTCACAGCCTGTGGGCTCTCTAGAAGCATCATGACCACCTGGCTGACTTGTTGCATCCCAAAGCATTTGAAACCTGAGTGATCTCAAACAATTATTCAAAATTAGATGTGTGAAACATAAATCAAGCTGCTAAATGTAAAGCCAAACATCAATTTGACATGCACTTCAGCCATGCTGAAGGTAGCAGCAGCTGTAGTCACTACTGGGTTCTCATTTTTTCTTGACCCTGTTCATTACCCTGTGGAAAGATTCATGTTTCATTTCATCACCATGCCAACGAAAATGTTAAGCCAATGGGCATATGATCGTTAAAGCTGGCTGGAAGCTCAATTGATTTTTTTCACTAAAATATAAGAGCAACTTATAGTCCAGTTTTGTGATGGGATCTGTAGCTCTTCTCTGGAATTCTGATAGCATAGCCAGGAGCTGAGGTGTTGAGCCAAAATATGGTTTGGGATATTTTTTTTCCCAGCCAAATAAAGATCAATGTTTGACTTCAGAATATAAGCCCCCCTCCCAACCCCAATTCTTGAGAATTTCTCTCTGTGAAGGTTTTTTCCCCTTCCCCATTTTTTCATTTAATTATGGACAAAGTCCTGTATTCAGTGAAGTCAAAATATAACTAGGACCTTGTGTTTAGATGACTGGAGGGCACTTAGCTACAATTACATTGACACGAGGGTAAGTCTTCTAATGTGATTACACCAAGTGCATGTTTGGTTGTTTCTGTCACTTAAGAGCAGTTTTGCAAAATGTCAGGAGCTTAGGAGAGACAAACAAAATAGGGAGAGAATACAGGGGGCTCTGGTAGGAGGAAGACATAAGGATGGCTGTAAGATGACAGAAGCCAGCGGTGAAATGATTACTGCTTGTGGAAAACTTAAGAGGTTAATGGCACACAGCTAGGGTTGTATAGAGTTTGCATGGGTCCAGTTCTCAGATCTGATCCAATTGCAGACCAGTTCTAAAGAAAAAGACTATAAATCAGTTCAAGAATTCTAGTGAATCGTGCTTTGTGCTCATGGTTTGTGATCTAACCAGCAGTTCATGATAGAATTACAACTGCCCTGCTCCCACTCACCTGCTGTTTGCTCTGTATTAGGTTAACAATAGTAAATAAACCGTGTATTGGATTTCAAGCTGACCTGTTCATGCCAAATGAATTCGTCTTGCCCACAGGCTGTCCTAATCCAAAACATATGTATTGATTTAAATTCTGTTGCTTCCATATATTAGGGTACTGTTTAGATTTTTGCATCATCAATATTCTTCACCTTTTTGAATGCATAGTTTGTTAAGGCTTTGGTTCAAAAGTTTTCTCAAGTAGATGTGTGCAAGGTGGTGAAGGAGTAGAAGTGAGTTGCATTATGGTGATGTTGTACAGCACTTACACCTACCACCTGCAACCAACAGAAGACAGTTTGTCCTTTTACAGACACAGCTTCCATTAGCATCAAAGGAAGTTTAATTGCAGGAAAGATGGGGTCCTTGTTTAGTGAAAATACAACTGAAGTCAGAAGAATGATAGTATGATAGTATATTTCTCATACAGCAATGTAATAGGACACAGAAGTTTTCCATTTTTCCCAGACTTCTAAGGGATGAAAGAATTTTGTATGTAAAATAGAGTTTCTCCTAAGAAGAAATTTTTAAAAAATCAGAACCTCATGCCAGATGCTGAACAAATTTAGGCCCCTATATAAGCAGCTCAGGGCTAATTCAAAAGTGCTGAGCTCTGCCAACCCCCACTGCTCTTAGGATACAGCTTCTAAGGCTGGACATCATTTGACTGCATGTTCTTGCAAAGAAATACTAAGAATATGCAGTAGGTCAAAGTGGCTCCTTATCTTTGTGCGGCGATAAGGGCTGCTGCTCCTCCTAGGAAACAGTGTCTTAGAAGCGGAAGGCTGCACTTCTTATCATTCAAGTATGTGCCATAAAGGGGTAAAAATAGGGACGTTGAGGATAAGAAAGCTGAAACTAAGGCACCTGCTACCCACAGAAGGAAACTTGGGAATGAAATAAGTGAGAGTCTCTTCTGTTTTGAATACTGCAAATCTTCACTTACAGGAACAAATAATTTGCCTGTAAAAGCCTCTGAGATTGCTGATATGAGAAAAGGCTTCCTGGCTTTAGATTCCTGACTTTATCATGCAGACAACATTCCATTTACTGAGTTTTACCTTGTTGAAAATGCCAGAGTTGACTAAGAGAATTAGATTTCAAGAGCTGTTAAACATTTGCAGGACATCCTAAACCCCCATTGAAAATCCTCTAGTTTGTGACCTAAATACAGTCGATTAAAGAGAAAGTTTGAAATAAGGCATTGACATTGTATCACTGTCACCAGATAATGCATAGTTCATTCAATCTCACAATATTTTATTCCAGTATTCACTTTGCCATGATATATAACGCAGGCTATTTACAATGATTGCCATTCTTTAAATGCCAATTTTCCCTTAAAACAAACAGGAACAACAACCAGCCCCATACCCTGCTCCAAACTGTGTTTGCAGTGGTCTTCATTTGCATCAGTATTGTACAGATTTACACAGGACAGAAAAAGGGGATGTTCCTATTCTTAGAGATTCTGTCTTGTTTACTACCTGCAGCCACATTCTGCCACTTTCATCCCTTCATAGTTATATATCAAAGTGGGCACACCAGCATCGTCCTTATAAAGAATGGAGATGGAATCCAGTTTGGTTGGAACACAACAGGCCTTCGAGGCTTTTTTGGGATTTTGGAGATGCACCAGAGTTTGGACAATCGCATGTTTAGTTGGGGTGACGTTATCTGTCAGAGGGAAGAAGCAACCTCCTTTACACTCAAAAGCCTCATAATCTTTTGGTGCAATGATCCAGGAATCCCAGCCAATCTCTTCAAAGTTCACATGGAGGGAAGTTCTCCTGCAGTGGTTGGCTCCAACGCTTCTCTTGCTTCTGGAGGAATGCAGGTGGGATCCAGTGATGGCCTTTTCCTCTCCCTGCTGTTCCTCTTCAGATGAAGTGTTGTTCTTCCCTAGTTTCTTGAGCACACTTTCTTGTTCATGAACAATCATCTCACGGAGCTCCACTTTGGTCTCTTTTGTCCCGTTGCTGCGATCATTGGAGAACACTATTAACAGGGGCAGATTTTTAGTGTCAGGGGTAACACTGACATCCAGCTTCCCACAAGTAAAACCACTCAGAGCTTTAGTCTCTATAACAACCTCTAGCTTATTTTTAGTCTCCAGTTTGTCTGCTCTAACCCATCTTTTCACAGCGCTGGACACTTCAAACATCTTCCAACCACATTCCTGGATATTGTGGGAGACAAGGGAAGATTTGGTACTTTCTGGGTTTTCCCAGTGGCCATCATCTAGAACATCATAAATTACCATGTTGCCTTCCAGCCTAGAGAGAGACCCAACTTCCCTGTGACAGGAGATATAAATTCTCAGTTCAGCTCTGGTGATTTCCTCATATTGTGGAATAGAGATGTTGAAGAACAAAATGTGTTTCTGAAATGGGTTTTCTTCTGGTGAATCTAAAGAAATAACATCTGCAATAGGAAATTAAAACATGCGGTTACAGTGCTTCTGACTGTCCAAGTAACTTGATTTTAAAAGACTCTGGATATATTTTGGGGATAAAATAAGAGCATGGTAACATAGCATTAAAAAAAAAAAATCCTGTCTTCTGGCCAAGTTTCAAGGGCAGAGAGTGAAAAGAGGAAATGGAAGTCCCAGGTGTTGATAGTATTTTACTGTGATTGCATAGCCACGTGAGTGTATGGACGGAAGCATAAAGAGGCTGCCTAGAACAAACTATGGATGATGCTGGGCAATATTAAGTACATAAATAAGGCATGTGCATAGTTTTCAGATTTAGGAATTTGCTAAAGATATTTTTACACAAAGTATTTGTAAAAAATCCCAGTGATTTCCTACTCTTATAATTATGCATGGGATGAACTGCTCTAATATACGTATTTTAACTGTCTTGAAGAACTGGCTATGCTGAGGCTTTTTTTGTTGTCTTCAGATAAGTTTGAAAGCAGCTTAGACTGCGAGTTTGGGGAAATGGAAAAGTTTCTAAAATCCTGAATTGAAGCTCCAGTGTCTATCTGAACTGGGACTTGGTGATAAACAGCCTTTCATGCCTAGGTCCCAGAGTGTTCCTGTGAGTTTGTGTGGATTTGTTCACGTTTGTATGTTGTCTCCAAATCTCTGTTCAGTACCAGCAACTCTGCCTTGGGAGGGGCAGATATTTGGCTAGAAGATGAGATTGGTAGTGTTCAAAAGTCATCCCCAATGTCTATTTAATGCTCAATGTAGACTAACTGTTAATCATGACAGGATTTTAGGGCAATTTTAATTGGCTGTTGCTGTTTTTTTCAGATCATTTACCCTCTAAAGTAGTCAGAGGGGAGAGTGAGATATGGAAACTATAATCTAAGTCCTATTGTTGAGATTTCTTTCTATTTCAGAACTAGGGACACTAATTTGGGAATCTGGAGTTTTCTGTAGTGCTGTTACCTGTGTATGTCTATTGTTCAAATGAACAAAAACTTCATTTCTCCCTGTTTCATTTTTATAACAAGGAATGCACTTACTTCTAACTGTTTTACTGCCTGATGGATCTTTGAAAAGTCTATTTAATGTTACGTAGACAGGGATCTTGAGTTTTTTTCTGTTGATATAAGTATGACTAACCATTTCCATGTAATTTTCTGTCCAACCCAGAATTTTGGAGGAGCAATGCTGTTCCTTTCTTGGATCCAGTGGCAAATTTCTCAGTTGGTTCCTGTAGTTTTTAAATACGTACAGATCCCACCAGAAAGAAAAGCTCTCTAGCATCAGTCTCAATTATGGGTGATCAAAAGTTTGCATACTAATATAAAAACTCACTTTCAAATATTGAGAAACATGCTTCATGTAAACCTTGTTATTTGATGCATCATCTTAGTTCAAGCATTTGAGAAGTGAATATTGTAAAGTGAAAATATCAAAGAAGAAAACTAAAGAAAGCTGCATTTTTTAAAGATTGAGAGAAACTGTAGAGTAAGAATACAATCCAAAATTTTAATGTTTCATTTCTAAAGAATCTGTGGAAGTTAGGATCCCAGTTTCTTCTGAATTTCAAAAGAATCTGACTATTTACTATTCATGTACTTCTTTAAAAATTGTAGTCCACATATTGAGGACTTTTCCTACCTTCAGTACTGAAGCTCCTTACAATATTGGATGCCGGGATGGAGGACTTGTCTGCAGCATATCTGTTGTATAAATCAATCATGAACTGTGGTGGTTCTTCTTTGGTCTTCACTTGTGAGGGGACTCTTGACAAATTCAAGCTCCTTAGTAAATCCATCTTCATATTCTCCAAGAAAGATTTAAAGTTGAAATGTGTCTCATCTTCTATTTCCCCAGGATCATGAAAGTGTGCATCAGACTTTCCCATAGCTGATAGCCTGCCCCAGTCTTCCAAAGGCTTGCCTCTTGTCAAACAAGCAATGATGTTGAAAACAGACAGTGCAGCTAATACTCCAAAACAACGCATTTCTTCTATATTTACTTTCTGGTGGAGAGACAAGAGGACAAGGGTGTTTTAGCTGATTGCCAGTCTTGTTTCCATACAGACAGAGGAAAGAAGATGTAAGGCAAACAACTGGAATGCCCTTTGCAAATCACTTTCTTGTGTTCTTTTTGCAGTCTGCTTCAAACCCCAGCCCCTTGTCAGTTGTCAAGCAGATTGGTCGTACACTTGTCCTTATCAGAGTCATTGATGCCATTCTTCAGCTTCTGTTATCTAGCAAAGCTCTTAGTTAATGAAGATTCTGTAAACATCTGACAAACACATGTGGCTGGTGGGAAGGACATTGTATATTGTAAAGAATCCACATTTCACTTTAGGGTCATCTTTGCTTAATTACATTCTTCTATCATTTCCTTGCCAACACAGAGAAGTTTTCTTAGGGACGCAGAAGTTTACACTGTTTTCAGCAAAACTAGAAAATACATATCTAGAACAAAATCACTCTATTAGTTATTAGCAAATAACATCTCACAAATCTTTTATAAAATCCCTTCACATACAATCAGAAAATGCCCATTAGTTTGATGGAGACCTGTGATTCTGCAAGACATGATCTCATGACATTACAAACAACCTTAAAACTTCTTTCCATTTATCAGCCAAGGGCTATTGTTTGTACACAGTGAAATATCTGTTTTGTGTCAAGTTTGCTTCATGTTGTTTGCCGGCTTGTCCATTTTCAATTTGATTCCTTTGGGGTATGGGAATTTAGGCTTGTTTTTATAGTATCTTATGTAATATATTTCATAGATTCATGGTGGTCAATCCAGTCCAAGGACAACCAGTCATTTTTACAGCAAGCTCAAAATGAAGACAGAACTAGGCCTTCCAAGGCCACATGGAAAGTAAAAAGTCCTTTTGAAGATACAGGAGATTATCTCTGAAGATATTGTGTGCATGAGAAGAATAGGCCAAGGCAAATGAATTTCTCATGATGCAGAAGAAAAACCAGGTTTATTTATCCTAATGAATGTATTATGATTTAATCTAATGATACATAATTGCTTTTTCTGTACTATTAATGCATAGTTTTTTCCAAGAACAAGTCAATTCATACTGTAGATGTGACAAAAAATCTGAAGAGTGTTATGAGCTTTTACATTAATAAAAATCTCATTGCAAACATGTGGTTAAGATTTTGCCTTTTTTGGCCATTCCTCTCGTTTTTTAGCAGTGGATACGCAGCATTTAAAGTGATGCGAGACTTCTGCAATGCTTGCTTATTATTGTCTGTTCAAGTGATAACTCGGATCCAAGATCCTGGTAAATTATGTTCCTATGACATGAAGTCAAAAAGGATTGCTTGACATTGATCCTGGTCTCCTGCATAGCAAGACTTTTATTTACTCAGGGTCTTTGTGTTTCCCACCTACATGCAGGCTCCAATTGCTTGTGTTTGGCTAAACATAACTTTTTAAGTACCAACAGACTTTATCTGAACATGTCAAAGAATCAAAAATTTCTTCAATTTTTGTAGCTAAAAGATTATCAGCTACCGCCAGAAAACCCTTCATGCCACATTCATTATTTCATTGCACTTGACTTTACCTTCTAGGCAGGAATTCTTGTAACTTTCTGGCTAGTTCAAGGAGTCCCATAGCACTGACATTTTCTCCCTATCAAAGTGCTTGCATTGTAATCAAGCTACTTCTCAGTTTTCTTTCTGATAAACAGATTGTTCTTTTTAGTAACAAAAGTAATTTCCTTTCCCTGTTTTGGTTTCTTTCTTTTTTTGTGTCTCTTTCAGAATTTGAATGTCTTCTTGAAAAGGTGAACCCTAGGGCTATACCTAGTTTTCTAGAGGCAGTCCACCAGTGCCACATGCAGAAATAAAATATCCTTTCTTTATGTGGTTCACTGCTCCACTGTGTATCTTTCCAAAGCTTTCACTGGCTGCCATTACATAGCATCATGCTGGATGCTCAAACTGCATCACAAATCCATGACAGCCACAAAATTTTTTGCTAAGTTATGACTTTCAAGGGTGCAGTCTTGTACTCAGTCAGAGCAACCTCCATTCCTTGTGCTTAGTTCTGGTACCTGAAGTTCTGTATCTGTCTACTTTAAAATTAATTTTAATTACATAAAGTGCTGCTAGATCAAGCGATCTATATAAATATCTCTCTCCTCCTGCAAATGCTGTGGGGGTTGCTATATACAGACTCTAAGTTCATACATAAAGGTGTCAAATACTGTCAGGCCAAGTGTCAGCTTTGCAGAAACTTTACAATGAACAGTTTAACTCAGTGGAAATTCCTTTTGAAAGCTCTTCTTTGAGGTTTGGCAGTGAGACAGATTTTAATTAATGTGATACACAAACACATTAATATTGTCCAGTGGTTTATTTTAATTATGCAGCCTTGTGCAAGTGAATTGAATACTCCACAAAAACCTAGGTACATTCTAGCTGTTGCTGTTACCTCTGGCAATTAAACAGCGACCTGAAAGAATGAAATTGTATTTGTTTTAGGAAAAAAGGGTTTTAACACTTTGCTGGCTAGTATCAGCTGTTTTCATGTTTTATCTGTCTTTACTCATACCATTTTCTTTTAGGATTAGTTAGTGGAATTATCTTGACCTGTGTTTATCACTAGTAACTTTCTCTAGAAACTCAAGCATTGAGCAGAATGGTTTACAGGATTTTCAAAGAAATAAAAAAGATATGTTGAACCAAGACAGTGAGGGTATCAGCGTCCTCTGGCAGCAGCTGTCTGCATTTGTGCCATTTCAAATGCAAAGTTTCTCTTTCCAGAGGAAGATTAGACATCCAAGTTCCAAAGATCCAGAAAGGAGTTACTTAAACCACTAAAAGTGGTAGAAAGCCTTTTTTTGCACAGAAGAACTGACCAGTACAGCTAAACTCCAAATGAAATAACCTTTACTAATAAGAGATGTGTATGACTTATGTAGAAAGGGTATGTTTTGAGAGCAATCGCACTTATAGGTATAATATATATAGTTTTGCCAACAGAAATTTAAATGCAGTCTTAACCTCTTAGAGTTTTGTAGGGGTCCTTATGAGTGTAGTAGTAGCATTTTTCCTTCTGTCCTATAGGTCTTAGATCACAGTATGGTATCTCTTGCCGTAATAGCTTGCATCAGAACATCTTGGAAAGAGTGTTTTTATCAAAGGACTAATTCAAGACATAGCAAATATTCCTTAAGGGAAACAAAATGCTATAGATGAGAACATAAGCACACTAAGTTAATATGTCAGGCTGTTCAGAGCTAGTGATAAATAGTAGTAAGACTAGACCTACATAAAATGTCGATTTGCATAAAAGCAGAAATAACATGGATTTAAGATGATTTGAAAAACATTATGATTATAGCTGTTCTGTAGGAATGATGACTTTCTGACAACTTTTAAATTTTTCTTTATACATTAGTATTACCCTGTCAATTGTAGTTGACTTTCTCATGATTTATAAAAATACAAGATTGTAAATTTTTTAAGGGAGATCTCTAAAAGCAACACTGTACAAAGGTTTTTCCCAATAGTTCCAGTGTAAATTACTGTAGTAATTTACAAAGTGCAAAAGTACTGTGGGAGAAGAACTGCAAACTTGATCAGTGGTCTTTTGTCAGGCATAGCTGGCAGTCACTACAGGGCACCATAGAACTATTCACTTCTTAGTAAGAGCTTTCTAGGAGGAATTAACAAGAACTGCTGTGAGAGTAATCTTGCAAAACCTCCCATGCATGCTGAATCTTGCTTTTATGCACATTAGCAGGAAGTACCACATTTACACACCTCTGTTGTCTGAGAATCTGCACCACCTGAGCATAGGAAATTGGTGGCAGAAGATACCTAGAACCTTAGTAGGATAGGAGCCTTCCAGTTACTTACTCATCAGAAGGAAGTGCATGTAGTATCCTTCCTTTAAACAAAGCAATTCTTAATAGGATAAGGTAGTGCCTGCCTAAGGTTAGACTGTTTCTTGAGGAGGAAGCACTCTGTATCTCATAATCTGTGCTACCTTAAGGACTTCAGATGTTTCTTCCACTCTTGGTCTCTTTGTGCTATTGTACAGCCGGTGGGTGAAAATGAAGTACGGCCCAAGTGTGTCCTAGAACACGGGGACGCTAAGAGGATTGACAGACACCATGATGGGAACACCAGCTCTTAAAAGACTGCTGCAGTTAAAAGGCTACCATAAATGTATCAACAGGGGATTGTGTAGGAGTTAGAGGGATGCAGAGACTTTATTTCTATAAAGACTTCCAATGGAGCCACTGCCAAATGTTTCTCATTTTGATGTTCATTGTTTGAAAAGAAAGTTAATGAAAGTTCTGGAAAGAGTTCAGAAGAGAGCTGTGAGAAATTGTTTTAAGGCTTAGAATAAGAAATCAATCTATTTAAATCTTAGCCAAAATGTAACTTGACCCTACTCTGTATACTAAAAATACACAGTGAAAGTATTTTGGATAATAGATAAAAGGGATCTAATGAAATAGGTTACAGTAAGATCCATTGAATTGAAGCTAAATCTCATCAAATTCAGTCTAGGATTAAGCCACTGCATATGAACAAAGAGCACTAACTTTTGGAACAACTACTTGTAGTCCAGTAGAGATATTCTATCACATGAAATCTTTAAAGACAAATTTATGCATGTTTTTCAAAGATATTCCCAAGCTTAAAACAGAAGTTCCATAATGCATGGTGCAGAAACTGCTGAGCAAGGTTCTTTGATCTGTGCTATGCAGGAGGTCGGTCTGGATGATCATAGTATTTCCTTCTGTCTTTAATCTATTGAAGCGCATTATGACAAGCTTAACATGTATTTACAAGTTTCCATCTAATTAACAGAATGCAGGAGAGAGCACTTATGGAAAGACAATCAAATATTTTTAGATACTACTGTACCTTTAATTTATTAGCTTTTGTTAAAAGCATGTAACAATCTAGAGGATATAAAGCATAATTTACAAAAATATAAATCTTGGTTATTTTATTTTTAGTATTTCAACATATTACTATATTGTATGTGTTATTCAGAGAATACGTTTAACAACCTGAAATTATCCAGAAAACCAAAAATGTGGGATATTACATGTCTTTTGTAGAACAAAATATATATTAAGGAAGGGTAACCAAAAATTACTATATTAACATACTGTTTATATGAAAACTTATGCAGTGAACTATACTTGCATCCTGGAGAAAATATACATTTTAAGCCCTTTATTACAGCATTTTTCAGTATAAATATGCATATTAAGTGTATGAGTATTTTAGGCAAAAAAATTTTGATTTGTGTACAAAGGTGATATTCTAAAATAAGCCTGCCTTTGCAAGTTCACTTCCCATCTTCTTGGTTAACCAAAGAGATAAAATAGTCAGAAAATAACATATAAAAACATATTTTAGTCCTTTGATTATGGAAAACTTTACATTTAAATTTCTCTCTAAACACCAGGTATCTTGGCTAGGTGGGTTAGGAAGGTATCTGTAGAAGTACTGAATTCCTGGAAGACGAATATGAAAGACAAATGATGACAGTATGACCTATCCTTGGAGGCGAGCAGGTGCACTGTTTTTAGTCTCTCTGCGTGCTTTCTGTAGAGGAATTGGAGACTTGCATTGGTTCATCAACACAAGTGGATTCATTTCTCCTTTACAACTTCCAGAGCAGTCGGGCAGGATTCGTGGGCCTTGTTAAAGGTGTGTTTGTATGAACTTATCGGCAGGCACAGGTTTCAACTGACATATTTGGATATACCTTTAAAACAACATTTTTGTTCTCATCTAAGAACAGGACACTGAGTGAGCTCATTTTGTCAGGAACGCAGCAGGGTTCTGGGATGCCAGGAATGATTCCTACTGCTTTTACGATGCTCTGAATTGTAGCATGATTTGATGGCCGGACAATCTAGAACAGAGAAGAAAATATTTATAGACTCATTTATAAGCAGTCACTTTCCTAGGTGGGCTTGGTATAAGCAGTCACTTTCCTAGGTGAACTTGGAAAATGACAACAATTATGCAGTTTTTTGTTTCACAATAAAGCAAATATGTCATTGTTTGAGTCACAGGGCCATGCAGCACAGCCAGTCCCTCACACTTCCAGCTTTCCTGAGCTGGATGTATCCAACAGATATTTTGTGTTGCTTAGGCTACCTTCATAAATACCAGAGGAGGGCACTGGTGGCACAGCCAGTGGCCGAAAAGAAATGTCCCTGAATGTACCTGCTACATGCTGGAGGCAGATGTGCAGGAGAAGCCTAAGCTGGGGCAAAGTTCTCAGTTGCTAGATGCTATATTTTGTTTTCTTAACTGCTTGTCTGAATTAGAAAATTTGCTACTGCAAATATTTCCAAAATTACTATCTCTATGTTCCAATAGAATTTTTCCTCATGTATGCTTATCTGGAGTTAGTTACTTTTTCCTGGAGTAATCACTCTCTTTTAAAAGAGCAGAGTACTCCACAAGCAGTGTCCACAGGAGAGAGTTAGTATAGAATAGTCAAACACCCTGACAGAGCCTTTCTGATCATAACTGCATGACAAATAGCTCATATCTGTGGTCTTTGCTCCCCTCTGCCTTCATCACCAGGCTCTTTTTTTTTCTTTTTTTTTTTTTTTTTTTTTTTTTTTTTTTTTTCTTCCATGGCTAGCCTCATACTGGGAGAAGGAAAAAGGTGAGGCTGGAGTAAAGTGTGAAGTGAGGATTCACATCAGCTTTACATCTATAACCTGTTCAGGGTACTGAGCCACAAAAACCATGGTTTTTCATTTCAACATGAGAAGTTAAATAGTCCATGGATAGAACAAAGGAGCTATTTTTAGGATAATTCTGTTTTGAAATACTTGTATTACATGTAACGCATCAGCAAATCAGATTCAAACCTTAACTGCCATTAAGGCTTTCAGATCTTCCTTAACCTAAGCCATAATAAGGAGTAACTGTGAAATCTGTCCTTGACCCTTCAAGACAGCATCTCTATAGCTAAGTCCCAACAAATGACCAATCCTGCACACTGCCTTTCTATAATAAGCATATGTTAGCATAATTAGCAATAGTTTGCTCTCTCTTGCTCTCCATCTTTAGATTTCAAAACTGTCCACAGACAAGCAGCAGTGAGGTGGTCTCAGCTGCTGTGTGAAGTAAAAACCAGTTTTCTACCCACATTGGTCATGTCAGAATATGTGGACAGCAAGAGAGACACAGGAGTTTTTGTGTGTTTAAGCAACAGCAAAGTATAGAAATTCAAAGACTTAGAGCTTTTAGAGTCAAGTTCTTAACTTAGCCCTTATGAAAAACATTCTGAACTGTTCCTATCACCTATGTTATTTTATGCTGTTATTTGAAACAGTCACAGATCACAAAGTGCTACTGAAATGGCATTTATTGCCACCATGCAGTCAATAGCCATCATTGCCCTCACAGCCAGTTACTGACTTACAGGATTCTTGGCTATGAACCTGCAGAAGATCCTACAAGGATCTTCTCCCACTGTGCAGCCTCTAATATCTGCAAGGAACAAAGACATGTGAACAAAGTCTATCTAGACTGAGCAGCTGTCTCCCAAGACAACAACACTGATTATGTTTCTAATGTCTGGAAGTGGATACACTATGCACAAAAATGCTTGGAAAGGAAAATGCTTATGATAGATTGGTACTCTGTATGGAATCTGGCTGCCTGAGCCCTATATCCACAGCAGAGCCAGACAACACACCCATCCCATGTCCAGCCAGGCTCTGAATTTTTCCAGCCCTTCTGGAAACCTGGCATCAGTGTTCAGTGATCATGGGCTTGGCTTCGCATTTGATTTTGTCCCAATGTGCTAAAGTAAAAAGCTTGAAATAATTAGTTGAATGCCCAGTAATAATGGCACTGAGGAAGTGCTAATGTTTTAAATGCTGGCTGCTAAGTTACATACAGCATACCAGGTTCTGTGACATAAAGGACTGGAATTTATTTGGCAAATGCAGCACTGCAGCCAGCCATACATATAACCTAGTCTTTCTCCTCAACAGTTCAGGGAATAAGAAACTCAGCAGAAAAGTAAGTGAATTTACTACGAGAAGATTTGTACCTAAGCTGTTGAGTGTCTGTCTAAATCAAGACTTGCAGTTATTAAAATGGATGTGCAGAATGATGTACTGACACTTAAGAAAAAAAATAAACCTACAACGTGATGATACCCAACATGTCAGGTATGTAATTCTATCTCCACAGTCCTAAAAGGGTACTTTGGAAATAAGGTGTCTGTTGTCCATCATAGGTTGACTGTGTAGAACAAGTCTTTATGAATAGCTTTAATCTGGCCTTTGATACTTTCCTGACTTAGAGCATATGTGAAAGAAAAATTTCTCCCTCAGCAATATTTAGCAATTCTTATGTTCTGAACTGAATCTTCATAAATGCTGGTGTCTTCTCTCTTCCTTTTGAAACAGTCATTAAAAAATGTTACACCTTTGAATCTGCCTCTCTTTTTCCCCCTTTAAAAATACAAAGCTAACAAGTAGTAGACCTCTTTCAGAGCAAACCAAATCAATGAATGTGATTCCAACCCAGAATTCCCAAACCAATGTATCTGTTTTATGAGATTTAGTTTCTCTGTTTTTTTTTTTTTTTTTTAAGTTGGATTTTTGGGCATCAAATTCTAGTGAACGGGAATCCTTATTATATATCAAGTATTTGCTTATATTTCTAGATAAGATATTAAGTAAGTGAGCAATATAAGCTTATTTAACTATTCAAGCTAGAAATGGATTCTTCCTCTTCTGGCCCTACCAGCTTTTGTGTAATGCTGTTTTGCTCACAAGAAGTCAGATGTGTTAAATGCATCTTTTTTGAAGGGTGGGGTAGTTTGGTTGGGGATTTTTTGGGGGGGAGGAGGGGGGGAGGAGTTTATGTTGTTGTGAATGGTGCATTAGAGTGTGAGCCTGTGGCAAAGGATCTGTGTTCCCTGACTGTCTTTTGTTTTGGATAAGTGAAATGGTGATTATGTTGCATGATCAATTTATATTACAACAACCAAGGGAATTTGTGAGTCTGTGCAAGCTTTAATTTTTGATGGAGCATGTATCGATTTATGTACACCTGGTTCAGCATTGGCCAGCTACACAAGAACATGTGCACCCTTCCATGAAGTATGGATTCCCACTGTTCCTAGACTTGAAACTAACCTAGGTATCTACTCTTGCTGAAATTATGCTACTTGTTGCAACACAAACATACATCAATCTCCCTGGATGTAAAGTAGGGCCAATTCCTGTTTCAGAGCCTTGAAATTCTGTGCTGTAAAGCACATCCTTTATTTATGTGCCAAATGACCACATACAAAAATGTCAGTTGAACAAATAATCAGGCCATTTGTAGGCAGAACTGCAAAATAATTACAATTTCCAAACATGCAGGTTATGCAGTGCTTCAGATCTCCCCCTCTGCCATTACTTGAAAGCCTCATAAAATCCTAAAAATTCTTGTCCAGCATAGGATTACCAACCTTTCTACTTCTTGCCATAGAGCAGGGTGGGAGTGAGACAAATGTTTGCCTCTCCACTGGCAAATTTCACACTGCTCCTATAGGAGGAATTCAGTGTGCTTAAATTAGGGTGCTAGAGCCAGTTTTGTGGAATTTCTAGAGACATAAGGTAAATCAACTTTTTTGTTCCAGCAGGATTATCTAGCATATTTAGAATTTAGATACACAAATATCATCTTAATCAGTATTTTGTTTTCAAAAGTGACTGTTTCCTGAAATTAAAAATACCTCAGTGTAACTACTCTTAATTTTTCTTCTAAGGTATTACAAGTGGAATCCAGAAATATGTTGATAGAGTAGCTTGTTTCAGTATTAGTATATAATACTTCATACTTCTGCCACTACAATGGAGTATTTGGATGATTTAATGTGTATAACCATATTTTCATAAGCTAAAAAAGTCATTATGCTATAGTTTCAAGATATGAGATGGAAAATTGTAAGATAAACCAAAGATATTTTTCCTTTTCTTGAGATTGCATTTGAAGAAAATTGGGAATCTTTTTGCACTGTGATGACTAAGTTGATGGAATCAATATTGTTTAAATTCTTTAGGTCAAGGCAACAAAACACAATGAAAAAGGTAAAAATCTAAAGGAAATTCTAACTAAAGAAGCAGTTGGATATGTAGAACCATAGGCCTACTGTTTGCAAGCTGACAAGAATAAAAAGGCATACTACCTTGGGCATTGGAAATTCACATGCACCTGCACAGTAGTAGGCATCAAATGATTTGGGAGATATGATCCATTCATTCCAGCCAATATCAGCAAAGTCAACTTTCATGTATCTTCTTGAACAAATCCTTGGCTCATTCCATTGTTTTCGCCTTGCTTTCTTCATTGTTTTCTCATCAAAATTCAGCACTTGAGACTTTGTAAGTGTTTCTGTATTTTCTTGCCCTTTTCTCCTTCGATCCTTGCGTGAGGCTTTTGGTTTCAAGGATCTGTAGGCATTTTCCCATATGTCATGTTTGTTGTATTTATTGTTGCTATAATCTACTTCTGGCAACTCGTTGTTCTGAATAGAGCTAGCGAGGTACGTATCCCTCCTAACTCGAGTATCAGTAGAAGCATTAGGGGATAGATTTGGGTCCCCATCATTGGGAGGGAATGGATCGTAACGCTGTAGGGTGCCTGCCACACTGTTAGGTTCAGAGATTGCAAGATCATTGGCATAAACTAGAATATAAGGTAAATGGCCGGCAATCTGTTCAGGGAAGCCCTGTTGTTTCTCCCCAGAATCAAGCTCAGCACAGAGAATGAGCTCTCCAGCTCGTTTTGATTCTTTTATGATGTCTGAAATGTCCTTTGCATGCCAAGCCCCTCGCCTTTGAAGAAGTACAGTGATGTTCCCTTTCACTAGTCCGTAGGCAGAATTCTGGTGAATGCTTTGGAAAACTAGGTTGAGCCGTAGGACTGAAGGCAGGTGAAGGAGGCGGCAGGAGGAGTTCTTGGACCGTTTACAAAACACTTCCCGGTGCCGAGGGCGTTTGTCAGCATAGAAGTGAAAAGTGGCAGCAAGGATCATTTCTGAATCCTGCATGGATGTCAGATTGAAGCAGTACAAGGGCTTCTGGGCCAAGAATTCTGCAAGAGAGCAAGGAAAACATGGATATATATCTGAGACAAAAAATGGTAGTCAAATCTTATTTCCATTTAAGTGAATTAACAAATTTTACTTTTCACTTACATCAAATCATTTAGTATAGTGAGCTTGTCATTTCATCTTAAAACTATGGTGAATAAGAGGAGGGAAAAAACATAGCTATTTAAGAGCAATATTACAATAACATTGAGAGTGTCCAACATACTGGGCATTTTTTGTACACATGAGGGATAAAATTCTTTCCAGAGATTTTTAGTTCCAGACTGCCTTTCAGTGTAGGTAGGCAAGAAAAGCAATCTTTGATTGTATTTCATTTATAACAAAGTCAGGCTCAGAGAAGCTGTCAAATTTACCTGAGGCAGAGCTCAGAGAAATACTCTGCTGAAACTAGTACTAGCAGAAACCAGGCTTACAGTTAATATTCAAGATTGTCTAATCTAAAGCTGACTGCAGATTCCTGAAAGATGTCTGGGTGCTAACTCTGTGGGCAACAGTTCATCATCTGGAAGAGACACGAGACATTTCACAAGGGGGCTGGCAGAAAGCAGTGTGACACATTTTGGGGTCATTACTCTGAGCAATTCTCCTTTCCAGTACACATCATGTAGGAGCTTTGTTTAAAGCACTGTAAAACACACTTGGTTTCTAAGGCTTGTGTTTAGATCTGGGAGAAGTTAGTGACAAATGCTATTGAACAGGAGCTGACTCTTGAAATTCAAACTCCATTTGAAACAGCTTCTTTTTAGCTAGTTGAACAGTTTGTGCTCAGCTTACATCCTTTGGAGGAAGACGAGCAATTTTACACTAATAACTACTTACACCGTGTTTATTTAAACAGTAGAAACCTCTCTTAGTGTGTTAAAATGTATCCCATCCCAGAACAAAAAGACAATGCCTTAATAGTCTATCATTGTGAAAAGTTGCCTTTGTTTTTTTACTAGTTCAACAGTATATGGGAAAGTGGCGGCAGAACCAAGAAGTGATTCCTCTTCTCCCAAGCTCACACCACTACTTAGAATGCATCAAAGGATTACAGTCGGTAAATTTGCATCTTTGATTAACCCAAGTGAACCAACCCTCTGACATACCTGAAAATTCTCTGGCAGAAGGAAGTAAAAAACCACCCCAAACCAAACAGAACCCGAAAAATGCAACAGCCAGGCTTCCCAGAAACACTTAGGTTTGTTTTTCAATGCACTATGGATGATGAGCCACAGAAATTTTGGCAACAACAGGAAGGCAGTACCATTAACTGCCACCTGTTGGAACATTCTTCCTTTAAAACACAGTTTCATTTGAAAGAGAGAAATGAATAGTTCTACACCTTACTAAATTGGTGGTCGCTATCTCCCAGTTAATGCTGGATAGAACCATGATTTGGACTAAAAGAACACAGATTAGCATGATCATTAATCCCAAGCCCACCACAGGCAGTCTTGGAGTACAAATGTTCAAGTATGCAACTTCTATTCACACCATCTGTGTTTTGTTCCTGATACAGTGAAGTAGAGCAGTTTGCATTGATGCGATAAGAACCTATTTGTTTCTGTCAGTTCAGGACAGGATTCCTATTAGTAAACTTTTAATCAACACTAGTCATATGTATAGGTGCTCATACTATGAAAAAAGGTTTAGATTTTATTCAAGTCTTTGAAGCACAGAAATTTCACAAGGCTACTAGATGATTTCCTAGCCCAAGGAAGAGAGTAATTATACTACTTCCTTTAGAATACCAGTCTTTATTATTGCATGTTCACTTCAGAAGGCATGTATTTCTAAAAAGAAATCTATCTACTGGTTCTCTCCACTCGAGCTGTGTACAGTTGAATTTTTAAATATTCCTTTTAGTAGTAGAATGCTCCAAGCACCATCAGCTCTGTAGTTACTGCTACGAAGCACAAGCATCGTTGGGATAAAGACAGTTCAAACACCAGTATCTCAGGGTTTCAGAAGGGAAGGAAACCTGTAAAGAAGGATCAGAGAAAGGGAGGCTGAATTCATCTAAAATAATTCTGTACTCTAGAATGAAACACACCCTTCCAAAGTCAAAATTATTTGTAAAACAGAATAAGAATCTGCAGTTACTCAAAACCCAAAAGCCAGGAAATACAGACTTGTTAGGAATTTAGAAGATATGGATTTTGGAAGGAGCATAGTTATATTTCCATATTGCAGAAGTTCACTCAGGCTTTTACCAACTTGTCAACCACACGTTGTCAAGTCTTGATTTGGTTTTCTTGCACATATGCATTATGATACAATCTTAATTAAATGGCTCCTATTTTCTACTCTTCATTAAGGTCTTTGCTTTGTTTAGCACAGAGGATGCACCGTGTTCGGGGAATGAGTCTGAGCTGCAAGAGTCAGTTTATGGGGAAGTTTCATGGTTAGGCAGTAAGTTGCTGCCATGAAGATTAATTACCCTCAATCTGAGAAATTTAGGTGAAGTTGGACAATAACTTAATATTTCACATTTGGCTGCAAACCAATTATGGCTTGACTAACTTCAGCCAGTTGGTGCTGTTTTCTAAAGCTACAAAGTTCCCTGAAAACTGGAAAGCACCTAAAGAAATAAGAAACCTGAGAAATTAGTTCTTAGACCATCTCTCAGCTCCTTATTAAAAAAAAAAAAGAACCCTTGTGAAAATATGTAGAGGTGAGCTGAGAGAAGGTGATCAGTTGTTTGTGAAGTACTCTTTCTGAAGGGACGAGTACTGCTAGAGGAACAAAAAAAAACTTGTGTTGGGGCTACATGCAAACAGCACATGCATTTATATTTCAAGTGCCTCATACTGAATATGGAAAAATATTACACATTCCACAGTTCAGGCAACACCACCTATACCCTCTAAGGAGCAGGTAGGATGGCAATACAACTGGGTGGTTGAGGAGAAGTCAATAATGCATATTACAAAGGACAAATGTCTGGACCAACATTCTGTATCTCTGGAGCCCTCATCTTGACACCTGTAAGTAACCCTCATGCTTGAGTGTCACCTCACAAACAGCTTTAAACAGCACCGCAGGGACAGTCACAGATTTTCTGAAAGGTATGTGATAAAAGAAGTAAGTCCATTGCTTGGGATAATGAAAATTATAGTGTGTGTAGTCTGTTTTGCTTACTTCAATAGGATTGCAATTATTATTTGTGTTTTATAAAGAATGGTTGTTCTATGTCTTGTTGGACAAGCATGTCGATTTCCTCTTTCAGAAGGAAACAGAATTTCTCAGGGAAGATAAACATGGTGGCAGATAAGATTCTTCTCTCCTCCCTCATCTTGCATCATTCTATGGTACATTTCAGAGTGTTTATCACTAGCGTGATGAGCGCCGTTCAGAGGAACAGTGCAGAGGAGCTTCTGCTTTCATGCCATGTTATTTGGGAAAGATGGGATCCAGTAGAGAAGGTACACAGCTAAGACACAGGAGACAGGAGTTTTGGACATAGATATGCCTTATTTCCATTGCAGGGAAAGCTAAGTTAATTTCAGGCCTCTCTGCCTTGGTTACATGATCCAAGGCAAATGAGCTAAATAATACTGATTTGTATTTGGTCAGCACAGTCCACCTGTGGGCTGCTATTTTAGTGTTTTAAAACAGAATTACAACTTAGACTACTTTGAAGCAAGTAATGTGTGTATCAGATTATTTGAAAAGTTAAGAAAAAGAATACAGTGCAATTCTTGCCTTGTCCCCAAATCCCTTTTGTAGTCCAGGGCCTTATTTGGGTGACAGCCAGTATTAGCTGCTTAGCTCACAGAAAAATAAAAGTGTTAACAGGAGGTCATGGAAAACCATCCACAGTGGAAGTTCCTTCCTAACCCCACTTACAGCAACGGCTAGCTAATGATCTAGAGCATGACAATTTATTTTTCTCCCAAATGTCTGCAATTGCTTTACATCATAACTCCTAGATTTTTAGACATTTTCATTAGCCACTTACTCTTCTATGGAGTTTCCCCCTCCTTGAATATGATTACTTTTTAATACTACAGTTGACATAGGATAGAAACTAAGTTGGGGTGCACAAGAAAATATGAATTATTGTGCAATATTATAGTAAGCATTTGCTAAAACACCATATGCTGCACTGTACACTATACATGAGACTTAAGTGGAGGAGAAATAAATAGCTTAATGCAAAATTTGCTTTTGTGAGTTTTGATCCATCAGATTTGTCTAAATAGAATAATTAATATTTCTGACAAGGTAGTAACAACTAGAATCTGGAAACTGATATAGTTCTTATTTTAAGAACTAAGATCCTAGTTACAGTTTGTAAGTGTTAACCAAAGAAGGAAGGTGTTTTCCAGAAAAGAGAGTTTGCGTTTCCTTGGCAAAGGATAACAAATGTATGGGCTATTAACTAGGCAAACCTTCTTTTTATTATTTGACGTATATTGGGATAATGAAGGTGTAATTTTGACACAATACATACGTTTCTCCACCCTCATAATCAAGCCAAGTAAAACTGGGGAGAGGGAGGTCAGGTATCTGTCTTCTCAGGTTTAGGCAGTGCAAGGAATTTGAGCTGCCGAGCAGTTTTAGGCGGTCCTGCAGGCGGCACTCTTCCTAGCAGGAACTTCTGAGGCTGCGAGAAGAGCCGGGGAGAGGACCAGTGCCTGGAGCATTCGCTACTAGGTTTCTGCTCCAAGTATTTCTGAAAAGATCTTTTGGCCCAGCGCGATGTGCGCTGGGAACGGCGCTTCTTTTTGCCGCTGGTTTGCATCCACAGCAACGGAGGCTTTCCCAAGGGAGAGACTCTCCGGGAAGGGAAGCGAGCCAGGGAAGGTGGGAAGCCGTCCGCAAAGCGAAGGGCGACACCCTGTCCGTGTAGGTAGCAAGGGACCCCCAGCATTCACCCAGAGTGACACCCCCTGCAGTCAATGACAACCTCGACGCAAACCCGTCACTTTAAAGCGAAAGAGGAGCGAGGAGGCTCCAGCGGTGCCCCCCGCGCCCGGCCCGTCTTACCCGGCCTGGCTTTGAAGCTGCGGACCGTGTTGCCGTCGCCGGGCCGGCTCCCTTCCCGGTTGTACTTCTCGTAGAGCTTAAGCATGTGGACAGCTACCATGTCCTGAGCGATGCTGCCCAGCCCAGGGGGCGGCGAAGAGCCGCCGCGGGGGTCGCGGCCGGGGGCGGACGAGTCCGGGTCGGCCGGCGGCTGGACGGGGCAGGCGGGCGGGCTGCCGGCGCCCTCCCCCGCAGGCGAGCGGCAGCCCCCATGGCCCAGGGCCCACAGCAGGAGGCAGCAGGTCAGGCGGGCGGCCATCGGGGGATGCTGCGGGCGGGCGGCCGGGCGCGGAGCGGCGGCGGCTGGGTCGCTGCCTGCGTCTGGGTCTCCCGGTTGGCCCTGCCGCACCGGGGCGAGGGGGCGGCGGGGCCAGGGAGGAGGAGGGAGGGTGGGGGCGGCCCCCCCCCGCCGCTGATGCCGCCTCCGCCGGGCCAATCCCCGGGCCCGGGGGCGAGGAGCTGCGGGCCGGGGGCGGCGGAGCGGGGGCAGCTCCAGGGGTCCGGGTGCGAGGGGACTGCGGGAGGGGACTCTGCATTTCTCCAGCGTGGAGCTTCCCCGCTCCCTAAAGCGTAGCGGGAAAAGGATCTATATTAATTAGCGCCCAGCTGCTGATGAGACACACATGTCACCGCCGCGGCATCGAGCGCTGCGGCAGGACGGCACCTTGGCCGCCTGCGACAGCCGGGACGCCGGGGGCACTTGAAAATAATTTCTGAAAGATAGAAGCAATGGACACTAAGCAGAGGCGGCAGGCAGTGAGGGGGCGGAAGGGTGAATTGATGGCAGGGACAGCATGACAAGGGAAGGGTGTGCGTATACATGCCGAAAGTGGAAGAGCCTTTGCTGTTTCGTCTTTGCTGGCAGAACTGACAGTGCTGTCCTGTAAAGGCAACGCTGTGAATAGTGTTTATTTCAAGGACCCCGAGAAAAGAGAAGTCCCTGTGGGTGTGTACTCAAGAAGACCCTGTGTGAGCTAGCCAGGAGTGCAACAAGGGTCACTGATAATTCTAAGCAGTTACTTAAATGGTCGGGGTTAAAGGGGCTGTTCAAGGGTAAACTTTCGTCATTGGACTATTTCTATGTGTGATTTGAAGGAGGAGAATACCGGTGTGAATTTCTGAAGGATTTACATGGCTGAGGTCGGAGGGGGTTGATTTAAAAGTGAATGGTGCATGTTGCACTTATTCATCATGTGACACAGGTAGTTCTGAATCATAGTCATGCAGCGGGTATAAGTGCTGGTGTAATGAATAGCAGTTTTAAAGGCAGCCTATAAGGAGAGAGGTATGTTTTAAGGGGGTTTTAAAATTCTGCCTCCTTTTTAAAGCTTTTTCTCTAGTAGCCAAGACAGTTACTTTTCTTGGAGAGTATACAATGCAATAATTGAAAAATTGTTGGAAAAAGCTACTGTTACTGTGTATAACACAACTCTTTTGTGTTTTTTTTTTTTTGTTTTGTTTTTGTTTTTGTTTTTGTTTTTTAACCTTGGAGTGTCAAGTCTGAGCAGATACTATTGAAAGCCTCTGAACCACAAGTTTGTAGTTTTTGGATCATGGCAAAGAAAGGTTTGATTAATTTTTAACATTAGCACCAGGCCTCATTGCTCTGTGCCCTTTAAATATGTGAAACAAACAATTTGCAAATACAAATTTGCCCAAATGTGCATTGCTAAAGTATCAAACCTCCTATTAATTAATCTTCGCTTATAAGTAAGCCAAACTACCCTTTGATGCTTTTTTTTTTTTTCTCCATGGTAGCATGCTCATGACCTCCACTGGGGGTGTGAGCGAACCTTTTGTTGTTTGTGGTTTTTGTCTGTACTGTTTCTATACAATCAAGGTCCTGTGAAAAGGAGGAAGAGGCAGCAGGAGGTAGAAACAAGCTGGGCTATTTTGGACCAATGTCCCATTAAAATGTTCTCCCTCTCCTTAACTCACTCCAAACTTCTATTCAGGCATACACTTTGTATCAGTCTTTAACCTGCACTAAAACCTGTAGGACACTGATACTTTGACATTGTTGGGAAAGAATTGAAGAATCAACCAGGGATGGCTAATATTTCTTGCCTTATTTTATTGCAGAACAGCAGGAATTCAAAGTCTTTAAAGCTTGGTACTTTGACTCTTTTATGCAGCTGAGATGATGAAATAAAAATGTGTTTGGTAAAGGAATTCAAATTAGCACTGGGTCACATAATTCCCCTGTTCTGAATATGGCCAATCAATGGCATCTCTAAGGCATCTAGAGGCAAGAGCTATGCAATTTCTGCTCATGCAGAATAATATTCCTAGCGTGGAAATTTCTGCTAATTAAAGCTCTTGCCAAGTAGAGTCTTTTTTCTTTTTTTTTTTTTTTTTTTTTTTCCTTTTTTCTTTTCTTCTTCTCTTCTTCTTCTTAAATAGCGTAAGTCAAAGCTTTGCAAGCCAGGACATGGAAAAAGTCTCCTTATAGTTAGAACAATGCATTCAAGATTTTAAACTGCAGATCTAAGTTTCCTACTAAAATCATTGTGATATAAATAGTGTTACATATCCTTAATAACAGTGTATCTGTGAAAAAGAAACCAAATAATGGTTTTTTATGGAATTTGTGTACAAAGGAGCTATTGTGACCTGTGCTTGAGTTTTGCTGTAGGAAATAACACAGGAAACATACAAAAGGGGATATAGAGCACCAAGAGAAGTATCTATTCTTTTTGTTCTATGGTAAAATAAATTATTAACTCCCTTTAGGATTATATCTATGTATATTAAAATAATTTTGCCTGACTCTTTTACTTTTAATAATAAAGTCAGTAGCAGGGATAATAAAGCTTAAAACTCCAGGGAAGTTAATGAAACATAAATTATTATTAAATTTGGGCTTCAGTCCAAATTTCTGGTTACTATTTATTGTAGGGCAGCTCATTCATTTCTCACTCAGAAAAATACCTTACTATGTGTAATGCTACACAATTAGCTAAGATCATTCCTTAACTATATAACTTATTAATTAGAAGTTAACTGAGTGAAATGCAGTGGTCTGCAGGTTCTCATAGAATTTGGTGGCAGAACTCTACAAAGCCTTTTCACATTCCTTCCAAAATCACATGGATGTTATATGGTCAATGATGTCTGGTCAGTAAAATGGGCTTTTGTGTTTAGTTCAGTTTTCCTAAACAATAGTGAAATTATTTTAATACCCCAGGAAGAACAAAGACACAATAGTGTTTAGGTATTAGAGGAAGCAGAATGCTCGGAGCTGATCCAGAGCTCTGGAAGGCTCTTAATATTGAGAGAAGAGTTTGGTTTATCAGGCAGGGAAAGCTTTGCCTATTGTTGGCAAGGAAAGCTTTTCCTCTTAAGAAGCAGCACTAATTCTCTCAGTCCATCCCGTCAGCTCAAGAACACCCTCTCACCTTGGATTTCCATTCTGGATCCATGATCTCACATATTCCAATCTGTCACAAGAATAAACTTTCCCCTGACAGGCTCCCCATCCTTCATTCTTAGTGACAAGAGTTTATTTTGTCTATCTTGCTAACAAACAAAAATTGCCTCTATTCACATCCTACCAAACTATCAATGATAATTATTACAGAAACTAAGGAGTTAGGATGCACAGATGAAGTGTAATTTGTCCCACCCTACTGTAGATGTCCGAAATTGCTCATATGCTCTGTGGTCTAGTGGTGTCTGTGGCTTTTTATGGGTTACAAGAAATCTCTATCAACTGGCTAGATGTGCAGAGGATGAATTTCACTCCCTGAGGGTGGTTGTGTGAAGTAGAGAGCACTTTCCTGTTCCAGTTTCACTGGCAATGGTAGCACTATTCAGCCTCAGGATTATCATTTTGCAAGTCTGAGGTTAGTTTCAGTTTCTCTTTACACAGTCGGCACGTACCAAGCATTGGCATATTAATCACTTACCCGCATCAGTAATGAAAATATTGTGTCTATTGCTTTTCTGGTTTTATCTCACTGACAGTTCAGATTTTTTTCTTCTATATTGGAAGATTTTAAGAACATGTTTTTTTGACAGGTCTCAGGAGCCAAAGATGCTTGTTTCTATCCTGAGTTCCACCATTTATGCTTGTAATGGGGATGGTGTGGACAATTATCAGACAAGCATTTCCCATTCTGCTGCTACCCAGAAGTCACTAGCCTCTGTAGGATGATTTTCTCCATGCATAGGTTACCAAATGCAAAGATATGAGCTGATATTTGCAGAAGTAGTAATTCTATGATGTTACTAGGTACTGACCTGAAATGAAGACCATGTTTGGTGTTTTTGTTGTTTGTTTGTTTGGTTTTGTTTTATATTTTTGTTATATGTACATATATACGTACATATATATATATATATATATATATATATATATATAGGCACTTTCAGCTCTTCAATGGCCCATGCACCACCATGTAGTCATTTAGGAAGAAAAATTTTTTTGCTGAAGCAAAAGTAGACAACTTCAGGGAGGAAAAGGGGTGGTGGTTGTGGTGTTTAAATCCATTTTCATGTTCAAATCCAATTTCAAGGAAATAATTCAAGCAGCTCTAGGCACTAGTCTTTAAGTTGCAACCTGCAACCTCTAAGGCTTTGAATTTGCAGTCCTTTTAGCCAGTTTGTCTTCTAGGCAGCAAAGACTCTCGCTGAGGTCAGTGTTCAACACACGTTCAGAGTTCTGCCTGATGCACTCTGGCAGGATCCATATTAGATGAGCCACTCTAAACACTGGTGCTTGTCAAGAGAACAAGTGGGAATGGGTTATGGTATGGACAGACTTGGTGGGGCTGCAGCGTACCCTCGTATCCCCTGCACCGCTGCTGGCATGGCCAGCTGTGATCTGCATCTTCGGACTCCTGTTCACAAGTGGAATTTAAAGGCCGTGGAAAGAGGCTGGGGGAAAGGCAGCAGCAGCTGGGAACCATCGATGACCACAGCTGCTTTTGCAAAGATCTTCTCGCAGATTGAGTTGGGCTGTTTCCAGGGTTTTCTGGGTCGAGTAACGCTGCAGACGAGAGGCGGATGTGCTGTGCTGATCGCCCGGGCGGGTTCGTGCGCACGGTGGTTGGGCTGAGCCGGGTCCCGGGGCGGTGTCCGGACACGGTGACCAGCAGGGGACAGGCGTGTCCCGAAGGCAGTGCCAGCCCCTGGGACACTGCCCTGCCCTTGGGGCGACAGCCCCATGGTCCGGTAGCGTGTTATACCAAGAGCTCTGCCGGGAGGCTTGAACAGTCACAGCCTTCTCAGCCTTGCGATAGCCTTGGCTGAGCTGCTGCCAACGTGCGCTTGTGGGAGAACCTGGCCCAGTGAGTCCTTGGTGCTCACAAGTCTCCCCTGAGCTAAACCAGCTGTATTAAGGATCCATGCTTTCTTAATTGAAAGTAATTGAGAACTCACAAGAATTATAATTTCATTAACATTTAAGGTTTACATGCTCTTTTTTAATCACATTTGTTTGGTTTCATTGCCCTGCAGGTTTAAATTCAGCTCCATTTTTCTTTGAACCACAGTATGGGTTCTTTGCAAGAGTGGTTTACATGCTCTTCCCATAAGGGGCAATGTTGCAACAGTGCAGAAAAGCAACTGTGAGTCTGGTAAAGCCTGACTCAGATCAGTGGTGTCCCTTCCACAGATGTAACTGAATATTGGTTTAGGTTTGGAAAGTACGAAGTACTGTGGGACAGAAGATGCTGCAGATATTTATGTGGAGCTGATCCTGCCCAGAGGTAGTATGAGGAATGAAATGATCTCCTGGAGAATTCTAGTTCCTAAAAATCCTGAGTTTTATTAATGGAAAGGATTCTACTAATAAAAAGGAATTTAATACTAAAGATGACAGATGTGTTGTTACATTTCCTCCTTGTAAAAATTTACCAAGCATCTGTGTTTGACCCAGATGCACTAAATCTGTATTGAATTTTAAACTCTTCCTAGTCTATATGAGATGCCAAATCATTTTCTTGCCTAATTGTACTTGTCTTTGTTCCACCATCAGGCATATGAGAATGTGTGCTGTTGCTATTGCAGTTGTGTAGGTCTATGCTGTCATTTTTCCCTCAACACTCCAAATACTGTGAGACACATACTTTTAGGTGTATTCTTTCCCTGGGCAGGTGTTTGGAATGTGAAGATGTCTTCAGGACAGATGAGAAGTGACTGGGAGGTTTTGACAGGTTTCCAAGTGTGTGTTTTTTAAAAAAAATATAGAAAACTTCTTGTGGGAAACACATAGTTCCAGGCAAAAGAGTAAGTGCTGTGCATGTTATTTTGGCCATGATGCCAACAGCCTCCTTAGATTTTTTTGTTGTTGTTGTTGTTGGGGTTTTTTGGGTATATCAGACTATTTTTACAGGAGTACAGAATACTTTTGTGGTTTTACTCTGAGTGGCCATGATGGTTTGAGTCAAGGCAAGATCTGAGGTTAAAGGTAGTATTTTGTATTAGATAACTAGCATAGACAGGCTGAAAAGTGGGTTTTTTTATTATTATTATTTTTTTTCAGCCATATTTGTGGGTCTAATGAGAGCTATTTTCTCTGTCTGCCTTGCTTCTGAATTCATGAAGCCTCTTCCCTTGTTTCTCTTGTAAGCAGTTACCTTCCTCTTCAGGTAATTCAACAATGCAGAAGAATTTATTTCTCCAGGTATATCCCTTTTTTTTCATACTTCCTTGATCTAGCTGTCTCTCATTTCTTATATTCGCATTTTTTGAAGGGAGACACCAACACCTCTCACCTTTTTCTGAGAAAATCCCATTTTGTCCTGCAGCCTCCAGAAGAAATGTGCATGAGTGACTGAGTGCAGAACACTACTTCTTGAGGATTGCACCATTAGCTGTCTCATTTGAAAGTTATTTAGGTTATCATCCCACATTATATTCAATATGCTTTAAAAACCCAACAGCCAACACAGAAAGTATGCCAAAGCTTAAAATGGAGTTTTTATTCTGAGTTCCATAGACAGAATTCCTGATGGTAAACAGATTTCACATATTGTGTGAAGCTGACTCCACAGATCACTGCTCTGTAGTTTGGGTCCATGTGGGTATTTTGTTTGTTGTAAAAGTATACTAAGAAGATGTTTTCTGTTTTCGTGTTATACTAAGCTGTGGACCAAAGTTTAATGTCACTATATTAACTTGGAATTGCACCCAAGATGAATTTGGCCCTGTCAGTTGTTAAATTCTTGCTATGATTGATCTCAGCTTGCTCAGAAAGGGCGCATGCCAGACTAGCGACCACAGAAATCATCAGCTGAAACTCCACCAAAATTCTCATTCCCTGTAAATTGAAAAATTAAGCTTTGAAATAAGATGCTTTGTTCATCAGTCTCACACTAACTTTTCATTAACATTATATAACTCTCAAACTATTAGGAAGATGACAATTAGAACAGTTTGAAGTATCTGAGTGGAGAAAAATAGGAATATCATTCTAAGTAAGTTATTGTACTAGTTCTTGGCATTTTGTGGCATCTAATATATGATAGTCTCAGTTATAAATTTCTTTGCCCTTCACCCTCATTGATCATAGATGTACACAGATATAAATAAAATAAGGCCTATTCTTGACAGATTTCGTATATGAATCTAAAACCATCTATCATAGAATCATAAGATATTTTGGGTTGAAAACACCTTTAAGATCCTATCTGTAGGAAGGAAATAAGAACACTTGCCCAGCTCTTCCTCCCAAACTCTAGGCAGAGGGATTTTTTTTTTTCCCAGAAAGAAAAAATACCAGAAATTCCATAGGACTCACTTGGAATTGCTTTGTAGCAAATTAATGAAAAAGCTTGTAGATAAATATTGGAGCAGAAGAATCATGATACTAACACTGGAATTTTTTTTCAGTACTGAGGGGTATAATTGCATATGACTTCAATAAGTTTCTACTCTGAAAAGTTATTCTTCTAATGTAACTTTTTAGATTATCAACTTTTTAGACATGAGTGGAAAAAAGGGAACAAACAGATACTTAAAAATCTGCCATCAGTAATTGGTGGGTGAGTCAGTATTGGATTGAAAGGACACTAATCTAATGGCATGCCAATTCATTTATTCATCCATAATGTCATTGTACATTCATGCTTCTCTGCATGCTAGTGATTTCCACATGAAATATCTATTTCCACTTT
This sequence comes from Phylloscopus whistleri, assembly GCA_017589585.1. Taxonomy (NCBI): domain Eukaryota; kingdom Metazoa; phylum Chordata; class Aves; order Passeriformes; family Phylloscopidae; genus Phylloscopus; species Phylloscopus whistleri. The sequence continues at coordinate 936,504 of JADMLD010001001.1, read as the reverse complement.
GTATACCAGCACCAGTAAATTTCTGTAAGCTAACAGTACTGCATTCCTGGTGGGGATGGGTAGGGCATACTTTATTAACTCATGCTAATATGATATTAGTCATATCAATATGATTTTCAGAAAGGCATAACCTCTCAATTCCTAACAAGTATAAGCGTATAACCCATTATAAGTTTTTCATTTTTTTTAACCTCAAATGTCCAAAAATAAGAAATTCAGGGAACAAGTTATTTTACTTGAAATTACTACTTTTTGGGGGGAGGAAGCTAGGATGAAAATACCTCATGCATTAATAGTGTTCATCATTTTTTTGTGTTTTTTTGGTCCAATTTTCCAAATCTTGCTACGTTCGTGAGAACATAATGCCTGTGAAATTTCACAAATACGAGGTTTGCAGGAGCAGCATGGAGTAGCTGTGTCAAATCTGCTAATTTCCTGTCACTGAGAAGGTTTATGGAACCTTTTGCCTGAAAGACCTGGAGTGCCAGAAGAGATGTGTGCTCTTAGAGGCTGGAACTTTTCATGGGCATGAAAGATAAAACTTCTGAGATGAGGGGTGAGGTAAAATTGCGCCTTCTGTGGGACAGGAGCACGGAATGGAAGACCTGGTGTTCTGCTGAGCCCTATTTTTTCTGTATCATTTGGAAATGGAAAAAATTAGTCTTATCCAGCCTTTTACTTATAAAGCGAAAGGGTGATACATACCAGTCTGGGTAGTGAACCTTAACAAACCTGTTTGCAAAGAAGTGAATTTGCAAAGTAAATTCCCATTTCAGCATTTCTTACTGTAATAAGATGGTAGCAGTAGCAAGTATAGACACTTCATATGTGGAGTGATTGTGCCCAACAGAGTCACATTAAGTACTTTGTAAACTCTAGGCTTTCAGTAAGATCTGTATCTCCTGGTGCAGAGTTATCACCGTGTTACTTTGAGAAAGCTGTCAGCAGGTCTGCTGATCAAATAAAATGTTAAATCTGATTTCAGATCTTCATCTGGCTTGATTTTGCATGATGAGCTTTTCCAGAAGGATCTGCAGACTGAATTACTTGCATGAAAAGAAGGGATCTCAAAACTACCAAATTTATTAACAGTTCTAAAGTAAATTAAATACTTTGTTTAAACTATTATATAAATAATTTCTGATTGTGAGTGACACTTATGGACCACCTGCTCATCAGACAGGTGTAAGATTTGCCTGGTTAGTTCAAAATCAGTTCAATAAAGTATTAGCTGCAGCTAATCACCACATCACCTTCAGGGGATTTCAGGAGATGGAGACTCCTTCAGTGCCATTTCAAACAGTAGAAAGAATTCTCTGTTTAATGAAGGGCTACTGAAGCCCTATAAGTTTTTGCTAGATGCATTTTCAAGGTGTGGCACAGTTTCTTTTATGAAAATAAAAGATCACATGTAGTGACTTGTTGGTTTTTCGCTTTGTTTGTTTTATATAGAAACTTCAAACAAATAAGAAAGCTCCATACCCAGAAAAAGAATTTATTTTTTTATTATTATTTTAAAATATTTTAAAGACAAATGGAATACACATCTGAACTCTGTTGCTCAGTATACCATTGTGATCCTAAGGTCATACAGCACAACATGCTGTATAGGTTAGAAGATACATTCTAGACCTTTATTATGAGCATATAATGAGTGTCTCCCAGAGCCCCCCTAGAGAAGCAGGCATTAGCTAATAAAGTATCAAGATGGGTAAAGACTGCAATAGGCTTCTGGCTTCACCAATGTCTAACCTCTGTGGTTTTGCTCAGTGAGAAAGATGTAAAGCAATGAAGCAATGTATTCTGAAATTGGAAAGGGCTGCAGCAGGCAGTAAAAGTTTGTAGTCAAACAAAGCTCTAAGCTTCTACTTTGTGTTTTTGGTAGGTCAGGCTCCTTCCATAGGAGCTGAAAGCAGCCGTGGTGCCACAATGTCCCAGAGCTGGGAGTCAGAGACCTAGTAAAGTGGCTCAGCAGGGTTGCTCTGGAGCAGAGGCAGCTTCCAGCAGCCCTGTCTTTAGTGAGGAGTGTCAAGTTTTTATGAGCATTGTTACATTTTTATAGTTTAATGGGTTTTACTATTAAAGTATAACAAAGCACGTTAAAAATTTGCCATGGCTCATTTCCACAATCAGTAGCAAGTCCTTGCTATCTTCAGCGTGGGCCCCCTAGGAAATATTAAATAACAAAGACTATCTTAATACATCTTTCTTACCCACTTTAATCATCTCGACCTCTTCCTAGTTAAACACAGTCTTGATTTGAGACATGTTTTATTCAGCTTCAAAGCTCCCAGCACACTGGCTGGACTGGGAATCGACACCTATGGGCTGACTTCTCCAGGAAAAGAAGATGGTATTTTGTATAAATGCTGCAGATGATCATTAGAAAATGTGCTTTGAATGAAACTGTCATAAAAACTAAGGATCACTGGATTAAAGAGTAGGGTGAAGAGTTTTAGGAAAGAAGCAGTAAAAAAAAGAATACAGTAAAAAAAGCAACTATGACTAGTTGCCGACACTAAAAGTTTGACATAATGGAGAATGGTATATTAGTTTTAAAAGGCAGTGGTGGCATATTCAGTTATAAGAACACAAAGGTAGATCCAGGCTGCAGTCCAAAGGAAATTTAGTGTGGCAGCAGAATTCACTCTGTCTGCAGGCTATGATATCTGTAAATCACCAAATCACCAGCTATTGTTAGATTGACATGGGCAGTACTCCCAAGGAGGGCAGTGTTGCAGAGGACATGGTAGGACACTGCACAATCCACAGCTGACAGGGACTTCAACAATGGAACTAGACAGGGGGAAAAGTACTTCAAGGACAATGGGAAATGTGATGCAGAATATGGAAAGCAGTTCCTTAGGGCGGATGAGGGGCAGCACTGACTTTTTCATGTTTGTGGATGTAAGATAGAGTGCTCTGTAAGGATGTTCAAATCTCTTTCTGCATGAAAAAAACACGTAAGTATGGTAATTCAGTTAAAATCTCATGTGAGAATTTTAAATGCCTTTTATCAAACTGAAACCTGTAAGGCAACTTTAATCTAGTGGAGCATCTATGTACTTGTATTGTTTTTTAAAAAGGTATTTAGAGAACTGAAGATGTAGATGTTTCTGTACCTAATGGCATTTTCAGAAGGAAGTGGTCTCTATATTAGGAATTTTAGAAAATCATACTAGGCACTAATCAAAATTGTTTCATGCCTAAATATGATATAATTGAGTTCCTTGTGAGCTTTAGGATCAAAGAGCTTTGGGAAATGAAAGTATTTTATTATTATTTACTGCCTTCACTTAATTTTCTCATATGTTTTATAAGTTCTTGAAAGCCACTGCAGGGTTATGGCAACATGACCCAGACCTGGAATAAATCCTCTGATGATGATGCCTTCAGAACAGATGTATTTACCACTAGGCATTCCAGTGCTTGTCAGTGGTCCCTTGTCCCCAAAGATGTTTTGTTACTACATTCATCTTCCTGCTAACAGTCTGCTTTTAATATCACTCACACTCATGATTCAGAGAACACAAGTTCATCATGGGGTTTTTTTATCATTGCCAAAGAAACTCCACTCATTCTTTTCTCCTTAGTCCCAGAGAAGAAGTAAGGTTTCTAGAAAACTATTCTGAAGGGAACTGGTAAGTTCAGTGATTCTGCTTCATTACCCAAAATTGCAGGAGCTCTTATGACAGAAAAGAGTTATAATAAATATCACTGAAAATATATTGCAGATGACTGTTAAATAATCCCTGCTTTATTGCAGTGAAAGAGGTTCAACAGTACAAAGAGCATAGAAATTCCTTCTAGTGACAGGACATGTGGCCTTTTTAAGGTTCTAGGATGGTAGTTAACCTTTCACGAGAAGGGACGTAATCACAAGTGACAAGGAGGCCAGCTGGAAGATTTTAAAAACTTCCACCCTAGGAAGAAAGAAGGACCAATATGCAGCAGGTTTCTCAAGGAAGGTGTCCCTGTGTGACGGAGAGGAGGAGAAAGAAGCCTATTCTTTTATTTCAGAGCAAAAAGGAATAGGAGCTGGGATAAGGGGAGGTAGGAAGAAGTGAGGTAGAGAATGTCATAGGATTGAATGATGAAAGGGATGATACAATATGATATTGGTGCAGTGCAGGGAGAGAAGCTGCTTAGAATGAATATAATAATTTCATTTATCCATAAGGTTGAGAAAGTGTTTATTCTATGATGTCAGAAATGAAACAGAAGAAATGTTATGGTACTGATGTTGCAGACCTGTTGAAACTGGACACCTTAGTTGAGAGTGAATAGCTTGGAAGGGTTGTCTGCTAACAGTGACATTGTTGTTGAGCCTCCAACTCTCCTTCAAAAGATTTCAAAGTCCCATTAAAGTACCTGAATTGTTTGAGTGAAGAGATTTGAAGTTCCATTGAGATCTAGCTCTCAAAATTTCTTTCTGACTTTTATACCATATATTCTCTCCAACTTTTTCACCATATTGTTTTCAACTTTTCCATCAGAATCTGTGTGAAGGCTTCAGTTAGATCTGGGTAAAGTTTTTTTATTGAGCTGAATTAATCTAATGCTTCTGCTTTTTTCTAGCATGAAAAGTTTTTATCTTTTCCTTTCCTATAGCTGGTGTAGAATTTTCCATACAATATAATTCACTCTTATGCCAATTAAATTGGTGCAGTTTACTTCATATGCTTAAAAACAAAGGACTAATGTGAGTAAGCATTCATTCCTCTTATTGTTACACTGCAATGTCAAGGAATTATTTTAAAAAGATTGATTTCTGTGGAATCTGGATGTGGCTGCTGGTGACCCCCACAGATTAAAGCTACAGTTAACTGGAAAGATGAGTCATCTGGCTTTTACATGTCCAGAATTATGTGAGATGGATTCACAGATAACTAAATTCGATGACTGAAACTGGATGCTGCGAATGTCCCTAAGGAGGGGCAATTACAGCTCCCTAAACTTAGTTAGTCTAGTGCTAGTGACCATTCCACCTTGCACTGGCTGCATGGCAGCACTGAAAGTGAAATTGAAGCTGAACATGACAAACTGTCATGCTAACAATGTCAGTACCATCAGTGTGTCAGGTGTAGCCATCTTCCTGTGACATGTCATGCATAGCATGATGGATGTATGTTACAGTCCACTATCCCATGCCAGACAGCTTGCACATCCATAGATCTTACAGTTTGTGCACTCCATTAACTCACCAACGCTGAATTGCTGTGTTAGCACACAGTAACACAAAATTACTGAGGGTATTTCATTCACTTGGTAAAGCAAACCAGTGAATTGTTTTCACTGACTATTTCCACCCCTCAGATAGGAAGTTCTCTTTGTGCTGTCTGTGTATATACAAAGTGATTTCTCATCTTTTCTGTATCAAAGACTGATTCAATACAGAAAATACTCTTGTACACACATACTTTCATACCTGTATCACGTATTTTGCATAGCAGTGTTTGTTAAAAAGTCTCTGTATGTCTTTCTTTTCATATTCCCTTTAAAATGAAATGGAAAAAGCTGCCTTTGCAAGGAATTTTTATTGGCAAAGCATATCATTTATTTTGGCTCCATAAATCAATGTGCAGTCATGTTGCAAAATATGGGTAGCCCATTTAGAAATATTCCATCAGGAGGTATAGAGGTACAGTATATTATACCTGCTGTTTCAAATAAATAGCATTCTCAATTCCTGTTCATCTGTATATAATATATTTTATTGCAATGTGGTGCTTTCCATCAAGTTAGTTAATTTTGTTTCTGCAATTTAAGATGTAATTGATCACTACAGTACTTGCCCTTGGGACAAAGTATCTTTTTATCCAGTGTGTTGTTTCAACTTTTTACCATTCTTCTAAAAATATTCTATATGAAATATTGTACCCTGTGCAATAAGTTTTATAGATTTTTCTAAATTATTTTTTCTATCTTCAGCATATGTATGTAGTCTGTAATATATATTACACACGTCCTTCTGTTCTCTACCTACACTTTGCTCTGCAAAAAGATGCATTTGAACATAATTTGCATTAATGAAGTTTGTGGATGATTTCAGATAGCTTAGATCACAAGGCACATTGCTTAATTTTGTGTTTAGTTTCTTGCTGTTTTCATAGAGCTACTCAAATAGAGTCATGCATAGCTGGGTTTTTAATTTCAAGATAGAATTAATTTTATTTATAATTTTTTTCTATTAGAATTTTAAATTAATGTAAATATTTTATACTTTTCCAAGTTTATACTGAAAACTCAGTACTTGGCATTAGGGGGTACAACTATAAAACACCAGGTGATATGCTGGGAATATCTGACTGAGAGCAATTTATGTGGTTAGATGTGTTCTGTGGACTTAAAATTCTATCTTTCTCCATCTAAAATAGGTTTTCTAAGAAATTCCATTGAAATTTTAAACAGGCATGGAAAAAATAGAACAATTACGGGTTTTGTTACTTTTGAATTCCTATTTGACCAACTGGTTGAAGTAAAATAATTGGAAAAAATATACAGATATATGTTAAAATTTCCCTGCACAATGCATTTAAATTTGGAGATAATCCAAATTTGTACTGCCATACAAAACTGAAGACAAGGACTTTCTCTTTATAGATAAAATTAAGAAATGTTTTAATATTAAAATCATAAATTACTTCAAAAATATGAGTTACCTAATCTTTCCAATGCACTTATGCATCACTATTACAGCCAACAGATAATGTTGGAAATTCTAGAAATTCTGTTTAGGCATTAAAATTTAGACTTCATTAGGGCATAACCCATGTGGTTTTGTGTTTGCCTTTTGTTAGGATTTTTATCAGTTAAGCCGTTGAAAAGAATGTTCATAAATCAAGAAGTTAGTTGCAAATAGTTACATTATGTGCAATCAGCTTCAAATTTTAAATGGATAGCATTTATGATTGGAGTGATCAGTCACATTTCTGATTCCTGAAATGTGTGTTTTTAAGCAACTGGGACATAATTAGTGCACCATGAATTGCAATAACAGATCTTCAGTAAAATTGAAATCTATTGTTCATAGTAATGAAAACAACATTATATTACAGTCTGAACAATTGTATTTCCAGTATACTTTCAAGGCTAAAGAAAAATGCCTATGTAGTAGAAAAACTTGTATGCTTTAATAGTAGTTTATGAGCAGGAAGAGTTTCTAAAAAATGTTCCAGAATAAACATAAGTGATTTCCCTTTTGAAAAACCCTAGCAGAATAGCCTGAATGTTTCTTTAAATGTTACTGGTGCAGCCAGTAACAGTTTCTCCATTGAACCATGTACTTAGCTGGACGTTTCTTGCCAGTGTAACTTTACTGTCTGGCTATAAATTGTCTTGTGCTTTAATGTGTTGCATACATCCACATTTCTTCTCTGAGACTGATGAGTGGAAGAATTTGGAAAAGACTTGTTGTTATCAGGTGACTACAAGTGAGTACTCAGAGCACTAAGCTCTAGGTCTGGTGTACTCAAAACCAACGTTGATTTGTTATGTTCCTCTTTCAAATACTACTGAACTCTCAAACTAGCCCATGGAATTCATTAAAGAAATAACACAGCACTTACCCAATACTTTAAGACTCTTTAGGACTATTTGAATTTATTCTCAATAGCTGCTGGGTTGGATATGTGCTTACAGTTCTTGACAGCATTGGAGGTCATCACTCAGCTGTGTGTGTGTGATGAGCTGGGGACTGTACCTTGTGTGTTCTTATTTGGCTTCCTTTTTTTTTGCTTTTGTAGGTAAGATTCATGGGCTACTCTGCTCTTACCTATTGTGGTTTCCTGTCTTTTCATTATGTTTGCGAGGCAAAACTGTAGTAGACTCTTCAGGATGTATTCCTGACTGTTTTGGCTGTGATTGGAGAATGGAGGATTCCTTTTTTTTTTCTTTTTTATGTCCGTTTCTCATCAGGTGCTTCACAGCGTGCATTCATAATCCTTACTTGATTGATGTCACCATTTACCAGTAGCACATATATTATAGAATTTTCATTATTCAAGGAAAATATGTTGCCAGCAAGAATTAAAGAATTTAAGGTTTGGAAAATAGTACTTAAGTTTGTAACAAAATATTTCAGGAATATGTCTTGATGTTATGTGTTCTCTATTACTTCATAAAAATTCATTCTTGTTTGAATATACCATCATATAATTAGATATTGCTTTTCACATGACTTTTTTTGGTCATTATTTTTCTTCTGAGCTTCTAAAAAACCAGAAATTCTGTCTTTCAGGTGCTACAGGAATCTTCAACTGTTTATAATATGAGTGGTAGAAATCTACTTTTATGCTTATGTTCTTGACCATCGTGTATTGTTTTTACACTCAAACATTGCACATTGTAAACATGTAATTTTGCACATTGATAATGAAGGTGGAAGTTATACATGTTGGAAATTGTTTAAATATTTGGGGGGAAAGACAGGAATAGGTATTGTGGGTATGTAACTGAAGAATGTCAAATGCAGAAGGAACTTGCATTTACAGTTCTGGCGTTGACACTGACATTTCTCTTTGGAAAGAAAAGAGATGTAAAGCTAGTGAAAACTGGAAATGGCTGGAGAATGAGTATGAAATCAGAATAAGGAATTAGTCAAGGTGCCTGAGAGACTGCAAAGGGAAGTCTGGAAGGATAAGGTGCTGGGTCAAGGATTCAGAGTACCTTCATTTCATATTCATCTGCCTCATTCTTTTTTTTCTTGTAATAAATGAGGCAGTTATTGCAACAAATTTTGGATAATTTGTATACATTTGCTGTGCGGTCTTCCTAGAGCAGGTCTGCTTTGAGCATTGAATTAGAGAACTATAGATGTAATTTTTGATTATCTCAGCAGGTATATTTATACAGGCTAGAATTCAGGATGAGGAGGCAAACTGAATTATAGTATTTTCACGTATCTGCTGTTTGACCAGCTACTTTAATACTTTTGAAATTGTTTTTCTGCATGTATTAAGGACACATATCCATTCATATTGTGAAATTCAGGTATACAGAGACTGGACAAATGGGCACATCGAAGGAAGGATTTGCACATAGGCCCAGATGTACTCAAAATCAGGAGGGCAGAGGGCAGTGCATACACGTGCACATCAGAAGCAAATTCACATACTCAGAATGGGAGCCACATGACCATGAACAGCATCGCATGAATACACACATAGATACCTACACACCACGGTTCCCTTCACAGCTGTGTAAAATGACAGAAAGGCCTGGAGCTGTGCAAACACCATTAAAAGGCATCCACACAGCCATGACTGTCTCGGGCTGGAAAAAAGGGAATACTGAAAAATACTGTCTGAGAGAACAAAACAGGAGAGTCAACCCATCAAATGTCTGGAACTAAAATAATGCCAGAGAGTATACCCCAGCCAAAATCACTGCCAGCAACTAAGTTAGTCACACAGCAAGAGCAGTCATCCACACATACATATGCTGCAAGAAAAATATCCACCACCTGCCAGCTGGCTACTAACAACCATGACGTGTGTGTGTGTGTGGCCAGTGTGTTGGCACCAGTGTTGGAAGAGGAAGAGGAGTGGAAAGAAAGGAAACAGCAATAGGAAATCAGAAACAACAGAGGTAAAATGGAATCAGTGCTCCCAGTCAAAACATTTGTTTAATAGAAACAGAAGTCTGGAATGTGTACAATTTATGTTTTACACAGTGAAAGGTCCTGGTCATGTGTGAAACTTCAACCTTCTTGAGTAGCAGGCGGTCCTATATATGTGAAGCCTATTGCTTCACTTAGCACATGTCAGATGCCTTGAAAATGCCAAACAATGAAACAGGTGGCTAATTGGCTTCCATCCTTTTAGTTCCTACAATAGGAAGAAATTTGGTCAAGTGGTGAGAAGAGGATGCTCAGTCAGGCCCCCTGGATGGTGTTCTAGACTTTCTCTGAAGTGTGGTCTTGGATGACTCATTCATGGGTTTTGTGTATAAGTCTGCTATGTGTAAAATAGGGATAATAGTGCCTATTTACCTCTTAAGGGTTCAGGAAGATCAGAAGAATGGATGTAAAACTTGCTGAGATTCAAGAAAGTAGAAGAAAACAGAGTAGCAAATGAAATTCCTGAAATCTGTGAGTTAGACACAGTGCTGCAAGGCAGATTTGAGTGAAAACAGCATTTCATGGAAGTCAAATTCCATTTTCATGCTGGTTCCATATTTCCTGTGCTTTGTTACTATAGTTTTAAGTACAATACTTTCTTCCCCCAATTTCATGCTATTACTGTATGGCATCTCCATACCTAAACTTTGCTTTGAAAAAAACAAATTTATCTTTTTAATTTTGGTGTTTTCATACTTGCTCTGAACAGCTTGTAGTTGTTTTTGCTCTATCATTCTTACCTTTGCCTTCTTAACACCCTTCTTACAAGTCTAAATCCTCAAGGAAGATAATCCAGTTAACTATTTATGTATTCCTCCCTAGGGGATTAGCTATAACTGGAAACTCATTTAATCATATATTCTTATTTAGGATAGTATAGGTTTTTGTGTTAACATGATTTAATGCTGTGTTTCCTTCACTCTCAGCTCATAAGGAACTGTTTCAAACCAACCATAGTGGGAATCTTTTAGCCATGCCACGCTGCGTGTCTTGGCTTCTCCTGTGTCATGAGACATAGCTTTAAGTTGGTCGAGTCACTTATCCACTCAGGCATCCACTCAGACAAGTGTGGTTTTGGCCAGGAAGTCAATTCAAGATCTAAGAACACAGATAAATTTCTCTTCAAATAAATAAATTTTGTTTCAAAGACATTAATGTATTTTTAACAAAAAAAAAATTCACCAAAAAGTTAGAGTCCAGCAGTATACTAGTTTTTTAGCATAGCAATTTAACTCATGGGCTAAATTTAGAGCTTCTCAAAATTTTTCCATGAGGTATTTTGTCATCCATCAGTGTCATTCCAGAAAAGTAATATATGCAGGTTGTTGTTTTGATGATATGCATTTAAGAACATAAAGAGGATGAAGCACTTAAGTGGGAATCAACGTTGTTTGGCAAAACTGAATTCTATGTTGAAATTTTCTCTTGAATGTTTCTCTTGAAATATTTTCTCTTGATTTTTTTTCCTCATCAAATGGTATTTCATTATAGGGAATCATAGCCCACTTGGAAACTACATGGGAATGATTCTTCTGAGGAGGTGCTTTTCTGGCTGAATGAAGGCAGGTGTGCATCTGCTTTGCCCATTTTTTGAGGCCAGCAAACAGGAGAAGTCCAATTCAGAAGCCATATGGTGGTGCTGAAAAGCAAGATATATTAGCTCAGGCTCAATGCCATATTCTTATGGTTTCATGGCTGCTGTCTGGCTTGTGTGAAGTATGGTAGAGTAAAAATCCCAACTGTCTGCATCTCTTTGTCTGGACATACCCAACATCTGGTTAGAGAAGCAAGCTGTAATTCACTGCTTAGTAAACTTGCTTTGTCATTCTTCAGCTTCACTTCTTACTTGCGTATTAGCAGGTTATCTTCATTGTTACAGCATTCCTCTCATGCCTGTTATTAATGTACCCTGAAAATTTTATTCAGAAATAAAAATGGTAGAGCTGCTCAAGGTTCCTTCATTAAATTCTTGTAATAAAATCTGACTTTACATCCAGTTGAGAATATTCATGAAAAAAATGCTGGTTTGATTAGAAAAGAATTTAACTGAAGGGTCATAAACCAAAAATTGTAACAAACCCTAAAATAGTTCAGGAGGAATGTCTCTTTTCTGGAAACCTTTGATGTCCAATTTCGTTTTATATGTGTTTATATATTTATAAATATATGTATTTTTCTAATTGGATTTTCAGCAAAGTAAGTAAAATACCCAAAGGGGGAAAAAAATCCTTTAAATTGTTGCTGGTCAAAACCTGATCACAAAAAAACCCAAACTACATTAGACAGAAAATGCCTAGAGAAGTTGCAGATTACTATGAACTTATAATTTTTTCCTCTCAATCAGTTTATAATATTTGAATCCATTTAGGGAGAATGTGTTAAGCTGAGATGAATTTCAGATTGTAAATTGTTTTAAGTCAACAGAGTATCTGCATGACTTTTAAGGTGTTTGAGCCTGGAAGAAAATAGTGGTTAAAGCTGACATCTAGCTATGCTTTATCAATGATTTGCTTTTGTTCTTAGGTTAGAAACTTCTCAGTATTATTCATTAGTTTTCAAGAAAGCCAAGTAGGATGATCTGGGAACTTTAACATCCTGTTAAACACTCTGTTGTGCTGAACCCACAGTCATGGTTTGTCCTTCTGAAGCCAAAACATTTTCATATGGATAAAGGTTCATACCACAAAGAACTATTTTTCAGGAGATTTCAAACTCTCTTTGAACATAACATTCTTTTCTCAAGTTAAAGTCCGGGTGAAAGGAAAGCAGTGCTGGAAATGCAGTGTATAGGAATGAGGCTGTGTCACTAGTGACTAGTGGAGGCCGTAGCACATTACCAGTAAAACTGCTGCCAAGGAGCTAAAGGTAAGTCTTGAAGCATGTTTCCCAGAGGCTCCAGGTCCCTGAAGCTGCCTTGCCAGATGAGGAAGGCAGTTCCAATCAGTCATCAAAGCTGCTTCCTATAGAAAATGCCGGAAATACTTGTGGAGTGCTGAGTGGAACTGGCAGACGGCAGGAGAGTTGCCAGTTCCACTTTGGAAGTAAACGTCTTGGGCTCAGTTCTGCTTCTGACTTTCTGACAAGGCTCCTTCCCAGCTGGAGACATTGCCCATCAATCATCTTGGCCTGAGTGTACATGATGACGTTTTAAAAGGCTGGTTCAGTGCCTCACATCTTTCAGAGTGGGCATGGGGAGTTGGTTGGCAAGACAGAAGGCAGAAACGGAGATACATTACCTAGCACAGGCGAGTCCCTGGGGCCCTTACACACTGCTACAGTACAAATAATAGCTGTCTTACTACCAGCACAGTTAATTCAGCAGTATGTGTGTGGGAATTTCAACTAAGTTAACAACAGTTCATCTTGAACCTCCTTCCCACTTCTTGGGATGATTGTGCTAAAGACAGAATACTGATCTGGTACCACATGGTGACAGAACGCTGAAAGAATTCTCTAAAAGAAGTCAGATCAGTTCTGCTTCATTCAAGTCCAATTATGACTTGCAGGCTCTTGTAACCATGATGGTGGTGAATTTGAAAGGCAGAAAGGGCTAAGCATCCTGCTTAAAGTTTCACAGAGCTGTAAAAAGTCATCAGCTTGAGTCATAAATACTGTGATTTTACAGAATTATGGCTTCTCCTGTAAATAGCAGACTCAGATAAGTACTTGGTGATGGTTATGGTGGAGAGCCATGAATTTAGGATGATGTAGTCATTCCTTGGTAGCAAAAGCTGATTTGTAGGCTCTGAACAGAATCCTAGCTCCAAGAGTGTTCATGCTTAAAAAACATTGAGATAAATGTATCATTTGTCTTTGCAAGGTAGATTTCAGTTGAGCATATTTATTCCATGCTCTTCTTAAAACACAGACAATGTCTTCATGTTGATGTCAGTAGTGTCTCTAAGACATGAGCAATGGAAGTTTGGATGATAAAGTCTGGCAAGACAGTACATAACGTGCTAAGTCAAGGAAGAAAGCCTGCTCTGAGGTTCTTATTTCAGTCCATTCTACCAACAAATCTAAGCTCTGGGAAACAGGTGTTCCAGTTTCCTATGTCCTTTTCCACAAATGAATGAGAGATACAGAGCATTATGATTGTCTTGGTGAAGTTCAGCAGTTGTTAAAAAGTCTGAGGCACCGAGTCTGTGCAGGCTGGTGAACAAACTAAAGCTGGAATGATTATTTCTATTCCATGAACTAATTGGAAAAATTGAAAGGATTCAGTATAATTGAGAGCAAATGCTTCTTCTTCACACCTTGGAAAAACACATCATACAAAGACAGGAGTGAATTCAGTTTCAGGGGAAGGGCTGGTCAGTTCCTTCCTTGTTCATGGTATGCTGCATGCAGTCCAGATAAGGATGTAAGACAAGACTGTATTGTTTTAAGTTCTGCCATATACTCAGTGTGTAACTTCAGGGATGTAATTTACCCTCTTCATCCTTCTATTCTCCAGGCATTGAATCTTTTCTTTGCTCACTGAGATTCCAAACTCTGGAGAGGGGGGTGCCAGAGTAATAAAATTGTAATCTGTTCTTCTGAATAGCTTGTAGATGGAGGATATTGTTTCATTTTATGCTCTAACCTAAGTGATCACTTTCTCTCTGCAGGAGCTTTATTCTTCAATTGGCTGTAGAGAGCCTGAGAATTTGAGTCAACTAATTTAATCTGAAGTTTGGCTTTGTTCATGCCTCCTGTAGTTCTTATAAATTCTGAAAAGCCAGTTGTACTCTGTACTCTACTCAGTGTTGCAAAGACTTGCATCTCCACCTATGCTCATTTTTTGCTCACATGCTCATTTGACTTATCAGTGACCACATGCCTCTGAATTTTCAAGGTGAATGATTGAATTGAATCTTGCTATAGTTTTTCCAGCACTGGATCACCCACTTATCCTGGGCCCTTTAAAACAAACAGATAAAACATCTAACTTCTTTATTCACCCTTAACTTTGCTGGTATTATTTTACAAGCATAATCTTGTTTAATACCTGATAATTAATGGTAATAGCCTTTTTAACTTCTGCAGCTGTCAAAACCACACATCTCTAGCGAAAGCATAGAGTATTAGGTATCCAGGCAGTAGGCTACATTATCCCTCCAGTTTGTCTCAGCTAAGAAAAATATCTCCATGATGTAACTCACATAACTTTGGTTCTTGTTACTGATGAAATTCATGTGGGGTGATTGTTTTTCTTTTAATGATCTCAGTCCTTTAAGTATCTAACAAAGGCATCAAGGCAGACAGCTTCATAAAGGAAAAGGACACTTCTCTGCTTTATGCCTTTTCTTTTAAAGGGGATCCAAGGAGGGCAGAGGAAACTATACAGCAGTCTCCACTAGAGACATGACACATAGTCTTTAGTTTACTGTCCTGTTTGTCACATGCCACTACTCAGAATGTGGGATGTTATAAAGATCTTGGAAACAAGTTGCAAACCCTACAGCTATTGTACCATTTTAAATCTCTGCCCCCACAGCTGGACCCCACATCATAATAGAACAAAAGACCTTTCCACATATTCATTATGTGTCTGCAACACAACCATGTTCTTGTTAATGAATTTGGAAGTGGCATTGTCCATGCTTTGTGCCTTGGTGTGGGGATTCAGGGGGCTGGCATGGATGTTAGTTCTGTGTATGGTATAACTTTATCTATGTTATTTAGCCTCCAGATGCTGAACCTGGAGGATAGCATAACAAGAAAGCACAGATAAAGTCAGCATCTCTAAGATTTTAGGCTATCTAAAATAATTCTATGATTCTGGAAAATAGAGAAATAATTTAAAAAACTTAACAGCAAAGCAGTGATGACTCACCTATCATGAGACAAATTCGTACCAGCCCAGGAAAATACAAGTTGCATGAAAACAGGTTTGTCTTCTTCCATGTTGACAGATCCATTTGAGACATGTCATGTATAGACAATGAAGCATGTTTAACACAAAACTAATTGCTACTGGGCTTATTAGTGTTAGTGAAGCCAAAACTAAAGGGAAGTTAAAGTGGTTCAACATGGGATGTTAAACACGGTTCCGTATCAAAACTGGATTTTTTGTGAACAATTTTAAAGATAGAGAGACCACATCATGCCAAACCAAGTAGGCACCAAAAAGACTGAGCACCATTGTAGATTTTTATTCAGTGTTCAAGACATATAAGAAAGAGATTTTTAGTGACCAAAATCTGCAGAACATCTCTGCAGGTGATTCTGTTTTGTTTGCTTCAAGAAGAAGAGTGGAGGTGGCACATGGTATTGTGTTGTGTAGCCCCTTGCTGTTGGATCAAGATTGGATGTTACAGGCAAAGGAATGCTGAGTTGGGGTTTCAATAACAATGTTTAGCTGTGTGGCTCTTAACTTAGCTCTGACTTAACTTAGGCATCCTCTTTCCATTTTGCTTTGACATTTCTTGTACATGTCGCTTCATCCAGTTCAAAAGACTTTATGGACTGTGAAAGGGTCTGCATTGCCAGGCTTGCTTTAGAGAGGTAAACATGTTTGCCAGCAGTTCACTTTGTAGATGAGACTTGGTGGACTAGACTCCAGATAATTTTCTACCATTTCTAGTGCAATTCCAGCTAAGATTTATCAGTGTCACTTGTATCTATAGTTTAGATTTGATACTTCCTAGACAACTTTTAATTGCTCAGAACTTGAATGCCTACATGTTTTGGCATTCACCCAAAGTAGTCATAGGAACGCCATAGGAACTTTTGATTGTTCCTATGTCAAAGCATTTACTGATTCATCAGTCCAGAATTTAATCTGTCCAAGTAAGACTTTCATGAGTAGTCTTACTCTGAATCTAAGAGTAACTTGAGAAACAAATAAATACATGATGTCCTAATTTCCATTTCTACTAAAGAGTGGTTGTGATTTTCGGACTCAGACAAAGAGTGATATACCTTTACAGACCAGATATTAAATAAATGCTTTCTGCTGTTGGTATGTGACATAAACTGTAATGTTTTGGGGAAAATATTGCCACAAACTTATGAATGTATTGTTATCTGAGGATCTCAAAGCTTTTCACAAGTATTAAGTAGGACTAACTTACCCTACTCCAGCATGTGACATCTGGTATGAATGAGATGGTTGGCAGAAATAAGTAAGGTAAGGTAATTAAAGTAAATGAACAACTAAAGCAGATAAAGTATTATGAAAATGAATAAATGAAGGCACAAATAATAAAAATTATCTCTGAGCTGTGACAAAATGTATCTTATGAAAGATAAAGTAGAAAGTTGCCTTCTTTTCATATATTGGTTTATGTCTAGCTATGCAGAGCCTTTAAAGGATAGAAGTTAATTATCACAGAAATAACTTTACACAGAAAACCACTACAGCTGTCCCTACTTCCCTTAACTTCTGGCACAGCACAGAATGCCCATCAGATGGGAGTTCCTGCTGGCACAAAATGTGTGAAGGCCACCCACAAGAGATTGAAAGGGGAAAGTCTGACTCTCCCTACTCAAGTCTTGCATGTCAGTTTCGTAACTATGACTGAAACTCACAGGTTGGTATTGTCAGCTTCTTCAGGGACTACCCATGTTTAAGTGGCTTCAGAGTGTGACAAACTGTTTCAAATGAATAGCAAGCAGATTAGTGTTCTGAAAAAAAAATTGCTTCATTTTCATCTCTGTACTCATTTGTGAAGATGCACTCCTACTTTAAAAAAAAGTTCTTTTTAATTTCCTTAAAATGAAGTTTCCATTTTTCAGAATACAATTCATTTAAACTTTAGAGTATCCCTTATTTTTATCCTTTATCCCTTAGTTTTATTTTTAAGTGGAGAAAGCAATTATCATCTCTCAAATCTAACTACAAAATTTTGATTTGGATTAAAAATTACACTCTTGGGGTTGAAGTGGTGCTTTCTTCCAACTTTACAGCTGAAAGTGTTGGTTTGTGATTAACCTGAGTCTAAATTCTTGATATTGTAGAAGTACCACCACCACTTAAATATTAGAGCAACCTTTATTCTCATATCCTATCTTCTCCTGTGCACACTAGCACATACTTTTTCTTTTCTATTTCAAATGAAAAATTCTCTGATGTTCATCTGGTTTCACAATAGCCTTCAATTAGAAAAATGTGTTTTCCAGGAGCATAGAGAAAGAATGAAGCATGGAACATGAAAGCTTCTTTGAAATGTCAGATTTCAAATTCTGTGATTAAGAAATTAATTTTGAATCATTAATCTTTTGGGAAGTCTCCTTTTTTGCATGGATCTTGGAAGTGCTCACTCTAATACCATGCTAGAGACTGTGTGTGCTGCAGCAAATTGACAGCACATTAGGAGGATTAAAGTTATGAAAAAGTTTTTTCCTCTAATAGAAACCTTCTTAGGAGGTGATGTCCATTGCTGCCAATACAAATATTCACCTAGTGTTCATGCCAGCGATAATGTTTTTTCCAGAATAAACAAGACACTGGAACACATGTGAAGACTGTGGTGTGTGGTGAAAACTTGAAGAGCACGTAAACAAGCTCCAGTAACACTAGAAACTGGAAAAACTTAGAAAAATTTGTTATCAGAGTGATATATGGTCAGTTCTATATACATTGCAGCAATTTTTAGAGAAATCATCTTAAATCACATATGACAAAACCAGTTAAATTCATTACAGGAAACAGCCTTAGCCCTCTTGAATTAATGGTACCAACAGGCTAAACCACCAAACTAGAAGGCTGAGAGGCATTAAAAAAAAAAAAAAAGGAATTAACCCACTGTCATAAAGGAGACAGTTGCAGAGCTGAAAACCATAATCCAGGGCACTGCATGGATCTTGCTTAATTCAATGCAGTTTTGCCATCAGAAGATAAAGTGATAAGAATTATGTGGGTTCTCTGCCTCCCTGTTGAGTGCCATACTCACAGAGTAACACGATTTTCTGACAAATTGCTAACAATGGCTAATTCCTGTGGGTGACAATAGATAAATCTACCTTCTAAGAGAGTGGAGGCTTAGGGTACCAACAATATGTTACAAACCCTCTCATTGTAGAGGGCTCTTCTAGCCAGATTGTCCCCGACTGGTATACATTGTTGTAACTGCTGAGAACATGGTGATAGGGACTGCTGAAGGAAACACTTTTCCACAAATATTTTAGTGAAAAGATAATTTATTTTTCACCAAAGCATACAGCTGAAAATGTTTTGATTTTAAGAGTTGGTGTTTTATGAAAGGTGTCATTAGTCTACTGAATTCTGAATAAAGAAGCATCCGTTTCTAAATGTTTTAATATCAATATTGACTTCCTACATGGTGAATGCTGATAGGCTTGTCTAATGGTGAGGGAGCTGGCTGCCTGTTGTCCTCATTTGTGTTTTTCTGAGTGCATCTCTCAGCTGTTCGTAGTTTATCCCTTTCCAAGTTCAATCTTTCAGGGATTTTTCCTTCTTGCACATGAACTACTTCACGCTGAATACTAGCCAGCACATTGTGTAGAGTTCAATTTATGTAGTTCAATACCTGTCATTCTTCCCTCAGGAACTGTATTAGTGAAGAAACTGGCAAAGCAGTGTCTGTAAAACAGCTTGTTTAGTAATAGGAACAATTCATTAGAGGGAAAGGATTTTAAAACACCAAGCAGTTGGCACTCAAATTGCTGTACTTGCCTTTATGCTGACACTTGTGCTTATGTGGCTGCAAAGGGAACTTAATCAGGGAACTGGATGAAAACTTCCCTTTGCAGAAGGAGCAGGTTGGTTTTTCAGTTGGATTAGTTCCCTGACCCAAATTATTGTTCAACCACAGAAGCATCCATCTCAGTGGCAGCCCACACTTGGAGCAACTTAATTTGGTAATTTCACCTCAGTTTAAGTGGTTGGTGAACATTAGGAATAGCATTTTTCAGGTTAGCATTTCTGTAGATGTGGATTTCTGGAAGATGTTGTTTCTTATTCTGTGTGAAGTTTGTGTGTCCATTCACATGTGCCAGTAAAGAGTTTCTTGTCTTTGCTCAGCCTTCTGCTCTGGAGATCAATTAAGCCTAAGTGCTTGTAATGGATTTTATGCACTGGGCAAGTGATCATGTTTGAAATAGTTTTTTAAAGTGTAAATTATTGAGGTGAATTCAGGACCTGGATAAGTAAACTGTGAACTGCTGATGGTTATGTAGTTGCATCCTGCTGAACTTAAGCATCACAGCCAATCCAGTAGGCAAAGGAAGAAAATGGGTTTTGATCAGAGGTGTTTTGAACACCTCTCTCCAGAGACCTATCAGGAATATCTTCTCTTAGGCTGAAGTTTCTATGTTGAGGCCATTAATAAGACTGAACTCTAGCAAGATTCAGTCAAAATAACAATCTCAGAATGTCTAGATATTTATATTACAGCTTGCACTTAGACACTTAAACAGCAGGACATGAAATTTCTATTCTGAGTTGAACAGTCTATTCCCTCTTAGACTGTTAGAGAAAACTTCACCCCTAGGTGCTTCCTAACTAAAGAGTGCTTTGCCTTGTGAACAAATAGTATTAAATAAAAGATTGCTCTTTTAAATTGAATTGTAAATAGTTTGCATTGCTGTGAAAAACTGAAAGGCCCATGTTGCTGACATGGTATCACCATTTTTTTCTCTAGTGTTCGACAAAAATCTTAGCTATAAGAATGGCTTCATCAACTCCAATTCACCTGTACAAAGCTTGATTAGGCTGCATTAGGTAGACCTACTATGCAGATATGAGTGCAACGTACCTATTGCTTTGGTGTTGACGTGCATTACGAACAATTCTTCTCAGGCAATTGTCATACAGCAAAATCCTACTAATATCAAGTTGGGTTCTTTTTTGACCACATGCTTTATTTATACCAGCAATGTGGTGCTGTGCTGTTATTTGGTGTGTTAAAGTCATAATCATGTTTTGGGCAAAAGAGAATACATAAAGCATTGTTAGACAGTTAATGTCTTAACAGTCTGTAGACCAGCCACATTAACATAAACTCTGCATGAAAATTGACACAGAAAAATAATGTGAATGAAAATATTGTATTGTTGAGTTCTTCCCTAGAAGAAGTAGTCCTTCAAAACACAATATTCTCAACTGACAAGCATTACTTCCTCCGAGAAATGTTTCCCATGTTACTTATCTCCTGTAACTAAGATTCCTCCCTGTTCATACTCTCCATTTTCAAGAGAGGAAAATACCAAGCATAGGCTGCAGAGTTAGGCACAAAATGCAAGATTTGAATTTAAATCAATTTTTAAAAAAAAAAAAAATTCATTGTCTGGGATAAATATAGAGTTTAAGGCTTTCCACATCAGAAATTTTGGAACCTGAAGGACTGTCTAAGTTGAATTGCATTCAAATAAAGGCAAATGAATTTACTTTGGTTGATTTGTACTGAATACATTCAACCTCTGGATTCAACCTCTGGATGCTATAAAGATCCAGGCTTTAGCAAAAAGTCATGAAATTCAGACTTGGTCAAAGGATCCAAACTTCCTACACTTTGAAATGTGTTGAGGCTATAAGAAGATCTGATCTTGTTTCTGCTGGAGCATAAAAACATAGTCATAGTCATTTCTCTACATGTTCTCCATTATCATTTCCATTTATTTCCTTAATAGAAAATAAAAGCATGACCCCCTTCTGTCCTTAATTCCAGCTTGTCTCATCTCTTCAAACTGTAGAATCAAAAGATATAAGCATTTGTGAAAACTAAAAGCCACTGGGAAAACATGTCTTTTCTATTGCCCATCACATTTTTTTTAAAAAACTGAATTTTTGGATGAAAACATTTCTGGCTATAGCCATGCAATGACAGGCCACCAGTATTTATTTAGAAGTGACATCAAAAAGACAAGGAAAATCAAATGTCACAGTGTATTTGTCACAGATAGCTTGAAACTGAAGTGAAATTTATTATTTTTCTCTTTCTCTGAAATGAATGCCTCTGAGGGCAAATAATAAAAAGACTTTTGTGAGAAAAGGAATCCAACTGCCACTAGTCAAAGTAACAAAGCCTAACAAATTAATTCTAGCTAGAGATTCAAATTTTCTCTTGTGAAATGGATTTTGCTGAGGTTTTTTCTCTTTTATATCTTTTATATGCACTTACATAAATTACTGGCCTGAATAGAGTTGTAGACACAAATTGGTTACAAACCACTTGATATATGGTGATGTCTAATGGTAAGAGACATGAATTCTCAGAGTACTTCTTTTGCTTAGTGTTAATAGCATGTGTGCATGAAGGTGTTCGAAAGAATCTGTGGCTTTATGGGACAGGTTTTGAGTGATCAATTAGAGATCTTACCTAGTGGAGCAGCTCACAATTAAAGTGCTGCAATAATGGAGGGGGGGGGGGAATGAGGAATTAAGACTAGCAGCATATCTGGAGTATTTCCAGTCATGCTGTGACCCATATTGTCATTTAGCAGTTTTAAGCATGCTTCATGCTATAAAAGAGTTTTGAAAAGGGATTTGAAAATGTTACATATGGTGCAAAGGAGCACATTCCGAGCTTGCCTGCATGTCACCTTCTATGCTTTGGTTTCTTCCATCCTATATATCATTAATATATATAATTCTTTAATGATAATGATGGATATACCTGCCTAAATTATGGGTGCTCTTGAGAGGTTTATTATATTGACATGCTTACTATAATAGTCATGCTTCATGGAACATGCTAGGTGGATCTTAGATTGATTATGAAAAGTATTGAGACAAGTCAGCCTGCAGCTAGAATCACAATTCAAAATTTATAATGTATTTTATTGGGTGTGATACAGAGATTGGCTTTTCATTTTCTGAGTATCCTGATTTAATAGTCATAGTGAGCCATAAAAGCACACTATGATTTAATTTATTTGAAGAGTATAAGACATTGCCACACATACTTGAGTATGGGCCGTATTCTGATGTCCTTGGTCAGCTTTAATTTTCATTTCTGTAGCATCTAATGCAATGGTTGTTGTTAGCCTTTTTTCAATTTCTTTCAATTTCTTAAGCCTTCCTGTAGTCTGTATGTGGCTCCACACTTGCTGGAGAATATTTTGCCAGGCCAACATGATATATATGTGTGTGTGTGTATATATATATATATGCCACTTATCCAGGTGGGCAAATAACTGTTATATTTCCTCAATCCTTAGGGAAAAAAAAAAGTATCCTGCAGTTGAGTTTCCCACTTAATGTCATATTTTAGACAGACATATTTTCTCCATTCTGATTCAATGATTCTTTAATTTTTTACAGTGAGAAGCTAAAATACCCAAAGTAATTACTTAGCAAAGAGTAGAATCAGATGCTGTGCTCATGAGCGGGAGGATTTCTGTAATAGTAACAGACTTCTTTAGCTAGCAGACTATGGAAGCCAAAACTGGGTTCTCAGAACTAAGGCACACATAAATATAAATATATAATTTGGGTTTTGAAAAATCTTTGGTCTTCTGAGGTAAAGTGTGTAAGTGACTACTAAATGGCATTTTGAAAGGTACAGTCTAGTTTGTCCAGAAATGACAGTCATCAAGTAGCAATCAGTGGTATGAATCTAGGAACTGTGTATGCAGTCAGGCAGAGGGTCAGATGAGTTAAACAAGTGTTCCTGTGTGCTTCTAAGAACCTAGGGTACATTTTTTGTGGTATTGGTGCTGAACAGATGTAGAATAGGTAGTCTCTTCTGAAAAATGTAGTGTTTAATCAAGATATTCAGAAGTAAACAGGTAGGGAGTGATTCTTTCAATGTTTATTTTACATCATTATCAAATACACTACTTTCCTTTGAATGTTACAGTAACATGATTTATATGATGAGGGAAACGAAACTTTGTGAGCTTGAAAGGAACTTAGGAAATTTTCCAACTTAATTATATTTGCAAAAGAAATGTGTTTTATCTTATAAAATTCCCAGAGCTATTACTGAGAGAATGGAGATGTCTCTTATGGAACATGCTTTTGAATAGTTCCCACAGAGCATACCCAAACTCACTAACTCTGTGTAAAGTACTTGTGGAAGGATGCCTCTGCATATTTCTGACATTTTATTTGCTGTGTAGATTGCACTGTATAGTGGTATAAACTCTGTAGTTTCAGCTAACATGACAAAGAATTGTGCTTAGTTCAAACCCTTTGTAAGCAGCAGGTTGTCTTGCACAATTCTTCTAATTGTTAAATCCCCCAAATGCCCTGAGTCCAAATGCTCCTCTCTCTTTGACTGCCAGCAAATGAGGGGGGCTATGCGAGGTGTGCATCCACTTTCTGCCTAAGAGCTGAATAAGGGCTGCCCTCCTGCTTTAGTCCTGCTCTCTGGAGTGCTTCTCAGAGGTTATGTTAGAGCTTCCAGGGTGCACCAAGGTAGCCCCTCAGGATATGAGAACGTAATTGTAATGGGGAATACTTAGTGAGGGACTTGATCCAGAGAAGAAAATGGGCAAATGAGAAAAAGTCCAAAATGAGGAAACTACACTAAAGCATCTGCTGCACTCTACATGTCCAAAACAAATAACTGGTTATTTTGGCCTAATTACTTCTATTTGGAATTTTTTCCCCACAAAAGTGCAATTTTTATTTTTCTTTCACAAAGCAGCTGCTCTGGGGATTATACTATGTTGCGTAAAAAAGGTCAGGTTTCTAAAAAAATTAAATATTTATTTCTACTAGGAAACTTTTCTTGCAAATAAAAATCAAGTAAACAAGGAGGTGTAGACACAGTCATCAATGTTTTTATGTTAGGTAGAAAGTACAGGAGTACTACATCTGCAAAATTCTGAAATAAGCACTATCTGACAAAACCAGTATGATTTCTCCTTTATCAGCTGTTATAATCATACAATGAAAAGCTACTTCTCTTGATGTGAAACTGGGTTCAGAATGGAGAAAAAGTGAGGATTTATTATCCATGATGTAAACAAGTGACATTGGCTCTCAAACATGCAGCCAACAGTCAACAATCTGATGAGAAAATGAGACCTTTGTGAACAAATTTTTACTTAGATAAAGAAAATCATCGTAAGTGCCTAGCAGGCATGCTATTTTAACAAAACAGATTTCCAACGGAAGCGTAGGTGCTGCCAATAATTACTTATTACAGTCTAACTGATACAGGACAATTGCTTCAAAAGACTTAACAAGACACCCCAATGAGGTGGCTGTTACAAGCCCTCACGTTTCAGTCAGTAGGCTGTCAGCTGGTATGGAGGCTTGGGGCCACACAGGCCAACAAGGCATTCATTCTGTTCATGGAAAAAACAGGCTGTATCTTAGTATATGGAAGATAAGTTATGTATGTATGTCCAGCTTCACACATGCGCCTTCATAAACTAGATAGAAAACAGCATTATTCACAAGTATTCCATGCATTCAGCCATACTGGGGTACAGTGAAAATAGAACTGATCTGATGTGGTAAGCATCCCTGCATCTGGCCAGCAAACATCTGTATCTAATAACCCTAATCACCCTGTATGTAACTTCAATAAATCTTCATTACCATGTAAATAAATTACCATTAAAATATGAGCAGTCCATAATTCTATCATTGAAGAGAAGGGTTACCATGATAAACCCTATTCATTTTTAATAATTCAACAGAATATCTCAAAGATAATAGCTAATAACTTATGATTTGTTTTCACCTGGTGTTTATCAAATGACTAGCAATCTTTCACTGCTTCCTAAGAGCATTTATTGTTCTAGGTAAGGAGAATATTTTGTTGGGACCCTTTGTAGCCCACTAGCCTGAGACTCCTCTGTTCATGGGTAAATTGATAATGGTTTGTGGCTTTTACTGCAATGATGCCTGTCAAAATGTGAGCGGAGATAAAACTTAGTTTAGTTGCTTAGTACATAAGCCTTAGTACAGAGAAGCACAGGAGTTATAGTTACTTTAAAATTCATCTGAAACATCTCTGCGTTGCACTGGGTTTGGCAGACACTGAAACTCAAGCCAACTGTTTATGGAAGCACGTCTTTACAAATATGCAGAACACTGTCAGTCCCCCTGAAGTCAGTGAAAGCTCAAAGTAATCATTACCACCTATGAAAATAACATCATTAACACTTGAAAAATATTGTGGGTAACCAGATTTGAAGAGTACACCTCCAGCTACAACCACACATGTACAGTCAGTGAGCAGCTAGGAGCAGGAATAAGCCTTAAAGCCATATAGATGAGATTGCATCATGTTATGGGGGGCACTTGAGTCATGCTCTGTTGAAACCTGTCTCCCCTTCTGGCTTTTCTGGTTTTGGTGTCTCAGGCTATTTAGTGTAAACAAACTGGCAAAAGCCCAATCTCTGAGCCCTGTATCAAAGGGCATGGAACAGATCATGCCCACACTGCTTTGCTGTCTTCCACTCAAAACAAAACATTCTGCTTTAAAGTATCAGCTGGAAGCAGTCCCTAACTTGGAGAATTTTCATACCATGCCCAGGCATTGCTTAAGAGAGTGTCAGCTCACATGAGCCAAAATTATGCCAGGGAGTGTACTACTAAGTCAATAGTAGGAGTGACTGTAGACCAGTGTATGCTTGAGCCTAGCACTAACCATGAATAGTTTACTGGCACAGAGATAGTTTTTTTAATGTACATGTGTTAATCAGTTACACGTGTTCTAACAATATGGTAAGAATGTCCAAAGCATTTGTCTTCATTTTTGCTCCTCTCTAAAACTGTATGTACTCCAGCTGGCTACAAACATGAAGCAAAGGATTTCAGTAAGTTCATGAAGGTGATAGATTAAAATAATAAATATTTGGAAACCTTGTCAGAACCACAGTGGAAGGCACTAGGAAAGTCTACTGCTTTGCTAGTGTTCAGCTATTAATTTGGATTTGCAAGGAATGCACCACTAATGCAATGATTCAAAAATATCAGTCAGTATATTCCAATATCCGGGGAAGCTCCCAGTCAAACCAGAGACTGATTTCTGTGCTCAGTTCACAAGATAACCATGGGCATGTCACTTCACTTCTCTGCCGATTGAATTGATGATATTTGCAAACTTTAAATTTTACCAGTAAGAAGCCTGTAAAGTGCTAAGCAGCATTAGCTGCTGTGAATGTCTGCAGAGAAGCAAATGTCCTTTGCTGCTGTGGACACCGATTTGAGTTGCAAAAGGAGCTGGCTGCTGTGATATGAGCAGTACTGAGAAAGAGTCATTGCGGCTGCAGGCATTTGTAAAACATTAAGGGACACAATTTCAATGGATTGCAGAGGGCTTTTCACCACAGAACTTCCTTTGGTTGCAATGGGAACTGACTACTTTTGAAGGCTCAGTCGTGTTGGCATAGCACAATGATGAGGTTTTCATCTCACAGTCATTTGCATGGCAATGATCTGTTCCTTCCATCAAGTCTTTTAAATTATGCAAAAACTGAATAATAGAGTGCAATAAAAAAATACACCCAGGGACATAATACATACTTTTCAGTAAGGAGGCAATGAAAAAAGGCATGTGCATTATCTTTGCAGACAAAAATTGCTTCCCAATAGTCTGACTCTCAAGGATGGGGACCTAATAAAATGTCATGTCACGGATGATGACTCTGTAAAACTTCCTGGTACATCAGATTTGAGAATAATGGCAATCACCCCTAACTACTAGACTGCAGAGAATATAGAATCAGTTGTATTTTCAGATCCATATTTTTAGACACAAACCTAGTCTGTTTCTGATGCAAGGGAAGAGAATAAGAGTTTATCTGAGTAAGATACTGATCTGGCATTTCAGAATTTCAGTGAAAGTAAAAACCCTGAAACCACACCAACGTGTATACTCTTCAAAAAAATGTTAGGAATAAGGGTTTGCTGCAGCACTTGTAATGAAACTTGAAGTAACTGTGAGCTCAGTTCCCTTGGATTTATATGCAGGAGGTGCATGCAGCACAATACTTTATTAAAAATAAAAATTGGCTTATGGTGAACACATAAATTTTAAGCAGGTAAAATTAGGATGCTGATGGTCAGTATGACCTTACATAGAAAATCTCCCAGGTCTGCAACACCATTCTTGAAAGAGCACTTTGGATTTGTTGTTTAAATCTTGCTTTGGGGTTGGTGGGGCCTGGTCGCTGGTTGCATTTATATTCCTGCATGCGTGGTACAGTTACTGCACAATTGTAATCAAATTACTTCCTTTCAATTTTAATTTGAGCCTGTTTTTCTCTGATGATATTTCTTTTGTTTGCCATGTCTTTAGATAGTAACACCATGGGAGCAGAAACTTCTTGATATTTGTACAGTGCTCTTTGACCAGAGCTTTCTGATTGAAGGTCCTGAAGCCACAGAAATAAATACAGATAGACTCATGTTTTTAGTATAGGCAAAATTACACTGCTATGGACTGGTAGACATAATGGAGAATCCAAAGAACAGTTTTATTCAAGAAATTCCAGCTTTTGGAGGGTTACTTGATAATGATGCAGAGTGACACTCTCATCGGTTGTATATTTGAGGAATGCACAAGCTGGTAATAATAGGTTTCTGAGAAGAAGTTATTGTGATCTTGCTTACTGCTAACCATTTATTTTTGACTGTTCTGGTGGGTTTGGTGCATCTCTTTCACAGGCCTGGCTTCCTATCACAACATGTACTAGTTATTACCTGCATTATTAAAGAAAAATGTGACTCTTGAAAGTGACAAAGCAGGAAGCTAGAGGAAATTCAAAGAAAAACTAAAAATGTACATTAAGAAACATTCAGTCTTTTTCACATCTTCAAGTTCAGACCCTATTTATGTTTTTTGGTTTGGTGGGGTTTTTTTTGTTTGTTTCTGAGTTTGCTTTTGTTTTTGGATGAATATATTACTTGTATTACATAAGCAATTACAGAATGTGTATGTAGCTTGCTGACTGAATGCCCCATGACATCCAGTGCATGGGAGTAGCCCTTACAGAATTCATTGCAGTGATTTTTTTTCTCCTTGCTGTAATTGATTCCTTACAAATTTGTGGCTTCTGCCTCAAACTGAAAGCCAGTTTCTTATTTTATTTGTAGTTATGTTTCAAAATAATTTATGTTGTGGCTCAGGATAACTGGTGGCAGTCATTTTCTCACTGGTCAGTTCCATCTTTATTATTTCAATACTTTTATTAAAAGTCCTTTTACTGTATGTTTTAATTTGTAATCGCTTCTGATTTTATCAAATATTACCCTTTTTAACATTTATTGTATTTTTGCCATCATTTTTGCTATGCTCAGACTTTTATTGAAAGCAATATTCTAAACTCTTCAGCATCCTGTTAAAAATTTGGAAACTCATTTTTGGCGGCATGTTCTCCCATGCTATGGAGCTCCTCCACCACTCTTTCAGAATATGTGAAGTATTTACTCTCTCTCAGCTAAGTGGATTTTCAGCATAGTCTGACTTCATTCTGGTGTGATTTTTAACTAGAGGTGGTAGATAGAATCCACTGACTTTATTAGTGACCTTGATAATGAACTTAGTGGAATATATCCGTGATCTTTGGACATTGTGTGAATTTTGCTAAAGTCAGTGTTATGCTGATTTTCACCAGCTGACCTGATGGATTTTTTTTTTCTTTCACTGATGTGAAGCTGCTTTGTGATCATAATCAGGCTTGTAGCATATTTAAAAGCAGACCAAGATGTTCAGATGTGGAATCTCTGGGATGTGTGATTCTGTGGGTGTACTTAATGAATTTAAATGGTGTACAAAGAGAAACTCGTGTTTCTGTCTAGTTTATTTTCTTTTAAGTGAATTTCGTATGGACTCAACAGCATTTTTTACCCATAGATGATGTACAGCAAGGCGGTGAGAAAACTCTTTCTCTCAACATGTGCATACACCGCCTCTTCAGCCAATCTTCACTCTTACCAGTGTATTTCTCTAAGAAAGAGTTCTGCCTGGAGGTCAGGTAGTAAGGAAGAAATTATCAGGTGCCAGAAACTCAATGTTTTGTTCCTGCTTCTTAATTTTGCGTCTTTCATCTGTGCCAACACTAGTCCTCTTCTATGTAAGACTAAGTGGTAAGGAAACTTCTCCATTCCTAGTTATCACAAACCCCATGTGCAACGTAAGTAATTGCAGACTAGGAGCCCCTGACCATTAGAGCTCTATTCCTACCTATCTAGTCATTGGGATATCCATCTACTAATTCATGTCTATCATTGCTGATCCAAGCCCTTGTTCTTAATCTAAACTAGACTATCAAATGACTGAAGTCTGCTACCTAAAGTATTAAGAAACATTCCCCCTGGCAGCAGTAGTATTAATTTTATCTTCTCAACCTTTCAAGTCCAGTGACTGCTTCTTCAGCCTTTGTTGTTCTTAACCCTAATTTACCCTCAGCCCTAACCCTTTCAGAAGGGCTTTCAGAATAGCCCAAAAGTTCGTAGTCACTTCAAGAATAAAAATAAGTAGTTTGTTTCACAGCTGCGAGCATGACAACCTTTTTTCCTTAGCAATATGAGCAAAAGTTTGTTTGTTGCTGTGGTTTGAAATTGTAAGTCTAGTTCTAACTGTAACCTTAGACCAGTGGTGATGATCTCTTTGATGTTTAGTGACAATTTTTTTTAAATGTTTTATTTCATTGTAAACATTCTTGTTAAGAGCTTTAATCTCCATTCATGCTTAACTTAGCTTCTGTGACAATAAATAATCATTGCTTGTTTAAAAAGACCATAGGTAGTAAGGAACAGAGCTGGGAAAAGCAGGACATCAGAAGCAGGACTAGAAACTGTCTCCTGTCATTCCTGCTCTTAGGCACAAACCCAGAGCCCATCACTGCTCATCAGGACACATAACTGCAGCTCAGGCTGAACAGCATTTGGCAGAATAATTGCTCTCTGGACCTGAGCAAAGAAAGGTTCACTGTTCATTTGGACAGTAACTAACTATGGCAAGCCAAGAGTGTTTCAAGGAATCAATATCTCCTTCTCAGAGGTGCATGCTGATCCTCAGAGAAAGGGTGTTTGATGCCATGCCCCTCGTTTCCTTGTCATGTTTCCTTGTCTTTGACAATTGGCTATGACCAAGACTTCCCTTCCTTTATCTGAAGTATTCACTGTATGCCAGAGCTGAATGTGCACCGTGGGGCCACGGGGGCCAGTGGTCCCCTCACTGAGGCCGAGTGCTGTTTCTAAAGGACAAGTGGCAGAAATGGCAGTGGGCAGACTGTCAGCCTGTGCATGGCTGTCCTGCTGTGGTCGTGCGCTCACCAGCCAGGGGACTGAAGTGTAAGTCAGTGTTGGAAGAATGCTGAGGTTTTGAAGTGAATGTTTGGAAGGGCTGTTCCAAGACAAAATTTGACTAGATATTGACATCTGGAAGTTTCCAATCCACCAGTTAAACAAGAACAAAACAAAGCAAAATCAAAAGCCAGCCACTTTAGCTTGGAGGGAAGCATTCAAAGCAGAAATTAAAGTAACCACAAGACAAAGGATTGCCAGTATTCAAAAGAGAAAAAGGGAGAGGGAAATGAGATACTGCATTAGCAAAAGAAAGTGTCCAAATGTGGTATAGCAGAGTTATTATTACTTTTCAATTCTCATTTTCAGAGTAAGATGGTCAGATCTAATGGCTTGCTTTACCAAAGTTGAATTATTTGGATTCTAGTACGAAAACTCGTTGTAATTAGCAACTTTTGTACTCCTGTGTAGCAGGAGTACTAAAAACTAAATTTCTACTAAAACTAGTAGAAATTAGGAATATGGGTTTGAACAGATAGTACATATTATTTGTGGAAAGGTGCTGCATTAGATCCTATGGCTGCTCCTTTGAACTTCCAAAGGCTGCTAAAGGGGCACATGTACCGTAGTCTTCATATTTTTTCATATATTTCAGAGCATGCTGGTCTGTCATTCTATTTGACCATTAAAGGCAAAGTTATATTTCAGTTAAAGTCAATGAGGGATATTCTATGGATTAAGTGTATCATGGCTCTCAGCAATGAAGCAATGAAGACTTTTCTGGAATAGTTAAGTTTACACTATGAAGAGGGGAGCAGTTCCACACATCTGTCTGGTTTTGATGATTTCTCAGACAGACTCCTCATTCCAGTTTATCTTCTCAGAGTATATATCCAGTTGTAATAGACAAGATCTTTTTAAAATGAAACCATAGGAAAACAACATGCTATAATAGAAAACTTGTTATTATGTAGAACATGTTACTGCCTCAGTCTGGTTTAGGTCTTCTCAGTTGCCAGTGTGACAGTCTACAGCTACCCCAAAGCCTGTGTCTCCTCATGAAAGGCCAAGGCTCTTACAGGCAGCTATAGCCACAGTGGTAAAGTATTTCACAATTGCAGTCTTTGCAGCATAAGTAACTCCAGTGTAACATGAGGTCCCAGTCTCAGGACTAGCAGGACAAAATAATTCAGTCAAAGTGACTCCCATAAAAAAAACAGAGAGATGAATGTGTGAGTACAGAATACATTCACTGAACGGGGAAAGAGTCACAGAATTCCAGTTAAGAGAGTCTTGACTTTTAACCAATGGGCTTCCCTTGCTAGGATTTTGGTCTGGATGTTACTTTAGGTCTATGTTCTTTACAGTGGTCAGTTCTATAGATTGTGCTACTAGTAGCCACAATATACATATCTATGTAACTGTGATAATTTTATGTTTCTTGGACCTAACAATAAAAATAGAATTGCCAATTAAAATGAAAGGACACGAAGAAACAAATTAATTTCATACTTTCCTCATTTTTTTGGGAAAAAAAGCTTTGCAAGCTTGCCCCAAAACTAGAAGGGACTTTGCTGCTTCACACTTTATTTAGTGTTAGTAAGTGCTTTAGAAAAGCTATGCTTTTTACATTGCAGTAGCCCTTCAAAGTTGAAAACAGAATGCAGACAATAGCCTTCTGGTTTTAGTACAAGGTAATTATAAAAGTCAGGGTTTTCTTTGAAGGAGATTTTTTTTTTTCAGAGCAGATAACTGATGATTATTAATCAACACCGGTTTTTTTAATCACAGAATTCAGTAAAGGGAAGCCAAAACCACTCTCATCTCTACTCAACACCCAGTGCAGCCAGAAGGAAAGGAGAAAACACAATTCTTTCTACTATAAGGTGGCAGGGGAACCATAATTCAACAACAAAAACCAAAAATTAGAGCTCAGGCAAACCATAGATAGCCAGTTTGGATTTCTGCTCAGCTTTGCGTAACTTGGGTGTAGAACTGAATGTTCTTGTGGCTTAGTTGTCTATTCAAATACTTACGTGACTCCAGTTGCCTGCATCTGATTTATGTGTTTTCAAGAAGACATGCTATGATTTAGATCTTTCTTAATTTTAGAGATGTTGTTGGGAAGCAGAAACAGGGAGGAATAAATTCTTTAAAGTAACTGGGATTTTGGCTGCCTTCCTGGGTAGTTCTGATTAGAAATGTTTGTTCAGGGATTGATTTCCTAAGGATCACTGCTAGGATCACGCTACCTCCTGAAAAGCGTATTTGAAGTGCTTGAAAATATCTTTCCCACAGAACTGAGGGATAGGTACTTCTGAAAATGTAGGCCTAAGCCAAGGTCACATGGAGTTTGCAGCAGCAGTAAACAAATGGGCTTCACAGGACCCCAGATCAAACTTGCCCCCTTTCTTCATATTGTAACATAGGATAATTTCTGCCCATGAGAGGTCTCAAAACTCCAACAGTCTGTCTTTGCACCCAAATCAGAAGGTCCTAAGGAACAGAAAAATGTTAATTTTAAGCCCATGTGTGCAGGAGCAAGAACTTTGGCTTTAAGTTTGGATATAAATTTATTACAATGGGTGACTTCAAACTCCAACAAAAAAGAGTTGTCAAAACCATGGTGTTACTATCAAGAGTTGAAAAGACACTTAGTTACCAGCTACTGATATAATAGCATTAGTCCACAGAGTTTTGGAAAATAAGCCATGGAAAATCTAGATTCCTTAGCTGGCCACGTGAAGTTTCATGGAGCTGAGAAATCTATAGCGTGGAAGTTACCAAGAGCTGCTGGGGAGCACCATCTCATACATTTGCAAATTGTGATGGTCTCTGTTTAAAATATACCTCACCAAAGGCTAATTTCATCAGCCTCAGACTATGCAAAAAATTAGTAGCTGCTTTTGAAAAGTATTTCAGACCTTCTTGCTTGAGAAATAGCCAGTAATAACTGAAAGAGGTCTGTAATAAAATGTACAGAGTAACTCTAAGTAACCAATAAATGGCTGATTAATTAATACAAATGTTTCCATTGGTTTCAGAGTCCATTTTACTGAACTGATTTGGTTTTACTTTCCTGTATTTCAGAGAGTTAAGTGATTAAATATGTGAATGCATGGGTACTATCTGTGCCATATTATTTACTTTTTGAGGGCCTGTAAAAATCCATTTTCTTTTCCCTGCCTTTGTGACAGGAGGTGCCAGAGGAACAGCAAGCTCTGAAATGCCATCTGGGAAATTTTAACTGTAAACAATTGTGCATATTTTCCCCCAAACTGGAAAGAAGTTAATATTGCTGTTTATATTTCATTTAGAATCTGTAGCCTTTTGTTATTGTTTTGTTTTAATAAACATTTCGAGGGAGGGTCCTGTCACATTTTTTGTTTCTTCCCCCCAAAAAACCTCCCAGAAGGCAAAGAACCAGTGAAAAAAAAAAGAAAAGAAAAGAAAAAAAGAAGTGAGAATTTTTGTTAAGCCAACAAAATAGTTTAAAACTTGGAGTATGGTTCTTCTACCTTCGTTTTGACTGCAGTGAGTGTTCCTTCACAACGCTATGCCTAAGGATATGAGCTTAACAGGAACATCACATTCTCCCAGAAGCACTGAGCCTGAAATTATGAAGCCCTGTTGATGGCATATTGTTTAGGGAGCTTTCATTTGTTAAGATGCATTAAGTTAAATTTGTTTTGATGCACTGAAATGGAATGGGTGCCTGGTAAGTCTAGACAGTGACAGTGCAGGGCTTTTACAATAAAAAAACATCATTCCTTTTTCAGTGTGTGCGAAGGGCTTCGTGTGCTGATGTAGCTAATCCATGTATTGGGTTTTCAAAGGCTGCTGGGGACCATGTGCACCCTAACATGGCACAAGAAGAATCAACAAAGTTCTGTGACTGCAGTTTTTCTGTTGTTATTTGTTTATAAAGGGAAGAGCTTTAGTTGCATCCAGACAAGGCAGGGATGAGTTTGCAAAATTCCTGGATGAAGGGAAAAAGCATAGAGAAGTCTCCACTCTGCAAACTGAGTTGTGTATTGATTGAAGAGAACTGGTGGAGAAGAGTGGCAAAATTCAGAAGCAGAGTGGCAGAATGAGAGGACAAAACATATGTGTCTTGACTGGGAGTCTGCTGCTATACACAAACCAGCAGGGAATGGATGGTTGCCTCTGTGCTTCATTGCCCTTCTCCTTGCACAGATTAGCCATATACCAAGTTCAGGCTCTTTAGACTCAACTAAAGGAGACTTTCTTAGTTTTGAGCTGGAGCAATCAGCTTTTGTCTTCTGTTCTGACTCTGCCTCAATGGCCAGCTGTGTATTTTCATCCCTTTCTATTACTGGTTTGGGTAAAGTAGAGAGGAATCCAGACCAAAACCAAAGGGGTACAACCTCTACGGTGAGCTGGAAATCCAGAGCCCTGGCCCAGCTCCTGCTGTAGATTTAGCCCTAACACTGGAACTGTGATGGGACATAGAGCCCTGGCCATACCCAAATCCAAGGTTGTATGGTTTTACCTCAGCTTCTCTTTTAAAACAATAAATTCTTCTGAACTAACTGATCCTAGTAACTGCACTCTCTGACAAACATAGAGTCTCTTGTGCTTTCATCCCCAGCAGCCCTGTAGGACAGAACAGTACTGTTATCTAAGTTTTATTACTGGCGAATCTGAGGCATAAAGTGAACTTATGTGCATGTATGTGCATGCAGGAAAACAAGGTACTTCCTAGTACTTGATTACCCATTGTTGTTTCTAGCAGCAAGAATGCTTCATGACTTCATGAGCATGATGATGTTTGGTCAATGGTTGGACTTCATGATCTTGGGCCTCTTTTTCAGCCTTAATAATTCTATGATTCTGTGAGTGGCAGCGGGCACACAGCTGGGAGTGTTCAGCCTGGGTGCTTACCCATTACCTGTAGAAGGAACCCAGTGCACACAGGTAGAAAGTAGAGATGGACACATTAGAAAATATTGAGAGGGTAATGCACTCACTCTGGCATTGCCCTGTCTCCTTGCCAGTCGTCAATCAGAGCAGCTCACATTCCTGCAGCTTACTTTGGAGCTGAAATGACAAAGAAGAGAACAATAATGTGGCAGCAAAGATACACATGAGGAGGCCTGGAAGAAGAAAGCTTAGTCCTTACATTTTAACAATTTGTTATAGGCTAGGAAAAGCCTGATTTTGTTCCAATCGGGGTCAGCTTTTTTGATTGACAAGCAATTTATCCAGTAGAAGACAAGCTGCGACTTTTGGCGAAATGCTTAAAAAGGCTGGGTGGGGGTAGGAGCGACCTCTTTGTCTTCCGGTGTGGCAGGCGGGGGGACAGAGAGCCGCCGGGGCCGGCCGGCCTCGGTGCCCCCCCACCCCGGGCGGCTGCGGCGGGCCGGGCCGGGCCGGGCCGGGCCCCGATGCTGCTGGAGCCGGGCCGGGCCGGGCCGGAGCTTTAGGAGCCGCTGTCTCGCAGAGAAGCAGGCAGCATGGAGAGGAGAGGGAGCTCGGACGGAGTGCCCCTTCGCCCTTGCTCTTCTTTTCAAGCCGAAGAAACCAGCGCACGGCTTCTAAACGACTCAGTTTCCCGCCGCAGAGCCACGTGGGCAGCCCGGCAGCCCGAAAAGTTTAACCCTTTGTTGTTAGCAGATGGACTTTCCTAAACATCATCTTTCTCCGGAAGAAGAACAAATATAGCGAATAGAAAGACACAGCATGGAGCTACAGTCGGTGAAAGGAGAGTGAAAAGGACTTTAAGGCAAAAGGACAAAGGAGTGGCCTAATTTTGGCTGGACATTTCTGGTAAACTATAGAGACGGAACTAGTTTTTCCTGTAACATATAAATGCTTTTGGGGGGATGTAAGGTTCTAGTTAAAAGTGATATGAAGCTTTTTGCTCCTAAAGAAAGAGGAGATTTGTTTTTGGGTCTTGAGATGATTTTGGAAATAGAAGAAGAGAATCTTTGTGTCATACTAGAGGAGGCATCCTTAAACAGTACCCCAATAAGCAAATATGGCCTATGTGCAGTGTTGAGAGAGCTGCTAATGGGTAGGATTTCGCAGTTTGCAGGAGTTCCTTTAAAATCCTCGCAGATGTAGAGCATGGGATGTCTATATAGAACCCAGAGAGACTCCTTTCCTAAAAGAACTGATAGAAGGTTATTTTTAAAATGGTAAAACTGGCTGAGGTTGCAGGTCATGTCTTTTTATGTTGAGTGAAGAAAGGTAAAAAACTTAGAAAGAGAAAGAAAGATGTTTTAGAAGTTTCATTTGTTGTTGTTGTTGTTTTTTTCCCTTTTTTTGTTGTTTTTGTGTGTATTAATAAACTATCTTTGTAATTTAAAGATGGGCCTGTTTTGCTTTATATTCTTCCAGTCAAATGAAATATAGAACGTGATAAAACCATCACACAATTTTATGATAAAAAACTTTAGGATCAAGATGTCCCTTGGAAAGATGTGGCATTGACTGCTGTCAGAGGGAAGCTGTTGGACTAGATCCCAAGCTGCTCCAGCGTGCCAGTGCCAGTGCTCACTTCAAAAACAGAGACAGAAATTTGAAAATGGGAGAAAGGCATAATTTTGAGATAGTCCTGGGGAAGGGTACTGAACTGGATGCCAGGAGATAAGGCTTCTATTTCCAGCTCCACTGTTTACCATCCTGATTTCACATGAGCTTCTTTAGTAAAAGGATTTTTTTTATATGTCTGTGCAATTCTTAGTATTGCTGGGCTGCTGTATCATTTGGCAATACCATAAACTGAAACATTTTTATTTCAACCAGACACTGATTCTTCTTGGACCAATTCCCACCTCTTTTTGTTGAAGAAACTTTCAGCTAAGAAATTAGAGAGTAAAACTTAAACCAAATCATGATGATGTAGCTCCAAGAACAACTTACAGGATTTCATTAAAATGTTTATGGTCTAATCAAAATTCAAGTAACAAAACAATCTTCTTGCTATTCCATATCACCAGAGCTTATAATAATAATATTAGAAAAACATATTTCAGCTCTCTACCAGAAAGGAAACTACAGAATTGTATTAAAAACAAATAAAAAGTCCAAACTCAACCAAACAAAAAAACTCGAACAACAAAAACCAAATACAATGATAGCAAACCTTCCCCTTTTTTCATCTAGAGCCATGGAAAATTAGTGGAAAATTTACAGGATCATAATCTCCTATGGTCAACAATTTTTATGTGGTCACATGTTATGGGACATTTGAAATATCTTTTATGACTAAGTAGTCTGTTATTTTCCATTGGCTGTGCTGTTTGCTCATACAAAACTGGGAGAGGAAAGGACTATTGTAAAGCAATGCAAGCCAAAACTGCAGTATGTCATTATAGACACAGAAGCAATTAGTAGAGCAGGATGAAGACCTATCTTACCAAATATTTCTTCCATTTTCTGGATTTTTTTTCTCCATTTCTGGCTCTTATTTCCCAAATCCTTGCTCAGGATTAGGTGCTAGCCCTATATAAGATGTTGAGTTGTGACACAGATGCAGGGCACAATGATTTCACCATAGTACTCCTATGCAGAAAAGCTAAAGTATGACACATGGAAACGTATTTTTATTTCCATTATTATGAAAAGATGGGTAAATATTCAAAATATTCCAATAATATGCTGAGAAACTACAATGAAAGTAGGCTAAAGCAAAATTAGGGAAAAAAAAAGGCAGCTTGTAATTTGGCACCATCTAAATAATCACAGAATGTTTCAGCTTCATCATAACAATTACTTTAAACAGAAAACAGTCTCTTTGAACAGGTGTGACATCTAGTTAGCTATGACTGGACTAGGACCATAAATGTCAATTCTGAAAATGAGCAATTGTGAGATAATTGTCTCAGATGTGCAAGTCTGGACTTGAAAAACAAGAGGATCTCATATGCAGTAATGTCATGTCTGACATTGATTTCCAGTAGGCAAGTCATCTAATGGACAAATTATTCATCAGTTCAGTAGGCAAATAGCTATCAAATCAGACCATTTTGCCCCTGTTCCCCTATAATAAAAGACAGGAAATAGCTACTGACAAGGATTTACTTGTAAAACTGTCAGAAACTATCCAGCAGCCCAGAGCTCTCGTTTAAATGCGTTCTTTACCTACTTGAAATGACACAGTGACTGTTCCAATTCATGTTAGCAGAGAAACTGAGATCAAGATCTTTTATGCTGGCATAGTTTAGGGACATGTGGATTCTATTTGCCCAGCAATTGTGAATAATAAATAAACTAAGTCACAATTTGTTGGTAGAGCATTTATGGTCAAAAAAAAGAAGGCAGAGATTTGCCAGAACTATTATTCTCATAGTTCAAATCCACAGATAGTTTAGTTGCTATTTCCTAGCATCTCTATGATGCTTTAGGCCAGCAATTCCTAAACTGTGGTTTATGGACCAGTGGTGGTCCATAAAGCAATGATAAATGGGTCTGTAGCTGGTTTCTCTAATGACATCACCTTTGTTGTCTTTCCAGTGAAAACTTGGATGAGAAGGGTGGGGCAGAGAGAAATTCTGAGAATTGACAGTGACAAAAATTTTGGAGTCCACCATACTGAAATATATAATGGCCTTTTACAAGATTGTGATGTATTTATTTCAAAGGTGATGTGTGCTGCAGACAGCATTCATGATTCAGGTGTGCTCTGAGCTGAGCCATTTCCCAGCCTCCACAGGTCCAGATGGGGCATTGTCTTAGTGTCATGATGGAACGTCTCGTCTGCAGAAACCACACATTCTGGAGAAATGAGGTCCAGGGTCTCTGGCACTGACTAGTGCCCACCACTGGAGAAAAAAAATGGTTGACAGTTAATGTAGAAGGTTTATTGTTCAGAACTTTATGAGGTAGGAGAGAGGGAAAGAGAAAGAATCCTATTTTCACAAGTAATCTGTGGCACATACAGCCCACAAACAGACAGTTTATGCCCTGAAGCTTGGTCTGATTAGTGCAATTGTTATCTCTGCCTAACATGGCTAAAGATGTGAACAGTCATAAAATGATCCAAGCCTTTCATTAGTACCCAGCACTAGTTATTCTCACTTTGTGACCTTCTGGGGTGGTAAGTTTTAACAGGTCAGTTTAATGCTGTTCAGAAATCTTTCCATCTCTTGCTTTTAAAATTTTCTGCCCTGTAATGTCAACAACTCTCACCATGTCTGGTATTAAAAGGGAGGATCAGTCTTCTGGGAAACAATTGTTTTCAAAATGTGAACCACTAATATTTATAGGAGTGCAACTGATGATTCTCAGTGTCACTGAAGATACAGAACATCTTCCTTGCATTATTTGATAACAAAGCAGTACTTGATAGCAAAGCAAGATGCCCCTTGATTCTAGGAAAGCTTTGTCCATTAAGCTGTGGAACTCCTGCTACTTGTTTTCTAGTTACTACTCGTTCATGTTTGTAAGACTTTGTTCACAGAGTAAACCCAGTGTATGCTTCAAAGGTGACATACTGACTTCTTAGAGACTGCATTTTCCCTTACTGTTTCTATGAATCTAAGGGGAAAAAAGACTAGCATGAAAATGACTATTCACTGTATAGTATCTATGTGTTCGTCATAGACCAGGTCTTCCTTATGTCAAGAGCAGTAAAATCCTAGAAAAAGACAGTGTCTCTTTCTTAAAATATGTTGTTTAAAATATGAAATAATGATGAACAAAACATGAAATAATTTCTGAATAAGGTGTAAATTTAAAGTTCAGTAGATACTGCAGAAGAAAATCCATGTGGAATTCCTTTTTCTGAGTACAGACAAATAATTCATAGAAATTTGATTCTTGCTGTGTTATCTGATGGTCGGGAAAAGGTCCCAGCTATTTTTCTTTTCTCCATCTTGCGGCTTACATTATTAAATCACAAATAGATCACAAATGTTT
This sequence comes from Phylloscopus whistleri, assembly GCA_017589585.1. Classification (NCBI taxonomy): domain Eukaryota; kingdom Metazoa; phylum Chordata; class Aves; order Passeriformes; family Phylloscopidae; genus Phylloscopus; species Phylloscopus whistleri. Next base: position 895,897 of record JADMLD010001001.1, on the reverse strand, counting down.
TCTCCTTTTCCACTTGTTTAGTGGAGTAATTCTTCTAGTCATCTCCTTTTACATATTTTTTTTCTGTTGCCTAATGGCATGTCAGCTGTTGCAAATGCTCTGGCTTCACTTACAAAAAGTCCTAGATATTTCCATTTTCTCTGTAGAGTAACTTTATAAATAAAAGGTTGCTGAACTCTGGCTGATCTAAGAATTTGATTTAAATTCATTCCATTTAATCCCTAGTACTTTCCTATGGCATTTATTTTCAAAGGCATTTAGACATCTGTTGGTACTTTTGGTAGTTTCCAGCTGTTAGATCCATATAAGAAGGTAGAAATTACATAGTTTTGCAATTGGATTATAGATTTGGGATAACCAATTTTTGTTTAATTTATGGATGAAGTTGCTGCCTTGTCAGATTGGACTTTAATCTTTTAGATGTTCATAGCCAGTGCTTTTAAACCATCTCTTTTCTTTTTTCTCTCTCTCTGTTTCATTCCCTCTTTCCCTTACTAAAAACCCAGCAAGCCTTTGACTCCAAGAATCATTTGAAGTGGCTTTGGCTAGAAAAAAGCTCAATATATTTTCAAAGTGATATTTGTTAAATATTTCTAAAAGATCCCTGATTTTCTGCACAGTCACAAGAATTGGTATGCATTCCTCATGTTGTTTGGTTTCAGGAAAGGTGAAGAAAAGAATATGAAGGCAATAACCAAAATTTATGAGAACTTGCTGCATTGTACAGGGATGTAGGGAATCATGGGCAATGAATGAGAGGATATTGATAGTAATTTAGACTGTGGTCTTGGTATAGTAACAGGCTGAAGCTTTGAAGAGATCCTTAAAAGTATCCTCAGATGACCCAACTGCAGACTGTTATCTAGTCGTTCAGGCTAATTGTTCAAAGAAACAGTACCCTCAGATTTATCATTTCTTTATTGGATGTGGAAACTTTAATCCTCGGCTTTAATCCTCCTTTAATTGTCTCAGCTTCGAGAAAAGTTACATGGTTCTGATCAAATCAGGTATATGAAAATGTTTGAAAATTTAATTGAACATCGTATTAGTAAATTGTCTCTTGTGTAAAAACTGTAACTTTTGGCCACAGTTTAAAATTTCCCCAGTTGTATGATGTCTTTAGAACTAAAGAGATATTACTATGTTGAATCAGAGAGAAAAGGTCATGGTTTAAATCCCAAGTGCACTTTGAGTTTTCCTTTTCAACTATAAAGCAATTTAATCCAATTTAGCTTCTGAAATTAGGTCTCATTTTCGTTGTAGGCTTGGAATGATGAAACTTTGATAACATTGCAAGTCCTAACACAGGGTCAGCACATCAATACTTTTTCATTGATACTGTCTTTTGCAAGCTTTTTCAAGGTTTGAACCTTCCACTTAATATGGTGGCAGCAGCCATCACTTGTCTATGTTTGTTATTACCTTTGAACTTCGGAGAAAACATTACTAGGAACCTAGAAATGCATCTTTTACTCCAAAGAGGATTCTGTGAACACATCTCAGAAGACTGTAAGACAAGTCATCCACTACTGGTGCTACTGGTGTGTGCCAAAGTTATAATCCTAGATCCTAAAATCCTCAAAAAAAAAAAAAAAAGAAAAAGAAAACAACACACCTAGGAAGTGTAGTGAAAGATTTAACAACATTTTTTACTTAGTATCAAAGATCCACATCCCCAGTGGTATTAAAATGGGCACTCTTATTAAAAGATCTTATTATGACCTTTGTGGGACTGTAGCATGACTCTCTTGGGGGAATCTGGGTTTCTGTGCTAAAAAAGACTCTCCAGCTATTAAATGTCAAGTTTTAAAGGTGTAGGATAGAAAATGAATTTTACTATGTGCATATTTGCTGAAACTTTTGTGTTGCTAACCACTTACTTCTGTTTCATATTGGATTTTATTTCTTATCCTAAAAAAATCTCTTGTTTAAAAACATATGTTGTTTCAAATATATTGAACTGCCTGGCTTTCAGCACTTTCAGAAGATATTATTTTCTTCCTTCTCTTTTATTGCCTGAATTCAGTCCTTGTTAATATTAAAACAAATCTCTTGGCACCAAATGCAGTCTCTCTGATCCCTGTTTTTTGTTAGCCACTGTTTGAAAAACTTGTTAGCTTAGTGTTGGGCACTCATTAAACTTTCAACTTACACAAGCTGCCTCCCAGCTCTGACAGATTGTCAGTGCTGCAGTGTGTACATGCGTGAGCATATGTTTGTGTGTGTATGTTTGAGTGTGTGACTTACTGACCTGTGTGCAAAGCCAATAAAACCGTAAAAGAAATGCATACCCCCCTTCACACCCCAAATCCAGGGTGTAATTTCTCCCTTCCATCTGTGGTGTACAGAATCCAGCAGTGATCCCATACAGGGCTTCATTCTGCTCTCAAACAATGGGCTGCTGTTCAGTCCATATTATCATGTATTACCTTAGCTGTGGAAACTTCTCATTACTAAGTTAATAAAATATTATTCTTCCTTATTCCAAAATTTTTCACAACATGCATCACAAAAAGATGCATGTCTTTGCATTCAGAATGATCAATATCTCTGCTAATGTATGCAGGTAGTCACATGTTCTTTGTTTTATTTTGTTTTGATTTTGGTTTTTAATTTTATTTTTTTTTTTTTAAGCAGGGCTACAGGAAGCACTGAAGATGAGAGGGATTCTGTTTTTCCAAAGGTCAGGCTTGGATATGCCAATGGTTGCCTGGCTTGCATATGTGGAAAACCAGCACAGCAGCTCTTTATTTTTTAATCTCTGTGTGACATTTTATGTTTTACTTTAATTACATGTCCCTTTTCCTAACACTTGTGTGCTGTTCTGGAAAAAAAAAAAAAAGAGAGAAGTCCTTAGAGAGGAATAAAACAAGTAGAGACACTTCTGTGCAATGCATCAGAACAAAAGGGAGAGCTTAAGATGCTTTCCTCTATCTTAGTGCTCCATGACCCTGTAACCAAACACATTGAATTTTAGCAAAAGAAAGCATCAGGAATTTGAAATATGTACATACAGGTCCTTCATTTCAGAATAAATCAGCAGCGATTGCCACCAGTGAGGAATGTTGGTTGGTGAGGCTGTAATGGTGTACACCTGCAGAGGAGTCAAGCTGAGACATCTAGAACATTAGTTCAGGCTTAGAGCACTGCTCTATCTGTTAAGAATGAATCCCATGAAATTGAGGGAGCTTATAACAATAAAAAGAGGTTTAAATCAGACTTCTTCCAATGTCTACTAACTTGCTTGTCTTCTGAATTTTTTCCCCTGGCTATTCATCTATCAATAGCTACTTGTACTGAAAAATATCAATATTTACACTGGGATATGTTATCCAATGGTTGATTATTTTTTGTGGTTTGTGTTTGAGCTGAGGTTCAAGAACAAACCCCTAACCAGCTTTTGATGAATAACTTTTAGAAGATTTTGGCGAAAGCTTATGAAATGCACAGTATGTGGTTTGTTCTTTCCAGAGTAACTCCGTCTCCAAAATAATCCTAGTTCTAATCCTAATATTCTTCCAGACAATATTCCACACCAGTGGCAGGAAGGTGTCAGATCAACAATCTCTGCCCGGCCTGGCCAGCCAGGCTGTGAGGCCTGAGCACCAGCAGGGATGTCCTTGACTGAGAACCACCTCAATACATACAGCAGGCTGGGCACAGATCCACAGTGGGAAGTGGAGGTCTCTGGGCTGTAGACCCTAAATGGCAATTGATCATGTTGTAAAGGCTAGCTCAGGGCAGGGAATTAAACAGAATTGCCATCCTGCTGGTTCAAGTCAGGGAATGCTTTGACCCCTGCCGTTCCATCAGCCTTTTTTTTCAGGACGCTTGTTTTTGTGCATTGCCTTCCTTTTTCCCTCTATGTGCATCTCATATTTGGAGATGGAAATTTCTAAAGAGCTCCTACTTTGTTGTGGTCTGTATGTGCAGAGCACAGCACAGCACAGCAGAGCCCAAGCCTACTAAGCAGTTCCAAGTAGCAGCTTTATATTACTGAGCAGTTCCAGGCAGCTGCTTTTCCTTGTGTCTCTCCGGGCACACCACCGAGATGTGGCCCTTCCTGACTCCTAAGAGGTGTGGCAATCTCTTGGTTCACACTGACTTAGTTCAGACTTCTTTTCATGGTGGACATGGTTCTCATGCCCATGCATCAATATCTTTTAAAACTAGCCTTGTGTTTGCCAGGATTAATCCACATGGATGCTGTCTTATCTGCTTGTTGAAATTGTGTACTTAAATTCTTAGGTTACCAAAATTAATCTCTGTATCAAAGAATGACAGATCGATAACAAGACCATATTTAAATGTTATTTCATTATCTTGACTAAGCAGTCATTCCAGAGAAGCATTAAGGAGTTAAAATGAGGCCAAATGTTACATGAATGAAATTCTCTTTCCATTTGCTGACATGGCTACATATTTAGTTATCACAGTCTCTAAGAGACAGGCATCCAAATAGGTCAAATCTTCTTAAATCCCCTAGTAAAAACAGTGGATGTGCACCCTATTTAAAGTAAAGAATTCCACACTATTTTCCTGAGGCATTGTTTTTGTTCTTTATAGCTTTCTTGTTTAACTAATATAAAACAAAGCTGATACAGGCTGATCTTGCACAGCTCACTGGATGCATCTTATTTCTGTGGAATTGAATAGCGTCATTATATTTTTCATATTTTCAAGGTGTCTTTCTTTAGCTCCCACAGTTATATGAAATTTCATCTCTAGTTATTTTACAAAACATCCTGCTTTTCTGGGTGTAAAAAATTTTACAGTACAGCTTGATACCCTTGAACTCTGATAGCTCAAAGTTCAAAACAAAATTAATAAAAAATTATTTTTGCACTTAATCTCAGTTTTTAAGACTCACATAATACAGTTTTAGGCTTATAAATTCCTGAATCATGATTTTAGCATGTTTGATTTGCCAGCAATAAGGTTGACACTGAAAATGAATTGTAGTTCTGGGAAATAATTTTGAGTCCTCAGAAACTGTTGTTGCAAAAAAACCAGAAAACTTTCAAAGATTGGAAATAAAGCTGTTTATGAAAATATTTTAATTTTACTAAATCAGCAAGTTCTGAGAAAAAATGATTTATTGGGGTACTCCTGGTTGGTTCTGCTTTGCAGTACTACTCTTGACTTGAAATTCGTAATTTTCTTTCTGGAACATACAACACTTTTGGAAATACCTCTCATGCCTTCTTTATTAATCTTCCCACTTTTTCAAGATGTTGCTTCTCTTTCCTGTGGAGCTTACTGTGTGTGGAGTAAAGAGGGTGTTTGCCTGACCACTGGTATCCACACTGCTGCCACAGAAACTCAAGGAGAGCATTGCCATTGATATTGATGATACCTGGTTGTAAATGAGTAAGTTTGTTGTCTTCTCTATCTGCTTGCTTCATTTGTTGTGCTAGCAGAAATTATTCCATTGCTTGTCACCAGCAGGAAGGAATTAATTGTCATAGATCTTGTCAGGCTGGACTGTTTTCCAAACAGGGTAGGGAAAGGAAAATTAGGTAAGAGGGGAAAAAAATAGGTGGGGCAGGGATTTCCTCTTTCCTGTTTTAGCTATGACATAGAACAAAGCAGAATCCCTCATCAGTGCATCTCAGGTGCAAATATTGTTATGGGAGAACAGTGAATGTAGGGGTGGCACCTGTGACCTGGCCTGACCTAATGGTAGCACACTGAGTCACAGGCATGGGACACACGTATTGAATATGCCAGTACTGCTGGAAGTTTGTTAACAACCCACAGGTTGCTTCAGAGAAACCAAGATGGAGACTTTTGGAAGATGTCTTTGAGGTGGTGGTTTGTGTGCATGCAGATTAGGACTCCTGGTTTAGTCTTATTTTTTAGCTGTGTTGAGGAGATTGCAGATTCTTTCTAACCCAAATAGAAAAAGTTCTTGGTACTCTCAGCATGGATTTTATTGCCTTTTGTCCACATTGTGGCAAATTATTGCATGGTAATAAAACAAGTATAGAAAAATACCACAAACATCCCAGTCAAGGAATTTCACAACTTGGAGACTATATCAGAGATTTTTTTTGGTTCTATATTAATATGTAGGCAAGGTGGATAACTCAGTAAGGTTTCTTATCTCCAATTTCTATTTTTTGTTCCCAGAAATCCTGTAACAGTGCTGGAAGGTTTCCCTCTTTCAGTCCTGGGCAAATTCTGTGTCATATCTTTGGGTTTCAGAAAGCAACATTAAGAAGGAGAAACCTTCCTTGTGTGTCTCTGGTTTCTGTGTGACCTAAGACTAATTTGAGATGGTAAATTGAGGTCAGTGCAAAAGTTGCAACTTCAGTTTACAAAAAAAGTCTGATTTTCTCTACATGTTTATCTTTAATGCCTCCCCACACTGTTGTACTATCCTCTGTCTTTCCTCTTGGAAACTGAAGAGGTAAAAGCTAACTCAGTGTGGACTCTGCCCTGATTGCAGCAATTCTGTGGTTTTGTCTCATGGGATTTAGCTTGAAGTTCTTGGTTGCAACTCTTTTCCCCATTCATGCTGGTTCAATATCCTGTCCATTTAAAAATAAATAAATAAAAAAGAAAAAACCTTTAGTTTCTTCTTGGAGCATGCAAGCCAGATGTTTTTGAGATTGAAGAGGGGATTTTTAGTGGAGTTTGAGTGGAGTAGATTCTGTCATCCTTCACAGTGCTTAGTAAGGACAAAAACATAACCAGTGCAGAAGAACCAGGTGTTTTTTTGTCTTGCTACTTCCAGCAGCATTCCCCCAAACACTTCCTCAGCTTGTTCCTTTTCTTCATACGCTGTTGTTTTAGCTGGCCTGGCAGGGCCACCTTCTGCAAGAGAACAAACTGTTGATTGTGCAAAAGGAGAATGTAAGATATTGCTCCCTTGAATAGCACAACTAGTTCCACTCTTGTAGCCAGAAAGCAGGAATAGAGGGGTCCAATCTCCTTTCTTTTGAAAGATGAGAATCTCCAGATGTGTGCAGGAAAAATTGCCACTGAGCTCTGTCAGTTCAGGGATTGTTGTTGCCCTTAAGAGGGAGATACAGGAATAGGATATATCCCCTTGCCTCTCTCATTTACCTCTTACTCTTGCCTTCTTCATCTTTCAAGCCCTTCTCATGTATTTTCAGGGGCACCTGTGGTGTTAGTCTTCACCTTCCAAGATAGATCTCAGTTGTATCTTTTGTTGCTAGCAGTCATCTGAAAAAGGCAAATTTATTTCATGTGAGAACCTGAAGGTGAGAAAAATGCTTCCATTTAACTTTGAAATAGCTGACAGTTGTATTCTTAAAAAAAACCTAAACTAAGCAAAAATATGTTAGAGTGAAATTATTCCTCTATTTCCTCTCCTTCAAAGAAAGAAATGTGAGAAAATCCAAAAATATTAAATGAAGAATCATGACTACAGCTTAAGTTCTGTGGAAGAAATACACATTCAATTGAGGTAATGTTCCATCAGTAAAAATGTTGAAGCCAAATGTCTCAACTGGTCTTTACAGCACATTCCCCTTTCCAGCAGTCATTGAACTGAGGGCATCATGATTGCAGGCTGTGGGGAGAGTGGGTATCAGCCATCTGCCTCAACCTGCAAAACTATTTTTGAACAATATTTAATTATTAGAAGTGGTTCTTCTGAGATAATTTGATAAAACCTGATGTCCTGTCTGACCTTCTCAGAGCATAGCACTTTAGTAGCTGTACTTCTGGTTTGTTTTATTAAGGAAATTGTTATTTTTGGTTCACAAATATGTTACCATCTTGACCTTTCCATCTGCCACTCATACGATCCCTCCAGTGGTCTACATTATGCATTGCATTTTTTCACTCGGGCTGTTCAGCTTGTCTGAATATAGCTGGTATTTTGAAGCACTTTGATGCAAATTAAACCTTTATTTTGAAAGGTTTTACTTTGAAATACTGAATGTTGAAGTTGTCTTTCGCTGGGAACCTGCTGAATGAAAACAGCAGGAATGAAGAGGGATGTCATCTTGCTTCATTGTTGAATTGCTGTCTTGATTACATTTCACTTGTGGATTTAGTTACATGACACCTCCTAACCACCACTGAACAACAAAGTGATATAATTTCCAAAATTCTATCATTTGAGATTAAAACTGAGGTAAAATATTTAATTTTTAGAGATTAGTGCCAAATCCATTTAGAATCTGAATTTTTATACTTATACGTTAATTACCCAATTATCAGCATGACAACTGTGAGGGTACCCTCTCATCTCCTTTAAAGCTGCAGCGACAAGAAAGTCAACAAGGTTTGGAAATGCACTTGGCTGGCTTTCCTACAGGGGAAAACACAGAGAATCATTCCAGCTTTTATTGCTTGGTTTTTTGTTGGTTTTTTTTTTTTTTTTTTCCAAAGCACAAAAAGTACTAAATTTTCATGGAGTGCTGTTCACTGATGGAAATGTCATAAGTATGCTATTCTGGACATGTCCGACAAGTATCACATTTTGTCTTACATTTTCATGTACTTTTGAATGCCATTTTAAGGGTCCAGTATGGAGAGAACCTCCTTCTCTCTCAAATAAATATTCATGCCATTGTTGAATAATGTTTATAGTGATTTTTGTGGGTATGATCCAGTATTCCTCTGAATCATCTGGATGACTGATTTTCCAGCTTCCACCAAGCTGTCCAGTTGTAGGAGGAATTCTGAAAGTGTCATTTTCTGAGTCTAACTGTACACCACATTACACCACAGGTGTCTAGATGAGGGGCACTAGCTGCTTGATTTTCTCTGAATAACTGCAGACAGATGACCACTGTTATCATTTGTACAGTGGTAGCATTCAGAGTGATCCATCATGAACCACTGTGCAGTGCTCTACAGAACAAAAAGCTCTTGGATTTTAACTCCAACAGCTTAAAACCTTCTCTGTCTGTAGTGAAGGCTGTGACTGCAGCTTGTGTGTACACAGGTAAGTCAGCTTTCAGCTAGATAGCTTGTGATCTGGGTAGCTCTTAATATAGTAGCTGAAGCATAGGGACAGGAAGTGACATCCCCAAGATTATTTAAAGTCCTAGAGTATGGGAAAAACCCCAAATCATCAGAGTTCCTCTGTAGTTCTCCACCTACCAGGCTGCAAACATACTGTTTGTTAATGCTCCTAGGGTCCAGGTGATTCAATGATAAACATAAGCCCAACTGCATCTGGATTATACTGCAGCTTTTGAGATAGGTATTTCTCCTATGTGCTATCTCATAGGTGCACACAATTAGCACTGGGGAACTTGTTGGTCTGTAGCAACAGGCTTCTGGCATAATAATTTCCTGATAATGTCTGCATGTCTGAAAATGCAAGATACAATAACATTCAGCAGAGGCAAAGAGAGTGATGTATATTGTGGATGTTCTATCAGTTAATGATATCCTCACTGCTTGATGTGTCAAAAGAAGACAAAGGCTTGGCTTTCCCTGGGGTTTCTCACGTGGCAGAGGGAAATGCCTGGCAATTTTACATGGACTTAGTTATTCAGCAGTGGAAGCTGTGATCATGAGCTGGCTTCATCTGGTTTCAATCACTCACTTCTCTCTCTCACTCTCTCTACTGAATGTTCCTATGTTCATGGAATATTTTTGCAACTGTGTTCTTTTGGCATTACCTTTCCAGCCTGCAGCAGCAGGATTGCAGAAATAAAAGACGTGCCTTCATCAAAGTAGCTGTTGGAATCAATAAGTTGTTATCAACATTATAGTAGCTTTTATGGCTACCCTGGCAGCAAACTTGTTCTACTTTTCTTGCAGGGAAGTGCATCTTAACCTTTCCCAGCTCTAGCCTCAGTGAAATTTAAAACAATCTGATCAGTATCTTTAGAATCTTTAGCTAGCTAATATGATTCTATCTTGGTGATGCGAAGTTAAAGGGTGTTTGAACAAAGAATGGACTAGTGTTCTTTCAAGGTATCACATTATAACTTTGCTTTGGGGAAGACTTTTTTAAACAAATAACAGTTACAGTGGAAAATAACCTCTCCTTTCTCCTTCTTGTCACCACAAATTTAAGCAAATCTGTTCCTCATCCCATCCAGATAAAGTCACAAGCAGATTTCAAATCACAGCATGTGTCAGTAATCAAACAATATAGAGACCAGGGGGCTGGTTTAGCTTTAGCAGTTCTGTGCTGGTATTATTAAAATGCATGGTGATGTGTTTCAAGAATGAGAATATCAAAGCTCCTTGTTTTATGTGAAGGAAGCAATGGCACATGTGAGAACACTCTAACCAAAAACTGCATTTTAAATAGAAACATTTCCAATATAAAGGCAGTTTAATCTGTATGTGTCTGCTGTGCGGTCCCTTCCTGACTCCAGAAGATAAATGTGCTAAGTCTGTCATTTTTAACTTAGAAGTAGAAGAGGAAGATGATGTTGGTGTCTTCTGGAAGATCCAAAATGAAACCCATGCTTATTTCAAGAAAATTAAATGAGAACTTGAGTATGCAAGTACTCAATGATGTGTACATCTGCTCCTTTAGGTGAGGGTAGCTTCTATTCCTTTGAAGAAATGACATCCAAGAGCTGTTCCACATAGACTGATCACTGGAGAGAGCCAAAGATTTCCATCATGCTAATGGGGTTCTGCCAGCAAGATGCAAGGGACTTTTATTTAAATTGGCTAATCTTCCACGATGGACCAGTAATTTGAGGAGGCTAAGAGCCTGAGGGAACAACAGCAAAATAATTCCAGTGCCTATCTCAGTGGTTTTAACAAAAGCTTTCTTGCTCTGATTGGATGGTTTAGAGCAGCTTTACAAGTATCTTTCATTACTTAGGCCAGCCATGATGCAGAATATCATATCTTTAAGGTGTAAGCACCTCAGACTACCTGCTATTTTTTTGGTGATACTTGGTCAAAAGGACACATACAACTGAACAAAATTCTAGCAAATTTGAATATTGCAAGCTAGATCAACAAAGACATTAGTCTTCAAAGGAACTGCACACTGTAAAACTAAGAATCCCCTGGTAAGAACACCCTCATGGGTATCTACCTGTTCAGATCTCATCAGTATTGCAAAGGATATAGCTAGAGTAATTTTCTGTTGAGAGGCCAAATCACAGCTTTTGTTCCAGGCCCTTAAATAGAAAGTACCCTAATGCTGAGTTAGAAGAAACCAAAAAGTACAGTAAAAGATAGTGGGAATAAAATGAATTGGAAACTATGATGAAAGTTGAAAGTAGTATCAGCTGCAAGTGCATCCAAATAATGTCTGATGAAGGTGTCTTCCTGACGTAAAACAACTGTTCTCTCTCACAGAAGGCAGGAACATGTGGAGATCAGTGTCAAGTGGAATAAAACAGAACACCTTTTTTTCCTTAAAACACAGGTGGAAAAAGCATCATGCAGGGCTAACTGAGCACAGGCCAAAAGCCGACTTTTTCCTGTGGAACAGATATGTGCTTACTGAGGTTTTGTTGAAAAGACATGTACAAACACTTGCACCAACTGGAGTGTATCATTGCTAGGTAGTTTGAATGATTAGCATCCCTTTTGCATCTCTAGTAGTGAGCAACAGCTATTTTTCAAAGCTGCACCCACAAAATTGTTTCTTCTTTTGGTCCTTACTGTCTTGCTTCCACACTCCCTGTTGTGCTAGGAAATATTTGAGAATGTCTCACAGTTCTTGTGTGTGAGTCAGCTGAACACGTGTATGATTCTTTCTGCTTAAGGCTGGCAGTTTTCTGCGAGCAGGCTATAGTTACACAGTAAACATGCTCTTTGGTCCCTAGCCTATAACCTGGGGGAGCCAGCTATTCTAATTAGGAAATGTGATCAATGTAAAAGGGGAAGTTTTGGAATGGTTTATAGTTAAGATTTAAGAATCATGGATCACAGTAAAGAGAAGAAATGAGGCATACTGTGGATTTATATGATCCATAAGATGGACAGGAGTGAAGTGATGTCTGCAGTACATTGCAGTCAGCTGGACTGTGGTGCAGGTCAGAGCTCAACAGCCTCACCTGGCCACAGCACCTTGATGTGGAGTGCCTATAGCTCTGTTTACCAGTGTTCCCATGGGAACCCAGACTGTGCAAATACTGGTTTTTGTGAAAGACAGTTTTAAGAATCCCTTAGGAAGAATACTGATACATTGTCTGCTCTCATTGTCTGAGAAATAAGAACAATAAGAACATGTCTAGAATAGGTTTACCATGCCTGCTCCCCACTGCATGTGGGAGTTTCCACAGTGAGGCAATGTAAACCCAAATTCTCTCTGGAGGGTTCTGTTTAAGTCAGTTCCTGTCTAGAAACATTTCATACAGAATGTTCCTTATGTGATGTGAGCAAAGCTGAGCTTCTTGAGAAGTACGGTGCTTCTTGCTCCAAATACTCTGCAAGTCTGATCTCTGTGCTACTTAGACCAATGAAGTCAGCCACTTTCCTTCTGTACATGGGCAGTTTTGTCCTCATGTTTTAAAGCTGCCTGTAGTTCCTGGGTCTAAACAAAAAAAGCTTTCATTTTGATGGGAGTTTATCTCACATACTGCTCACTAACTTGATATAAGAGGGTGTTTGGTCACTTGTATATCTTTGATAGCAGTTAAGTGTCAGCAGTTATCTGTTACCATTAAAAGGTATCATTCCTCCTTTTTACTTGAGTTCATGAATATCAGCTCGAGATCATATTCACTAGGGGCATTTTAGGCAATAAGTGAATAGAAACGTTGTAAAATGCATCTAAGATTGCAGGGTTAATTTTTAACCTGCTGTAGAATAAAGTGGTATAAAATCAATTTGGCCCAAACCTGCTTAAGTGGGTAATTAAGGTCACAATTAACCAAATGGTTTCTGAAACCATTGCAGCTATACATCATTACACTTCTCTTCCAGCACAATGCAAGAAGACAGGCCCCAGCTAAAGCTTTCATCTGGCTATCAATCATCATTACACTGTAAACTGCCAGGGTGAGAGAGGGCAGAGCTTTGAATTCAGAGCTGATGGAAGTTCTATGACCTGGGGGCTTTCTTAAGTTAAAGGCTAATTAACCATAAAAGAGTCAAAGGTCTGCAAGTCTAACACATTAAACGATGTGCCTGCCTCCTTAGGTTCTATTGTATCAGCAAATGTTAATTCTGTTAAGTGTGAACACATCTAAGGCAATCATTGCCTTCTCCCACTCCTCCTGCCTCCTTAATTTTATATCTTGGGATTTTCACCATCTATGGAAGTTAGGTGGAGCTTGGGAAATGTGCTTCTGCTGGAGAAAGTTCTGAGCAATGCAGGCTACATCTGGAAGAGGAATTCCTGACATTCTTCCTTATGAATCAGCTTGGCCAAGTTAATCACATTAGCTTCAGAGAGTATATTTAGTTATCATAGTCCAGAAAAAACAAGCTCATAGTCTAAACAAGTGTGTTTGAGATTTCATAGACTGTGTGAGGCAGCTGTAAAACCACATGAATCTATATAATAGATCTATGGATAACAATGTAAAATGATAGAGAGACACAGATAAAAACTGAAATTTAAAGGTAGCAATAGAATGATACAGAACAATGAAAATAGTGGTTAGAAAGATCTACATTTTGGAGAGTTTGAATGTTTTCTAAATGTTGGGGTTTTTTCTTTAACTAAATGTTTTAGCCAGACAAGGATAAAATGGTTATCACGCAATACTGCTTTTGGGGCTTCATTCAAATTGAACTCAGAATTTATTCATCAGTGCTCAGGAAACATTTAATCAGATGAAATATGGTATCAAACCATATATTAAAACTCAGATGATGTTTATTTGCCATTGTTATAATTATGTTTCCCAAGTACCCATATGCCCCCGCCCCTTCATTCTGGCGCGTCACTTACATTGCAATAGTTCATGGAGCCACTCTGCAGACCAGAACTAAAACAGGGTTAAAAGTTTTCAATTTCATCCAACACATTTCTGTGATGGAATGGGTAATGCTGCAGGGAAAGAAGAGCAGGTGCAGGGGAGGGCAGGAACTTCTTAGGTCAGCTTTGGCACCAGACAAAGCGTTTATCTGAGAATATCCTGAGTCTCTCATTGATTTGCCATTAGCGTTTAGCAAGTTCAAGTTCCTGAGGTTGCAGTTCCATTTTACAAATCCTTTCACAGCTGAGTGTAAGGGGTTCCTGTTCCTGTCCCTGCCAAGCCTGCCTACATCCGTCAGCTGCTTATTCTTGCCACCTGCTAGACACCACAGCCCTTTGGTCATACCAGTGAAATTGTCTGTGAAACTGTGATCTAAAGCAATATAAGAAACGACCAGTTTAAAAGAGGAAAAAATGGAAAATCTACGATCTTTCTCCCCAAAAATGGAATGAAAGAACCTCCTATCGCTCCAGGTATATTTGCTTTGCTAGATTTTTCCCTTGTGAGAGTGAGAGGGGAAAATATTTCATGAATTTTACATAACACAGGATCTTCACAATATGCAAGTACAAGGTCCTTCACTGTCTTCTGCATTGATCACTTTAGGATATTTCAGGCTGTGAAACAAGTTTTGTGATTTATACAGTGAGTTTAAAAGTATCCTAAAGAGCTTGCTTTAGATGAGGGTGAGTATATTATAGATGAAGCACATAATTTTGCCAACAATGCTGACTTTCTAAGTTGCAGATTATAGTGAGTACATGCATTATCATAAATTTCAGCAGTATGCAATCGAACTACTACAGCAGAATTCAGATTACATTACTAATAAGACTGTAGAGATGAAGACATAATGATACAACAGGCATGGTTTTCAGGGAGAAATAATATCTTTGATCAGGTTCAGAGAGTTAAGAAAATGGACAAGTTCAGAATTCCATTTTCTTTATCAAACCTGTATACCAGCCATCATGCTATGTTATGACACAACAATCTCACAAAGTAAGTGTTAAGGGTATTACCACTTGATTTGAAGTTTTCTTAGAAAGATTGTTCCTGTGTTGGGAAAAAATGTTGATGTGTTAGAGGCCAGAGTTTTATGAGCTTTGAGCTTCTACAGGTAATGTTTCTGGAGGAGACTTAAAATTATATCCTGACCATTTAGTGTCAATTAAAGATGCCTTAATACCATTTTCAGGAATGTTAGTGCCCGGATTTTGCTTCTGTTCCACAGTGGCTTACCACATTGTAGCTTCGGTCAAAAGAATTACTCCTTTTTTTTCTATCTCCCAAAGTGAATGTATTATCCACCTCTTTTGTTGGGATTGTTAATCTATTTGGTATGAAGAGTGTTCTCATACAGCATGCTTGGCTTTCTCCAAAGCTTTTGACTTAGTACTGGTAGGATTTGGCTGCATTTTAGGGAAAGCATTTTTGTGATGTT
Organism: Phylloscopus whistleri; assembly: GCA_017589585.1. NCBI lineage: Eukaryota > Metazoa > Chordata > Aves > Passeriformes > Phylloscopidae > Phylloscopus > Phylloscopus whistleri. The sequence goes on along the minus strand of JADMLD010001001.1, from coordinate 880,612 downwards.
CAGTCACCTGGTCCAATCCAGTCCTAATCTTATGATGATCAAAAGAGAACACCCAGTAGAGTGCTTGGAAGGTCCCTCCCCAGTCATTTATCTTTCTTTCCACAAGACACAGAAGGAGACCAGGTCTAAAGGGTCCTTTTGGACCAGACAATATTGTTTGAATTAAAAGGCTGTATTAAAAGTACTATTACTAATAAATCTCATGTCTTTGTTAAGTCATCCTGGAGGGGATCTCCAGAGACTGCTTTTTTGTATTTTCTTCAGCAAATGAAACAATAAAAAAGAATTTTGAATTATATTTTTGTAATAAAGATTAATGAAATAGTAAATAACAAAGAAAGCAAGATTCTATCATGGAGTGACTGTAATCAACTGGCTCTGTTGTCTTCCAACAGAGTTTTAAGACTGCTGACTAAGAAGGTAAGGTATTCCCACATGCTGTGAGACTCTGTCTAGGAAATTCAGAGGAGTGAGATGTTGTTGTAAATAACCATCCCAGCAAGAACTCTAAATGCCCCTATTTCCAAGAGGAATGTGTAGGAAAGACATTATTGGGAGACAAGCTTAGATGTGAGGTTTGAGAGTTGCAATGCTCAGATATGTAAGGAAAAGTGCCATTTCTTCTGCCTGTTTGTTTTTAGATGCCCTAAGTAATATGAAATATCAGACTAGATGATCTAATAGCTTCTTAAGGACTCATGTCCAGTGAAACCTGTGAAACAGCTGCTGCTTTCCCTTCACCATTTATTATATGCAAGATTGGATAGCTGCATTCTAACTAGCATGATGGCACTGTGACCCAACCAGGCTTCAGAATAGCCACACTGGTATCAACCTTAAATAATGCAGTTGTAGCTGTAGTTTGTACAGAATTTTTGGGATACCTCAGGATAAAAGGCGCTATACAAATGTAGGTCACTTTTATTAAATGCCTTGCAAATCGTTTATAATGCCTTTAAGTATCAGAACAGCCATACTGCATCAATAACCCCTGCACATGTGTTTACTTTATTTTAGAGTTTGCCACAGTTCACTATAAATGGCTTAGATATATTCAGTAATTCAGTTATAATGAAACGTGCAAGCCTTCAATAAACGTATGTGTTACAACTGGCCTCTGATGTAAATGCTTTGCCAATTATATGTACATTAGTGATGACTGTAGCAGGCTTGTAAATACTCTTTGTAATTCTTTGGCCTCTATTCTCCCATCCCTTACATAAGCTTTATAGTGGTGTGTAATTCTAGATTTGCAGATTTTAAGGCCAGGAGGGACCATTAGGTCATCTGGCCTATTGGTGTTACAGGCCAGAGAAGAACCTCATCTGATTGTTTGAGCAATGAGTCCAAGAACCATTTTTGTTTGACTAAAGTGTATCTTCCACTCTGCATGTCTGCATGAAGACCTTGAGACATTAAAAATTAATTAATGGCCTCAGAGCTTTACTTCAGTTGTTAAACCTCCTCACAGTGTGGATCTGCCTCTTCCCCTACACTATGCTACGTTACGTCTTTGAACAGAGTGGGAGATCCAGTGAGGAGAGCATCACCTTAGTTTTGAACCTGAAATTGAGATAGTTTCAGACTCCAACCTTCATGGAGTTTTGGGGGAAAAATAAGCTTGAATTAATTCTTGCTAACCCTTTTTTTCAACAGACCTCCAGATGTTCTTTCCATTTTCTTTCCCATAATGGATAAATTCTTTTCAGAGAAGCTGTGTGAGAGCCATATGCCATTTCAAATTCATTTTCAGCCTTTGAGTACATTACTGAAAGAGCTCCTCTCAGAATTTTAAGGCTTATTCATCCAGAAGAGATGCCAAATTTTCAAGGACTAGGCACCTCTTTAGGTGTACTGATGAAACCAATACAGATTTGAAGAATCTGAGTGTGTATAAAGGTTGGTAAATAGGAGCTGAAGAGCTTGAAAAATCCTCTAACTTTGTGTGGATTTATCATTTGGGAAATACATCTTTATTCTGATTTATGTGGTGCTTGGCAATTCTTTGTATCACTAGATACTAGACTCACTAGAAAATTCTAAGTGTCCTTTCCACCCACCATCATACAGATTTCTCACAGTCATGATGTTCATATCTTTGGACACCTTACCTGATTGCTGGCATGAGTCTTTTTACTCTTCTTCGGTCTATTCACCACTGTCAGAAGGCCTGTAGTTTTCCAGCAGTATGGTTTTATCATCTGCCAAATTCACAGATGCTCTCATTATATAGGATGGAGGAGGAAGAAGATGGGGAGTCTGGATCTAAATGTGTTTTCATGTTTTGGGAAATCTTGTTTTACTCAGACTGATTTTGCAGTCTGAGGAGAAGTAAAAATACAGCCCATATGTGACAGCCAGGCAGAGGAACAAGTGACAGGTAGAAAGCATTCAGCTGGTAGATGGTTCCTTGAAGTTTTGTGCCAGAGCAAGGCACAGTAATAGGGAATTGTAATTGGTAATTTAAGCAGAAACTGGTCATGACTGAGAACACATAATAATTATTATGTTAATGAAAGCAAAAAAGCAGGAGAGCTCTCTATTCTCTTGACAGATAGGGATATGCTGCTCAGACCTGTATCTACAGGAAAACATTGAAATCTCTTTAGAATAAAAATGCAAAATTGAGACAATGTGCATTTTTGATTGCTCTATTAGCACAAAATAAAAATGCACCTAAACTTTAGTGCTTTTATTATTACACTTAGGAACGTTTACTCGCTGAAGGTAAAGTGCTTTGAGAAGGAAAACATACTTCCTCACAGGGGTTGCTTCCCATATTTGGAGTATGACTGTTTAAATTGTAGCTTAGGAGAAATATTTTGATTCTGTGGGGCACCAGCAGCTCAGCAACAGTGCTGCCTTTCACATCCAGTTCTTAAGCGTAACAGATCATTTAGACCCTGGGTTGGCTAGGCTCACATAAACCAGGTTTACAAAGAGTTATAAAAGCTTGGCTTTCCTCCTTCCTTCTCCCCCACATTCCAGTTTTTCCCCTTATAATTTTACCACAAGGCAATGCAGTCAAGCTTTTCTTGGATCATACAAATGTAGATCAATAAATATCAGTTGCAGAATGGGAATCCACGCACAGGCATGTGCTAGAAATATGAAATAGTTGTGTTAGTTTAAAGGCACTTCAAAGTTTGTTTTGTTTTATATTTTCAGGGTGCAATGCCTATGTTATATAGGTACCAAGCTGTAGTTGGAGAGGAAGAGGAAAATTCTTTCTGAAAAAGCAGAAATGCTGGAATGTGCTGTGGAGACTCAGATTGTTTTTCAGCTCTAGAGGCATGTATGGTAAGCAAAATGATGTTATTTCTGTCTGGATAAGGGTACTGCACATTATGGAATAACCTACATTTCTGCTGTGATCACATAGTTATTGTCTATAGATAGATGCAAAGCATCTCATGGGAACAAGATGTTTGGTTCAATAACAGACTGTCAAAATCATTAAGGCAAATTTTTTGACACTGCTTAGACTATGAGTCAGCCTCCACCAGAGACCTTTTCCTCTCCTCCACTCATATCCCTCTTGCAAGAGACAAATGACTTTGTTAGCTCTGAGAAGTGAGAATCAGAGTGATAGTCAACTATTTTCAGAACAATACCAAAAGATTAAGAATTATTTAGCAGAAGTTGTATGGGACCATTTCCCAATATTTATGCCAGCCCTGAGTAATTTTCATCTTCCTACCTTATCTCAAACACAGGAACTAGATCAGTGAGTTTTAGATCAAGACTGTGCTGCATGTAGTGTATGGAGCAACTCAGCTAAAGTCATGATTCTGTCACTTAACTGACCATCACTGTATTCCAGGACAGAACTCCTAAAGAGTTACACTTTCTCAACAATGGATTTAGATCTTTGCATGGAAATTCCTGTGAAAGGCCAGCATAGTTACTTGTCCTTTTGACAGTATAGTGATGGAGGAATTGCAGCAGTGAGACCAAAGGCAGAGGCTGCAGGGCATTGCAGCTCTGCAATTACAGTTAACTCCTATGAATTGCAAAAGGTTGGACTGGCATTGTATAGAAGTATGCTGAATCAGCAATGATGATGGCAGCCCATGGAGCTTGGTAAGTAGAGAAAATCCAGCATGTGGCTTGGGATGAGCTGTTGTAACAGCAATTGTTTTCTGTATGAAAAGGTATTAATTTCATAATGGTTTGCTTTGAAAGAAACAAGGTGCAAGATATAGCAGATAGGAATCGTGACAGTGAGATTTTACTTGGCCACCTCCTGCAGGCCTGTTGCATGAGTCCAAGCAATCATCTTCCTTCTTTGTGCTGCCGTGTCTTAATTTATAAGCTGAGAAATACAAACTCCCAGGGTGTTGTTTTTAATTTCTTTAAAGTTAGAAGCATAAATTATTGTTTATCTCACCCAACTTCCTAAATAAAGCAACCATAGAATTCCAGCTACAAATTGTCACTCTCTTACAAAGTACTGTGCAATCCCTGGCCAGCTGCAGCTGTATTCATGAAAAAGTGAGCGGGCTTCACACTGATACAGCTTCTTTTCATTCACATGACAAGGAGCAACACACCATGTATGCTTGGACAGAAAGGGATGAGTAGTTTCTTTTAGATTTCCTGATATATCTCTCTCACAAAGTATGATACACAAAAGTAATCGTATTAACTTTTCATACAGAAAGCAACATCTCTTTTATCAGGAATGAGCTTTTCATGAAAAGGGTCTTTTCATTAATTAACAAGCTTTAGTCATATACAATGTCATCAAAAAAGTATTTTCTTCCTTTTTTATTAGCTTCACTGTGAGTAAAAGTACTTTGCTTGAACTTAAATAATACATATATAGTCATATAAGATCTATATTTGTATGCAGACATTCATGGGTTTCTATGGGCACAATCATATGTATCTGTAGCAGAGTACCAGATCATGTCAATCAGAGAGAGTCTCTTGGTCTGTCTTACACATCCATACACATTTTCGAAACCTAAAAATTTAGCACTGCACTGTAAAAATGAGTAAGACAGACCTCATGCTAAGCAAGGCCAAATTGACTCTTTAGAGCCCAGCCCTGATGATTTGCATGTGGCCTTCCATGTATGGATGCCAGGATGTGAGTGTACAAATTAACACTTAGTGTTAACTCTGTGCAACAGGAGTAGGTGCTTTCAATAAAACTGTTGATTCTGTCACAGTTCTAGTGACCCTTGGTACATTAATATCAAGTTCCCCACATTCTATGGCACCTTGATGAAGGTACCTATGGTACCTTGATGAAGCAGAATTGAGAAATCTGGCTTCCAGCTCCATAGGCATATGGCAATCTGTTGTTAATAGACAAGTCAACATCTAGATGTTGCTAAATCTCATGTTGGGGTACCTTGCTTTTTGATTAAGTCCAAAAGATGCCTTTGATTTGAAAAGCTTCCAACTGAGCATAATTTACAAAACAATTTAAGCATTGTTGTTCTTCTGATATGTGACAGTTTGAATAAAGGATTTCAGAAGAAAAGGGTGCTTAAATTAATTTGAAAATCATATTAGATCCAGCTGCTGTTTTTCCTCTTGATGTTCTGCTTACGCAACAGAGGAGGAGCACAAACCTTGTTAGTGCTTTCAGATCATGTGGGGAGTACTCATCCTGTAGAGGCTCAGTGCAAAGCATCCTGAACCTCATTTCTGTGGTCCCCACTGAAGAGAATGTAGCAACAGTGAGGAGACTCAGACCCAGCACAGAGGAGTTTGAACAACAGAAATCTGCTGAAGACTAGCAAATGCCTGTCCTAGCAGCTAGTTGGCTGGTTTGTCTTGAATTTGGTTCAAACACAGGTTGGTAGGTTGCAGCTACACCCAGTTAGAAGCATCAATTTGCTTTTAGATCAAGGACCTCGAGGAATTTTTCAAATGTTAGTCAGTTAAGCACTGTACCATGTGCTGTACTTATCTGTAATGTAAGTAAATATCAATGGATATATTTTAAAAATAGGCAGTTTTGAATTCCCTGAAACTACTTTGAAAATCTAGGATCAAGCACTATCAGAGCAGAGGAGAGACCTTGGGATTTGTGACAATATGCTGCAGGTATTGGCTATTTTACATCTTTGCCAGAATCCAATAGCAGCAATATGAGAGGCACTACATCAAACTCTGAGGCAGCCTCTGAGTAACTTCTTTGTTTTTCTCTAGCTGCATCTGTGAAAAGCATATGCTTGTTCTCTCCATCAGATAAAAATAACAGAATGGGATTAGAGTATTCTATTCTTCATCTCTGTCAGGCAATATAGTACTTGGTAAAAAAGATGGAAAAAAATAAAAAGGACACCATGAACACGAAAAACATGCTCCAGTCTGACAGCATAAGTCCCAGAATACAAGGGAATTTGTGCAAAGCATTGTCTGTTTATACAAGTTAGCAACTAGAAGAGCTGCCGTAGAGAGAATTGCAAGGAGCAGTTCTGACTCTGGGTGAAACAGATGTAGTTGCTTTGCCTTGTTCACATATGACTTGAGATACAGTGGGAAGGATAATCCATGTGAATTCTGTACTGAGATGTACAAAATGCTCAGGAGCTTCTACCAGCTGAAATCAATGCAAGTGCCCGGGTAAGGATAATCTGAGAAAGCACAGACAGGTCAAAGGTTGAAAATTCACAGTTTTGCCCTTTGTATTCCAGTATTGTTGTTACTCACAGAACAGTAGATGCTGAATAAAGGCTCAGATGGCAGTAGCACAGATTGAGTGTTCTCCATGTTTTCAGAAGGCAATCTTCAGAAACGTCATTATACCAAACTATATCAGACTTCCCAGGCATTTTGTTGCAAGAAATATGTCTATTTCTACAAGCACACACCTGCAACCCCTGAAGACATTTTGCTTGATAAAGTCCTCATTAATTATAAATTGACCTAGTTCTATTGACCAATTTATACATGTAAGGCTATATTATTTAAATTAAGATCTTTAAATTAAGATAATTTATTTGAGATAGAAATTAAGATTGATTCAGAGAAAAACTTGATCCACCTGATCAAAATATACCATTTCCAACAGTTTAGTGAATCACAGGCTTGGGAATTGCTGTGGACATCACTAAGCAAAAATGCTTGGCTTGTGATATGATTTTAAAGTTGCTGGTTTGTATTTAGTGAAATACAAAAGTTTGGCAAGTGTATTTAAGTCAGGAAACATAACACAAACAGAGATTTGGGTATTATTTTCTCAGAATTTTCAATTAATATTCTTTCAGAAGTGTGCATTTCAGAGGTAAATGTATGATCAGCAATTTTCAGAAACAGCGATATAGCCACATTTTCATCTTTTAATTCACTGAGTAGCACTTTCTTAGTCAGTTCTGCTGCATTTACTGTCATGAATTAAAACGAACAGATTTTAAGAATATTGAGTATGAAAACTCAATATGGGTAAGCTGGGACCCAAAACCAGAGAAATGACTTAATTGGAATGACATGTCACTTCACTGGCTGGCATCACAACAGTTCAGTGATGAAACTCTTGGAATACTGTGGCTTTCTCTTTTCATCTTCTAATACATCTGTATTTGTATGCCAATGTCATGCTATATTACAGTAGCACTGTAGGAGTCACAGTTAAAACTCAGCCCCTAGTGATAAGAAGTATTTTAGAAAAAGAAAATCATAAAAGTAGTCAGTGGTCTGCAAAGCTTACTGTCTATAACCCCAGTTGTGCAGCCTGTGGTAACCTCCAACATGCCACTGACATCACTGGGAAAATTAAAAATGTGTTAGTTCTCATTGCAGTCCATCTTACCTAACCTCTTATGTAAGTAAAATAGAGAGGCCATGTATTTTGCTGAGTAGAGACAGCAGGCTGAATTGGGACCCCAGAGATGGTTACATGGATCAGTTGTTCAGGATTGTACCAAGCCCTTTTCCTGCCCCATCATGATCAAGTAACTTTCTTGTGGCAACCACAGTAATTCCCTGCAGGGGGGAGGGATATTAAGAAAGTATGTTTTGAGTCTCTTAATGTAATTTAGCAGCAGGAAACTAGGAAGGAGTGCCAGAACGATGTGAATAGCCAGTTCTTTGTGCAGCACTTGCAAATGCTCCACCTAGGCCACAGCAGGGCAATTGCTGCTTCGTATGAATTTATTACCAAGAAGTGTTTGTCTACAAGTACGTTCCACACCTGATTTAAGGCTTTTCATTTACATGTGACTTATGTAATAGTAAATTTACAGTTTAAATGTGGTTAATGAAAATTAGTATTTTATTCACTGGAAACAATTTCATGCCAAAAATGTTTCTCCCCCCAAGGCCAAGTAAATCTGTTAGGTGACAGTGTTGTCAACACCTCTTAGCACTGAATGTAGTACATAGCACTTTTTTGCACCTGAGTACTGTGGAAGAGTTGTTGTTATAGTTCTGTGGTAATCCAGCCATGAAAACATTTCACTGTAATAAATATTCACTTAGACCTACTCGGTAAGGATTAAAAATAACTACTTAAGCATAGTGAAGAGATGGTATCTGTATTGAAGTACTTGTGTTAAGGGAATGATCTAGGCTGATGATATCCAAGTCACAGAGAGCAAAACTGACCTGTATCAGGTCATACCTCTATTCAGTGGCTGTTCCATTCCATAGCGAGAGTAAGTCAGTCATTTAATCATGTTACTTCTTCCCTCTGTAATATGGTTACATGAATATATTAACAATATTTAGTTACAAAAAATTAATGAAGTACTTTAGGTTGCAAGTACCAAATGATGCAAGTTTAAGAAAAAAACCCTACTACCAAAACAACAACAAACCCCCAATCCTCACTTGTGCACTTAAAAAATAGAAAAATCAAGATAAATTTACCCATCTGTTCCCTTCCAATAAAACACATCAGGGATGAATTTGACCCCCTTTTATTCAATTTGTCCTCAATTTGCTAAGCTCATTAATTTTCTCTTGTTTTACTCTCTGTTAACTGAGAAACAGCAGCCTCTTCGCAATAGGCATTAGAAACAGGAAATCTCAGGGTATGTTTCTAATTGCCACAGTTTCTTTCCCTCTTTCTGCTGTTTCTGTTCATAAAGAAGAACAAGGCAGTTCATGAGGTGCTGCTAGGGAAACAGAAAAGAGTATCAAGGTCAGGGTGAAAACCACACATGAAGCAGGAAGAGATGCTTGCAGTTAGGTTCATGACCTTTGTATTTTTTTCTTATTGTCCAGGAGAGGGAGGAAGGGGGTTAGAGAAGGAGAGATAGGAAGTTAACATTAGAGCAGAGGTATGCATAACCCCTGTTAGAAAACACCAGAGAGTTAGAAAGCTCATGCTGAAGCTGCTAAAAATTGTAGGGTTCTTACTGCTGAACATCTGGGAAAAGCAGATACATGTCTGGTCTTTGTTCCCAAACAGCTAAGGAAGTTCCAACAGGTAGATGTCAAAGCCCAGGTTTCAGAAAGAGAACTGAACAATAGAAAATAATTGAAATATGTTTGGTTAGTTAAAAAAAATCACTTAAAACAAAACAATACACTTTATAGCTGGCAAACTGAAGTTCTCACCAAATATAGTAATTTCAGATGTTCATGGCCTTAATGAGTCTTGAAATTCTCATTAAGATAGAATAATAGAATTATTTAGGTTGGAAAAGACCTTTAAGACAGTTTTCTTTGTGTTCTGTTCTTTCCTACTTGGATGTAGTAATATACATGTTCTGCTCCACAAATACACAATTGGAAAACTGTGGCCATGTCAGAGTGCCAATCAATTTTATCTGTGCTTGCTAAGGTCTCAACCATTTCAGTTTAGGCACATTCCTGAAGAACACAGAATCCTTCTATCCAGTGCCTTGTTTTAGTGCATCACCACAAACTGAGATGGTAAAAATCTGATACAAAAATCAAACACAGTCTTTGCCTGTTTCACTACATATGGAACTGCATAACATTTTTTAATACTCTTAAGACGAGACTATAAAACTCGGTGACTCTGAGGCAGTGGGTGATGGATCACTGCGACCAAATGTTGCCTGTAGAATGAATATATAACTTCTGATGGTTTTCTGTGAGGTTGGAAAGAATGAGAAGTATTTTTGAGTGATGCAGCAGAAAAGTTGCTACACTAGGTGTGTAGGTGATCTTCTTTACCTCCATATTAAAACTGCCCATCACATGGTCACCTAAATTACACTCTGAGCCACACTTCCAGTAATAGTAAAAAATGCCAAGAAGCTACAAAGCAGGCTTCAGCCAAGTATAAAACTAGCACTGTGAATTGCAGCAACTTATTTTTTCCAACCACGATCAGCAGAAGAGGAGTGTGTAAAATGATGAGTGGAAAGAATAGTTAAAATATTGGTGTTCTGACTGTGAGTAGCTGTTCACCTATAAGCTTATTCTATATGCATGCAGTTAAGACACTCCAGAACTTAGATGTCTTTTGGGATCATGTATGATATTCTCTGGTGTTTTGCACAAGCAAAAGTGTTTAAAGTCTGTTTCTAAGACTTTTAACTTTGTAGTATCCAAGACTGTGACTCTTCTGTGTATCAGGGAGCTCACAATAGTCATCTGTTGATAGAAGAAACACCGCTCCTGGGAATTCCAGTTTATTTCTGGATGGGATGCTGTTTGCATCGGTGGGGAGTCAGACAATTTGACCAGGCTTTATTTGCCTTTCTTCTATGTGACATTGAAGGGATATTAGTGAAAATCAATTAAATTTCTTGTATACCAATGATAAGACATTATTGTCTCTACTGGATGATTAGAAGCTGTGAGAATATCACCCAAAGTGCCTGCAATTTGTACTTACTAAGACTATTTGAAGTTTGGTGTGATTGCATGCTGAAAACAGGCAAAATTGTTTTATTAAAGGGAAATAAAATAAATTGCAGAAAAAACCCAACAAGTTTTGGTTTTGTAAGCACTCTTGATGGTAATGATTCTGTTTGAGGTATTGCTTTCTGGGGGGAGCTAGTGTCAGGACATCTTTTCTAAACGAAGCAGATTTTGTCTAGGGGTTTCTTGTTGACATAAGAGATGCCAGAAGCCTGGCTGATGGATTTCTGGGAGCTCCCCATTCAGTCAATGAAACAATAATAGCTGCATCTAGACTCTGAGAGAGTGAAGCCCTTCCCAAAATAGGAGTTTGCCTAAATTCTGGGCTTTACCAGATCTGAAGATCAGAACATGATCTGCAAGCAGAGAGGGATAGACCAATATCATAATATTGTATACTCATCTAGGGAATTGCCATGATTAAAACAATTACTTACTCTTACTTACTCTGTGAGAACATCCCTAAGATCTACAGACACAGATGATCTGTTATTGCGTCCTTTACAAATTTATTCTTTGTCAATTTCAAGCTTCCACCAATGTTCTTTGTTTATGCAGCTGCCTTAGTGCTTCCATTTTCTGTACACCTTCAAATATTTAAGTTTTTTTTTCTAGTGCAGATATAAATGAATTTGTAAAATACTGTAATTCATCCCAAAATGGGATTTTTTTTCTCATTAAAGGTCTGTTTTTATGCTTCTTGTTCTAAACTGCCTTCAACTTGCATTCAAAAATTCCATCAATGTTAGTACAGATGCAGAGAAAATAAGTCTCCTAAAAAATGAGTAACTGTATTTTTTGGTTGAGAGTGTCTTAATTTTTATTGATAAAACTTCTGTCTGTAAACAAAGATAAGTTACCTATGAGCACCTGCATAAAGCTAATTAGTCTTGAACCAAAGGCATAAGGATTGGGATAAACACCTGGTTGTTTCTTTTATCTGTAGCTTGAAAATTATGATATTTTTATGTGTTATAGAAATCTCTGTTAACAGTAAAAGGAACATGTTCAAATACTTGGGAGCCATGTCTACAGCTGGAAAACTTTCAGACATTGCCATTTTTACTAATGGTGCCTGAGCCCAGCAAAGATACCAATAAAAAGGGTTCCAGAAGGCTCCATGTCCTAAACATTGCCAGGAAGTGTTCCTCAGCACCAGAACTGTTCTCTGTGCTAGTGGATTTTTAGAAAAGTTCTTGGCATGATTTCACTTCCATCACCTGGAGTTCTGTGCAGTTCATGAGTGGTTTAAAAGTTAGCAGTTAGCAACGAAGAGTTCAGATGTGGCCACCCTGTTATAGGGTAAGTGAAAGTAGTAGCATGGAATGCTACTCTGTTGAGAGTACTACCAAAGAACACGTTCAGGTATGTGTTAGCCATCTTAGACAGGCCACACACTGGCCTAATCTCAGCAGCAGCAAGTTTACCTGAAGGGCAGTTCCGGGAAATTTATTGTGCCTACAAATCTAGAGAGCAGGCTGGCAAATCACCAAAGAAGACCATGGTCTGGGTCATTGTGAGGTATTCACCAACCTCACTTTCATTGACTTGCTACCTGACCTTGCCTATAGCCTTCAAAGCCTGCAAGATAATCTTACTATGATGAGCATACTGCTGAGATATTTTGGATTCACTTTCCTAACGGTGAAAGTTCTTGTTTATCCACAGAACCCTCTTCAGGGGGTATTCCTAAACACAGTTTAGGAAATTGCCAGCATTTCCTCTGCAGAGCCTTGCCAGTGTCACTTAAACTGGAATAACTGCTTCTAGAGTAATAAAGCCTAATTTAGTTTCCATGACTGATTCTCTGGCAGGCATCTTGATGGAGAACTATCAGTTAAGCTACCTAAAATGATGATTTTTTTTAGTTAGTTGGAAACTCAGCATTTGGTGCAGAAGTTAATATATTGGTAAAGCCACCTAGGGGCAGCCCCTGCTCCTTGCTTGTGTTCACCCTTAGTCTGAATGGAACTCTGTTCCACTGCTGGTCTTTTAAGTCACCATGTTTCTCAGTGTTGCAATTTAGCACTAGATCAAAGTTCCTAACATCATTTTTGGCACTGTAACAAATGAGATCTGGTGGGAGAGAAAAGAGAACATTTATCTTTCTTCTCCTATACTCAGTATCACAAAGCAGGTACCTGGGAGGTGGCTGAATTACCCTCTGCCGTCAGAAGTTTTGCACTGCAGAGGTGAAAGAAATTAGAAGTTCTGACTTTCAAAATGTACAGTTAAAAATTTGAGGGCACGGAATTCTGTGAAGGAGAAAGAGGGTTATGGTCAGCTGTTAGCTGCTTAAAGCCAAGAAAGTCCTTGCTACTCTCTTGGGATTCCACTGGAAAGGCAGCACTGGAAGATAAGAAAGGTGCCAATTGGAGAGGAAAAGGGACAAAAATTTTGCTATGAAGGAGTCAGAGTGCAAGTGAGCTTGCTGGAGAGGATAAAACAGGGAGATGGCAGGGAATGGTGACTACTGGAATAACTAGAAATGGCAATTGCATGAATGATCCATATGGTAGAGACCAGTAATGACATGCTGTGCATTCTCAGGAGCAGCTGTCAGTAGCACCCAGTAGAAAATGAAGCTAAATGAACTGTTAACTTCATGCTAGTGACAAATGCTCAGACTTCAGACTGCCTGGAACTTCTCTGGCAAAGGGCACTGATTGGCTCCCAGGCTGCTGCTCACAGTAAGGAGGCCAAGGACTGAATACTCCTTTCCCTCTTGGGGTGGTCTTGCTGGTCTGAGGGAGCTGCGTGTGTGGCAGAGACCCTCTCCCTGCCATGGCTTGTCTTGTACCTATTCTGCAGACAGAAGGCCTCTGTCTGCAGACTTGTTAAACTGGCATCTTCTAGCAGCAGTAGAGTCATTAAAAGAAACATGTAGGAAGGGAGAGTTTATTTTGCTGATGCTCTTTATTTTAATCATACAAAGAAAATGACAATTTTTATATAGAAGCCATTAGGGATGCAGGAGGCGTCGGTTCCTAGCTCTGGGGTTCTTTCTTTTAAACAGACTGTGGCAATGCAAATACAGCCCGTCATGATATTTATATCTTTAATTCTTGCATTCACCACATTACTAACACACTGATGGGTCCCTTGTTCTTCATTTGTCTATTTCCTTAAACTTTCTGCCCCCTTTTTTATTATTATTATTTTTTCTGTCATGTGTGCAGTTCTTGAAGGTCAATCAGACGTCACGGATAGAGCCATTCTGTTCATGGGCTCGCAAGCAACTTGTTTATGAATGAAGAAGGCTTTGTGAACTTCCAGGGACATGCTGAGCTTTTTTATAAAACTACCAGTGGGACAAGGAGCTTGGGAAAGTAAGGCCTCTTACGGATACAGAAAACAGGGGCACTCTGCCAAAAAACCTGGGCCGACATTCCAGTTTGTCAGAATCTTGTTCAAGTAACAAGTTTCTAGAAAACAGATCAGGTATCTGCATATCCAGGGTTCAAGCTGACCATATGTGAGCGCAGGGCAATATGTATACTAGGACACTGCCACAGCACATGCTTAAAATTTGACCATAAAAGTGTCATAACATGAACAGGTCGGGAATACCAGAGCTCCATGGAATAGAAAACAAAAGGATAAACATACCTTAAAGAAAAAAAATCCCATAACTCTTAGGAGTGTACTACTACTTTTTTAAAGCCAAAGCATGCAATTGATTCTTAGATACTTCAGGCATCAGTAGAACAATTAGAAACAATTGGTTTGAATACCTTAGATTCTATTTGAATCTTGGATTCTGTGGCCTCTTAAATGTATAAGACTCCTACTGCATTTAGCTGGGGAAAGAGGAGGGGAACCAGCAGACTCTTTTACCTGGCCTAAATTTGCTTTTCTTTAATTTAAAATTTAACATTTGTGTGCCAACAGAGTTGAAGCCAGCTGCATGCTGTTTACTGGAATTTTCATTGTTGTGCTCATTCCAGTTCCTGCAGAGAAATACTGATCTCCTTCCTGAAAGCAGCTCTAGGAGCACACAGTAAAGTAAGACAGAGGTGGGCAAGCACAGGTCTGAGCCAAGCCTCAGCATCCTTCCATGACAGCTGGCTCTGCAGCTTCTGGAAACTACATGTAGTCGTCTTCCAAATATCTTTGGCAATTATTTTAAACAATGGTAATTCGGACAAAACCTGAACCAAACAAGCAAGTAAAGGCCCAAAGCTCTATCCACCAAACAGCCAGGGTAGTTTGAGGATGCTTGCTGACATGAAGGGAACAGTGATTTGTGGAAAATTTGGTTACAGGTACTTCTTGCTTGTTTATCACTCCAAGAGTCAGATTTGCTCTAACTTCCCTTTCCCATATCATCATCATCATCATCACCATTATCATCATTATCACATCATCATCACTTTTTTCCTTCATGGTCCTCATTTCCTTGTCCACATGCACTTGTCTCATGGGGTATTTCTAGTTCTGTGCATGATTTTCTCTTTTTGTTTGAGTCAGGCTATTTTCATGTGTGGATGTGGCAGTTCAGGGACATGGTTTAGAGTTGGAACTGGCAGATTTAGATTCTTGATTGGACTTTCTGATCTTTAAGGTCTTTTTCAACCTAAATGATTCTATAGTTTTTTAAGTCTATGATTCTATGTCCCATGACATCTGGGCACAATTCCCTGTAGATAAAAGGGAAAGCTTCCCCTAATCTCAGATTTGATATTTTAGCCAGTAGACTAATTCAGCAATTTCAGCTAGCTCCTGAATTCCTCATTTAAAATATGCTCACCATAGCTCTACCTCATTATTGTGTACAGGCAAACATCCATTTTTGCCTCCAATGACTTTGGGCTCGGCCACATTTTAGTTGATTTTAGGGAGAAAGATAAGGCTCATCTCTGACATGAGAAACTCAGTGTATTTCAAATCCGTTTTCAGCAGAACCTTCTGAAAAAAGAGTTGTAAGAATATATTTAACATGCACAAAACAATATCTCTCACTAATTTCATTGTTGGAAACTTTTAATCATTCACAGTGCAATGTGCAAAATAAAATAATAATTCTCTGGCAGACATTTAGCATGTGAAATTTCTTTTTTAACAGCTATTTTTATCAAGGTCCTGTAAGCATCAAAAAAAAATGTTAGGTATTGATATGCCTAATGGCTGTAGGACTCCTGGTACTGGTCACCTTGTACAGCTTAGAGTAAAAAAAAACTGCTTTGGAATACTGCCTTTGTTTTGATAATTCAGAATATTTTAGCAGTGCAAATTAAATCTCCCATGCTCCAGCTGTACTCAGTATGGGTATAGTTTTTCCTCTAGGTATCTATCCTGTCCTATATCCTAAATATGAAGTTCATTTCAAGATGAACTATTTCCTCAGCTGGAATGGCAGGCCTTGCCAAAGCTGGAGGTAAAAAAAACACCAGTCAAAGTGAGAGAAAAGTTTTGAGGGACTGAAGAATACCTGAGCTGTACTTTTAGAAGATCGATAGCTGTTTTCTTGAGAGGAGACAACCATCCAACTGAGTAACTGAATCAGGAAGGAAGTTGTCTTCTGTATAGCTGTTAGCAAGGAAGAAGGAATAGGGAATATAAAGAATATATTCTTTATATTTATAGGGAATATTCTATATATTTATTTTCTTGAATAGACTCCCCAGAATTAACAAACCTAAAATGTTCTTGGAGAGACGATTAACAGTGGAGGCCATTGAGTGCTACTTTCAAGATAGAAGCAAGTCGATTGGAAATCAGCTCAGAAGATCAGATCACCATGTGAATTACTTTGTCTGTTTAGACTGACAAAGGAAGACTGAAGCCAAATTAGAGACCCCTTCAAACTTACCTTGAAGGGCTGGGGAACAAAATCCTGATCTATACAGTTGCCAAGTAAATATTCATCTGCTTTCCATAAATGAAACCTAACTGGTACCCATTTAGCAACTCCAGTTGGCCTTAAGGTGAGGTCTGAATTGTGGAGTGCCAATTTTGTATTTTGTGCCGTATCTGATACCAAAGTTTCTCTTGCTGCAAAGGTCCAGACCTATGACTCTGATGCTAAGAATTCTTTCTGCTCTGAAACTTCCCAAATAAGGATTTAATAAAGAAAGAGGATTTTTATTTATGCCAAAATCTGTTTTGCTGTTTGGAAGCCATTAGAAAATTTTACGGTCACTAATTGATTTAATATTTTTTGACAAAATATTGACATGATTGAGACCTTGCTGTTTTTCCTAGACAAAGGCTGCACCATAGTTTGTTTTCATTCTTTAAAACTGCTTTGCAGCACCTGTGATAAAACCCCTTCTTCCTCTGCTTATCTCCTATGAGCTTAAAGTACAGATGGCAGAGTTTTCCTAGGCATGTGCATAGACTCAGAAGGGGCAGGTTCTAATAATCCTAATAATCACACAAGCCTCTCCTTCCTTTCATTTCTGTCAGCTCCCACTCAGACCCTGGCTTTAAAACTCCTTGACTGATGAGCTGCCCAGTGAATTGTCTCCATGCCTTTTAAGGGGCAGAAGGATGTTCAGCCCATCTTGCAGTAGCCAGAGCAAGAAGTTCTCCTGCCAGCTATAATGCAACTAAAAGCCTTCAGTATTGTAGCTAGGAGACCTAAGCTTTCCCTAGCTACAGACACAAGGTCCCTGTAAGTTTTAGGGCCACTCACCTAGAGCAGCTGATGACAGTAGCAGTAATAAGCCTGGAGCAGTTCCTGTTACTGTAGAGTGAGCATGGTAGGGAGGCAGTGAGCCTCTACAAAAGCCTGTATTGTGCTAGCCACAATAAACACCTCTGCCCATGATTAAGATATAGGTCACCAAGCACTCACTCAATACCTTTTGCTGTAGGTTGGAGAACAGCGGTCTAGACCTGCAGGCTGTGGGTCAGAGTCAAGCAAGACACTTAAGTGATGCCCATCTACAGAAGATGGCAGATGTCAATGAGAATGTTATCCTGGTGCTGAGGGGAAGAAGTGCCCTGATGGGACTTTGCAGAAGGCAAAAGAGAAAGAACATGAAAGGTTGCCTAAGCCAAGTATTTCCCAATTCCAATTCAGAAACAGGTATTTAAGTCCACAAGTAGCTTCCACACTTGAGAAATATCAAGTTTCTGTCAGAATGGTCCCACTCAATTTATGTTCTCCAACTCACAAAACAGTCTCATCTTGGCACTCCAGTCTTGTTGCTTCCCTTCTTGTTCTTTGCTTTGCTCAAAGTACTTCTCCTCATCATTGTTTTCCTGCCTGATGCTCCTAGAATTCTGTCTATCTCTAGTTATTTGTTCAGAGCTCTTTCTTTACCATTTCCCAATCTCCCAGGTGTTTTTTGCACTTCTTTCTGGTAGTAGATTGGTAAAGGAACTTGCAGAAAGCTTTTTGGAAAGCATGTCCTATTTTTTCTGATTATTCCTTGTCCACAGAGATTCATGCTTTATTTGCAAGTGTTGGTAATTTAAGTATATTTTTGGAAATAATTATTCTTATAAGGCAGGATTTTTTTTTATATATGGAGGGGCTGGACTATGTCTATAGTGTCATGCTAGCTTCAGGCAAGACTTTGTTTTCCACATAAGCTATATATTAGTTCTTATTCCAGTTCTGTTCTGAAGTGACACACTGACTGTAAATTAAGTAAGGCCTTGGACACGAACTGACATGATTAATTTTTGTTCATGATTCATTTTTATTCTGAAAGACAATTCACCAGAAAAGAAACCAGAAAAGAAACTTCTGCAAACTCGAGCTGAGCTACCAAGATCAGTTAGGTGTAGCTGTAAGATCTCAGACTTGTAAACTTCAAGAAGCAATGAAAAAGGAAAGGCCTGGCAAAAGTTTAGGGAAGAAGTTAGTGAAAATATATTGGACACTTCTTTGAAAGCAGGGATCAAGAGTCAACACAGTAAAAATTATGTAGCAGATGATTGATCTGAAGAACTTATTGGCACAGATGTGGAGACTGAAAGTTTACTAGATTTTCAGAAACACTTAGATGAATGTGAACATCCAGAGCAAATTATGAGGAATATGAAATTCTTGTGCTTTGTAGCATAAGCCAACTGTAATAGCAAGTTCTCTTCAATTTACAATTGCCTTTTGCTGTCAAAGAAAAGATGGTTACTTTCTGCTCAGATCATTCCTTTCCTACATTCTTTCTTTTAGGCATACAGTACTTCAAGCATGACCAGAAGTATTGTGATTTCCATGGAGCCCCATATGAGACTTAAAGACAACTGTGACTTCTTGAGGATGAAGGTACAGAATCTTATCTGTAGAGTCCCAAATACCATAATTTATATTGTATATAACGTATTTTTTCCCAGCATTGGGAAATGTTCCAGTATTTTTTTTATACCAAACCAATATTCCACACAGCTCCACCGTACAAGTAGTTGTTATTTTTATGTAGTGGCAATTGAAAGGACAGTTAATTTCACTCTTAAAAAATGTATATATATAGATGGTAAAATTCTAGAATAGCAATCTTATAACAATAGGAGAATTTATTGAATGGATTGTGCCATCCTGCATTTTTGAGCCCTCTACTTTTACATGATTTGCATGAATTAAAAAGTCTTTTCTTTGGATGTCTAGTCACATGTATAAACTGCCATAAAGATCAGTCTTGAATAAATTGGAGGCCTGTGGGGTAGCAGAATGAAAGCCAGGACTTATTTCTCAAGGTTTTTACCTATGTAAGTCTTCAGACATGGCATACTTACTGTGCTCCTTGGATGCAGCAGTAATGTGCCCCTTCCTCTTGTAAAAAGGTGTGATCAGGCAGCTGCTGCTGCTGCTGCTGCAGGAGCACTGTAACTTAGCAATGCCCTGTTGAGCTACAAATAGTATACCAAAAAAGTAAAAATTCACAAAAGTCTTCACAAAAGCCGTTTGGAAATGAAGGCAGATTAGTTTCCATGTTGAGACTTCAATGAAAGCATACTCTATTTGAACGGAATATAAAGGACTCTTGCTTTTTTATTCCGTATTTCCATCTCTGTATGAGTCAGAGGCCACATTATCCCAGGTATCCAATGACTTTTCCATACCAGCACCATGAGGTGCAGGTGGTTTAGAAGCATAGATAGTGCTGCTAGCTTGGCTACAGAAACAGTGAATTATAACACTGTGATATTGATGGTGCAATTTATACAGTGTATTAAAGTTTGCAGGAGACAATACCAATCATGTCTTACTGGAGATCTGAATCAGAATAAAGGATTTGCACACAATTCCTGAGGAATTCTCAAAAGCAGAAGTATTATTTCTATAGCAGTAATATTCTTTAGGGTTAGGTGGATTTTAACATGTAGGATAAGGCATGTGGAAAAAACAATCCCAAAGTCTTGGAAGTAAGCATTTTCTAGATCTGAGGAATATAGATCAGTAGTATAGATCTGAGGAATATAGATCAGTAGTCCCTATTAAACACTTAGGCAGTCACAACTATGATTGAGTTGCCATTAAGTTAATGGAAGCTTTGCTTCATTTGAAAGATCTTATCTTGAACACAGAGTCTGACCTATGAAAAACTCTGGGCTTGGTGCTACTCTTTGGACGTCCATTAAACAAAATAATTTTCATCATCACATGCTGGCTCTATACAGCATTTTGCTTGAGTTTTTGTTCTTAAATTTTTAAATCCTTAAATCTAGAATTGCTCCAGTCATTTGGATAGTGCATGATAAAAACTGTCAAGATTCAGAAGGCTATTGGCAGAAACAGATGAAGGAAACATCAAGAAATCATTCTTAATTTTCCAACACCCAAAATCAGAGTTGGATGAAAAGTTCCCTTCTTATTGCCCATAAGTACTTTCTGTAATTGGCAAAATTGCCTGTTATTGTTTGAGTGTGTTTGGATCTCCTGTGGTAGGTTTTATGTGTTTGAGAATTGACTGGAAAGAAAAGCAGTGGTTTCCCAAGTCACTGTTCCATTCACACAGACTAAGCTGGAGGTATGAGATTAACAGGGTCTGACATGAATGGAGCTCCTTCTCTCTCAGGCCTATTGGAAAACAAAACACACACCGGCATACATTTGAGGAGCTGTGAGTTGACTTTGGAGAGCACTGGTATTTTTACACGATAACAGTCTATTGGATTCCCTCATAAGTCTTTCAGTTCTTCATTACATAAGGACTTTTCCTGAACTGCAGGGCAGAGAGCAGCATGTATGTAATCGCTGTTTCACACTAATGCATCACATGTGCTTTGGATTTCAAACATCAATATTTGTAGGAACATACAGTAGGGCTCTTTCTATGAGCAGGGCCTGGATTCTCACACTTACCACCCTTCACGAACTCTTCATAATTCACTGAGCATGGGCTTTGCTTTTTCTTTATTTAAATTTTGTACTTAAAAGTGCCCCTTTATATTTAAGTACCATAGAACCCTTCAGTAATAATCTCAACATGACATTTACAAGAAGAGGCTTTCTTATACCTAGATATTGCTGTACAATCTTTAATTTTCTCCTAAGGTAATTGTTTTAATTGATCTTACCTGCCAGGTTTTTGTCAGATGGAAATCTGCATCAATTTCAATGGTAACATTGATTTACAGCAGCCAAAGGGTTAGTCTAATCTGATTATTGTTATACCTTAGACAGAGAAATGTGTAGCAATATTCTTAGAAATGTCCCTTTATTATCTGGTTGACTTGTTTGAAATAGTTCTTATTGACTGATTCTGTAATATTACAGAGGAAAGTAGTAACCGACCACTGTCTCACAGACTATAGGAGATCAAGGCACAGAACAAATTCACAGGTCTTGATTTGAATCCACAATTTAATGTTAAGTGTGAAGGCTCCTGGTACTTGGTGGGCCAATGTAGATGTTTTAGAATGGGAATCAAAACAACCAGTGCTAAGAGCTGGAAGCCACACAGAGTAACCATCTGGAAATGTTAAGCACAGAGCTCTCTTTGAAGCAGAGGTTTGTGTTCTAGACAGCACTCAGGTTCTTTTGCCCACCCTTCCATCCATCCATCCATCCATCCATCCATCCATCCATCCATCCATCCATCCCATAAATCAGCTCCTGAATACAGGCACCTATAAGTCTTTCTGCAGAGAACTGAGCAGGGCTTATTGTCCTGCAAGCAAAGAAGAACAAAGTAGCTGGTAATTTCCCCCAGAAAGGAGGAGAGCTGAATTTGGTGCCTCCCCACACCGTGCTGAAGCCTAAGGGAGTTCAGCACATCAGTTAATAATGAGGCTACGTACTACTGTGATGGGAACTCACTTTTGACCCCTGAAGAAACTTTCCAATTGCATTCAGACTTCACCAAACATCTAAATGTGATCAATTAAGCTATAAAAGAACTACATTCTTCCTTTAGTAACACCATGGCAAAACTAATCATATTACTACAATTGCACGACAGATGTTGGCCTTGTATGTCTCAATTATTTCACCTGCTTGGGTTGCAGGCTCCAAAGATCTCAATGGAAGAAAGTGTCCTGGTTCTAAATATGCTCCTTGCATTTATCCACAGCTAATCTGTTAAGAAATAATAAAAACCTAGAAAGTAGCATTCAGAGAGAGAATTGCACTCATTTTCTATTGCGTGCTCACAATGAAATGCTTCTGAGTGCTCATCACAGCAGACGGCTTCTGTTAGCTGCCTTTTGCCTGCTGAGTTAAACAGAAAGAAAAATGTTAATGGTCAGAGCTTGTCAGCAGTACATTGCCATTCACGTTTAGTCACACTTCACTATTGTTTTGTGTAGTTGTTAGGTTACAGATATTTTTAGGGTCAAAAGGGGACTGGATTCATCCCTCTGGAAACTATTAAAGTTTCAACTCATGTAAGTCCTGCAATACCCACAAAAATCAGTTCACTGACTTCTCAAAAGTTGAATCAACAGGAAATGTGAGAAATGCTTATAACTTCTGAAAAATTTGCATGTAATGCTTTTTACCCCTTTGATAAATCTATGCTTCCAGTGTAGAATAAGAATATGTTTTTACTTTGCCAACATTTTCATCAAGAGATCTCAAATTGCTATAGCTCAGATGCTGACTAATGTGAAGGAAAAGATTACAAACAGACAGAAACAAATGAACAGACAAAGCTCAGTCACAGGGTTAAATATATCTGAGTTTAATTCCATTCCTTCAGTGACAGTGGAGGATTCACTTGGTTTTCCTGTGCCTGGATGTAAAATGAAGTCAATATGGGTTTCCTCTGTGCATCTTGTGTGTTTTTACTGCAGGAACTTGGAAGCAGAAACAACCACTTGCTATGTCTTCAAAAGATAAGTTGGTAGAACCGAGTGCATTTTCTGATTTTTTATTTGTTATGGAGGATATAGTGATGATTCAGAATTAAGTGAATGCCATTCTGTAAGTCTGACTCACAGTCTTACACTCTTTATGTGAGGGCAAAATTTGCTTTCTTCTATAAATCCAGTTTTTACTGGCATCTCTGCTAAAGGACTTTCCTTCTTACTCTGTTGAGTTTCAAATGTGACATGGGTGGGCTGAAGGCTGTTGAGAATTTTACCAAATTTGAAGCTGTTTCGAAGTTGCAGTACTTGGTGAGGGAGAGAAAAGGGTATTTTATGACATTTCTTCAGTGCTTCCCCCCCCACACACACACACACTTTGCTCTGGCCTACCAATCAGTCAGACTGAGCTAAGATGTTAGAGTTCTATGTAAAATCTGGTAAACTTTACTACATGTCTTCTAACAGGCTATTGAACCAAATAGAATCCTCAGGCTGTTGGAAAGCATGTTTGGAAAGTGATTTAGCTATGAATTTTGAAATAGCATTCCAGTCTCCAGCATATTCCTGGGGTAAGCAACCTATTCTGATGTTTTGTTGCAGTTCAGAAAGCAGCTGGTTCATCTGTAGAGGTTACAGGGAGCATAGTCAGGGGTAGAGCAGAGAGTATACTGTGGCAGGGATGGTGAGGATGACCTCTAAGGCACACAAAGGTTCGGTGAGCAAAAAGGATCTTTAGTTGAATTTACTTTCCATTCCTTACTGGGAGAATACCTATAGTGTTGTCAAATCCCCAAATCAGAAATCAAACTGCACAAAATCATGAAATTGGCTTTTCATGAAAACCAAAAGAACTACAGTGCTTTTGAGCACAAGTTTGGCTTTTTTTTTTTTTTTTTTTTTTTTTTTTTTTTTTTTTTTTTTTTTTTTTTTTTTGCATCTTGGTCTTCTGAAAATAATGGGCTTTCCTCCTGCAAGAGTCACAAAAGCCACTCAGATTTGTAAGCCCTGTGCTAGATATACTTTTGCTGTTCTTGTTTTATGGCCCAGTATGAAATGCAGCAACTGATGGCATTCACCTGAAATTGCAGTCTGCTTTTGAAGGCACCTTATATTTTTATCACTGCCACTTTGAAACAAAAAAGGGGTTTTAGAGGTTAAATTGCTCCTGATGGTAGGCAGGTATAAAACAGAGGAAGCCATTACCCAGGTTTCTGGGAGAGGTGAGGTGTGCATGGTGTAAGAGCTTAGCTCCAGGGTGGGTTGTGTGTCTTTTATAAGGTAAGAAAGAGAGACAAGGAATTTTAGATCCAAACATTTCTGTGCCTAAAGGTTGGTTAGAATGAAAATCCTTAAAAGATGCTGTTTGCATAAGCCTTTGCTCTACTGTGGCTCATATTAAGGGAAGGGTAAAATGTAGCTTTTCCTATCTCAGAGTAATCAGTGCCTTAAATCACATTTTTCCTGTATATCTGAATCAAAAGCATTTCAATATATGGGAAATAACTTTAGTATCAGCAACAGTTGTTTGCTATTGAATACTTCTTTCAACTTCATAAAGACATTAAGTTGTAGAGGGTGAGATACACTAAATAATTGTCTGGTTTTGAAATTTGCCCATCAAATGTGTAATCAATGAGCTGGTACTTCATTGAGCTGCATTAATCTTAACTATAAGCTTAACAAAAGCCCATTTAATAAAGAGTGTGTGAGAACAGAAGCAGGGTGCCTCCATCTCCAGACAACTGTGTACAAAGCCTCTGCACAGCACTGGGTATAGTGAGCTGCTTGGCACTGCTGCAGGTTTACCCTGGCCATCACACTCTCTGGCCTCTATTCTGCACCTCCTGCCCATAAGCCATTTCATAAGCCTCATGAAAAGGGCTTAAGTTTTCCTGTCAGCCTAGGGGTGAGTGAACCATTGTGGGAATGATCAGATTCCTCTCCCCTCTTTCTGGGGGAGATGTGGGCCCAGTGATTTAGTGCAGGGTGACCTAGACAAAACCAGTACACTTGATTTTTAGAAAGAAGCACAGAAGGACATTTTTCTTGAGAAAACCTTTGACTGGAAAGAGTTGTTTTAAACTTTCTGTTTGAATCTCTGCTTGCTGCCCAAATATAGTCACAGGAATGGCAAGTAGGATAAGGGAAGCTTATTTCTTCTGTTCTTCTGTATTACTACCTAATGAAACATTCACCAAAACATCTGTGTCTGATTGGCAAATAAGAATTCCAATTTTTAAAATAGGTATTTCAAATACTTTTTTTTTTTTTTTTTTTGCTATGCAAATGAAACATTCCAAAATAGTCTATCAAAAAAACTTTACCAAGGGCTTGGGACACCCAAGTTCACATCACTGGTATAGTTTTTCTAGAGCAGAAACTTCAGTAGCATTTTCCTTTATGCATTGACTGCCCCATTACAGACTGCTGCCTGTGCTAAAGGCTGCTTCTGCAGTTTGAGCAGAAATTCCATTCTCAACCTGAACTTCCTGCTTGGTGTTTCACCTCAACCACTGCACTGTGTGAGGGTGAATCAGTAACACCCAACACAACATTTTTAGCTGGAAAAGAAAGTAAATGTATGGATGAGCTCAAAGTCTGAATGGTTCTGGTGCTGATTTGTTCAATACTATTGTGTCTCTTTTTCCACTCCTTTACAGTTTAAAAAGAATGATTGGAAGTCTGAAGCACCTGCCTTGGATCAAAAGGCTTTAAAAACTTCAAAATATTAATCTTATTAAAGCAAAATACCTACAAGAGGGAGAGATTTCTGTTTAATCTGTTGATAAAAAAATATTTTAACAGTTTCTAGAACAGGATATAATTCCCTAATGCAATAATTTGCCCAAAGTATGCTGGATTCTCTGTCACTGAAAAGTATTTGAAAAGACACCCATCATAACTTTAAAGTAACACTACAAATTAACCAAGTACTATAAGGTTGTTGCAGGAATAACTGTGTTGTCTGGTATAAATTATCATGGTGGTCCCATATGATTTTAAAGTTTTCCTGTCTTTGAACCAAAATATGCTTCTCATAATGCAAGATTATATATCCTTCAGGAGTCTTTCTCCATATTTACCACATATCCTGGAACTTCCCTTAGAATTGCTGTTCATGAGATTAATTATTTGAGATTATTCCTGTTGACATTTTTTTCCTGACAGGAAAACATTGGGGATGTCATGTGAGAGTGCATAAAGTGCCTTGCTACAGCTCTGGGTGCTGGTGATCCCAGATATGCTTCTGTTTTGTCACTGGTCTTGAATCACTCAAGGAACAGAAAGCTTAAAGACAGAATTTCTTCCACTATTAATATAACAGGACACTTGATAAATATGGAGCCCCAGGCAGAATTTGCATTTAATGACTCCAAAATTCAGGTGTGCTATGAAGAGAGTTTGGTATTAATTTCCTTAGGGGACTTGCCTCTCTTTCTTTGTTGTATTTTTATGTGCTCACTGGAATCTCTGATGTTTGAATGAGGTGGGTTTACTGAACACCTGGAAACTGGTTTATGATTTCTGATGCCTTGTATCCTTGTTAATTGACAGTCCACGGCCTTCAGCCCTTCTGGTACCGTGTAGTTCTGCCAAGCCACATTAGCTCAGCCTCACATCTCCTGGCCCGTGCCTCCCCTGGGGCACAGAGTGACCTGTTCAGCTCCCAGCACTGACAGATGAAGGTAAACATTTTGGGATAAGCAAATCTAATGCTCTTTATTTGCACACCTAGGAAAAAATCAAAGTCAGCCATTCATCTCTCCTGTTTGATAAACACAGAAGCTGACCAGGCTGCACTGCATGTGGTTCCCCTGGGGATTGTTTTCATAAGACTTCATGTGAGGATTTTTGTTGCTGTTTTTGAAAACATTTTGAGGTTGGATTGCAAATATGATGTCCTCATTTACAGCCTTTCCTGAACCATAAATCAAGGCATATGTAATTAAATGAAACAGATAGTCAAAACGTTGACTAAGCTGTTTATTGAGCCTGGAAGGGAAAGAGATACTGTGGTTTTACGAAAATCAAATATAAAGGTCCACTTATAAAACGTAGTTGTCAGGGTTCATGTATGGTGGCAGTTATGCATGATAGCAGGTAGCATTGTACACTGTCTACTGAAGAAACCCATTTACTAAGGCAAAAAACTGGACTGGAGGACACTTTGCAGTAAGAAATGAGAGCTGTTCAACTCGACTTGCTCAGGCCTGTGAATTTTTTTTTTGGGGGGGGTTCTTTCCATGACAAAAAGCCAAAATTTGTTTTGCCTCCCCCGACCTCTAGCATTTTTTCTACTATTAATTATAAAAAGTGGAGACTTTTTCAGATTCAAATGATGTGTGTCATCTCCTAAGCTTCTTTAAACTTGACTTTTATGAAATAAAATTACCTTTCAAGAAGAGTGTTGTTTCTAGTTGAAAAAGGTTTGCATGGGAGGAGAATGAAAATATCAATCTTCTTGTTGTAAAAAATTTTGAAATAGGTGTTTGTGAAATGTTTTCACCATACATTTATGTGCATACATAGATATATGTATACATGTTTGTTTTATTTATTATACAACCATTGATGCAAGTAAATAGGGCTTCCTGAGCTCAATTCTTCCTTGAAGTACTTTTTAACTTTAACCAATCCAGCTTCATCTAGTCCACATTGTGTTCTTTGCGGGTCCTTCCAGTCCTGTTTTGCAAATATACCAGGAGCAAATTTTTAAAATCATGGCAGTGCTTCCCAGGATGGGCATCTCTCCCTTTCCTTGTTCTGCTTCTATTCTTGGACCATGCACACCTCATTACTGTTTGCTGGAATCTTCATGTAAGTGTTAGCATTAAGTCACTACCCTTTTCCTCACCACTGCCTTCTACTTGCTGCTTCTTACCTGGCAAATGAAAAAGGACCATTCCATAGCAGCTGATCCATTCTGGATTGCCCTTGCTGTGGACATTTCCCCATGGCCATCTGTGCTTGTCAGCTGCAAACATTTGAAAAGTCAAGGTAACCCTGGTGCCAGGTGCTGTGCTCTCTCCTGCATTGAAGGAAATCCATACCTTTGTAGCTGCTGGTGCCACTGAGCCCCTCTTTTCTAAAGCTGATCAAGCCTCTCTGTAGCTATGGATCTTCAGATTTAAGGTTGTGGGGAAGTTTTGAGCAGCTGCAACTTTTACTAAGGTGACCAATCCAAAATCCTATATGGAGTTGGGGTTGTTTAATAGGTTAGTTGGTTCAGTTGCAAGAATTTCCAAATGCAGGATAGAATCCGAAGTGGTACCACCTCTCAAGGTAATGGAGCTGATCTCCCCAGACTAGTTTTTCCAGAAACCACTGCAGGGATGTAATTGGTGCTGGGGGCAGAAAGATGGGAAGTGTGCACACAATGATCCTTCTTTCAAAAATATGGCAGCACCAAAAGCCAACTCTTACTCAGTGTCTCTGGGAGTGCCAGCAATCAGGCTGTTGCTACTATCAGTGAACTCAAGGTATGTTTGGAGAGGTTATATTTATCATCACAACAGTGATGTGTAGCTGGAGGATGATGAATGGAAGTTGTCATGATAAAGATTGTATGGGAGGATGTGGGACAGCTGGGGACTTAGCTTGGAAGTGGCAAGTGAGTTGTAATGACAAACTGTTCAGGAAATTTTCCACTGGTGTTCATACTACTTCAATCTGACTTTTAAATTTGCAGTGGATTATAAAACATATCTTTAAAAAGAGGCAGTTCTTAAACTCTCTTCTTAATAATCAATTGAATTTTATAAACTTTTTCTGATTACTAGTGAATGTTACCAGTTTTCTCTTCAGAATTCCAGCCTGAAAAGCGTGTAAGAATCATGAAGTTAAAATTTCACACACAAAATTTGTCTAGTTGGTAGCAAGCAGAATTATTCATGATTTAAAACTTGGGGCAGAGGTGTTTTCCAAGTACTGATAAAGATGAGATACTGTCAGAGTTGGGTTTTTTTGTAAAACTGAGTGCAGCAAAAAGTTCCTTCTAAGATGGAAATGTTGCAGTGATTCTATCCTACTTATCTGTTGGTCTGTGATTAACTAGGATCTAGTAGGCTACATGCTGCCTGACAGAATACACTATTTATCTGTGGATACAGTTTTATCTGGCCTAGAATTCTGAAGCAGAATTCTAGGCCAGATAGTAACTGATGTTTAAAATACAGATATTATTTGGTTTGATTAAAGGGTTTTTTTTATTAAGTTTAATTTCTTAGAGATTCAGGCTCAAGTATGAGATACTTAGATTAGCAGAACCTATGGGTCTTTATGGGAATTATACAAGCAGATTATTTCTTAGAAATGAAGGAATTTAAATATCACTCCCCAGTGATGCAATTTCATATAGGAAGGAAATTGCAGATACACATTTTTTTTCACATACAAGTGACAAAGGCTAGTATAAAATCTGAGTGCTGCACAGAAGACTGGCTTGAGGCTTCTTCTTCCAGTTCCAGAAAAGTATATTGAAATATATTTTGTGTTCACCTTTCTAAAGAGAAAAGTATGTATGTGTTCATCAGGAGCACTACTTGCTCAGAGGCTCAAGGCTTTGCTAGGAGAAGATATCATCTCAAGCTGTGCAGGGAGAGTTCAAAGACCAGGAAGCCCCCAAGCTCTGTACTTCATCAGGTACCAGATATCAGTGAGGTGCAGGTACTGTGCACCTCACAGATCCCCGTGTACATGTCTGACTAGGAGTGAGTTGTTTCTCTTTATGCATTTACAATGCGTGCGTAGCACCCCAAGTGCCAGAGACGTCCTCTTGCTGTGAGGACAGGTAGGCAGAATTCACTGAGACCATACCTCAGGGCAGCTGAAAATCCAGCCAAGACTAAAATACTCAGAACTAAGCATATGTTGATGTGTTTTGCTGAGCAATTTTGATTTAAATAATACATATAAATGTTCTGTGAAACTTGAACCTCTGTTCCAGGCTGAAAATGATCAAAATAGCAATAAGTTTTAAAAATAGAAGATGGCTTTAAAGAGTTGTGAATGGAACTGGTAGTGATTTTTTTACCCATGAACTGCATCTTAACAATGGAGGTAACTGCTAAGGAACTGTGTGCAGCCTGCCCAGTTTTTCTGTTTTAGCTCACAGGAGAGGAGGTGTCAGGCTGCCCACAGCCAAAAGTGCATCATTATACTTCACCAGCTGTTTATGTGTAGTGTCCCTGAAGCAGGTTCCTGGACTTAACTGGTCTCCTTCCAGATGTACACTGACCTAGGAATCAGGCTGTACAGGCCCATAATTGTCATTTCAGCTTGGGTCTGTCTTTTTTTTTTCATGATTCTTCACTAAGAACTATGCCAAAATGCTATTAGAAAAATATGTAGTCAATCAAATTTGTTTCTTATTAATTCTGTGTATGTGGGGGTTTCTGTAATTTACCATTTTGTAGGTGGCAAGCAGCAGAAAGCACATGGAATTCTGGCACCATGTTCACATCCAGGAAGGGAAATGCCATAGATGAAGGGAGGAGGTCAGGAAGGGTGGGGAGACAAGCAAACCACATTCTGAGCATCCACTGCCCAGAGGCCATGCAGTAAAGTGGTCCAAATAATATTTGTTTGTTAGAAATATCTTAATTTTGCTGCAAATATGGAACCCTGAAGGTAATTTTGAAAAGTAACACTTCCAAAAGTGAAAAATAAGATTTTTCTTTTCAGTTAAATCAAAACTATTTGAAATAGCACTTTTCCCTTTTTATATCTCTTTCAGATTAAATGTATACTGAATTTAATTTGAATAGACTGTTTTGTTCTTATGAACAGAAGTGTCTTCAGATGTCAATTCTTAGTAGTTAATAGGATACCTGACATAAAATTTTCATGTGATTCCAGTTCATCACAGATCAGAGCATAACATCTTTGGACACTCCTGACCTCTGAAAGAAAGCCATTAGATAAACTCTAGATTTGTTGCTTACCTCTATTTTCCCCTGCAGATCCTAAACATTTTCACTGATAGCTATTATCCTTAGCTGGCAGTAAGTAGCATACTTACTGACCCCTTGAAGATCAATGGCAGCACCTTTAAGTGGGTTCATGTTGTACTAATATATAGCAAGAAGCCCCAATGCAGTGTGTTTTCATCTCTTTTTCCCTTACTCTGAAAGAGGTAACTTGCTGTGCGTTGTTGATTCAGCTGGAGCTCCTGGGTGGCCCATGTGCAGTTGGTCACAGGTAGATGTATTGCAGCAGTGCAGACAAAATCCTGGATTATTGTGGTATGACTGGTTCCAGGAAAAAAAGATATATCCTACCAGCCAGCACATGATATATAGAAAGTATTCTTGGCCATTGGTACTACATGCCCAGAAATGGGAGAGGACATGACAAGGGTGCAGTGTGGCAATATTTCAACAAAGAGGAATGTCTCTCCACCTATTTTCCAAGGCTTTTTCTGTTTTGTTTCTATCCTGGATGATTCCTCTGTATTTTATTAGAATAGATTTTTATCAATTGATGACATGACAATTTAATAGCATCAAATGTGCTATATATGAGCGTAGTATCAGGACAGAACTATTACTGTTCTTTATACACTGCTTCCAACAAAATCCACTGACCTCTGACTTCATGAATACAATGTATCCAAATGGTGGATTAAAATCACCACCTATCAAGGCACATTATACACCTTGCTTTTCTTGCTTTCTATCTACTCTAGTTTAACAAAGAATTCCCCATCACTCTTGGACTTTGATCTCAGTACTAAGTATACACCTGCAGAACCTGGTCCCATTGTGTGGCAGTCTCGTTGTGAAGATATTCCATCTTTTCGAGGTGATGAGCACCTCTAGGTTGATATTTGAAAGCTACTATCTAGCATATCAGGCCCTTGGATGTTATGGGATTCACTTGTAGGGTAGAGCACTCTAGACAAAAACCCCATTATTTCTTACTCCATTATCTTGTTCTATGTATTTGTACTGCTGAAATAGTAGGGAGTTAATATTCAACAGAAATCAGTGCCTAATTACAACCTTTGGATACTACTAGTTCAAATAGTCTAGAACAATAAAATAATGCAGCTGTCAAAGGAAATAATTGATGCACTTCATTCTGAAAATGCTCCTTAGTACCTACCAAGACAGGAATCCCAACCTGCTCTCCCTGCCTTAGCCGGTAAAACAGCTCCCTCTACTGCACCACGTCACAAGTCCTGTCTGTAACAACCCGTGGTTCTTTGCCAACAGTACATTTATGAGCTGTTTTCAAAGAGCAAAATAGATGTTTTCAAGGCCTGCTGAGATGTTGAACCGTATAGCTGAACAGATTTTGTTTTCCACTTGCACTTTATACCAGTTCTTTTGGACAGGGATCATTCTCTTATACAAGAAAATCTCTGTATCTCAATCCTTTGATGACAATAGTTGCCAAAAAGCAGACAAATGTTTTAATCTACACACTGGAGATATATCTAAACTTTGGTTTTAAATGTAGGTAAAAGTATGTGAGATAAGGAATTTGAAATATGAAAACTGTTCAAAACAGAGAGGAAAGAATTATGAATGAAATCTGGCCTTGCATTCCGGACAACAGAAATTCAATTTCTGACCACTGGCTGATTGCTTCATGTCTTATGCATTCAGTATTCCCTTGGAAAATAGGGGTAGTTTGAGAATAATTCTCATGATTGTAGAAGGCTCAGAAGCATTAGAGAATGTGATTTTGAATAACAGCAGGCCCACAAAAACCTGATCTTGTGCCTCAGTGGTAAAATGCTGTGACAATTACTGATTTGTCCATTAAAAAACTCAAACCCTATTGTTGCCTTAATACAACTGGGTTTTCAAGAGCATTTCCTGAAAAAAGGCACAAGAACTTACACTTTACCTAATGAGCATGCTAATTCTCTGCAATATAAAAATAGACATTAGTTTTCAAACTGTCTTTAACCTATACTGTGAACCTCCTTGGTCAAACTGGTTTTCCTCTTCCTGATCTTATCTGAAATACTTTGTTGAAATTACACTGGGAATGGGATCTGGAACACAGAGATACATATAACCCTAGAGTGGCAGATAAATGCCTTGAAATGTTTTGACACAGTTCCACAAAATTAAATAATCTGTGCTTTTTGCAGAACAAACTCAGAAAGATGATTTAAAAGATTTTCCAAAATAGGAAAGGAGTAGACCTTGCCTTAAGCTTCCTGGCTGGGTCTCAAGCAAGCAGAGAAGGCAGATCATTCTCTTCCTGCTCCCCTTCCACAGCTGTGACCAGTTCCAATGCCAGACTTGCGATAGGCTTAGACT
Organism: Phylloscopus whistleri; assembly: GCA_017589585.1. Taxonomy (NCBI): domain Eukaryota; kingdom Metazoa; phylum Chordata; class Aves; order Passeriformes; family Phylloscopidae; genus Phylloscopus; species Phylloscopus whistleri. The sequence continues at coordinate 847,331 of JADMLD010001001.1, read as the reverse complement.
TGAGCAGACTGGCAGCTGACCCAGGGGAACCTTCATCTGCAGATGTGCTGGAAGGTGTTGAGAGAGCAGAGCCTTTGAAAAGAAGGGATGGAAAGCATTAGATGAAATTCTGATACTTCAATTGTTTGTGGGGTGGGAGAGGTTCATGACAGAGACTGATAAAAGAGAAATAAACAAAAACCATGTGGCTGCTTTGCTGTGTCCCTTTGAATCAGCAGAGGTTCTGTGGGGATGCAGAATTAAGCATGATGCAAGCTCCTTGTCAGTTCTGGAAGGAGCTGGAAACAGATGTGTGTCTATGAATTGGGACACCTTGTGTTTCCTCACTTTTTAGTCTGTCTAAGTGAAAAGTCTTGCATTCTGGGCCTTGTTTACAAATAGCTCCAAATCAGTTTTGCAGGAAATGGCCCCTGTAGAGGGCCAGTTATAGTGTATATAGATATACACTATAGTGTATATAAATATACACAGATAGTGTAGAGCCACAAAGAGTATAAGGAGGGAACCTATACATTTTCTTCTTCCATCCTGGCAACTGGTTATTAGGTATCTCTTTCCATACACAAATTCTGAGGAAGAAATTGGATGCAGCAGCATTGCTCCTCATCACTCAAGCAGGATCACTGAGCCCAAGCAGAAAAGACCCAGAATGAGGAGAAAAATACAGAGATTTCACCAAGGATTCTTAGAGCTAGACATGTACATTGTTATATGATTGTGCATGGGGGAAAAAACACCTTTTGGTGGTTGCAAACCCCAGGAACTAGAAAGACTAAATGTGACCGTCAGTCACATTGAGCAGGAATGGGAAGACAAGAAAAAGTATGCTGCTAAATAAGTTTGGGATATAAAACAGACAATGAGAGGAGAAAGTCTTTAAGTGGGAGGAAGGAAACAGAGACAAGAAATAAAAGATTCTGCATGGGAAGAGTGTGAATGGGGAGTCTGAGAGGTTGGGATAGATTAAAAAGGGGATTCCATGCAGAAAGAGCTGTGTGAATATGCAATGCAATCCACTGACTTTTTTTTCTCCAGAGCAACTGAGTTTCCACACCAGTTTCAACTAGCTGACTAAATGCAAATTATGTGCAGCTAGCACACAAGATCCCCTCTGGGACCTGCCTTATCAATCAAGGAGCCTCAGTTAGGCCTGCTAGCTTAAACTGATAACTCCACAATATTGCTGCACAGACACGAGTCCAGTGTGGGGCAGCTGTGAATAAAAGTCTGAGTTAAGTGTACAGTGAAGATTTAATAAATGCATTTACAGGCCATTTATTGCAATGTGACAACATTCTCAACTGGAGCTATGGGCTCCTAAGGTATTATGGATAATATTTAAATGAGAAAAAAATGATGTTAGATTGATAAGTGATATTTTTGGGGTCCTTACAGTAAATAAATGGATAATAAGCCTTGCACTTTTTGTGCTACAGTCTTTGACATGAAGAGTGGCCAGTAAAGCCGTATTTTCTGCTTCAATGCAAGGAACAGATTTGCTGTTGGACTTGCAGAAGGTCATACAGTGATGTTAGTGATTCATAGTAGCAGGACAGTGGTCTCTTGAGAGCAGCCATGAAATCTGAATTTGCTAACTGGAAATAATGATATTGTGGTGGAAGGCTCTCATCTGTTGCCAAAGACTCTTAGTGGAAGCTTGTTCCAAACCATGTTTACCACAGTTGTCTCTTTTCCTTTTGCTCACCATGATCCTTTCCTGGCACATAAAGATGAGAAGGATCATGCCATTTGCCACTTTTCTTGTCCAAACAACAAAAATTTTGGAAATTCTGACTTTACTCAGAAGAGGCTTTGGAAGAAACAAATTAGCTCTGTTCACCTCAGTAATGATTAAATGTCAGTAGAACTTTTATTTATTTGAAATAAAACTTACTGACAGTTCGACCCATATTTAAATCTCTCCAACCTCTGCTGGAGTACATGAGAATTTGACTGGGGCTTCTTGTTCCTGCAGAGGCTAGGAGGTTGTGGAGACATTGTCTGTGATAGGCCCATGGAGAAGGAACACAATTAGGGACTTGGACGGCAGTGTGGCACAGGCTTCTCTTCTATACAGCTTTTACAAGATGTTTTACCATTTTATGAGATTTACTTAAGCAGAATCAAATTCAGGGTGCAAAACCTTCAAATGTTTTGAAATGGGAACTGCTCACAATGTCCCATTTAGTTTGTTTTGATCATTGTTGAAACCTAGCAAGAGAGTATTGCCTCTGAAGTTCAAAGTGATTCAGAACAGATAAATATACTCGATACTTGATAAATATTCCGAATGTTAAAAAAACCCCTCCTTTTGTTTCTCTGGTGTTTAATAATGCTTGCCATGGAAATGCCTGCAAGACTTACTCTGACATCTTTATGACAGTCCAGTTCTTATAAAAATCTTCCCTACTACTTCTTATCTCCTTTAGCAGTTATATGGACTTTGAAAGATTTATTTCTGTTGTGGTTTGGGTTTTGGGGTTTTGGGGCAATGGTATTTTTTGTGTTTGATTTGTTGGGTTTCCTGGTTTCTTTTTCCCATGAAGAATGAAAGAATAAAAAAGCTGGGTGTTTTATTTACTGGAATAAAAAGTGAAATCTAGAAAGTTGCTAGTCAAAATAAGAAAAAATAGGTTGAATTTCTTGAAATGTTTTTTCAGTAGTTTAAAAACATTGCTTCACTTTGATCTTTTAAAATGCCTGCACTTTGTACACAGAAATTAAATTTTCAAAACAAAATTTCACATTGAGAAAAAAAACAAAATTAGAAAAGCTTAGTCACACTTGCACATATTTTGATGTTTTCCCCCTCCAAGTGCTGTTGTGTGCCTGCAAAGCACTTCATTAGGAAAGTAAGAACAACCTTTAGAAGATGATACCTGTTTTGCCCTCATGACTGGAAGAGGATGCCAAGGCTCATCACAGTGTATTCTCCTCCTTCTTTGTACATTAATGTCTCCTTTTCAACGATGGTCGTGGAAAATCAGACTGAAGCCTGCCTAAGGAACCCAGCAGAAGGCTGTGTGCTAGCTGGTTCTGCAAGGTTCAGAAAATAATCAGCTCATGTCCTAAAGTATGAAATTTGTTAGCTGTAGTAGTGAATACTGACTGCAGTAGTGAATACTGACTGCAGTAGTGAATACTGACTGCCGTCTGACTGTGCATTGCATACAGTAATCTCTCTTTTGATTTATGGCACAGGAGAGTTTATCAGTTAAGTTTCAACTGGACCAAGGCACCACTGGGCATACTGGGCAGCCAGTATCCATCTTTTTCCCTGCTCTGATATTCCACCACATAGGTTGGAGAATGCCTTGGTGGTGATCCTACAGTTGTGTCAGATTGTGCAACAGTACCATAACATCATTCACTTCAATGACACAAAAGCTGTATCATGCTGTTTGAAAAGCTTGTTCATATTCTAATTCATACTTTCCATGTTATTTTACCAACTTCCTTTTTTTTTTACTTAATTCTTTTTAAAATTCATTTAAAAATAACTGTGAAATTCTCAAGCATCACCTAGACAGGTTGTGGAGTCTCCTTGCCTGGAGATATTCAAAAGCCATGTAGACACAATTGTGAGTAAAGTGCTCTGGGAGACCCTGCTTAAGCAGGGAGGTTGGACTAGATAAGCTCCAGTGATCCTTCCCAATCTTACCCATTTTGTGAATCTGTGAATTATAGCTACATGCATTTGTTTTTTAAATTTTAGTCTTTTAAAGGTAGAAAAGGCTTCAAAAGCTCTTTTAGTACAATATACATATATGGGTTGAGATTATTTAGGAGACTAATGAAAACATTTTAACTGAGCTGTAGAAGTGTCTGTTATACAGGAATAGATCTGGTCAGGACTTTGTGACTGGGAGACTAATATTTAGTCTTTACCACCTTTCTTCGTGGCTGCATTGCAGAATAAAAGATTAAGAGAAAGATCAGGTTTGGATTTCTCAAGGGATACACATTAATACTCTTTAACAGCATAGAAAAGAACCATATTTGCTCTTACTGCAATGGAAGTTAAACATAAACAGACTGTGTTGCTCTCAGAAAAGACAGACATCTTGTATCACTTCAGCACTGGTTCTGATCTATTGGCTCAGACAGCTTGCTCATGGTCCGCTTTTATCCAATGCCCATAACTGAAAACAACACAAAGGAAGAGGAGGAGTATTATTTTTAAATGGATCAGCCCTCCTCGTGTCTTTAAATCATTTTAGGTGTTGATCACAAAATAATATTAATGTGTATATACACGGAGGTATAGGGCAAGCTAGTAAATACTCTAGTGATAATAGCTCTTTTTAAAATTTATCTAGACATCCACAGCAGGTGGGTCCTGTCACTGCCCCCACAATATGTAAAAGGGGTTGTGTGTTCTTCTGAAACAAATAAAAAAGATGTCAGAACAAAAGGATCCTGGAAGATAAGTCAGTTCCCATTGGAAGTCTGAGTTTGTTCTTATAAAATCAAAAGTAAAGCAAAGAGCTGTGGAGGTGTAAACTGGATTATGTACGGGATGTGTGCTGTAATGGGGCAGCATTGGCAAACTGTTCTCTCATCCTTTGCCCTCTTACGACCTGTCATGAGACATGAACTGTATCACATTTAACTGTGTTACTTAGTCACACTTGCACATGTTTTGAGGCTTTACTCCTCCAAGTGCTGTTGTATGCCTGCAAAGTTAACTTCGTTAGAAAAGTAAGAACCTTTAGAACTGTGTTACTTGGGAAAAGAAAGTCTCTTCACAGGCCTGTTTCACCAGCACAAGATTCTGGATTGGGTGCTGTGTGTGGGACAGTAAAAGCAGACTTCAGCATGTGTGTGTTTTATGACAAAGAACAAACTTGACTATGATGTTGTTCATCATGATCAGTAAACAAGAAATTTGTTGTTGAGAAACTGCTTACCAGAATCTAAGCAGCGCTGTAAATTTCAAGGCAATCTTTGGCCACATCAGCTTGACTTTTTCTAGGCTTTATGGGGTTAGGCTGCAAGCATGGAAACTCATGCACTGAGTATGCAATGGGAGAACTTTCTTATTGTTCCTGGAACACAGCAGAAAAGCATGCTGAGAACTGGAAGAACAACTTAGCAATAAAAAGGTGAATATGACAAGCAGCTCCCAGGGTATGAGCTTTCAGGCAAGGCAAATGAATTCCTCACTCCATCTGGTCTGCAAGTAATGGGTGAACCTCTAAATAACCAGAGTTCGGTTAAGATTTCAACAGCTGGAATCTCCCAGCCATCAGAATCATATGTCTGGTTTTTATCTCCAAAATGCCTATCCTCACAAAACCTGAGAAGCAGAGCTCTCCGTGGAATATTGTATTAGATTAATTCCTGAAACTAGAAGTACAGCAATTACACACACACACACACACACACACACTTTAAAAAAAAAACAAGCAGTGCACCATCTGCTGCAGTCTTCAGGTTGTTTTGAACATTTCCTGTAGCCTGCTGAACAAGGTCATGATCTTTGCTCCTGAGGTTCAGTTAGACTCCATTCCAGCATGGAAGGCTGGCTTGGCACAGGTATGACATTTAGACTTGAACCTGGAGTTACATCTCAGAACGCACCACTGGCAGAAATTGTTGGCTGCAGAAGGCAGAAGGGCTAAGCAAAAAGATCCTGGTATAAGCAAATGAAATATCTGTATTACTGACTAGAATTACATTTATGGGTTAGCAGTCTGGAAAAGCCTGACATTTCTCTGGGTATGTCTAAGTGGCATGTTTGCCGCAGATAACCTAAGCTGCCACTGATTTGACCAGAAAATGCCAGACTAGTGTTTTCCTTATATAAGCTGTTCCTGAGCTTTCCCCCCAGAGTAGTGGACATGCTTTCCATCAGTATAGGTTGACATGACTTCTTTTTCCATCTGCTTGGAGGAGAGGGGCAGGATGGAGTCAATATTTTAGTTTCTAAAAATAAGCATCCCAGTTCCACTGCCAAAAAGTTGGAAACTTTTACTTGACAATAGAATTTAGTGTTGCCATTTGCTTTGGCTTCCTCCTCTAGATGCCAGTGTTGTGGAAGGATATTACCTATATGTACAGTACAGGTTTATGTGAATGAAAGTTTTTCATGCCACTCCATCCAGCCAGCAATGTGGCACCCCAAGGAGAACAGGGTGCAGGAGTTTAAAGAACAGAGGGGATGCTCTTCTTAAGGCATTGAAAATTCAAAGTGGAAAATTCAAAGAGAAGCAGTGTCCCAGAGCAGCCCCTGTAGATCATCGAAGATGCCTGCTCATTGCTTGTGCTTGCTTTTTTCAAAGGCTGCTGCTCTGGCAAGTGCATGGATTGGGATGATTGGTGGCAAAATGACAAGTGCAGTTGTGAGCACTATCATCTGCCACCAACTGAATAGTAATTAATAAGGTCTGCCCTGAACAATTTCACCGGCTTGTTGAATGCTGACATGTGCAACAAGTTCTAAACGGAAGAGACACTCAGTCTGGGGTCCCACCAATCCATTCCCCTCTTCTCCTTCATCTTCTCACTCTACTTAGAAGCAATTTTTTTCTTTTCTTTTGCTTTTTCTTTTTTTTTTTTTTTTTTTTCATTCCCCAGCAAGGTTATAGTGTATAAAAAAGACTGAAAAATGTTTTTCTCTTTGGTCTATGTTTCCAACAATGTTATTGGCTTCTTTGGTGTGGTATAGAGCTCCATTAGGAATTCCCAGGAAATGGGATTTATTTTTGTTGATGCTTTGCAGCTATAAGAGTTCTGTGTGTTGCTGAAAATCACTGGTTGCTTTGCTCAGTAATTGCAGCTCTCTTTGCTCAGTAATTGTCTTCTTGTATTTTGTTACTTAGTTTTTCAAGTCTCATTTTACCACAGTTCAAGAGATTATGAACCAGAAACAAAAGAAAATATTTATTTACTTTAATCTGAGGGATTCCTTGTACTGCTTCTGGATCAAAACATTCAGAGAGGCATATTTTTTGTTTAAGTAACGATCCATTAAATTGCCACATTTTCAAGGTAACTTCAAGGTATGACAGTGCCAGATCTATATGCAGTATAATTAATACTCATCACACAGAGGGCTAAATCAGGTGGACAGCCCTGGAGCTTGGTGTGATTATCATTTTCAGAGAGCCTAAACTGATGTTCTCTACAACTAAACATGATGTTCAAATTCTGAATTCTGCTATAATATGTATATCTAGATTAATTTAATAATTTATCATCTAATGTCCCAAGTAGACAAATTTTATATCTCTACAGATGTGAAACTCAGAACAGTATTGTGTGTATTTCTCTCACAGTCTTCTGTGTTGCTTTTCTATACCCAAAGCTAGCAACATTTGAGCCAGCTTCAGGAAGCAATAAAGCCATGGAAAAGTGGCACTTAGTTAAAATAAAGTTAAAAGTGAATGTGAATGGAATTAAATTTACAACTGTTCTTAATCACACTGCAGTCATTGTTTTGCATTGATTTTATCAGATGTATCAGGTATAATTTTATCAGATGAGTCCCATGAAATCACAGATAATGGATTATTCCAAGGCTACTTTCTAGCATTTGGAAACAGGTGTTATTGACTCACTTCTGTGGAATACAAAACTGAATGAGAAGGAAGAGGCTACCCCCTTCTCGCCTCTGAAAATTTAGGCAGGAATTAACAGTCCTGAATCTGGCTACTTTGAGTAAAAGTGAGAAAGTACACAGTATCAGTGAGAAAGTGCAGAATATGTTTTATATGCATGCACACATACACGTATATGTGCACATTTTCTTTTTTAGCAGTAGTGACTCATGATAACTGGAAACTTGGCACCTTCCCTTATTCCAGGTCTGGCATTGTGCCCACTCTGTACATAGAAGGACTGAAAAGCTTTTCAATTTCTCCAATCCAATTTGTAATGCAGCAGTTGCACAAGTTGCCACATGTGTGCTGTTAGGAAGTCTCAGTGCAAATGGAAATAGACCTTGTCACGAAATATAGACATTCATCATTGGTGATGCTGAGCTTCCCCACTTGGAGAATGGTTAGCTGTCTTGAAGTTCATTTACAAACTGATCAAAACTTTGAAATGGGGCTGACTAGCTAATCCTCTTTATTCCCTCATGCCATTTGAAATTAATTGGAGGAAGATCAAAGGATGAAGATTGTTGACTACTATAGGTCATAAAAAGGCCTCCTGCTCTGATGTTTGTAAATCCCCTTTTCAATAGAATAAATGAAAACTTTATACAACTATTTTGGATTCTCATGGTGTATGGATTCAGCATAGCAAAAACCCCACCAAAACCTGAGGTTAAATATGATCAGGCACTACTCAGAGCAGCCCCTGACTGTTTAAAATGTGGAAAACCCTTAGAAGTTCATTATTTCTCATGATATACAGCGTAGTGCAAATTTCTGGACTGGCTTCTTGTTTCTCTTTCTGATCTGGACAGTGCTGGGCACTCGGAACTTCACTTGAGTCCTCTGAAGTGCTAATGGAATATATGCAGGGTAATCTCTGGTTTGAACTTAAGAGGTTTGAGACTTGGAATAATTCACCTCTGAAGACTGCCATGAGAATAGGAAATGGAGAAACTGAAACCTCCACAAAAAAACCAGAAACAACCTGGTTGCAATGTCACAGACCGCTAGCTGGAAATCCTTTTAGTAACAGGAAGGGTTATGCTGAGTGAAGACATCTCATCACATATGAATTAAATGTTACTGAGTTTTTTGCTACAACTCTTTTGGTTTTGGTAATTTTTAGAATCAAAGAAATTGGAAGATAATTTTATTATAAACTTAATAAGTGTTTGGAGCAGGGGTTTTAGTATTGGATATACCTCCAGAGCAAGCATACGTAAAATCAGATATCATGTTTTACAGATTCATTTTACAAGGCATTTTACACAGCACCCATTACAATTACGTCTCAATGGTGGTGAAGACAATTTTCATAGTGAAATGAAGTAATTTTTTGTGATAGCAGAATAATACATACAACAGAGATTCCAGAAATCTTGTCATATTAAGAAGATGTATGTGCCTTATTATACATTGCCATGAGATAGCAATATTCCACCTGCCTGCATTGTACCCAAATGGATGCGGACTCATCTTTCTAGTTCTGTTCTATTTGAAAATGACTGCTGAAATGGCTTTTGTGGCTCATCTTGGCAGCTTGGAAAAGATTGGTTCAAGAGGTCCCCTTTTTGTTAACAGTGGTTCTTTTTATGGATGTCTCTATGGTCCCTAGTTCCAGCTGGAGTCTGAAACAGAAGTTGTGTGTTATTGTTCCACAGCACAGGCTGGGGTTTTCCAGCCCAGCTAGATGCTGGAAGTTTTGGAAATCTTGCTAAAGAGCCTTTACATATCTGCCAGCTCAGTTGTTGCTTGGTTGTCTACAGCTGTGGAGGACTAGCTTTGATGGCCTGGATGCCCCCTGCTAGGCCTCTGTTCACAGTTAGATTTAGATGGTTTGGTTAGGGTCTAGAGAGAAAGATACAACTTTTTTAGATACTTCACTGATTTTTACTCTATCCTCTCCACTTAAGATTAGTACTGGCAGGTTGCAGTGTGTCATGAGAGTGGAATGGCACAAAGCTGTAAAGGCCAAGGCTGAAAACAGATTGTCGCTTGAAGGGGAGATACTGGCTGTGCTTCTTCTCTTGTACCCTACAATTGTATTGAACTTTACCAACTCTTTTTTTCTGGGTAGCTTTTTCTTGTGCCAGATTCTTTATGCTGGTCAATGCACTGAGAAAACAGAACTCATCTTTTCCATGCCTGGCCTTTGACTCTTACTCTTTTAGAGGGCTAATGATTACTGCATTAAGAGTTTAAGAAACTTTAAGTACTTCATTTTTCCCCACTGTTCCAAACGATTGCACAGATAGTACACTGGATTGTGATATTAGCTTGTTACAGAAAATGCTGCTCTTATTTCTTTATTCCAACGTATTTTGCATCTTCTATCCAGCAGTATGCCAAGTGTTAGGCTGCTGCTGCCTGTAAGGTTAGGAGTGTAAGTGGCTGCCTGCTGCCTGTAAGGTTAGGAGTGTAAGTGTCATATAACACCAGGGATAAGTGAATATGCACTAACAGCCACAGGTATCAGTAGCACTAAATTCTGTGACATGTCAGGTGTACATCTTAAAGGAAAAATTAAATAACGCAAGCAAACATCTTTCTATAACCCAAGTCTAGATGGGAACAGGGAGAAATGGTTTGTGCCAACCCTTCTCTCTGCCCACTTTCATCCCACAATTTTAGTACCAAACATAACCAAGAGCTTTGGAGTGTCTGAACTATTGGAATAAGATGTTCTTTCATGTTTGGTTTCCATCTGGGTCTGGAGGCAGAAATGCCAGAATACCACAAGACAAGCTTCTTGCATGCTATTTCTGATCATGGACAGGAATCTGGCCTGCCCCCAAGAAGGGCCTAGATGTGTTACAGCATTAGCAGGCATCCCCCAGAGCTCTGGGAAGTAAAGCAGTGTCAGACCATCAGCTCCCTAGACTGTATTTTCTTGGTTACTGGGTACATGCAGACTTTCCCATGTAAATGTAGGCCACTTGAGGACTTTCCAAACACAGCACTGTGCCATTTTGTGGCAACTTCTGTAAGCAGATCATGAAAAGTAATGCCCAAAATGCCCAACAAAGGTGTGTAGATCTCAGCTGTTCTCAATTGTCGTTCAGTTCATATCTCTCCTTCTATGCTGTTGTTAAAGTCAATAAATATATTAATAAATGCAAGAGGATCCTTCCATGAAAATAAAAACAGCATTCCTGAAAACATGTGCAAATGAGTGCAAGTTTCATGGACTACAAAGATAGTAAGTAAGAATGTGTTGTTATGTTTGTTAGCTTAAAAGCATTCTTTGGGCTTCTGTGTACAGCAGCAAAATCCCTCAGTCTATCTTACCCTACCCTGACAAAGTGCCCTCATTAAGGGATTAAAGATGTTTTTGCAATACTATTCATGATGTATACACTTTGCAGCCCCTCACATCTGTTTTCTGCACTATTTATCCAATCATTGAGACCCTTATTCATGTTTGCTTTGGAGATAATAGGACAGGATACCAAAGGATTCCTGGGCTGAGAGGAAATGGCAGAGAGTTGGTGTAATGGACTAATTAAAGACTTCAAGCTCAGACTAGAGAAATCCAGAATGCTGTGGTGTGGAGAGAATCACAGGATACACAGAACTACCCCATTTTTAATGACAGAGGCATGATCAAAACCACCTGAACATTACATTCCAACAAACATGCCTCTGCCAGATCAACCAGCTTCTGATAAGTGGCTGATGTTCTCAGCCACACATTAAGAGAGATGACAGGTTTTACTTGCATGTGAGAAATGGTGAGGAATCCAAGCTGCTTCTGAGAGCAGAGAGTTTGCTCTCAGTAAGGTACTGACAAGCCACATGTGAGTCCGTCAGACTTTGCTCTCTTCTTTCTGACCTCTCAGTTGTTTGACTGTCTTGACTCAAAGAGCTCTGATGGCAAGGTAAAATACAGCATGAAGGTGAAGTCTGTGTTCTTTTCAGTTTGTACTTTTAGGTAAAATGCCTTCCCATATCACTTCTACTGCTAATAAATGGAGCTGCAGAATACTCATGTGCATGATTTATTATAGAAGTGAGCTTGACAGTCTAGATCTCTGGGTGTTACTTAGGTTTCATTTCAAAAATTCCAAGAGAAAGAGAATTGTACAGAATTTCACTGCAGAACAATAAACATACTTTATAAGACAACTCTTGTAAATTATTTCACATATCTGTTCACTTAGAGATGTGTATGTGCTGTATAAGATGGATGAACTTAATACAAACTTTCAAGTCCAAACCTCATTAATTTAAAAGTTGGAATTATGAAATAAGGTTTTCTGGATATTTATTGAATTACTTTATTGAAGTCAGTAGATAACTATGAAACTTCCAGAGGAAATGCTGCAAGTAGTTCTATGTGACAGCTAAATATCACTTGTGAAGCATGAGTAAAGTGCAACACCAGGAAAGATTACAAGGCAAGAGGTAAAGAACAAGGATATGTGTAGTAAAAGGAGTTACAAAGTGCTGGCTATTTCTGTGGCTGATGTGACAGGGAATTTGATCATAAAAATTAAAATCTTCTGAGCTGCTAGGCTTAATGAATTAGAACCATACTCAGAAGGGATGGCTGTAGCAAACTCAGACTCTTTGTGGCCTGACAGTTGGATACTTAAAACAAGTGTGAGGACATTTCAACTGTCTAAACATTACCCAGTGTTTTGTACAGATCTTATGGAAGAGAGATTTAAAGAGACATTTGAAGAATTTTAGGGTCACATGCTCTGCCTCTTTGTCTGGCTATTGTCACTAGTAAATCAGTTCTAAACAAATGACTGTTTAAGTGTGTATTAAAGAAATGAAAAGACTTGCCAAAACAAGAAATTCAAAGTTTAGAAAAAAGCTGGAACTTCAATTTGCAAGAGTAGTTTACCAGCCTCCAGGCTACTGAAGCTTCTCCCTGGCCATCCCTCAGCTGTGCAGACAGTCTAAATTTTTTTGGCAACCAAGTGCTTTCTCCTATAACAGACCAAAAGACTATTTTACAGAAGGGCATTCCATGGGTCCCCGTAGGCTCTCACACCCCGTAGCAGAGCCTAATCTGAGCCTGGGTGTGCTTTCTGCATGACCAGAGCTCTTGCACACTCTGCACTGCTGCTGGCTCTGCTCCTCTGGGGAGTATTGGCCTCTGCTCACTCCATGGTTGCAGTGGCCTGACAGCCCTTGCCTCCATAACATAATAAAGCCATGGAGACTTTCTCCTTGGGAAGTTCCTGTCTCTGCTTTAGAGCACTCAGAGCACAAATCCATTTTCTGTCACTGTATCAAAAGCTCAGTTTGGTTATGAATTTAGGGAGTAATATGATGCCAGAGTTCTCTGACTTGGAGATATACTAGAAGCAACTCGAACTGGCTATACCCCGAAGTGTCAGTGGAAAATCCTTTTTGAGTTTGCTCTTAGGTTCTGCTTTCTTTTAACTTCCCACATTGTCTCTTTCACTTGTAGAGGACTGACTCAAATGTCCCTATTTGAATACTGCTGAACTAACAGAAGTTTGATAGCACAGATGAGAGCAGATCTTTAGACACATTCCTTTTTTCTGACCTGGGCACTACGAAGTGTTTGTCTGACATGGTTTTCTCACAGGAAGTGAACCCCAGCATAGTGGCCTGATGGGAATTACCTAAAGGCCAGGGAATGGAAGAAGCTCAGTTTACCCAGAATTGGCTATTGTAGCAAACTATAAGCTCTGCATTTCTGGGGGGTAGACAAAAAAGACCCAGAGATGGGCTACCAAACACTCTCATTGCAGTAGGAATTACAGCTATTTAACTACTTCTAAGTCTCCTGCACGTTTCCTGTCAACTGGGCACAGGACCTCTGGTGAAGGTTTACTTATGATGTAGTTATGGAAGAACAGTGATTCTAGTTTGATTTTGATTGTCACACAAGAGCAGTGCATTAGTACAGTTTTCAATGTGCCAAATGGCATGGCTATTGGTTCAAAAAACATGAATTCTGTGCCTGCATTTTTTTCCTGGCTTCTCAGGTGCTGGTGAGAAAGCTTTGTATTTCCATTTCCTCACAACTGAAGTTGGACCTCCTTTGTAACATGCTTGAGACTTTCTGGATGAGAAGTATAAGACACTGCTTTGAAATGTAGTATTATAGTAATATTAAAATCAAAGATGTTGATGTTTATGTAGTCTTCTCTATCTGGACTGAAGATTAGGACCTGATCAAAGGTGTGATTAGTTGGGTTTGCACAACCTGGCTAAGGCTTTGTCTGCCACTCTCTGATGAACCTAAGGCATCACTGAAGGGCAGGAGGCCCTCCTTATATGCTTTTACCACTTAGTGATCTGACAGTGGCCAGCATGAATGGCTGTGATGAGCAGCACACCCTGCTGCCTGTCACAGTCACAGGTTAATCAGGGTACAGTAATTTGTGAGAACATTAATAAATACAAATCACTCTCTGGAGGGCTGCAATACATTATTTTACCTCTCAACAATAACAGACCTTATTATCTTTCAGGGAGAAGCTCCTGTCAGGGCAATCAAGGATGGACACTTTTAATGAAGACAAATGATCTCCTTCAAAGGAGCGGTGAGCCTTGATTTGGCTTAATGGCTCACTAGTACGGAGCATGGATTTAATCAGCGCCCCAGCTTCTGTCACGCATGGGCCTTGAAGTCAGGTAATTGGAGGCAGGTGCTAAGTACAATTTAAATGAAATGTCTAGTTAATAAGGACAGTTTGAAACATGCAATTTATACCCCTCCCCCAAGCCCTACTCCTCTCAGGGACATGAAGGCAGCCAGCTGTGCTTGGGAACCAAATGACTTAATTTCTCAGCATTGCCTTTCACGCTCAAAATACTGTGCTGCTACTTTTAGCTTGCCAGATGCCCCAGATGGAGTGACCTTCTTTCAGACAAGATGGGCAACTGAGGGACTGTTAGAGCTCATTAAGCTTTGTTTTGTGCCAGAAGAGGTGGCACAAAACCAAAATCTGGACAGAAATGAGGTCCATAAGATTCTGGCTCTTAAATATCTCAGAGTCCAGTGAAGGAATAAGAAGAATCAGAGTAGTTTCCCTAAATGTGTATTGCCCCTAACTGTGGATCTCAATGGGGTTTTCCAGGCTGTGCTGTGCACTTTAGAATGTCACAATTGCTTTGTTGATACTGGAGTTTGTATGACACCCAGTGCCTCTCATATTGAAAACTGAGGAACTTTCTGGAGAATACCAAGGCCTCTTTCCTGCATGCTAGCCTGATACGTTTCCTTCCAGGAACACAGTCACAGTTTGTATTTATATTCATATCTTTTTTCCTTTTTGGTGCTGATAGGGCATGAAAGAAAACACATCCTCTGAACTTTTGGGTGCCAGCAAGAAACTTCCTACTTACTACTTGTGGCCTATGTGCAGTTTCATTTGGAACCATGTAGGAATTGTCAACATCTCTAAGTCCTGTGCTTTAAAGAGAAGTATTAAGTATTTTGCCTTTTTTTTTTTTTTTTTCCCTTGAAAAACTTGGTCATGGAGTCATCTGCTTATGAGGTAAAAAATGCTTGTAGCTGAGGAAGAAAATCTGACCATATAACTTTGAACAATTGGAAAACTGCTGAATAAAAAAATAAATGCTTATTTTTTTAATGAATTTCCAATTTTTGAAGAATAGCCTTTCTTATTTTCAGGCATTTGATGTCATCAATGCTGAACCTTACAGGGTGTAAAGGGAATAATAGAAAATTCAGTGAATATCACTAATACATTTTTCATGCTCTGGGTTTTTAGACATGAATCAACACAAATCTGGGTTTTAAATCCTAATTATCAGTTACTTAAAAATAGGGCTTAGAAGGCAAAAGCATAAGAACCATACTAGAGGTACTACAGGGTTTCCTTTGTCCCTTTTAGGCCTTTCTGCTGTTCCTTGAAACTAAGTTAAGAATAGTGAATTCATAACAAACCCAAGATTTTACTTCTGAGGGAGAAAGTAATTAGCCACTGGGTGTGGAAGTATTTTCCATTAGTATTTTTTTAAACCCAGACTGGAATGCAACTAAGCCTGAAGGGGCTACATGACTGGGAGAAACCACAAATCTTCACTACAAGGAGATTTCTATGATCAACTGCTGTGAGACTCATTTCTTTGTCAAGAAAGTACACACAGGCAAACAAGGGCCATCGGTGCAACTAAGGAGTCAGATATTTCTGTGTGCTGTCTTGGGATGGCATGTGCTATTCTGCTATTCAGTAGGGCAAGGCAACAGGTAGGGCCTGCCTCTCTACAGCAGGACTAAAGTAACTAAACCTGAGCCACGGTAGGTAGGTGCACTTACTTCTGACAGCACGATATGACAATGATACTGGAAACTGATTTCTCTCTATTAATACTTCATTACAGCAGGACTATTCAAGATAAGTTGACCTCTAAGAATCTTTTTTAATGAAGAATTAAAGTAATCTCTGGCTCAAGTTGCTTATTGAAGTTCTTGGAAACAGGAACTGCTTCTGGGGGCCTCTACAGTCTAGATTATCTAGATTTCAGGAAACCAAAGAAGTTTTGGCTTTTCAGATACATTTTGAAATTCATTGCTGCTCTTTTTTTTTTTTCATTCTTTTCCCTTCATCTGTTGTTTTTGTTTGTTTGTTTGTTTGTTTTTTAATTGGGAAAATAGTGATGACCTATAATTAAGAGATGAGAAATGGAACTATATTGAGAAGGAAAATGGATCAAGAAAAGAGTCAGAAGTAAAATACGGGCCTTTTTGATTGGAAGTTAGTGTTCAGCTTCTCAGGGTCCTGCTACTCTTCTACTTTATGGCTTGAATTCCTTACAATAGCATCAAAGGTAGAACATTTCCTATCAGTTACAAGATGGTCTTCCAAGTTCCTAGCAACATTGTGGTCATGGATCTGACTGCAGCTCAGGCAGCTGCGAAAAGCTGCCAGCTATTAGAATTTCTGTGTAGCTGCCTTGGGTACCAGAAGCAGTGGACAATAGCCTGGGCTGCACCACAAACAGAACTAGGCTGGCTGTTGTGTGAGCAAAGGCATTGTGTCAGTTGTGATCATGTCTGCATGTAGTGAAGGAGAAAAGCAATGTTCTGTAAATGGCAGAGGTTTGTGCTTCTAATCCCAGAGTCACATGTGTGTAAGTAGAGTTTGTCATGACAAAGAAAGCATTGAAAATACAATGATACTGGTTTTAGTCATTGTGCCAAATAAGGAAAAAGTTCCCAGAAGAAGAGGTGTTTGTGATAACTATATAGATCACTTTAGTTGATGTAAGAAAAAACACGTGGAGAGAAAGCCTAGGCTGGAATTATATTTTCCCTCTCCTCCTCAGGAATAAGAATTGGGACCATGTAATCATGAAGTAGTGAGTAGTTGGTGTGTGTTCCATCTGCAGTCATGAACTTCTCAAAAGATATCCACAGCTCTTAGAGACAACTCACAGCTTAATATGAGGATATTCCAGTTTAGATTGGAAGCTAATTTGATAGGCCAGGAGGAGAACATAACACTGATAGCTGCAGTGGGCAGGACACAAGACTAACTAGGGTTACCTGCTCAGTCACAGGAATAACACATAAGACTATCTCCTGAGCTGAATCATCCTGAGACTGTTGTTACTTTGTCAGGGCACCAACACGTGTGCCCAAACTGTGTTCTTCTGCATGCCCTTGGCTGCTGTGTACTCTGTAGGGAGCAATGTGCAATCTATTCCCAGCTATAAGGGACAAACAGGCTCTGCTGTTGTTATGGACAATGACTGCTTCAGTAAAATGTCATTTGTGAGAGCTGGTGCAAAAAACCCCCCAAACTTCCAAGTTGCCCTATGTGCAAGATTGCAGAAATAAGGCAATGGGGCAGAGGTTCGTTGATACTGATCAGGATTCATTTCCCAGCTCTGGGAGCTGTTCACCGTAAGGCCAAGTCATGTTGTCTTAATGTGTACTGTTGTCTCAGTGTCTGTAAAAAGCCCATAAATAATGCTCTCAGAAGTGAAATGATTTGAAGCCCTCCATGAAAAGTTCTATCCAAGCCCAAGTTGCCATAGTCAAGCCAGCCCCAACAATACCTCATGGAATGTGTTCCTTTCATGTTTGTTCTGGGGCCATGGGGAACAATGTCCTTTCAGGACAATAGATGTCTGCAATTCATGGTGAATTTCCTTTCCTTCTCTCGTTAAAATCCATTCATTTTCAGCTCAGCCTCTTCATTCTCAAAAATACATCTTGGATATTTGTCAACTTCTATTCATCTTTCTTAGTCTGTGCATCTAATCTCTTTGAGTCCGAACATTTCCTCTGATGGCAGAGCCTTGAGAGTGTTATTCTGCCAATTGGGATGCATTGAGGAGAGCCTCTTGGCAAGCTGGCTCATTCTTGGGAAACAGACATATTTGAGTAGTGAGACCTCAGGCATTTATACTGTGCAGGACACCACAATGCTCAGCACTCAGTAAAACTCAGAAGAGAACCACTGCCTAGAAAAGCAAAATGCTTACTGGCAAATGTTTTTCAAAATGGAAAGCTGGCTTCAGTGCCCAGTTTAGTTCAGTACTCCCTCTGAAGTCTCAGGCAGGCCACTTCATCTGAGTATGTAGCCTGGGAAGGCAGTAACACAAGCTTGCTTCTTGTGCATGTTACTGCCTCCTGCTCTGATACGTGTTTCAGGTAGAGGAAAGCAGAACTGTGATAGATGACTGCCCTGGTAGTCAGTGAAAAGAGATTGACTCCTTTCAGATAAAACTGTTAAACAGCAGTGAAATCATAACAGCTTTGGCCCGCTGGTGATTCAGCAGCGTTTCATCCACTGACAAGGAAAGACTGTCCTCAGCTCCTTACCCTGTTCTCTGGGAAAGGGAAAGACGCTGTACGTCACTGGTGTGCAAGAAAGAGGCTTCTACGGCCCTAACTCCAGAGATCCTTGAGAGCTTGGTGACATCTGGTGGGAACTGGAAGGATCACAAGCCTTTTGTGATGACTGCAAAATAATTTATAAAAATAAATTTTAAAAGTAGTTCCCTCAAAACAAGCAACAAAAATTTATTGATTTTATTCTCAGAATCACAAGAGTACAAAATCTAAACATGATATTATAATGATACATGCTGAATGCTGTATAGTTCAGAGATCAAAGGGCTTGAAATGCTGGTGGGACATAACAGAGCTGAAATACAAGGAATTTGTCATTGGATTTTTTGCAGGAATGTAAATGCCGTCTTTTTATCAGTCTAGTCAGAATATCAGTACAAAACCCAAATTATGCAGGTTGCAACTGCTCATCATGGAGCTTTAGGCCCCTGATATATGACCAGTCTCCATCAGGTTGAAATGTG
The DNA here is from genome assembly GCA_017589585.1 of Phylloscopus whistleri. Classification (NCBI taxonomy): domain Eukaryota; kingdom Metazoa; phylum Chordata; class Aves; order Passeriformes; family Phylloscopidae; genus Phylloscopus; species Phylloscopus whistleri. The sequence goes on along the minus strand of JADMLD010001001.1, from coordinate 828,447 downwards.
CAAAAAGCACATACAGTAATACCTTAGCCTGGAATGTACCATTGTGGATTTGTTCAGCGACCCACTAGTGAGCAGTTAGGTGTGCCTGTCCTGAGTTAGGATGAGGTGTGGGTCTTGCAATGGGCACTAAACTTCAGTGAAGGGAAAGGTAGTGAAGTTAAAGTTATATTCAGGCTAATTCTGGTAAGGAAAGAAGAAGAATGTTGCATGAAGTTCAAATTAATTGTTCTATTTGATCTGCGTGCATATGTATGTGAATGGGTTTTAACTTTTTTTTTCTGGATGTTTTAAATCCCATAAATATAAGCACTATTGCCTTTGTTCTCATTTTTGCAAGTGCACTTTTTGGATCTAGCTGTGTACAGCATTTCTGCAGCTTCCTTCACAAGACAGAGCAAATAATACCAGCAATATTTTCTCCCAGTGTGTTTTAGATATTGGAACAGAATGTCCCCTGAAAAACAGAGCATTCCATGCATTTGCCAGAGGTTTTGTGAGGTCTTTGATAAAGGCAGAAAAGTCTGAAATGTTATTAATCAGTCTCCTTTTTTTCTTCCTTCTTTTTTTAGGATTTCTAATGGGAAAGAATTAATTTAGGAGTGAATCAGTAAAATGGTGGTCAAAGTTTTCAAGAGCAATTATGAAAGCTACACCATAGATCTAGCTGCAACTGAGAGTCCAGAATGTGGATACACATTGAAGGGTTTTGGAAAGGGACCTTTCAGACTTTTCAGCCTCTGGTAAGTTTAAACAATTGCAGCTTGTGGCTGCAGCATATTTATCTTTTCATACTTTGGTAAGAAAAAGTTATGTTAGAGGACAAGGCAGGGTGGATTTTCAGCCTATCAAGTCCAAAGCAGATGCCCTCTTAGCTACTTAGGAGAAAATTTTTTATTCTAAGGATCCTGGTTGTGTGCCTTGAGCTGAGCAGACCTCTGCCTCTCTTCACATGCCAGTTCATCACTGCAGTGATGTCATGATGTGTAGTATCACTGCTGATAACCTTTTTAGCAGAGCCAATTGTCCACAGACCTTCATATATGAGGCTGCTTGCCATTGTGTGAGCTCTGTCCCTATTGTTTCTGACAGCATGAGGTGACCTAATTCACTCCAGTGGGTCCATCACACATATTCTCACTGGGTGATTTCCCCCTCTGACAGGCCATTGTCAGCACCCATCCTGCTAGGACTCTGCAAGCCCTTGCCTCATGTTCATGCAAGCACAGAGCTACACACAGATGGGCCCTTGCTGGAAGCTGGTCTGGTGAGTGGGTGTTTGTGTGGTCGTGGAGAGCACAGGGCACAAACCTAAAACTAGCTGGGTAGATCTTAGGCCTTTAACATGGTAGACTATATGAAATCTTTGGAGTTTAGAGTTTGATAAGACCATTATTTTAGCTTCCCTGACCAGCGTTGGAGCTGGATGCAGTTCTGCTGACAATGAGGAGTTCATGGAACTATTATGACACATTGGTAAGCTGTTAAGTCCATGCACAGAAAGCCTTGTTCAATGCTCTGCCGTACACATCTTTTTTGGATCAGAAAGGTTTTCCTGCCCAGACAGGAATGAAGGTAAAATCCACACTTACGAAGTCTCTACTAGCTGTAGAAGGTTGAATATAAAATTAATATTCATTAATAATTAATATTATTGTAAACTTGGTTGAATATTTTTGATTCTGTTCTGTAGAAAGCAGTGTCACATACAGGCACTCACGTGCAAACACACACATTATTGTGTCTTGAAGATTGAACTGATGTCTGATTTTAGTGTAGATTATTCTGTGATTTAGCAGAAGATGAGAACAAAGAAAAAAAGAACATGGCTATAAAAAGTTAAAGAAAGGTGGAAATTTTCCCAGCTAGCCCCATTTCCTGCATAATTTGTTGGCAATCTGTATCCATTATCAGCCTGCTTGCATGGCAGGTAGGTGCATCCACACTACTGCAGATGCCCTTCCCAATCTTGCCAGCTTTCTCACATACCAGTACACATCATGTGTTTGTGACATGAGATGAATTTGGAGAGAGTATATTCTACCTCTTCCAGAAGTTAAGACAATAGCAATATACAGGCCTGGTGCCCTCAGCTGTCATAGAAGCAAATGAGAGTTAAAAGCAGATCACTCACATCCCAATCAGTGTTCAAAGAACAGCCAGACAGGAAGAGAAGTGCTGGCATTTTGGAGGGAAACTGAATGGAATTGAACATGTTTAAACCCTCTGACTGAAAGGTATGGAGAGGACATAGCTCCTCTGTGGGGATTTAGACATGGGAGCAATGGGCACATTACTCCCATCTGTGCCATGTAATGATTTTGAGGCAAGTTGGACTGAAGCTACAGAGAGCAGCAGCTTTGATAACAGTTCTTTCCTGCCCAGGGCTGTAATCACTTCAGCTGTCTGCAGGCCACTGATCAGTGAAGTCCTGCCCACCTGGAGGTAGCCTAGTTCCACTTTGAATTCCTCAAGGACTTGACAAAAAGCTAGGAATCAAGGTGCACCAACAGAAGTGAGGTGTATAAACCTTTGCCCTATTAATGAAACTACTAAGAGGGGAGGAATATTGGAGAAATCTTTGTGTCCTTGAAAATCTCAGCAGGAGCTGGCATGGAGTGCTCTGGAAGGAGCTGCTCTTGCCTGGAGCAATGTTGCTCTGAAGTAGTTGGGCATTTGTATTGAGAGGAGAGGTGTGGTCATCCCAGTGCTGATGGCATTCCAGCCTTTGTCTGGATTCTGTCTATGGGAACAGTTTTAGATCTTTTGATCTAAAATTGCTGTCAAGCAAAAGAAATGATGCTGAGTTTATGCTAAGTGACTCAAGTTAGTTGATACTAGCAGAATTTCTAGCTGTGAAATACCCCTTTGTTCCTCCTCAGTTTTCAAATACCTTAGCAGAATCCTACTCTTTCCCTTAGTGAAAATTTTCCCTTAATGATTCAGTGCGAATTTCCTAATAACAGAGATAGATATATGCTCCATGTGCCCTAACTCACACACAGAGGTGAATGGGAATGTGTGGCAACTGAAAAGTGCAAGTGTGAAGAATATTTCATGTCTTGTATTGTCTTTTACTTGAGTACTCACTCAGCACTTCCCAACTATTACCTGTGACTTATGCATCTTCTTTAAGACAGCAAAGCAGTAGACAAAGAAAATGAGGCATGATACTGTTAAGGAACTTGTCTTAAAATGAATTATAGATATGATGAAGAGAGAAACCCAGGAGTTCTGGAGGAATATGTGTAGTGCTATTCCAAATTAAATAAACTAACTTTTTATTTCTTATATCAAGTGAAAGTCAAAATTCCCTGAGAGTTATTCAATATTTTCAACTTGGGATTAAAAATAAGTAAAAAAAAGTCAGAAAGCATTGTCCATGTTCCTGTTGAATACTCAACTACAAGTTTTGCCTGCTTTCAGTGAATAAAAAAAGGGTGGAAACAGCTTAAGTTAATGAGAGACCAAGGTTCAGTTCCTGCTTCTGGAACAATGGCAGCCTCCTGATCAGCATGAGAGTATCATCAGGATGGTTCCTTCAATGATGTGGTGCTAAACCTGCAGTAAAATAAAGAGCTGGGGGAAGTTTGGGATTTTCTTACAAAGACTCAGATTTGGATCTGTTGTTTCATCCAACATTTCTGAAAGTGTGTGAGCTAAGTTTCTGTCTGCTGCAGGAGTGCTTTTGCATGTGTTACCATTTGTGGCAAGAATTGCAGGCCAGGCATGCTTTCGCCTGATGTTCTAGCCCGAGCTCCTGCTTTATCAGCACTTTTACAAATACAATAACAGCAGTTTCCTTGTGCTCATGGTGGGGGTTTGCTTTGTGAATACTTGTGTTGCTATAGTTACATTTCCCTAATGTTCATTATTTCTCATAGTGTCCTTGTCACTTATCCAAAGGTGCTGGCATTAAGCAAGCTCACAGCATGTTGTTTCTGCCTTGGGAACTATCGGTAGGTGTACTGAATGAGCCAAGAGGTACTGCAGCTGGTGCTTTGCCTGGAATAAATCTGCTTCAGCCATGAAGGAAGTGGTAATGGAAGTAGTTAAAAACTTTTTGCAGCAGTGCAATGGGAAAGGAAAGCCTAACAGTCACTGGCATGTCTTTCCAAGAGTGTTGAACAGGAAGGAGACGAAGGGATTGTCATCTCTCAAGAGAACAAATGCAGGGAGGGGAGGGAGCACAAGCAACCTCAGTTAATTGCTAGGTTGTGTAATGAGCTGGGGTGCTGGACAGCTACTGTATAGTCCCCATTGTGTCTGTCGCCTGGTTGGGGGTGTACTGCTCTCAGGCATTTTAACTGCTTTTTGGGGTTTTGTTTTTGAATGGTTTAATGAGAAAGCTAAATAGCTGTATAATTCAGAACAGGATTGCAAAAAGTTCACTGTCCCTCAGGCATGAATGTGTAACTGGTGCTGTGCAGAAAAGGCAGTGAATTCTGAATAACCACCTACTTCATATGAGAGGACACTGAACAGTTAAGACTACGTAAAAAAGTAGAGATGATCGCTGGCAGATATTTCAGACTGACATCCAAGATATTCTCCATACTCTGCATCTTTTCTTAATCTCCCATATTGTTTTCTCAGGCCTTGATCAGTCATTAAGTGGCATCAAAACAGCAACTATCACTTGTTAATAGGCACCAAAACTCTACCTCCTAATTTCAGTAGGTTGCTGGATGTAGCTGTTGGGTGGAATCTTATAATCTCCCTAAACCAGCACTTGCATATTAAGGCCACTGTGATGATTAAGAAATTGGAATTTAGAAATGTCTGTTTTGTAAAGAGAAGCTGAGAGAATTTGGGCTGTTTAGCAAGGAGAAGGGAATGCTCAGGTGGATCTTATCAATATGTACAAATTCCTAAATAGGAGTGAGTAAAGAGGTAAAGAAGCAGAAACAGATTCCTCTTAGTGGTATCCATAGGCAAGACAAGATGCTATGGACACAAACTAAAATCCAGGAAATTTCATTTAAACATCAGAAAAAAAACTTCTGTACTCTGAGGATGGTCAAATAGCGGAATAGGTTGCCTAGACATGTCAAGGAGTGTCCATCCTGGAGATATCCAAACGCCATGTAAATAGAGTCCAGAGCTCAAGATGACACTGCTGGGAGTTGGAGTGCTTAGACTGCATAATTTCCAGAGCTTCCTTCCAATCTCAGCTATTAAGTTGTGGTTCTGGGATCCAGTGTTACTTGTTGCATGCTGTTGGACCTGGAGAGGCATGAACGAAGTATGAGGTTCTGTTATTCCTGGTGTGCACAAAGTAAGTGACCAAGACAAAACCTGTTATATCAGTATGGCAATACAGAATACTCTTCTGGTTTCACAAGCTTATTTCTAATCCTACAAAGCTACATCCGTGCAAGATTATGTGCAAACCACACTTTAGTGTTGCACATACCTTTGTTAGTGCTATGCCCTTCCATCACACACATTACTGGACATTTAAAAGCTTTATCTAATAGTGGACTCTAACTCTCAGTCTGCTTAGCCTGCAAGGGCGAGCTCTCCTATCTGCATAAAGAGCTCAACCAACTTCTATTTTTTGTTGTATTACAATAATATTTAGTCAGCTTTGCAAGCAGTAGGCAGGTAATCTCTATGTTGACCCCAGCTTTGTGATTTAATAGCTGTGAGAAATACTGTTGTTCTTCACTAGTAACTGAGTTTTGTGCAGCTGGAGTTGCTGTTCCTATGTAATTCCAATAAGTAAGAACTCAGATTATGCAAAGTATCATTTAAAGTACTATTTACTACTGCTAACACTAAAGGAAGAGAGAATAATATGGATAAACTTACATCCCATCAGATGTTGGGAACTCTGAGTTGTGCAGCACCAAACAAGCATCCAGTGTGGCTGCAACACACCATGAAGACCCTGTCTGTGGCAGGGGTGCCCCATTTTGGTCATTTGAATGATTGTATTATTTTTTCACAAGAAAACAATTCCATTCGGTATTTCTGTTATCCAATAGAAAGAATGTTCCTGTGAGAGTTTCTTGCTGCACTTAGGCAAGAAGTCACAGAGGCATAATTTCAGTTGGCAAGTGGAATATGCCTAGAAGCCCTCTGTTACATTTATCTGGCTGTGTTTATTCTGCAGCTGAGAGACACGGAGTGGGTCTGTGCCAAGGGCAGGAGCGACCGGTTGCGATTAGCCCTGTCGCTGTCGCGATTTGCCCCTAGATGGCAGTGATTGCTGCTCTTTGGCAGGACTGTGCAGTGGCTGTGTTAGTTTCGTCACAGAAGGGCCTGTTGTTCTGCGAGGCCATAAACTTCAACGGAAAAGATTAAAAAAAAAAAAAAAATTACTGGCTCGTCTAAGAAAATGAGAGAAAATTTCTGGCTTTCTAAGAAAATTTGAAGGAAACATGGTTGTATTAGGACAAGTTTCTACTTTTTAAAGTCAATTATTTAAACCTAACAATGCTCTTGTAGACAGTAGCACCCATTTTGTCAAGTGTGGACATTTTCAAGTATCTCTTCTGTTGGAGATGGAGTACACAGAGACATCAGCATGAAGCAGTTCTGAGTCCCTGGAACTCAATGAAGAGGTTGATAGAAAAATGTGGACACACATTTTCCCCTATACACATGATTTCATACCCTTACAGTTATGCAGTGGTTGTCCTTGCTATACTTGTTTTTAAATTGAGATGAAATGGTAGCTATGAAAGAGTTTAACAGCAGCGTCAATGCTGGTAAAACAGTTACTTCTCCAAAATATGATTACAAGTTGTGCTGTTCTATGGGCAGAGCTACTGGCTGAACCCAGAGTAGGACTGACAAGGTTTTGTGCTACAGTATGGATCTGAGGACTAGCATATGTTTACTTGTTTGGTGTGCTTGTTATGGCAGTTACTGTCTTCAATAAACATGCCCTTTTTGTTCACATTTGCACTGCAGTTTGTCCTGATTGGCAGCTGGGTGTTAGAGCAGAAAGAGTGATCTCAGTACCACTTCTGAAGTAAGAAGAGTGACCATAGGCACAGGCTGGGGTTCTCTACCATAACACACCTCTTGCATATTAGGATGTTTGCAAATTCCAGACAGAGCACTTTATATGCTAAATAATATCTCATCAGAAATCATCCAGAGCAGTATGATTCTCTTTTCTGACTGAGGAAAGGTCATTTTGTGTGTAGGCAAAGAATCAGAGATTTTATCATCTGCGTTTATTTCCCAAGTTTTCCAAAACTCTGCAGACCTTGGACAAATCACCAACCACTGCCTCACTTCCCTATGAATGAAATGGGACAATAGATTTTCTTTTCTTTTCTTTTCAGTTTATCCTGACTTGTCAAGTAGTGTGAGCTCTTTAAAGAGTGGGTTATCTTTTGTTGCAAATGAATCCATATCAGTGAGCCTCGATCTCCAGGGAGTTTTGCATAAATAAAGAACACAGAAGTGGGACACTTACTTGTACTGTGTGTGTGGGGAAATGCTTGTCAGCTGCTAGATGTGGCCAGATTCCACTATACATCATCACAAAATCTGCTTTTAGAGGAAGTTTAAAGATAAGCCCCTATGAATTAAGTATTTTCCCTAGAGGAAATTGGATATTGGTTAGTTAAGTATTGGATAGCTAAGTATTGCAGCTTCTTTTTTATAAAAATAAATTGAAATTAAGCAGATTGTTTTCAGAAATCTTTTTAATATCTCTGTAAAACAGGAAAAAACTTATGTCAAAAAGCAAACACACCTGTCAAACAGCTGCACAGATGATGCACAAATAATGACCTATGAGGATTGTCTTCTAAGTCCAGAATACTTGTTCTAAGCCACAGAAACAACACCTTTGCAAAAAGTACAGGAATATTTTCATGAGGAAGCTTATTAAATTATTGTGGTATAAAAGATGAATTGTGCATTCATTACAGTGTAATGCAATGATTGCCTAATAGTACATGTGCAGTAATTAAAGTCAAAGTGAAAGGCCAAATACCAAACGAAAGTAACAAAGTTATGAAAAAAAATTGGCTGTTGATATTTGACAAAATTGTGCGAACAATCCTTTGTATGTAAATATGTAAAGATAATAAATGAAGAATATATGGAGAGTAATGCTTTAAGGAAGGGCCAAATTCAATGAATTTAAGACAAAACATTGAATTCTGTATATGTTTATATCAATATAAATCCATGGTTACTCCTGGATTTATTTAGCATTGCTCTGGAACTTTTTCAATCTGTTTGAAATTGGCATCTGACTCACATAATTAATTGCATTTCTATATTTTCCTGCCTCCAGACTATTGGAGGGCAGAAAGAAAAAAATGGGCCGTGGCCTTAATTATAATTGTATTACAGAGGCTTTTTCTAAAAGCCATACTTAAAATTTTTATTTAATACCCCATTCTTTCTGAATTATAAATCTCTAATTTGTAATAGGTAATAAAATAAATAGGTATTTTATTTTCTTGCTTCAACTGCAGTTTTATACCCAATGCCTCTTAATATTTTCTCTTTTGCAGAAACCAAATAAGTTTTAAAAATATGTACAATTTAGTTAGATTGTTTCAGTTTCCTATGTTTATGAGTTACTCTTCTAATGTATATCTATTCACTTCCATATGTCACCTTCTAGATAAAGACTTAGAAGTACTACTATGGAGACAAATACAATCTTACACCTTGAACAGCAGATTTCTGCCCAAATCCACTCGCACAAACAGAAACACTTTTTACAAGAAAAATAAACTGTACAGAGAGTTCTTTAATTTGGGGGCTGATTCAGCCCCTACTGAAACCAGAGGACATCCCATATTTCAGATCCTGGGTAAGAATAAGAAGATAGTTAATCAGTGTAAAGGATTAGGGAAAGATGAAATGTATGTGAGTACCACAAAGCATACACAGTTGTTTCACCTGGCTTTAGTATAACATTCCTTTTTCTAAGGATGTAGAATGAAAATACTGATGCTATCTACATCTATTCATATTGCTGGAAAAATTAATATTCCATCCAATTATTAGAATGCTGTTCCTTTGAAGAGAACCAGGGTTTAAAGGCATCCAATTTTTTCTGACATTTTTTTCTTAATTTAAGTTGTCTAGTGATTGTAGTGTAAACTCATGGGCTGGAGTAATGACTGGAAATGGTTCTGCATTGTTCAAGCAACCAGAGGTCACCAAATTGAGTCCCTCCATGTAAAAGCATAAGTGCTGGAGTAAAAACTGATTTGCAGTCCAGAAGCCAATAGTGCACAACAATAGATGAGGGACAAATAATCTTCCACCAACACCAACAGAATCTTTATAGTTGCCCTCTGGATAGAAAGCTAATTCCAAAGGCTGTTAGAGCCTTGCTACAGCCCCAACATATATTCCTAACAATTAAAATGTCATTACACAGAATGCAAGCATTGTCCATAGCAATTTAACGCAGCAGTGTTGCAGTGCTGGCTGGCTGTTTCTTCATACTTTGAGCCAAGAAATAAATGACATATGCAGGACATGTTAAACAAGGTTTTTAAATTACTTTGAAGTCAGAGTAATCTAAAAAAGCATATAATATAACCCTTGTCCGTGCTGGCTTGACATCTCTTAAAGTAGTTGCTGAGCAGTCCCTGGAGCCCAAGTGGAATTGCAGAAGAAGAGTCTTATTGCAGGAATCATATTCAGTAGGAATCCATTGCTTGGAGGATCTGAAGGACTTCCAGCACAACTTCATAACAGAATAAATACTCATCCTGTGTATGGAGACACCAGTGTGAAACACCTGGTTATGTTCAACATAAATTCTAGACAAAGAAGGATGGACTAGCTGAAGTTACATGTTTATATGTTATATGTTTATAACATCAGCATCCTTGTCATATGGATACAAAACTTACATATTTAAGAGAATCCTTGTTCTTTTTGTTCCAGCACTGGTAAATGTGCTCAACTCTCATTTAGGACAGTAAAGGTTGTATTTGGTTAATTTTAGTCACATACTCAATCATTACCCTGAAGAAAAATATATCAAAGCATGTGCTAAAATATTTGCCTATAGGAAGAACTTCTTTTAGTCTTCTCTTGCTTTTATTCTCACCAACTGTTTCCTCTAAGGTGAGTTAGCTGCATCTTGTCTTCTGTGTGAAAAATCTTTTCAGGAGTGGGTTTTGCTCGGGCGTAGAAGGGTTTAATTGGTGATGACAACTCAGCAATAGCAAGAATTCAACTGAAGGGTGTAATTTTGCAGGATAGGGTTTATAGTAAATCACTGTTTCTGTGATACTGGCTTTTCATCTTGCTTTAGACAAAGAAAGGGGTATGGGTGGTATCTGTCCTATATTGCTGCTTTGTTTTTATTTCATTTATTTAGTAAGGGACAGACTTCCATATTTTAAACTAGACACCACTTGCCTTCTAGTAACAGCCTTCTAGGCTGTTATTTTCCTCAAATGAGAGCACTAAAATGATATTTTAAGCCCTAGATTTATTAAAGCATGGGGAGTTGTACCACTGATTGAGGCTTTTAAAAAAATAATTATCTAGTTCCATATTTAGAACTTACCTTAGTTTGGATCATGCCAAAACGCTGGTCTCGCAAATCTCTCACTATCTGCTTGATGTTGAACTATCAGAAGAGAACAGTTTTTATTTGGTTGACATGCAAGTTATAAAGAAAGATTTAAGCATATTCAGATGGGGAAGCTCTGACAGTTCTTTTAGAAATAAGTGAAGCTGGGTGAAAGCTGGATTTATTCCATTTTGTTAGGGTTTTATTCTGTTCTAAGATGCTCCCACCATCTTGTTGACATCCATACTAATTTGTAATAATTAACAATGACCTGTTTGATACTTACACATAAATCTTTTTCTATATGGCTGAGAAGAATTTCAACACATAGCAAAACTCCACTTCTTCCAATGCCAGTGCTGCAGTGAGCAATAATAGGTCCTGTCCTGTGAGCTTTTCTCATGTAACAAATAAATTTTACAAGCTGCTCAGCCAGTTTGGAAGTATTGTGTTCTGGCCAAGTGGTAAATTGCAAATGACTTATAATGCGCTTTTCTTCTGTCTGGAAGAGAGAGACCAGAAAGGTTAAAAATTGTCAGTCCCAAAACTGATTTTCAAGGAATTCCACTAAAATTTTTTCTCCAGCCTCATTCTTAAAATTGTTTGTTTACAAGAATAAATAAAATGTAGATAAAATAAAGAGTAATATTAATTGAACTTTCCTGGGTCAAAACTTCTTGTAGCCAGTTCACAAAGCCACATTAAAATCTGAATGCTAACTCCTGGATTTTTATTATCAGAAGAATTTGAATGTAAGTATGGATTTCTGCTGAAGTAGACCTGGGGCTTTCTGTAGTAGTTTCCTACTACCTCAGTACAAACACAGCAATCTTAAGACGTTCATTGAAACAATCATGTATGGTGTTCCATCTTGACATTTTAACAGTCTTTTGGAAAGACTCGTATCAAATGTTTGACAATGCTTCACACTCAGTGATATAAGGTGAATTTCATCAAAGAGAGAAATTTTTATCTTGATGGAAAAGGCACCAAGTTTAGTCTGGCAGAGGTTTTTTTTAATTATGCCACTAAATAATATGTCTTTAAGAAATTTTTGCAAAGCTTTACCTAATATCAAGGCAAGACTGATGGACTTATACTTGCCCTGTTTTCCGTGTCCTTCCACCTGGATTCTGTATTTGTTAAGTTTCTAAAAAATTGCTGCTAGATTTATAGTTTCATGTGTGTTTGTGTCTTTTCATGAACAAAACAGTATCATTTGTCCTAAATTCTAGGATAAAAGCCACCTTCTCTCCATCTTTCCATCCAACCACCATTACAGAATATGAATCTACTCTGGCATGGATGTGATTTGATGAGAACAGTAAGCAATTCTGCAAAGCACTGAACATACCAGTTCTGTGACTATTAGAGGTCTCATTTTTGGAAGTTCTTGTCCAAACATATGTAATATTGGAGATATATGTAATATATATGTAATATTATGCAATAAGCAAAAAAAGAAGCACCCCATTAACCCTAATTTCATGACTCTTATTCAGTTTTTTACATCCCTAAAAAATACTGAGCACTCATTAAGGAAGAAGCAAACTACGTGTATCCTCTCACATAAACTACATAATCAATTTCATCATATATGAAAATATTGTCATCTTACCTGCTTGTTGATAATTTCTATTTTTCTAATTATGAAGTATTCCAGAATCTGATAATTGTGCAGCCTGAGATAGAAATTAGCCAGGTCTTTAGAGTTATAGGGAGATTCAGGCCAGTATCGATGACATTTGACTTGCCCTAGCTCCACTTCTTTTGTCATCATGGCAATCACATTTGATTCACTCTCCCAGACCATTTGCCAGAAATCGGCCATAGTGGATGGCAGAGGCCCTTGGGTTATAATATAGAAGTGTTCCTCTTCTCCAACATTCATTCTAATGTAACTTGCATTAATGTAGCCATTCTTTTCTCCCAGAGGAACCCGTGTCTTATCATCTGTACAGAAACAGAAAGATGCTATTTCAGCTGTGGATCTGAAACAGAGTTCTACCATCTCCAGCACTCAGGATATAGGAAACCTCAGTCTCTCCAGAAAATTATGACTCTGGATTTTAGAACACATTTGACTAATAGCGCTAATATTAATCATTGCAAGTAGGAATTCCCACAGATAAATTGTATGGTTCATTACTGATTTATTTATTTCTCTTAAGGTACTTGTGTATCACTCTGAAAAGCCTTCTAATTACTACAGAATTGTTTGCCAGTGTTCCAAAATAGTGTACCCAATGCTGCTTTTCATGTATTGCATAGGAATGTTGTCACTGGATATCAGTGTTATAAACCAGAAAAACTCTAAGAATATATATACTGCATCACTGATATATAGAGATGCTACAAATTTTTGCATGTGTTGTCCTATTGCTGAAGTTTAGAAGGACATTAAGGATCAAGAAAGTTTTCTAGTGTTTCTCTGATGACTTTGTTCACCAAATGTCTGTTCTCATTTCTGTGCATACTTACATGGAAGGATATCTTGGTATCTGTTTTTATTCTGGTTTTCTGGTGCTTTGCCAGTTCTGCAGTCATCTATTGGTTTCACATGTTCTAAAGCCTAGATGAAAAAGAAATAGTCAATCCACGTTGTTCACATCCTCAACAGACACCTTTTACAGTGTCAGTGTGAACAAACTTTACTGCTGTATATAACTCAAGACTGGCAAATAGACTTCTTACAGAAGAGAATCACTACGTCATTCTCTAAACTTCTAGGCAAAGAATTCAATTTGCTTTGTATTTTCTTTGCCCTGCACAATATTTCTGCATTTTCAAGTGACATTTCCCACCCTCACCCTCAGACCCTATCATTACAAGTCCCTGTTGTATATTGCTGTATTACAGATGTTTGGAATACTGTCTTGGCCAAATGTCAGCATTCATCATTGATAACACAATGACTAAAGCACTAACTATTGCACTATTAACAGTGCAGTAATGACAGTGAGTATTTTTCAGTGATGGATAAAGTGATGAATATAGGGAACAGCACCAATGATGTTGAGTGCAAATGATAATAGTCATTAAGAACTTCACAGCACATTTAGGGGAATTGAATGCAGTGTAGTCAGAAGCAGTAATGTGCAAGTTTATTTCATTTACATTTTTGTGTATACCTCAATGTATTTTTATTCTTCTACCTATTTGTTATGCATTGCACAATGCTCAGCCATCACATTCTGCCACTATACATTTATATGAACTGAAGTACATGTGACAGTTCCTGAACACTTTTGTCAGTTACTATGACTTTTATTCAGATAAAATATCCACTGGCTTTGGTAACCAGCACTTTACTTATTAGATCTTTATGTTTTCTGTGCAGAAGCGTGATTCAGCTTACAGTAAGCTATACCTACATCAGTAAAGGAAAGTAATAAATGGAAATTAATACATGCCCTTGAGCTTTCAGGGAATGTCAGCAAATCCTATACACTTGAGCCTGTGGGATTTTGTACCCAGAAAGTCAGAGATATAAAGGCAAGTGAAAGAAACTGATAACACTGCAATTACTATGGAAAAGTGGCAGCAATCCATGTCACTGGAAATGAGCAATGTCCTTTAAAGGAAAATCCAGTACTATGTTGAAAAATTATGAAATAATCTGTTTTTGAGGAATCTGATGATAACTGCATACCCTATTTATGTTCTGAAACAAGAGATTTGACAAGCCTTGCTAATTTTACATTTTTTTTTCATTATTTATATGCAATCAGATGTAATTATGTGTTTTCATTATCTATGGAGGTACATTACTTTTTCTTTGTAATTTCACTAAGTCCCTGACCATAAGAGTATCTTGTTATGAGTTAGATGGATAACTGGAGTGTCCCATTGCATTTTCTTTTCAACTGTTTCTACACTAGTGAATCCTTAGCAGTGTAGATTTCTTGCTTAGGTGCAGCCCCTAGGGTAGTTCTTAGGCAGATGTTCAGCAGAGCTGAGGGGGTAATAGGAAGAAGTCAGTCTAGGAAAAAGTGATTCCTAATCTACTTTATGAATGTTAAATTATTTTTTTCATTCTACATGGGCAGTATCTTTGAACAGGGAACGGTGTAAGGCTGATGTGTGGAAAGAGAGAGATGCAAATGCTGTACTATGCCCCAAACAGCAGAGTAGAAAGCCCATTTTGGCAGGAAAAGTTGTCAGAAAAAAAGGATTCAGTAAAGATATACAAGCTGAACTCCCATACAGTATGCAGAAGGCTATTAAAAGTCACTTTCTTAGCTGTGCTGAACTGTTAGTTCTTAAAAAGTAATCACAGTTTACCATAAACTCCTTTAGCACCTCTTGATTCTCAATCCGCAGCTGAAGGCCTTGAATAAGACCTGCTATGCCAGTCCTTGGATCATCTCCACTCTGTGATGGTTTCAAGTTAATTAACTGAGTCAGTTCATCTCCAGAAGCAAAGGTTTTGTCTATGTATCAACGACAACAAAAGAAAAAAAGCAAACAAAAAACCAAAACACAATAACAAAAAAGCAAGAAGCTTTTAATTATTATTGTTCATAGTGCAGAATCTTGGCTTTAAAAACTAGGGAGCTGCAGTATGTATATATATTTTGCTGCTTATATTGTGGAAGTGAAATGTGAGAAAATGGAAGAAAATATTTTCAACTTACTGATGTTCACAGCAGAAAGAAGAATAAGCCAACATCACGGATACAACCAGCACCACATTTCATGTTATTTGGAAGTAGATCCAACTATTGCAAGTTATTTCCTCACAGAGTTTCTAAATACAGTCTGTTCTAAATAAACTGTTCTTGCAGAATTGAAAACTTCAATGCTAGTTTATACTGGTATAGGAGACTCTGGCCACATCTTCACAGAGAATCATCTTCATGTTTCCAACACAACCATGACAGTTAGTATTGCCACACTCCACTGCTAGGAGTAATCATGGCAAATTCTTCCTTCCTAAAGTGAGCACATATATCTTTCTTCTCATCTTAACTCACACTGCCCTTCAAGATCAAGATATGAACTATCTTTGGTGCACCAAAGTCAGGATTCAGTTTTACTACTTAGCTCATCCTGAAATGTGTGTTCTGATCCAGTACTTGACAGATTAAGAAAATGGATCAACATTGCATCTCCAGAAATACCACTGCTTTACTGGAGTGATAGAAAAACCTTTATTCCCATGTTGAGTAAAACCAGTAGCTTGTTATGTAAAAAATAATTGTTTGAGGCAGAGGAGTTCTGGAATTTGGGTTTTTTAGTCATAGGCTACTGTTTGCAAGGATAACATACCAGCTGTCTCAAAGAAAAGCTGATTATATCTTCTAGGGGTTTGTTGCAGGTGGAAGACAAGAAGAAATGCTCTGCTTTCCTCTTGTAAGGTATCATCACTACTCTTAACTAATTTCTCTTACAATAGGGTTGTGCTTGCTGTGTTTTCGCCTGGGTTACAACTTGCCCCTGCCTTGCCTGAGCTTCTAAGACACTTTCTGTTTGCATTCTATTCTTTAACCCTTGAAGAGGCTCCTATTATCTAGTTGAGAGTGCCAGGGAATACAGATCCCCACTCCAGACAAAGCACACTATTTCCCATACACCTCTCCTTCCAGATCAAGGGCAATTAAAAATCTCAAACTCTGAGCAGGCAGTAGATGATAGATTGGTTATAATTTTCTGTTTGCTGGCCAGCAAGGCTTGGTAGTGTGAGGGAGTTACCTGTGCATTACTTCTGATAAGAGCCATCAGCAACTCATTGCTTCCACCAGGTGAGAAGAAGCAAGGAGAAAGAGCAATCTGTATTTCACAGAATCTGTGAGATACTGCAGCATCCTCAGTACGATTCCTTTTGCAAATTATTCTCATTTGGAGCAGAAGTAGCTTAATTTTCATAAAGGAACAATTAGGCAGATTCTTTCTGTAAAGTCTTCTGGTGTCAGAGGGACTTTGGCACCTGAGCTGTGAAAAGTGCTTCAGTACATGGTTAAGCACAGTTCTAGAGTTTTTAATAAAATTATCATGGGGGTCAAATTCAGTGATTCTGGGAACAAGGACTTTAGAGAAAATTTGACCCTTCATTCTGCATTTTAAAGAGTTTAATTTACATTTTTTGTGAAGTTTTATGGGAAGAGTAAGGGAGAGAGGAGAGACCTCAAATGTTTGGATGGCCTATATATACATCAGTGGTAAAAATTGTGTCTTGAGTGCCCTGGTCTTTTAGACTGAAAGAGCAAATCCTCAGAGTGTATACAAGGGACTAGTGTTGTTCTCAATGTACATATAGAGGTGCTGGGCTATGCTGTTGAAGAAACAAGAGAAGTTTTTGCATGATTACTTCTAGGTAGAACAGGAATCCTATGGGGCATAACATCATCTTCATTGTTCCAGCTGCCTGACTCAGACTGTTGATTTTCTCTTCTGCAGCTTTCACATTCTGCACATTTCTGTGACCTGTAAAACAACATCAGTTGAAGTGGCAGAAGCTTTGATAATCTGAGCCATACAAAGATTTTGTGTTTTATCTATTTGTGCTCACTTACAACTTTCTTGAGCAACTATTTTCAAGAATTAGTCATAACTCTGAAGATCATAAGGAGTTGTAGTAGCATTTTGTTTGGAGTATTGTTTGCAAATATAGCTACTGAAAAATGCTATTGTCGGTATGCAATTGTTTGTTTTTTCAGAGGTAAGAACATACTCTGAATAAAAAGCTGCTCAAAAATGACTGGAAGTAAGGTTTCTCACAGCTAGAGATGATTTTCATGTATGACATTTTTCAGTTGTTAGCCCCTACACCTGGAAGCTTCAATTTTCTTGTCTTAGTAGTTGTGTGGAAGCTGTTTAGCAGCTCTTCCTGCAGGTGGAGCTGCATTGCAATAGAGCTGTGCTACTGTCATTTTCATACCATATTAGGACAGAGCTGGAATATAAGAATAATTTATCCATACTATTTATTTTAGTAGTTTGACTTCATTTAAAGAATTACCTGTCTGAAATGTTACTGATTATATCCTTATAGTCTTGTCCAGCCAGCTGACCTTGCAGAGGAGATTTGTCTGTTCTTTCTGCATCCTGCAGGTTTCAAATAAGAAAAAGCTGTGAGAAATCAGTACACAGAAACATCAAGAATATAGTTACTCTCATCAACACTCTTTCTTATTTCTGACAGAAATGTGTCCTTTGCTCAAGAAGGAAAGGGAAAATATAATAGCTTCCACTTCCAGAAGGAAGTGTGTATTGCAGTAAGTAGTCAGAGTAAAAATCCTTATCAGCTGCATTTGTCAGTTTCTGAACAATAGAACAATACAGTCTAGAGACACCTCTACATCTCAGCATGCATGACTGAACTTTGAGAAGTTTGTTACATCCTCTCCGATCTCAGAAAGCAAATGGAATCACAAGGAATCGTGAGTCACACTCTTCCCCTCCCAGTTCTTGGCAGCAGGATGCACCACTGTCTGAGATGGAACTGTTGGTAATAATTTCCTTTTTTTATCTTAGGCACAACGATGCCAGTGGTAGAAGCAGGGTACAGCTGCTCTGCTGAAGAAGCACTCAACTAACAGAGAAGGCAGACCCTTCATGACCCTCCATATGCAATATAAGTGATAGTACTGGTGGCTGGTTTTCCATCCTAAGGAGTAATAACTAGGTCCTGCATTTAAATAATGATGCAGGATATCAGCTGTTAGTATGTGAAAGTAGCTTCTTCTCAGCCGTAACACTTGATAAATAATTATTTAATTTTTAGTTCAAATTGGTGTTTCTTCTTTCACTACTTAATATTTCAGATGCACCCAGAAAACACCCTGGCATACTGCATACTTCACATACTGAATTCCCCACAGAATCTTAATGGTATCTCCCACTTGTGCTTTATTTTCTTACTTTTGTGCATGTATTTCCCCATTAGAATAGGGATCTTTATAGCTGCTGATTTAAGCATGAATTCATCTACCCAGTTTCTGCACCTACCCATTACATAGACCAGAGACTGCTGTATTGATTTTTGGTTTCAATTTATGAAGAGAATGTGTTTTACTGCTTCATTTTTACTTTTTTTTTTTTTTTTTTTTTTTTTTTTTTTTTTTTTTTAAGTAGCTTGCCATTTTCAAAGTCTACGTCTCTGGAGTAGATGGCAGCTGTGCTCTATGAAGTAAAGCAGAAATAGTTTCTATTTCTAGGAGACAACTAAAGGCAAGCTGGAAATAATGAAGAAGAGAGAGATTAATGGAACCAATTCAGGGAAAACACTAAGCACATGCTGAAATTTAGGAAGGTGCTGTGCTGAACTAGATAGACTTAACCACTTTGCTTAAAACGAAATGTTTCCCTTAATACTTTGCTAACTGGGGATCTGATAGGTAACCTGTAACCTTACTACTATCTTTAGTTCTCTTTGATATTATTTGTTGGGTGTACTTCTATGTCAGATCATAGATATGACCTTATTTTGAGGTTGCATTTCACCTGTCTTTAGAAGTATAGTTCCAACACCCATTCCAACAGCATGCTTAAAACTTCCACAAAGAAATTCCTTTTCAAGGTTTTCTCAGCTTATTTATGTCAAGGATTCTTACCATTTTTCTTTTTCCAGCTCAATTACATTACTTGAATCATGGTTTGGGTTTTTTAGTTGTTTTCTGCGGGACAAGAAGGCCTAAATTTCTCACATTTACCAAGGAGTTTTATAGTTTAAAATTTAGAAATAATAGATGCTCTGAAATTTAATGTGGAATGTCTTGCAGGACGTACTAAGATTCAAAATCATAGCCATGTTTGAAGAAATTTAGATGCATTTTAATTATGAATAGTAGTGAAAATAGCTGAATAGAAATCTTTTAATGTATATGGTTTAGAAATACTGAAAGAATGGTAATATTAATAAATTATTCATTTCAGTATTATAAAGAATCAGAACAAGACTTGCATATGCAACCTTTCTTCCCTCCACCCTTTTAGCATATGTATTATACTTATCATATGCTCTTATCTCAGTATAATCCTGACTCATTCAAATGTCAGCAGCTCCAGTCATGGCAGCACACTTCCCTCACATAAAACTTTTTTCGTTAAGAAGGTGTGGTTCTTGCTCACATTGCAGCAAACCCATGTTGTAAACAAACAGATGAGTACATTGCCTCATAACTTCTGAAACCTTCTGCGATTTTACCTTGTTGCACATTTGGTTGGAGCCTTCTTCCTTGAAACTGGAAACAGGCTGAGCTTGCAGGCTTTCCCCACCACTTGCTGAATACCAGAAAACAAAACCAAAATCAAATGCCTGAAAATATAGGTCCATTTTTTCTCTTCTGCTTAGACCAAAGGACTTTGACCTCAGATGGGGCACTGAGATACAGTGTCTTAAGCTGGCATGAAATCTCCCTCTTGTGAATGCCTGGGAGGGTTAATAGAGCACAAATGCCATATGTCACCACTGAAGAAGCCAGCATAATTCAGACTACCAGAAGAAAAGCCCTGTATCAACAGCAGCTATTAAAAAAAAAAAAAACAAAAAAAAAAAAAAAAAAAAAAAAAAAAAAAAAAAAACCAAACCTGAAACAGTATAAATCTGCCCTCCCTGACCCAGCTCATTCCTTCACAGTGCTAAGGGGAAAATACCATAGATTAATTTTGTTGCCAGTACTTCTATAATACTATTGTGTTTTGCAGGAAAACAGTTTCAACTTCCCAGAAACTACATAACTCACTAATGTCATGTAAGAAGAAAATGGCAATGGCAGTGTCTTCTTGACTAAGAATACTTGAAACAAAGCCTTCAGTTTGTAACCAGCAGGCCAGAAGGAGGAATGCTATATCCTTCCCAATTACGTGTCTCCACATTATAGGAAATGTTTCAGTATTCAAAGAAATAGAAAATTGAGGACTATAACTATGTAATCTGTTGGTAATTTTATATCCTTCCTTCCACTCCCAGCTTTAATTAGTATTTAATTTTTCAGTATTCAGTAGAGCAGAGCATTGAGCACAAAGTTCTTCCAGAGAGTTAGTCATGTCTGTAAGTACTGCCCTATGCAAGATGGGTGTGCTCTCAAATGAATAACAACAGAACTGGGAGCAAAGGCTTCTGGATTGGAGCATGAACAAGCACAGAAGAGAGAGGATTTGTCTGCCAGACAGAACAGGAGGTGTAGTGCTTCCAGGAGATAAGTAGGAGTGACGGGATGTGAAGTTTGTGGGAGAAGTATTTTAGCAACTGAGCCAAAACCGGCTGTGATTCCATCACTGAGTTGCATAAAATGGGGTAAAATCAGACCAACATTCATGACTTAAAACTTAAGCTGAGTTAAAGCATCTTTGAGAGTCTTACAGCTTTGTTCCTAGACTTAAAAATCACACTTGGGCATTCCTTCTCTGTGGTCCTATGTCTTGAGCAGTTTAGCCAGAGCTGCAAATCAGAAGAATGTAGTTTGTACCTACAGCTATGAAACAGGACTAACTGTAAAATTGACTTGTTTTGCTAATACCAAAGTTGAATTCAGGCAACACATAATCCCACTTCTGTCATATGGTGAGTGGATGTAGCTGCTTACCAGGCTCTGTTTTGGGGTTGCTCTGGTTGCCTGAATAAGCCCAGTGCAAAGCCACGCTTCGGCAGACAGTGAGTTGAACTGTGCCTTGAGCCTTGCGCAGCAAATCTGTGACTGTTTGGCGTGGCAAACCAGACACAAAGGTCTCATTCACCTGAAAAATACAATGATGTGTATTTCCAGATTCCTGTAACACAAAGCCTTTTTTAAAATCACACATCCTAACACTGGGGTAACTCTCCTAGCACTTTATATAACTTCTTTGAACTTCATGTGTCATAATTTTCTCCCATTTGTGGGAGATAATTCTCATTCTCTTCTAACGCACTTGATCCTTCATCTCTATGTCTTTATACCATCATTGCCAGCAGGACACCACAAAATTATAGTCTCAGATATATAATTATAGTCTCAGTAAGTGGGCTTTCCCCCATGCTTCATTGAGAAGATGAATGAGAGATGGAAGTAAATGAAAACCAAAAAGTCAAACAATTTTGAAACTCATGGAGGGAGAAGAAAAATAATTGGGGGTAACAAAAAGAATGATTTATATTAAAAGGTGGCAGGGTGGATAGGATAGTAAGATTTTAAATAAAGACTCAAAAGCCTAATTCCAGTGCTTTTTGTTTGCCTTGATAATACCTAACTGGCACCATGACAGGTTCCTCCCAGTAGCCTCTTGGTTAGCTGTGACCTGCATGCTTGGCCAGTTCACTCTGGTTTCCCTGAACTTTCTCTGGAATCCTCACTAGACACAATCACAGTTCTGAGTAGGTGCAGTTGGCTGCTTGCTCTGTTACTCTGGGTCTGCCTCTGGAGTGTCCAACTATCAGCTCTGGGGATCCCCAGTCTCACAGGAGGCTGAACTCCAGGGAAGACTCAGGGCCTCAGGACAACCCTCTGATCACCAGGAGCTGAGGGACACCACCTCCTATGTGTTACTGTGCAAAGCAGCATCAGATTTCCAATCTGCACCATCTTTATATTGAACAGGTGCTCGTTATAGAGTATGTAGAGAAAATGTAAGCCAAAGCAATGAAGAACAAACATTA
The DNA here is from genome assembly GCA_017589585.1 of Phylloscopus whistleri. Taxonomy (NCBI): domain Eukaryota; kingdom Metazoa; phylum Chordata; class Aves; order Passeriformes; family Phylloscopidae; genus Phylloscopus; species Phylloscopus whistleri. The sequence continues at coordinate 806,350 of JADMLD010001001.1, read as the reverse complement.
CCTTAAGTAAGATGTCACCAACTTGAAGTCTCCCATCTAGATCTGCACTGCTGTCCGGGCTGATGGCTTTTATTAGGATAGCCCTGCCATTTTTTCCACCTACCAGTGCAAATCCTAGGCTTCCATTTTCTGCTTTTTCCAGCTCAATCTTAATAATGAAGTCCTACAATAGACAAGGATGCAGTCTAAAGTGGAGTTTATTCAGGGCTGCATTTTGTTTGCATTTTTATTACTGAAGATTTCTGTTATTCCCACAGTCCTCACTGTCTGACATGCATGATGGGATACATCCTGGTCTTGAACAGATCTATAGAGCTTCCAGGGATCAAGATAACAGCTGCATATATGTATTAGAATGAAAATAGTACATACTTATTTTCACACTCTTTTTAATAATTGCTGCTGGGGAAAATAACCCGTTAAGAAGAAAGAAATGTGCACTTCTGTAATCCTTTTATAATATATCAAATAATCACCTTAATTGACAAATAAGGCATTATTATCTCCAGCATGACAGTAATGCAGTACATAGTTTATTCTCTTATTTTTCCATAATTTAGATCTTAATCTTGTAATCCAAACATTCCCATCTCTTTTACTTTAGCACTTCATTTGCTTTTAAAATCAGCTGCTTTTTTTAGGGTCAAGTACTATGTCAGAAATAGCAGCAAGCTAGAAATGTTTATGACTTGCAGCATGACTAGTTCCAATGCCACAAATATCAGCCTTGGAAATTACTTTTGCAAGTTGAACAGATAAACTATCATGGATTAAATCATGCAGAAGAAGCAGAAATAGTGATGACATAATCAAAAGAGAGAAAATTGTTCCATTTTTTTTGCCAGGTTGGAGGTCTAATTTTAAGAAGAGACAGCTTTTTTTTTTTTTTTTTTCAAACCACAATCAAGAGAAAACTAGTTAATCTAGTCACATGAAATATCAGTCCCAATTTGGATAATTTCAATTAACATTACTTTCCATGTGTCTGAACCAAGAGAAAGGATGTTTGCACTTGTAAGAATTTTCAAATGTTGTATGCTGAGCATGGAAATAATTTTTCCCCAACAACAACATCCCTGTGTATTCAGGAATTCATAATAGATAATAAATAACTTCAAAAATGCATTACTCTTGCCACATTCAAACCATATTGGTCTGTATCAGTGCTGCATAATACCGCAAAGATTTGGGCTAATTTTACTCTCTTTTCAGATGTCCATCTGAAAATTGCAGAATGAAACATATTAATCTCAGTTTTCAAAGACTGTTGTGGAAAATATTTCACAATTGCACATATTTTCCCCAGAATCCCATGCTGTGACATTCTGTGTCTTTTTCCTGTGCTACTTTCTTTCTAACCATTGAAAAACAGCAACAGACGAGTCTGTCCCCAGGAAATGTCCAGTGCATTCTACTCTGTGAATGCTGAATACAATTCAACACTTACAGGACACTCTGCAAGTGCATTGTATTCACATTTTCAAAGACAGGCAGAAAATAGAAGAAATACCACTATTGAAAAAAGCTCACTCCATATAGCTCACTTCACTTGATGAACCACCTCACACCTCAGAGTGTCACTTACTTTACATTCTGGAGAATCGGGAGTGTTCTGCTGAGCATCACAGTTTGCTTCCTCCAAATGTTTCTCTGTGAAAAAGCAACAACAATTTTTAGATAGTTGTCCTGGTAAAATATTCTACACTATAACACTCAGAATCTCATTCAGAGACATAATAAAATGTTTTATATTTTATATGTGAAATACAAAATAAATCCTATGGATTTATGTGAACTCCTCAGAACTCCTGAAATGTGAACCACACTGTGACTCTTTACCTCCCTCTGAGCAGGTTCCAAAACAAGCTTTAAGGACTGCATGCTACAGAGACACCAGATGGACAACAGTAATGTATAAATGTTCTCTGAAACTCTGAGGGAGGCAGACTTTTGGATGAAGAATTAATCTTTCCCAGGCAATGCCATTATCGGCTATAGATTTATTTTCTTTCCAAGAGAAGGTGCACAATTTTACTAATCCTAATTGAAAAATGCGAAGTTCCTTACCATGTTGATGCAGCAGATGCTGTTCCTGGGAGTTCAGGTTTTCATTTGACAAAGAAATTCTGGCTTTCTCTGTTTCAGCTGGTGGCCCTGAAAACATACAGGTATGTTTGTTCTGACAGGCCTCCTGCTAAACTTCATGTACTTGTAAACCTGTTTACATGTACTTCAAACTTGTAAACCTGTTCTTAGGTTATTAAACAAAGCATCAATATCCAATATTGATACTATATGAAGCAGTGTGAGACCACTGCATGATTAAGTTTGCCAGTTTGCACAGAGAAATAAGCATTTCAGTCATGAATTGCAGAGATACTGCATCTTAGCCATTGCTATTTTAAAAATTGTAACAACAATCAGAGACCAGACTGAGTCACTGTAGACATGTGGCAATGATCAGGCAGATGAAGGAACACTCCCACCTCTACCCACCGCCCCCCCCCCACAGTTTTGTGGTTTTGCTTTATCATATTTTGGTGATCTTAACTGTATTCCATAAAGTACTCTTAATGTGTGAATTATGGAAAATAATGAATGTACTGTAGTTTAAAAAGAAAGCTACCCATTGCAATTGCAATTTTAGTATGTGTTCTTGTAACTAAGCCTATAAAAATGAAGACTTGCTTTCTTAACAACAAATTATTACAGATTTATCTATAAATTTATATGATTAAAATGATTAATGATTAAATCTATATGATAGCAAATGGAACACCAAATACAAAATTACTATAGATTTTTCAAAGTGCCCATAAAAGGGAAGAATCATAGAGTCATAGAGCAGTTTGGGTTAGAAAGGACCTTAAAGATCATCTAGCTTCCATCCTCTGCTGTGAGCTGGGACACCTTTCACTAGGCCAGGTTTCTCAAACCCCCATCCAGCCTGGACCTGAAGATTTTCAAGGATGAGGTGTCCACAACTTCTGGCCAACCTGTTCCAGTGTCTCACCACCTCACAGTAAAGAATTTCTCCCTACTATCTAATCCCTGCCCTCTTTCAGTTTGATGCCATTCCCTCTTGTCCTATCACTACGTGCCTTTGTCAAAAGTCCCTCTCCAGTACCTCTTTAGGTACTGGAAGGTGCTGTAAGGTCTCCCCAGAGTCTTCTCTTGTCCAGGCTGAACAACCCCAACTGCCCCACCCTGTTTTCACAGGAAAGGTGCTCCAGCCCTCTGACCATCTTTATGGCCTCCTGTTTAAATTGCTCCAACAGGTCCATGTGCTTCTTATGCTGGGGACCACAGAGCTGCATGCAGCACTCCAGAAGGTGTCTCACAGAATAGTGGGGCAGAATCCCCTCCTTCAACCTGATGGCCATACTGCTTTTGGTGCAGCCAAGGACAGGCTTTTGGGCTGTGATTACACATTGCTCAGCCATGTTTAGCTTCTCATCAACCAATACCCTGGAGTCCTTCTCAGCCTGTGTTAATGCTTGGGATTGTTCTGACCCATGTTCAGGACCTTACACATCTTGTCTTATAGGAGAGGTAACTGTACAGAGTTCATAACTCTGTCAGAGGTGGATTAGGACAGATTACCTATCTTGAAGGTGTCTTGAGAAATCTTGGAATCTGCAAGGCTCACACAAGGCTGTGTAAGTAAGGTCGTACCAGGATATCTATTTGCCATGCTTTAGTTCTATCATGTTAACTGAGAGTACACATAACTTTAACCATATCTTGTAGAAAATTGCTTCAGTTTATAGAAACAAACACATGGCTATGTGTGGTAAAGCAAGAAGTCTTGACTTGGAATAAGTTCTTCAAGTAACCATATGCCAGTATTCAGATGAGTGTAGGCATGTGTACAATTGCGGTGTGGGGCTTACTTTTTAGGGTCATCTTTGCATGATTAAACAACAAAAAAAAGATATATCCAGTCACGTAAATGAAACTGGGGTTAGGCCTGACTTAATGCTGCCTATGGAAAGTACTACTTGCATAACTAACACCCTTTGTATGTGCTGACCTAGATGTGATACCTCTCCTTCCACCTTAGGGTGCAGGTGCAGCCTGTGCTTGCTGACACTCCTGCTGCTGCTAGAGCAATTCTGGTCAAGTTTTTGTAGTGCAGATGATTACTGAAGGTTTGTGTCAGTTAGAGTACCAAATATCTCCCCTGACAGGAATGCTTTTATATTAACTAACAGATATTAGTGCTGCCTGCTGATTTTATATAGGTTATTAGTAACAGTTTAAAAAGGTGGTCTAGATGATGAAGTAGTGGCTCATATTAAATAGTGGCTCAAGAAGTGCTAGAAAAGTCCTTAGAGAGTAGTTTCAGTCAAAACTGATGTTGAAATATGACCACATAAAATTCCTATTTAATAAGAAATTAAAAAAAAAAAAAATAGAAACTGAATATGTAACAAATGACTTTTTTTTTACAGAGAACTATACATTTTATTCTCTCTTTAAACAGCTACCAAATTTTCTTCAGACCCTTAAAATGGCCATAACAGAAATACTGAATGCCGAGCTACAATTTGTTAATAACTTTTAAATGCAATGAACGATACCTTATTCTTATTTTCAAAATCAGAAGCAAGTTTTGAACTAAAACCCAAAAATATTAGCCTTACTTACTATTTTCCTGCTCTATAGGAACCACTGGATTGCCATTTCTGGGGGCAGAAAAAGTGAAATATGTGAGCTATTATGCGCTGCATGCTTTGTAAAGCACATATGAAAATTATTTTCAGAAATTCAGTTGTCTTAATAGTAGTTGTCCTTCTATGATTTTGTTAGTGGTGCTTTTCTAAAGAGAATTGATATCAGTATATGAAAATATTTGACTATAGTGAAACATTTTATTGTGATGTGTTGGAGAAAAAAATAAGCATGTGAAATCACCTAGCCCAATACAGAACTGCTTTCTGCTCCATTTTGAATTTAGCTTTGGTATGCGCTTTAAAGGGGGAATGCTCTTTTGTAAATTCCTTTACCCTATTTCTGTTTTCCTCCTTAGGTTGTAAATTCTGACACTCAGGAGGTGCTGCCTACTAAGTTGTTGTGTAGCAAGATATATAATGAGGCAGCAGTTTCTTCTTCTGTTAGAAAAGCACAAGTTAATAAAACAATGATGAAGTCTGAGCTATGTTAAGACAGCTGTGACAGCCATTCTGTCACATGCTCTGGTTATGTAACTCAGTTCTCACATGCTTTGGGTTAATATTTTACCATTCCTCTGAGATCTTTGGAAGCTATTTCTGCATCAGTCCAGGACCTGAGCTGGTGTGATATCAGACTGTGGAACACAATGAATCTAAAGTGCAGCCATGAACTGATGAGCGAAATCCTTTACAGCTGATGATTGTTCAGGCCTGGAAAGACTTTCTGATCATGCTGCAGGTTAAATGCTGCATTCTCAGTACCTTTCTAAAAGGTTTGGCTGTTGGAATTATCTCAGAGTTTCTGATCAGAGGTAGTTTCTTGCTTCTAGTTGTGAATCTGAGATTGTAAGGGGAAAGTTGACACTAGTGATGAAAATACGAAGATTTTCCCTAGGGAACAAGACATACAAAAATGGTGCTCAGCCTCACAGTTAAAGGCTTCTTTAACTAAACAGAATTTGGTTTTGGATTATGAAATTTGAAGACTTCTCCTTTCTGTTATATGAACTACTTGTACTTGCTGTGTTACTTGTAATTACAAGGAGTAAAGATATCTTATGAATGTTATTTATCAGGTTGCAACATTCAGACCTTTGAGATAAAGCATCTTTCTGTTTTGTGTTGTCTGACTTGATGTAAAATTTAGAAACTTGCTTCAGCATTAGGATCAAGTATGCTCAGATTTACCTTGTGGCTTTGATTTGAACATTCTGGGTGGCAGCTTCACACACTCTCACTGCATCATCCAGGCTAATGCCCTCAGTGCACAGTCCACAGATGTAAACAATCTGATCTCGTGGCTGCAAACTGCCTTCCACACTGGCAGGAGAGCCAGGCACTATCTCTAGCACATAAATACCTTGTAACTTGCTTCCAGCTCCTCCTGTCAGCTTCAAGCCTAGAATAATGCAGAGAAAGCATCTTTTGTGGCAGAGTGTTTTGAATTTCACTGTCAGTGACTTAAAGTGGAATAAATCTGAGTCATTAAAAGATAGGCTGAAGAAATCACTGACAAATAATAGTCTTGCCCCAGTAAGATGGGGTGTATAAGCTGCACTGAAAGAGTGAAATGCCATCCTATGTTGAAAAAAGTATGGAAAAACTTAAATGGTGGTGTCCCTCTCTGTGTTTCAGTGCTGCTGTAGTGCTTTATTTCCCCTGATGTCCGATAGTCATTGCAATAGGACACTGAGCTGCATAGCAGCAGCTCCCTCATTACCAGCACATTTAAATGCCTTGAAGTCTTCAGGGTGCCATTGGGAAGGGAGGCCTAGGACAGCTGAGGAGGTACCTACACAGTGCCAAGACATTCAAGGAATCTCTGAACAGACTAGTTCCTACCTGGAAACAGGATGTTGTTCATGAGCAAATATAGCCCTACTGTTTCCTGAGTCTACAGTTTTATCTGGGTGCAGTAGTCATAACATGCTTCAGAAATATCAAGATATATTATGGGGATTTCTTTTATCATTTGTATTGCACAATGTAGATAAAGCCTTGTGTCTGATGAATCAAGGATTCAAGTGGAGACTTTTTGAATAGCAAACTGTAGTCTCAACCTGTAGCTCATCCTTCTTAAACTTTACCTTTTCTTCAATTTTTTTCTTTCTCTCCAAATAGATCTTTATGGGTCTCTGGAAGTACTAAATATTATTATCCAACTACCCAAAACTTACATATATCAGTAACATAAAAACATGAGACTGGAAATCTCCCAGAAACTTCAGTTAATAGGGTGATGATGCAAAGATCATTTTCCCAGCTATCTTCATTAGTCTAATAAGAGATATTAGTCTTCCCTCTTAGGTGTTGCCCAAAATAAAGCTCTTATTCCTTGGTCATGGGTGATCATGAGGAGCATAAAGGTGTCAAGGTCAGTTAGGATCATGCTGATTCAAGACCACATTTGCTTATGATTCTCTTATGCTGTCATTCCTGTCCAAAATAGCAAATACAGCATTTACTACACACCTAGCTGTCCATCAGCACCCTTTGTGAGAGTAATTTCAGGAATCTCATCTGGCCTGATTGAGGGATGTGGGTCACTGTCAGCACGACCAACCACAAGGTGCAGATCTGGAGGAGAGCTTTGCAGTAAAGTCAGGACTTCATTGCATGGTAAAGATGTGACATCAATTCCATTCACCTAAATGACAAACCAGTAAAATCATGTCATAGATCTCATTGACCATCATTTACTTCTTCCTCTACTCTAAATTTTGCACGTGAACTTAAATTAGTTTTTACTTCCTTGTTATTGCTTTGCTATGGTATTTAATGTCAATAAATTAAAGAGTTAAGATTGCAGTAATATTTCTTTTTTGAACTTTTATTTTTCTGAATGCAGAGCTTTAATAAAAGTAGCTCTTAATAAAAGTAGTTTCCCATTGAAACTCAAGATCTTGTTGCAAAAAATAAGGAAGAGGGTCTTATGCAAAAAAATTAAACATGAACCAGGCTGAAAAAAAGGTTTACAACGGACATAGTTCCTGTATCCTTTGTGTGTCATCTGTCACCTTATTACATTAATTGAGTTTATGTCATTTAATTGGGAAGGCATTTAATGTCTCACTTGTCTTGAATTGCTCCTAGATTCATGTTATTTGCCTGGTCCCTACAATCTATTCAGTCTGCAGTTTGTCCATCTGAGGCCAGCAGAATTAGATTTATTATATTATTTATTAACATACTCAAATACATGATAAATGGGTGATACCAAACCAAGAATGACAAAGCTAAATGACATTGATCTGCAAATATTTTCTTGGCACAAATGCAAATAATTACGGTACCATAATGATTCTGTCTCCCCTTCTCAATCTTCCATCAGAAAGGGCAGGATCATTCAAGATTTCATCAACGTACAGGCAGGTGTCAATTTTGTTTAGAACTACAGAGAATCCATAACCACTGTTCTCTGACTTCGTCAAAGTCACAAAGATCTCCATTTCCTATTAAAACAAGCACAGGGTATGTTTGATGTGAGCTTTTCTGTTGCTTCAGTAACATCTTCCATAATTTTATATGCAGGTAGGAAGCAGATCCTCAGATAGTACAGGAGTGTGCAAAAGGTGTTCTGCCATATCCCAGAATTGTGGAGGTTCACGTTGATTGGTTTATGGGACCTAATAAAGCAGAGAATGCCACCAGGACATGGAATTAGGCATTTGGAATGTGTAAAGAAAGGCTTGGAGTCCTCTGAGCTGACAAGCATTGCAATAGCAGGGTGCAAAGATTACTGTTGTTACTGCTATTGCTGTCCCACTGAAGGAAATGCCTGGAGCTAAATTTTGTCCGCAGTGCTCTCAAATTAGTAGGAATTCAGAGCTCATTAGTGTTGTAGGAATGCAAGATGTTCAGCATTTGGCAGGACTGAGCCTTACATTTTGAATAGTAATTAGCACAAGGATCATACTTTCTTATCAGGACATTACAGCAATATCACGTAACAAAGTGATTTTCTGCATGGCCTTGAAACATGGCAGAAAAAACCCAAGTAGCTGACTCCAATTAATTTTAAAAGCTACTAGAGAGCTTTTAGGCCTTCATACACTGAGAACAATAATGCAGAATTTTGGAAAGTTGGAGAAATAGTAAGATGTCAAGAAAAAAGAAATAGCCTTAAGGTAAATGGTTAAGAATTCTGGAGAGCCAGGCACAGTGGAAGGTCTGCTTTATTTGAAGATTGTGGATATTCGGGAAAGTTAAAAAAAAAAAAAAAAGCATCAGGAAATAGCATAGAAAATGAGTTTAAATTAATGTTCAGTACTGTAACATTCTTAAAATTGTTTCTTTTCCCTTGTATTCTTCCTGTTGGTAACTTGGTGCCCATTACATACCTGAGTGCAGTCTTCATTTTCTTCCTTCTCTTCCTCTGGTTCCTCCAAGTCTTCCCATTCATTGTCACTGTCATGTGTCTCTCTAGCAGGCAGGGCTGATGATGAGGGACCACAAACACGTGGCTGTGGGGTCGCAGTGGTTGCAGAGACTGTCTTGGAGCTTCCTCCTCGTGGAAGTGAGGTCACAGACATTGAGCTGGCAGTGAGATACTCTTCATCAATAGGGGTTAGAGAGAGAGTTTCAGGCATATATTTTGTGTTCAATAGGGCATCATGACTCTTATTAAATACGCAGCTGGAAAATAAAAAGATTGCAGTGCTGGGGTTTTCCTCCATAGGCTTTATTACATACATGGCCACTGAAAAGTCTACTGCTTATGCATTACCTCATTTTCATTTTAATGAAAATTACTGAATTACTAGTTAAGGTATTGAATCATTGTCTGAATCCTTCAATGGTAAAAACAAATAAGTAATCAATATTTTGCAAAGCTACTTGAAAGATTAAAAAGCCTTCATTATTTACCTTTCCAAAATCTTGCGCTCTTTTAATTTTTTAAGGTATTAATTAGTACTTTGGTTGCTTCTCAAAAAGAGTACTTGGACAAAGCCCAGACCATTAACTATTTCATCTTCCTTAAATAAATTAATTAACTTTTCTGGTAAGCAGTATGGACATTAAAATACCACTACAATTTTTATATTAGCATTTTTATGGAAAAAGGAATGCCAGCCACATTTCTGGCTTCTATAGGTCTTTCCTTGTTAACTGGGCATAAACCAGAAACATGAAATATGAAATGGTTCCTGTTTCTTCATGAAAAGTAGAAGTCCTTACTCCTCTGTGTAAGCTTGCCTTCATTCTTATGCTTGCCTTGAAGCATATGAGTTGTCTGAAAAACTTCAATGGACTTATTAAATTAACTGAATTAAAATTATTATTGATTCTATTCCACTGTATTGCAGACAAAGTATTCAGCACTTTTGATGTTCAAGCCCAAACTGTAATCATACATTCTGTGTTTAATAGTTTTGGCTGTTGTCCTTCCTGAACCCTAGTAAAAACTGTGGCGTTGTCTCCCAAAAGCTTACCATCAAAGCTCATAAAAATGGTGGAAACACTTTTTTTTTTTAAAAGTATGTTATCTTCATATCAATCCTTATTGAAATATTGCTAAACCTCATTCATCTTAAGAACACCTAAAATGGCATATTCATATCTAAGTCAGCCAGGATCTTTTGCTCTTTGATAGAAGTGAACTGTCCATCATGTCCAAGCAAACACAGACAACTAAAATGAAAAAAAAAATGCATGTCCTGTATGAAATCACAGAAGATCTCTATAAAATTCATATCAGAAAATTTATACATTTGCATGAAATGTTTTGAGCAGCCTGGTGAAATTTCTTCATTAATCAAAAGGAAGTCCTTTATTAATGCCTATTTCCTTCTGGGGATTTTGTGTGGGTTTAGCTGGAAATTTAAATTGAGATTATGTTTAAAATATTGTTTAAAATGCATGGCATTCTAAACTTCTCTGGCTGTCTTAAAAAAAAAAAAAAAGAGAAGCTAAAATTATGAATTGCCATTATGATCCCACTTGACTTGCAGTGTCAGGTAGTGCTGTCACTCTCCAGAGACTGGACTGTCTGGGTCTGTGCTTGATGAGTGTCAAAAGTAACAAAAAGATTTCAAGTGCCTGAGTGGAGAAATAGAAATTAGCTTCTCAATTACTAAAGCTGTAAGTTAAAGGCCTCTAGAAGACTTTCAATTTGTCTTTGCATCAATCCTTTCTGTTATGATAATTTATACTTTTTTGCACTGGGCAAGATGATGAAAATGGAATGGATTGTCTTCTGTGTGACAGTGTCTGATATATCCAAAGGAGTAGAAAAGGACACTGAGACCATTTGCACTATATTTTATTGTATAATTCCTTTGGCTCAGGGGTTCTAGTGGCTTCTGAAGACCAGAAAATAGAAAAAGAACCTTTTTTTCCCCCTCCTTGATCATCTCCTTGAGGTGTTTTTATTTCCTATGAAAAAATTTGAAATTAGGAGATCACACAATAAAAAAATTGGTGCCTATTTAAGTCAACTCTGAAAAAATGGAAGTAAAAAATAATATAATCAATAAAGTATTTGTTTCCTATTTAGATGAATAGGAATCTTTCCACTGATTTTAAATGGCAACCACCTTCAGCTGAACAACATAAATGATTACAGCAGTCCAGAAGTCTTACAAGTATCTTGCAATACAGACTTATGCAAAATTCTAATAAGATGAGAGTAAGTAGGGAAAGCAGATTAGACAAGTCAGAATAAGATGATAAAACAAAATCTTCAGTAATCAGGAGTTATTAGAAGCAGAGAGCCCTATACTTAAACCTTAGCAATTAACTTTCCAAGTTCTAAGAGTTGAAGGAAAGGCTGCAGAACAGATTTTGGTATTCCTTACCTTTTGGCCTGTCCAAATTCACATGGTGAGTAGCAGTTCTGCTTCACTTCCTCCTCTAGAGAGTGGAAGACTTCAGAACTGGAAGCTTCTTGAATCTTCCAAAGATGCTTATAGAAACTCTCTCTGGAAGTTAGGAGTTTCTGTATGGGCTTCTCTTGAAACTCAGCTTCCTGCTCTTCATAAGCTGAGCTGTCATCCTCAGGAGGCTCACTGAAATCTTCTCCCACTGGAGAATCGAGGCAGTCTTCGAGGTCTGGAGAGGTGCTACCTCCATCACTGGTAGATAGATCCATACTGTTTCCTGCCTCTGTGCTGCCTGGCATTTCTGCCACGAAGTCCTTAATTGGAGATGGTGCTGGAGTCTATCAAAGAACCAGAAAGGTTAGTGTAATTCCTCTTTAATCTCCCACCTTTTTTCCCTTCAAGAGCAAAATATTTTGAAAAGGCACTATTAACAAGCTTCTGGATGGGAAAATACCAAATGGTAGGTGGAAGGAAGGAAGGAGGAAAAATAGAAGGAGGTACTCTCTCACCAAATAACTCTTCTGTCTTAATGCTTATTTTTCACATTCAACAAGAGTTCCAATCAAAACTACTACACCAGATCACTTTTCCCAATGAATTATTTGCTAGTGGTTCTTTTTTTATATTTCAGATCATATAATGCCTCAGTGTTGTGTCAATATTCTCTTCATTCCATGGAGTAGCTTTTAGACTTGACTCCCATGCAACTGACCATAGAAATTAGCCAAGGGCACAGGGCAGCAGAGCAGCAGGAGTCAGTTTATTATCTGGAGATGGTTCTGACTCTCATTTCTGTCTACCTGTGGGTGGCTATAAATCCTAGTGGGATGGGAACCATAAGTGGGCCATTCTGAGTGGAGCAAGAGTTCTGCAAATGCATATTCCTTATAAGAGTACTTGTTATGTGTCCATGAGTTGTGTTCAAGAAGCAGGAGTAATAGTGCTAGCACATCTAATGGCAATGTTTTAGTCTCTGCGGTGTCTACAGATTGGGGGTATTTTTGTTTGTTTGTGTTTTCTTTTTCCCCCTGCAAATTCTGATAACTATCAATAAGAACCTGAATAACCGGTTGAAACCATTATTTCATTTATTTAACTTCATTAAGAGATAGTCTGGATAGGAAAAGTTCTTTATTTTCTTCTCACTTTGGGGAGTTAAAATAGCTGTGTTTGAGAATATCTGCAGTTTCTGGCTGAGGATCTGGTAGAGTATTTTTAGAAGCACCACTAGAAGACCTGCTTGGGTATGTGCTGTTTCACTCCAATGATAGTTCAACTCAAAAGTTTTTGGACTGGAAGAAATATATTTCATGTCTGCCAGATTTATATTATTTTGGTTGCTAAGAAAATACCAGTTGAACTCTGCGGGTTGAATTGAAACCAGGAAGGGAAAAGGGCCTTGAAATGGTGTACAGGGCCTTGGAAAAAAGGGAAAGTTGCTTTGTTCAAGACTGAATAGAAAATGTAGTAATGTATTCCCAGGTTTACAGGAACAAGTTTCTGTCAGAAGCTTTGCCTTACCAAAGCAATCTGCTCTATTTCTGGAAGAACACCTTTTGGTGGTCTGCAAAGTAGCAGTGTAACTTCTCGAGGAGCTCCTCTTAACAAATGCAGGACATCCTAAACAGAAAGAAGGAATGTTTTATTTCTGATGGAACACAGTATATTGTACATGTCATTTTACCAACTAAGATGGAGAAAATTTTTATTGTGAATGTTACATTTCTGGTATTTGTGCCTCAGCAGTGTCTGAGGACCAATATTCATCACTGAAGGATTGTCATACAAATGGACCATAGTTTATATGTGAACATGTATCTAAAAAGTCAGTTCTGTTTACAAACTTCTGTTTCACCATTAGAAACCATCAGGTTTAGGTTAATTAATTTTCTTTAAGAAAACAGATTTTTTTCTGGCAAATTCATTCAAACCACAATGTGGCAGTAACACATCTTTGGTCAATTATTTCAGCATAGCTCCCCAAAGTGCCATATTCCAATGAAAAAAATAAATCCACATGTAGGCCATTACCATTTAATTTCTTCATTGAGTATAGAATTTCTCATTCCAGGTTCAAAACTTAAACAGGACTTACCACTCTTTGTAGAAATTTGAATCTGGGCCATTATATGTAGCATGACATTACAAAGCACAAACGACCACAGGGCTAAAATTGTTCCAATCATGCATAACAGCAACAAAGATTCTGACTAATTAACAACTGGTGTGCATTTAACAATAGAATTCATACGTTAGTGGTTGAAACTTATAAATTAAATAGCAGAAGAAATTTGCTGTCAGAATTCATTTAAAAAGGAGATTCTACATAGGAGTTCTAGAGAGGTATCCTACATAAAAATCAAATTAATTGTATGCAAATTCTGCCTCCCTCTGGTGATAATTAAGTTTAAATGCATTGTCTTTATTAACCTGTTACCCAGATGGAGCCCCAATAATAATACTTTGTGCTACCTGGTAGAGGAGCCCTTTGAGAGGTTTCCCATTCACGGCCAAAATGACGTCTCCAACTTCAATTTCTCCATTCTCTTCAGCTGGCTGCCCAGGAAACAATCTTTTGATCCTGACAATAGCTCCTCCCAGGTGTTTGCAAGCATCTCCTTCCATCTGCAGAACACTAAATCCAAGGCCTCCAGAATTCTTGGTTAATTTCACTTCAAATGTGTTATCTGCTCAAATCAGAGATTGGAAAAGAAGTGGGAACCATGGCATATGTAATCCCTGAGAAGCCAATATAAACCACACTCTCAAAATACTTTTCCCTGTGTGCTGCAGAGGTAGATCTACTGATACTAAAGTCAAAAGAAGGTTTAGGTGCTCCTTTACATTATGTAAGTCTTTGAAACCTCACTGTCAGAATAGGGAGAACTGGAATCTATTCTGTCATGTGTTCAGTCTGGTACAAGCCCACTAAGGAAAAAGCTTTCTGTAGCAACATAAAAAGATTCACATTCTATCTTTTTCTGACATTCTTCTGTGAGTGTTGCATAGATTTTACTATTCTGTAGCTGCCTGGTGTTAGTTTAGGTCTTGCACTAACCAGCATAAACTAGAATTGGAGCTACTGCTCTTTCCAGTCAGGAATGAGAGATGAGGCCTTTCTCAAACACCATGCTTGCAGCTGAATTCCAGTGTAGAGGAGTAACTGCCCCATGGAAAAGTATGGTTAGACTTAGTGTTTATGAGACAACCTTCAGTAAAAGATACAGCAGTTATTTGTTGGCTAAATTCTGTGTAAGTGATCTCTAAATCTTCTGCTTTTAAGAAATGAAGTGATGGCAGTCTCCAGTTCACTCCAGCTTCATCACTGTCACAGCATCAGCAGCTGTGCTGGTGAGGCTCTGCCTGGGTAACAGCCTGGCCACATTGACACAGCTGCTTCCTGCCCGAGAGTGCTGTGGAGTAGAGATAGGGATGTCCCCTTGCCAGCCCAGTTTCACAAAGGCTGAGAGACACAGTATTTATACCTAGGATAAATTCAGCTATCTATATCTAGCCACTAAAACTCTATGAACATTAGAAATATTTTGTTCGTAATTAATTTTGATAATGTCATTAATATTGAATATTATAATTTTATTCAGTATACAGTTTTCCTTCCAACCCACAGAAATTTCATAGAATTATTTTCATTTATTCCTTTCCTGCGCATTGTATGTAGGAAGTCACCCTGAGTTCCTTCTTTATCACTTACCATCTGTCAAAAAGCAGCAGTCCTTGGTACCATCTGTGAGGGATGTTGCCACAGAAACAACTGCACATTGGTCCTCCTTTCTGTCATTAGCAGTCAGACATGGCTCTGCCAGTTGGTAGTTTCCCCTTTCTAAAACCAGTTTGGCAATCTAAAACAGTGATGAACAGATTCCAGTTACATAGGACACAGTGAGCCCTAAGTCTTTTTACTTTTCTGTTTAGAGGAATGGGGTTGGAGCAGAGTGGGGGTGGTTCTTTCGGCCAAGCTTGGCTACTGTGCTTCACACTAACCCCAGTTTAGTCTGCTGGGTATCTGCTGGGATCTCTGCTGTTGTACAAACCTGGCCAGATTTCTTAAGGTGTTCCACAGCCTGTTTGTGGGTGATGCCACAGAGGCTGATGCCATCTACTTCCAGCAGACGATCACCTGAGGTAAAAAAAAAAAAAAAACCAAAAAAAAAAAACCAACAAAGAATATCAAGTTGCTTTGATGTTCAACTTCAGAGATTGTAAACCTTGAGGCTGCCCATGTTACAATAGATCTTCAGGCTTACATGTGTCAATATTAATTAACAGGAAAGGAATACTGCTTGCTGTACAGCATTCTGTAACTAGCAGCTAAAACATTCTAGGGCATTCTGTAAGTGAGTAAATGCAGTGATAGCATCTGGTTATCACAGTAACAATGATGTCAGAGTCACTAGCCTGATAGCAGCTACAGAGGGTAACTCTGCAATGTTGGTGTGAGGCTTCTGTTTCTACAGTGGGATCCCTACACGTAGTACAGGCTGAGAAATGATGGACCATATATTACATTTTGCAGTTGTAACACCTCCAGTCCCAAATGTGTTTCATTGTCCACACTAACAGTGAGTTCTGCAGCCCAGGGTTTTATTGCCAGACATGTTACCTATCTTTATTTGTCCATCCTTATCTGCTGGTCCCCTGGGAATAATTGACTTCACATATATCCCGCCGTGACGCACACTGGTGTTAATTCCACCCTGCAAAACATGCCCACAGATTAGAGTCTTCATGTATTCTTCTTGTGGTAAAAATCAAAACAACTTACACATGCATTGCAAAGCAACTGCTTCAGGAATTACTTTCTTCTTTAAATATTGGAAAAAAGGGACAGAGGATATTACTCCAAAACCTCATCAAGTTGTAATATACTTCCATAGGCAGTAAACTTATTTTATTTTCTCAGGAAAATGCAATGTATTTCTATGTGACTATATAAAAATATTTACTAAATGTTCATAAAATTTTCCCTATGCTCATATAAAATGGTCTTGCAACTTTCAGTTATTCTCTAGCCCAGCTTCTAAGCTATGCAGTATCCATTCTTCAATTGTTAATCCTTCAGACAATATATCAAGCATGGACCTGAACCTGGGTGCTCAGAGAAATTCCAAATTAACCTGAGAATCATGTACTGTCCATCTACATCCCCTGGCCAAATTCAATTTAAAAAAACAGCCCTTAATTTCTTCTGCAGGCAATGAAATGGCTGTTGCTTCATATTCCATTTCAGCAAAGACTGTAAGGACATCTCAGCCTGTAGGGATAAATTCAACTTAAATATCTAGGACAAGAACTTGCTATCCAAATATGGCAGACAGTTTTCACTGCTGCCACCTCTAGTCCTCTCTGACCAAACTCTGCTTTCAGTGGTAGATCTTGTTCCCAAACTGAGTAAGGACAAAAAGGGTTTGTACTGCCCTGTGCTTTATGCCAGGACACCTCTTTCACAGATGATGTGGGTAAGAACCACAGAATGAGCAAAGACAGTGTTTCACACTTTCTATGTCAAACAGTTGGACACTTAGGTTTAAAATGCTAACAGTTTCTGTTATCAGTCTATCTTCTATCTTTGTTCTCAGTCAGGTAACAATTTGACAGACAATTGAAGATTAATAGTAACACTTGCAGTCACGCTGATTCCAAAAGTCCCATCTTCTTTAACAAGCTCCACCGTGTAGATTTCCTTTGAGTTAGTTTCTGATGGAGATGGTAAGTGGGAAGGATCAGCTGCCTGTCTCAAAAATAAAAACTTTAATGAGATTACAGCATCTCGGTTTAAAAAGAAAGGGTGGGGAAAGGAATTTAAAAAAAAAAAGGAAGAGAGCATATCCAGAAGACGTAAAAGGTTTGATCCTGCTCTGACTGTAAACCTGAAGCAATACCATTTATATCCCTGATGTTATTGGAAGCTTATGCTAATGCAGCTCAAAATGCAATCTGTCTAAATGCACTTAACCAGAGTATATATAGGGAGGATGTCTAAAAGTAGGAAATTAGACATGGCATGTTCTATGACTGGTTTGAAAACTTAAAAGATTGCAAGAAAATAATCAAAATTTTGTCCCTCCACTGGAAAAGGAAGGGGATTTTTAAAACATTTTGTAAAACAGTTTCCCCATTTATTCACATATTCCAGACATGTCTATCATTGTGACATTTCCAACGTAATTTATTTCAAGCTTTCCTGGCTCCTTTCCTTCACAGTTACTTTCCCTTCTACATGTATCTGGTATGTTGTTATATGTTGTGTGCTGGGTGTAACATTACTGAGCAACATCAAAATCTCAGTTACCTGTATATCCAGGCTATCAGCTGAAGGGACTGGAACCCTAGGGCCTAATCTTGATGCTAAATTCCAAGAAAAATTCTTCTCAAGTTCATCTATATTTGTGTCCTGTTCTTTGGGGAGAGCTGTATGACAATCCTGAATCTTTTTTCTCCCACCATCTACACAAGAGATCTCAGATCCACTAGTGCTGTTTCCTCTTGATAGATTCTTTTCTTCATTTAATCCTTCATCATATATGTCTGTAAAGCCATACCAAAATAAGACATTGTTGAATGCAAATAGCAAGTAAACTTAAAGAAAAATATTGTTATAATCCAGCACAAGAGGACAAAGTAATTTTCTATTTCAACTGATTGTGAAATCAGATCTATAAAATGAGTTAGTGTGAAATGGAGCACTGCTATTGTAAGTGTTCAGAGATGTGTGTGCTTCCTCACTGCAGAGGACTCACTCTCTGGCAGAGAAAGAAATGTCAAAATTCTTTTTGTGTTCAGCAAGGCAGCCCATAAGAGATTTTTTCATACTGATGAGACATCACATGATACCTCCTAGAAGCTGGCTATTTTAGTGTATGGTTGTTCTAACTGGCAGTCAGTAGCAGGAGCATAGTACTACATCCCAGTGCCTAGTAAATGTGAGTGTCCTGAGTTAACTGTTAGCATCCCAGAGCCAGCAGAGGCATTTGCCTTTATACCTTTGGGTTGAGAGATGATGAGCTCCACTTCATCGGGAGAGTGCTGTATGATTTTAACTGCAGTATTAAATGAAACACCCTCAAGACTAATATTATTCACAGAGATGAGACGTCCTCCTTAAAAAATAAAAAAAAACGATAAAAGCAAGAGAAAGCACGTCTAAATAAGGAAATAAATCCAGAGTAGCTAACTTTAAACTATGCAAGTATTTTCATCCTAATTAAAAAATACAGAAAATGACCTGGTTTGATATTTCCAGCTCTGTCTGCAGGTCCCCCAGGGATAATTGAAGCGATAAAGATACCAAGGTCTAATTTTCCTACATTTTCTCCTCCAATAATTACGAAACCTGCAAAAATGAGATAGCATGAGAATGCAAACACTGGCAGTATTAAAAAAGATTAATCTTAGAAGCACAAAATGCTCTTACTTCAATGGCATAAGTTTTGTACATGATCTGAAGTATGGGGAGCTTTAATTTACAGGTCATCAAGGTCTTGACTTGGGGGAGCTTTAAACTTACATTATAATTAAAGTGTGCTGGTGGCTTTGGTCACTATTTAGATATAATTTAAACAATAAAAAACAATGTTTTCCTAGCTTGGTACTTTTGAAGACTCTAACTACTTTCTTGAATGAGTCATGAACTAGGTGGACCTGCAGGAGGGAAATAATGTAAAAGCTCATTAGATAAATTTGAACATCATTCTACATCATGCAATAAGGAAACCTGACGTGGGCCATGTAAACTTCTAATGTAAGAGATCTAAGAAAATTAAATCTATTGTTCAGTAGTTCAGTTTCACTATCCTAACCTAGACTATTGAAATATATTCTTCTCATTGCTATCATAGTTGGGTTGGGGATTAGGATATTACACCCTGCACCATTTATAAATTTGATTTTTAGCTGTATTAATGGTCATTTGTGCAACCCCATGGTCTGAACTCATCCACAAGAACCAGATACAGTGTGATTAAGGTATTAGATAACAAAAATATTATCCAAATAACAATCCAAAAGTTGAGAAAGGTTCATGTTAAGTTTGTGTAAACATTTTGCACCCCCACAGGCACTACCTCTAAGGTCTAAGATAAATAAAATCAGTGCACATGTGTTTCAGACACAAAACTAAACCCATGTTTCTTTCATTCTACTCTTAGCACTTGGTTCCTTTGGTCTCCATGGCCTGAGTTAATCTTCTGAAAATATATGGTCTTGATTTACATGCCTAGTCTTTTCAGTCCTGGAAATTCTGAGTCCTTCACAAAGATTAGGACTCTTACTCTATAAGAAGAATAAACAGACTAAAGGAGTTTACAATCTTGCCCAGCCTGAGTCAGCAAACATCAGTGGTAGCACCAGGATCTGACAGTCCCAGTAACAAACATAACATCTATGTTCCTTACTTACCAAATCCATTCTTAGGGTCACGTTTGAGGCTGACACAAATGATTTCTCTTTCTAGACCACTTAGCAAAACTTCCTTTTGGATAGCTGGTGATCCAGGTGCTGCAGAAACAAAACAGCTAGAATAAATGTAGATTAATGCAGGCAGACAGTATATTTGTGTATTATGCAAAACTGGAGCTTCAAAAATTAATATATATTTTATCCTTGATTTCAACATTACTGTTAATTTTGAATCAATATAACTCTGGAAGGAAGCTCAAGCAAGTCTTCAGAAGTTTTCATTCTTTCAAAAAAATCTCTGTACAGAGCTGTGCAAGGTCTTCCTACAATGTTCCTTTCTGGGAGAATAGATATCTTTCTGCAATGTTTTTATTAAGATTAAAATATTTAAATAGTCAGGCATGTAGTGCCCATTGAACCTGAGGGTGATTTGGATACAAAATCTTGTGTGGGCTCTAGCCTTAGGCCCTGTGGGCCCTTTTGGCTCCGAAAGTGCAATCCAACCAACACCAATTGCAATGGTGACTATTTAACATTGAGCAATTGCCACAGTGTGTTTAAAGTACTGTTCTAATTTTTAACCAGATAAGCATAGCTTCATATTCCACAGATTGGCTCCCCATGTGCATGCAGTCTGGATTCTGATAGAAAATTAGGTATGCAGTCCTTATTCCAGGAAGTGTCATGCAAGTGCAATAGGAGAGGAAAGACTTGGAGCCTATTTTATTGAGTTGTAGATCTCAGTTTTGAACCAAACAATGACCTCTGAGCACAGGGAAATTGCTCCATGCAAGAGTCTCTGTGTGTACTGAACTACATCTCTGCGAAGCATTAGGCACCATTATAGAATCATTTTATCACCAAGTCCCTTACCACTGAACCTGATGCAAAGAGGGAGTTAAGGGGAAGAAAACAGCTTGTCTTGCTAAACTCAGGATTAGTTTCCAGTACTAGTAGTAAAAAAGGATAGTCTTTATTCTGTCAGTAAAATTTATGTTGGTCTCCTATTGAAACAATAAACATGGAAGGGTACTGTCTCTCTTTATGATTATTATACTCACCACTGATTGTGTTCTGAGTTGAATGGATAGAGAGGAAGTCATAACTCCTTTGCTTTCCATTCAAATTGATGTGCATTTCCGACTGGGATAGCCCTGATAAAGATCTGCATGGCAGGAAAGGAAGACTGTGTACAGTAAAAAATCAGCAATGGTATTTAGCACTCTTCATTGTCATTAGTCTGTCAGAGCCAAGTTGGGAATGTACAGGTTTACAGCCTTTCAACGAGTATTTGGATTTCTGGGACATATTTCATTTTAGGGGAGAGGTAATAACAGCTGCCATCAGACCACTCATATCATGACTGATTCCTCCTGTGTTTTGCTCTGAGCTGACTGCAGGTATTAGGAAAACACAGCATAGCATCACCATGATTCATTTAGCCCTGCTGTCCATTTAGACAAAACCATGTCTGAAAGTTTTTCTGGTAATTCATGTTCTCCTTGACTCTATTCTAACTCTTAGTATTCTGAAAGGCACTAGAATTCATCAAAGGCCTTGAGGCTGTGCAGCTATAGTAACCACCTACACAGGTGAATGCACCAAAACAAAGAGGGAGAAGTTCTTGCACTGTTCTCTATGATTTGCACATTTGGACGTGGAGGAATCAACAAAGTAATGATCTCTGCATTCCTGATCAAAACCAGCTTCTGATGGTTTTTTAGTTCACATACTGTAATTCCCAGTGAAGATACACAGACATGAAAGATTTAACATTTATTCTCCCTCATTTTTATACTTCCCCATAACCCAATTAGTGGTTTCTTCTTGAGTCTGGTATAAAGTTAAATGTCACTCTTTTTCAAGTTCTTCTCTGCTACTCTATTAACTTTCTCCCTGCATTTGCATTACTGCTGGCACCATGGAGCCCCAGACCTTTTGGTGTGACTACAAGAACTTAAAAAAAAATAAATTCGTTTATAGCTGAGTCTTCTTACACACGTTCAGAGAGAAAAAGCAAACTTACCTGCCAAGATTGCTTTTTTCTCTAGTCCTGTTGTTGGTTTCCACACTGAGGTTATCACAAGATTTGCTCATCATCCCAGCAGAAAGGTTTTCCAGGTTTGCTCCATAGAGCACATTCTCTGAGCGAGACAGTCTCTGAATAAGGGCAAGGTGTTCACGCTGAGCTGCATATGCAGAATTTGATTTGTCTATTTCCACAAATTTACTGTCCTCTGAAGGAGATGCAAGAGAAGGGAAGAAGCAAAGACAAATCCCCTGATATTATCACATTTTTAAGCTCAAAGGAACTTTAAATAAAATCTTTTGAATGTGCTAGAAAAAATATTGACATTACAAATATAGTTGTTCTTTTATCCTTGAGGATACCTAGGCCTTGGGGTGAGTAGAAGGAGTTCTCTTTCATAAAAAGTATATGCTGCATTTAGGTTTATTTTCTGTGAATTATACTACAAATGCACTTTCCACAAAGACAAGTGAAATGCACAACCCTATATAATTTAGACCTGAATATTTCTGTAAAGTGTGTTTTGTAAATGACTGGTGTATGAGAAACATCTGTGTTATGAGTTTGATTTATCCAGGTTGGTAGTTTCTCATCCTTCACAGGCCTTTCACTCCAGTATATTTATACCTGAGAAGACAGGAACTCGAGGAATGCATGCTCTCCAGAGTTCAGTGAGACACCAAGGAACTGAGTCATTTGCACAAGTGAAATCAAATGGGGACCATCTTGGTGGCAACACGTGCTGTCCAATTGTCTGCCTTTCTGTGAAATCTACTACTTGCTTAATGACACCTGGGCTCTGCTATATACAAATCTGTCCTCTCAAAAGATTTCATTCCTCTGAAACAAGATGCTGAAAGAGACTTTAATTTATTTAGGTTCTCAATGGGTGGGCTGGAGCGGGGACTTAGAGGACAGAGAGACAGCAGGCAATTAGAAACACATTGGAAAGGAAAACAAAAGCTTGACTTGATACAGGCTAGCATAAACATGAGCTTAAATTCTGCTTGTACATGACAGCTTAACTCCCATGTGTTTTCCTAACAAATGGTAGCCTGAATACAACTTTCTAGAACACTACTCTGCAGCATTAAATTTAGGTTCCCTCCTTCCTCAGTGGCTTTGATCAGAGGCATCAGAAGGCTTGACTGTCCAGAGTATTAATGCAGCCTGGGAGTTGCCACGGTGATTCTGAAGTAGAGGGTTGCTTCAACTTTTGAAGTGATGGTGACTTATACATCTGAACAGTGCATCAGAAGCAGAAGCATGCAGAAAAGCCTCATAATCTTTTACAGCCTCACTTTGGTGGCAAAGGCAGAATTTTGAACTATTGTCTGTCACTGCCTTACTAAGCTTTTTTCTGGGACAGCAAGCACATGCTGAACCCAGAACCTGTGGTCACATGGCTTGTGTAAGTCTGGCTTGTTTCAGTGATTTGGTGTACTTGTAATCAGCACTTGGGTTATAATTTTCTTAGTTGTCAATAATTTTATTCTCGTATATATGGAATGTAATAATTTTTAAAGATAAATTATTACAAGCAAATGTGACACAGGAAACTGTGAGATGCACTATTAGCACTCATTTGAATGCAATAAAGCACAGTCCTACTAAATTATGTAAAGCAAGTTGCCTTGAAACTAAATGCTATCCTAGGGCCTTTTTCCATGGTAATTTTGTGCAAAAATTTCACCTTTCATGAAATAATTTTTGTGGTAACGAGGCAGTATATCAATCATCCTGTTACATTCTATCGTAGCATGGTTACAGTCCATGCCAACACTTTTATGGTTTTACTACAGAAAGGAGCATCCCAGCAGATAACACGTGATTCTCCTGCAGTGACTCACCAGGTCAAACACTCAGGGGTTGTAAATGATCATGGTTCTGTTCAAGGCAGTGGATGAACTAGTGAAAATTCATGTTGCTCCACTGAAGTCAAGAGTGATGACAATTGTCAGCTTAGGCTCTTATTTATTGTGTTCCTCAGTTTCCCCATAATAATCCTTACCCAGCTTTATAGAACGTGCTGAGAACTGTGGGTGAGATGTGCTGTGTACCTGCCCTGGATGGAGCAGAATCTTGTCTTAGAAACTATGGAAAATCTGAAGCCTGAGGAGGTACTATTCATATGTTCCACAGACATGGCAAAACCTAAGAGCTGCTAGCAGGTATATAGTTAAGTGGGTACAGCTTGTGTGCCTTTAGTGGTTTAGTGGTTTTGTCCTGGGGCTGAACCATTGGGTTTCATCCCTGTCTTATGCAAAATAACTAAGTTCAGCTCCAGCATGTCTGGGCACTATTATAGTTTTAATTTGTGTGGAACATTTTTCAGATTACATTTGGGGTAGGTCTGATATTTCTGCAGAATTCTCAGCAGCAGAATTCTCCTGAAGGGAAGTGAAATCCTGCTTATTTCTTTTTTTAAAAAATCTGAGTTTATCTGCATAACCTAACCCCTTTTCACCCCCTGCACATGCCTACTAACACGCATGTGCCAAATCAGACTTAATCAGACAAATTAGACTCTTCTAACTTTCAGTGAAGTAGGACATGTTTTCCAACTGAAGCAGAGTGAAACTGAGGTGGCAGGTTCTAATTCTCAGATTTGGTGAATGTACCTTACCTAAAACATAACCTTGTCCTCTGGTCCCAGTAACAAAAGTGCTTTTATACCTCACCTGATGAAGTTTGCCGAAGTTGCCTAGAATTCATCTGTGCATTGAATTTGTGCTGGGCAGAGCAGAGGTCCAGTAGGTATTTACATGTCTTCGCTGTATCTGTAATGAAGGTGTGTTTCTTGCCACTGAAGCTGCTTTCAATCATGAATTTTTTTCTCTGAAGGGGACAAAAAAAAGTACAGGTTGCTTCATATGTATCAGTCATTACACTGAGGCACTGACAGTTCATTTATATTATCTTGTTGGTTTGTTCAGTTGTGTTTATGCCTGACAGCATTCCTTTTGCATGCAGTGAATGTTTGTTGTAAATTCAACACTTAAGCCAGGTGTCTGTCAATGGGATCATAACTTTTCTATGTCGAAAGTCAAGAGCCTTAGGAGATTGAATGCATTGATAGGTTGCTAAAACTGCAAAATTTGGCCCTACAGATGCTACAATTATTAAACAAATTGAATATGAAAAGGAACATATCTTCAAGGGGGAGAAGGACTATGTTTGGAGAGCTAACAAGCTGAGAAATGTGTGATTTAGTTTGACACCTAAACTGTACAATAGTACATTGATATACCTCTAATGTCAAAATCCCATTTTGAAATGGGTCAAAATCTTGTCACCAATACTGTTTTGTTAGCAGACATCAATAAACTAAGAGATGAAGATGGGGATAATGACATCTGGAAAGTGGAAGACATGATCCCATGACCTGATGTAGGCAGAAAAACAGAAGAAAAGCACAGTAAAGACAAGAGAGGAATGAATATGAAATATGCCGTAGAGAAATTTGGCATTGTCTCTGTAATAGTCAGCACCAGATTGTTGAGTTTTGTAGTAACTTGTCTTTGATCTCAGCATAAATACTGCAGAACAATACCTCACAAAAACCTCAGTATCTTCATGTCCACATCCAGATCCAGCTTTGATTTTAAACTCTTTTCAGAAAGGACTTACCCATAGAGAGTGACTCTAATTCTCTCTCTGAATGCAATAAATTTATCAAAGCAACAGGAAGAAAGGCAGAAAAGTAGTAGAGTAGAGAAGAGATTCAGTTAGTTCCAACTCACATGAGCTGAAATTCTCTCTGTTTCACGCCACTGGAATCTTAAACTGGCAATTCTTGTGTGATTTTTGTTCTCATAGACAATGATGCCTTTGGCACAGATTCCCAGGATGATGTCTCCTTCTGTCCCTTTCTTCTCTTGGGATACACGATAGAATAACACTCCATATTCAGGAAGTTGCTGAGTCACCTTGTAGAGAAAAAGTGCTTTTACCGTGCTTACTCCAAAAGATTCATGGGAAGAAAATTAGGAGGAGAAAATTGAGTGTCTGAGGAGCCAGCATCTGCCCCTGCCATCTAATGCAGGGGTTATTCTGAGGAACTCACCCAGAAGTTCTGGGGGTTCATGCTTGTTTTTCTACCTCCTGTACTTGGCCACAGAGTGTTAAAATGTAACTCAGACACTTTACAGAACTATGGAATATGACTAGGATTTACTGTCTGGTCTGCAGACCAGACCAATATGAGTTTATCCTAAAACCTTATATTTTCTTTCTGGGAAGCTACTGTAGAATCCTCAAATGACTTTTCAATTGTGAACAGAGATTTTCAGTGACCAAAATAAAACACTTTAAGAAGATCTGTTTTTTCGGAAAGTAACCATAGTACAAATGTTCAGGTCCTGAAAACTGGGGCATCTATAATCACTAGCTGAATCTGGGTTTTAATTTTTAATCCCTTTCATATTTGGAATTTATATGTTCTTGCCATGGGGTCTGTCTTTCTCACTTTGTGTGGTATGTTGGCTCCTTCTACAGACTTATTAATTGAAACAGATACTAACAAAGCTGCTTTTCTTCATTGGATTTGCCATGCATGTTGGGACTGTCATTAAGGCTAAGCTTCAATCTATTTCTTCAATTGCACTGACAGTGTTAGATGAGGAACTAATATAATTAAATAGCAACTGAACTAAAATGATGCTATAAATAACAGCATGTGGCACTGCAGCAAAATGGCTACTGGTATTTATCCATTATCTAATCCATGATATTTTTCATTTAATGGAAAGCAGAGAGGTTCGGGGGAAAAGTTAAATCCCATGTCATCGTGACACTTTAGAGCACTAGAGAAATAGTCGAGTGAGAAAATACTTCAGATAACTCCTTCCTCACTTCCAGGGTTCACAGGTACTTCTAAATAAACAATCACTACATGTTTAGAAAGTGGCTGAACAGCTGCTGTAATTTCAGAAGTCAAAAAAAGTGCTTATTCTCATGTTTTATAATCTTCTGGTACCAGACATGTTGGTAACATGCCAAAAATTTACATCAAGCCTTAGAATGTTGCAAATACACCAAAAAGTGTTATAAAAACTCTCAGAGATAAGTGACAGTATCTACAGCGGAATGAAATTCTGAGGTGTTTGTTGACTATTCAAATTTTTTCACCATATCTAAAATCCACTGTATCAGGCAAGAAAAAATATGGACAATGGTAAATAGAGAGGTGCTTTCTACCTCAAAATTAATAAATAGTGTTTGGGATACGGCAAGTTACCTTTAAAAATTCTAGTTCAGCTTCATCCTCAAAGAGGGAGCGATTCATACGATGTAATTTCGCAAGCTCTCGCTGTACGTATGCCAGGGTCATTTTCTCTATTCGACTTGCTGGAACGTAGTCTTCAACACGAAAATAGCTCTTCCCATGCATCTGTGTGTGTGGGGCGGAAATTGAAAAAAAACAAAGAGACAGGAGCCTTTTGTTCTTTCTTGACTTTTCTTACCCATTGCATTTTATTTTCAGGGTGACCCATCTGCAGAAGTCACCCTGCTGCCATTTCCCAAAGGAAAGTGGGAACAGCACATATGCCCTGACAGCCAAATTACCTCTTGTCCCTGTGCTCAGGCAGCTGCTCAAAGCACACACCACTTCTTTGGGCAGAGGGGAGAAAGGAGCAGGGCCTACAGGTGTGTCCTGCACTTAGAGCTGACAGCTCCAGCTGCATCTGTACAGCCTGCAGTGGGGGATCCCTTGCCATGATAGATCTGACCATATGGATCAGACCACTCAGAGTTCAATTAACAGAGCTACACTGATTTACATAGCTGGAGGTACGGAAGACAATGTAAATGGGTGTTTTCTATAAACTTGAAAACTAGAACAGCTAGTTCAGATATACAATCAGAGACCTCTCTGTCTTTGCAGCTTGTGGATCCGAGCCTACACATAAAATAGCTGTGAATTCTGAAGTGTTCATTTGCTTTTCTCTTCCCTATATACTAATCTCTTTAAACCCCTCCCCACATCCAAGGTGGGCCTCTGCTGGAAACTTTCTACAGATTTTCTGGAGTTTTAGGATATATTATCAATTATGAAGGATCTAGACTCTCTCATCATCTGCCATACTTCTTGGCAAATTCACCTGGCTCATTACTACTCCATAATCAGAAAAATTTTGTAATTTTTTTATTTAAGTCTGAAGGACTTATCTGGAGGACTTAACTGAAGTTCTCTGCTATTCACATTTCTTCTTTAAATGCTATGTCACAAACAAAAGCTGCAAAAGTTGTAGAGAGAGACCTCTGAGAAATACTGTATTATTTCTCCGCACCTCAGAAGCATAATTGCCAAGCTCTGCCTGTAGAGCCAAAGCGCCGAGTTTCAGGGCAGTCTCATCACTGCAATATAATCGCTCCTCCAAAATATCTTTACGAAGCTGCAGGTAAAACTGGTGCCTTGTCAAGCCGTGCCTGGAATAGAAAAGGGTTTAGGAACGCAGGAGGAGCTTTGAATGGTATCCCTAAATGCTACTGCTTTTCCTTCAGTTGGCAGAATTGTGCACTTACTGAATAACATTGAAGTGGTTGACAAAGAATTTTATCCTTAGGAAGAGTGTGAAATTAATGATGGACATTTTTTTCTTGGGTTGGTCATTCCAGCCATCTGGGGCCACTTTGTAGAGTTTGGTCTCCTCATCCAAAAAGAAGAATTCTTTACCTGAAATGAGAATTTTGGGTTGTGTGATAAACCTGGATATACTTCAGCAGCTTAAAGTTCTGCTGTCTTCATGGAATGCATCACTAGCAATAAAAAATAAAATGGATTGGGGGTGTCAGCTGAGATTTACTTCTCTGTGTTATGATTTAACTTATTGCTCCTTTGATGGAGAACTTAGGACAGTATGTAATTTTGGATTACAAATGTTAGATGATGGATTAGTATGGTGTCTGTGAAATCACTCAAGGATTCATGGGGCTTGCATTCTTCTCATCATTCAGTTTCTGCACCCCTTTGTAATCTTCATTCCCTACACACAAGGTGTCTGCTCTTTTCCAGTGCCTCAGCTGTGCCTGCCATCAGAAGGGGACTAGGGAGATGATATAGCTGAATTTGTACTGCCACTTATATCTAGGAATAAACACAGGCAGCCTTTCCCAGTGCAGTGCTTCTTGGAATTTCTGCTGGAGCTGCATGGCTCAGTATTATTTGAGTGTGAGGCTGGGACACAGCCTTTTCCACCTGGAATATCAGCCAGTAAATGTTGTATGGCTGTGCTGATGCACAGTCCTAGGGCAGACATGGTTTACATCAGTGCAGTGCAGTTTAAACCAACATACCTTACTTTTGCACAAGCTTTGTATCTGCTGTTACCTAAGGATCTTAAAGGCTCTTACATTCATTGATAAAGTGCTTACAGAGGCACTGAGGGACAGAGCTGTCACTGTACTTAGGTGTCTCATTACCTTTCAGGTAAGCCAAGCCAAAGTAGAAATGTTCCACCAAGTTTGCGTACGCCACCACGGTGTTGAAAACATCTCTTGCCTTGGTCTTGATGTCACATTGCACCTCAAGGCACTGGCCATTGAGTAGAATCACATTGAGATCCCTTTGGGACAAATAGGATTTCCCTTTTTTAGTCTAAGGACATGCAAGAAAGAATGAAGAATGAGTGCCAAGTACAAGCAATTCAACTTCCACAGCATTTTACTACTGAGGCCCACTAGTAGCCTGTCTCTCTACAACCTGATGGAATTGGTCACAACACCATGCTATTCGCTGCCTCCCTTCTCATAAATTAATATCACAAACATTTCTATTTCTTTTTAAACTCAGATAATCACAACAAAACAGCTGAGCATACTCAAATTCTCCAATCACGAGGGTTATTCTAGATTTGGGGCTAATTCCAAATTCACTTTGCCCTCATTCTTACTTCTGTCTGCTGTCAACTTTCTACCTTGTCTTAAGGAAACATAAAATATGTGCTTGCATGCTGGAGAAGTCCCATCCATTGGAACTAGACATCATATTGCAGATTTGCTGTACAGTCTTTGTCTCAAAAGTCTAGGGCTAAAGTGAGCATTCCTAGCTGAGAAGGATAAATTAGGCTTTTTTTGCACCAACAGAAATAACTAAATAGCACTAAGAATTAAAGCACATCCTTTCAAGTCTCAATACCTCTGCAGGAACTCTAACTTGTTTCGAGGGGAAGACATGGAAAGAATACTGGGTTGAGACTCAGGTGGAACTTACAAAGACCCCTGGCTAAAATGTCACTGGATTATTTCTAAATAGTTAGTGTTCATACTCACCACAATTGATCCAGGCAGCTGTAAGGTCACTGGTGGTTCACTAGACAAAATAATAAATTCTGGACCTGAAAACTGCAATTTAGAAATTCAGTAAGTCTTCTTAATGGAGTGAAGATCCCAAACACAAGTACCAATTAAACCCATTTCTATTGATCTGTATGCTGGACCTAATTGACTTCAGTTTCTAATAAGGTGCAATTGCTGACTGATGACTTCTCTCTGTTTGGAGTTTCTCCTGTGTAGACTCTCCAGGGTCTAAGTAGGCGTAGGCTCATGCTGAAGCCTTTTCTTCTGTAAAGGCATTCAGTCAAGATCCATTTCATTTGCTAGGCACCTATTTTCATGACATTTAGAGAAACTTAATTTATTCAGAGGCCTTTTTCTCATTTGATTCCCAAATCACTTTGAGGATGGTCACAGATGCATAAACACATACATACACACTTCTGTGATTTAATAAGCCCAGCTTCCCTAGGAACTAGACTGAAATGCAGAGCTTTCTTCCCCATAATAAAGGCTGACTGATGGTTCTTATTAGTAGACATTGTATTCTTTCATTTTAACTTCAAATAATTTCTACATTTTTAAAGTCTTTTTTTCTTGCTGATCAGCCACCTCACCTAATTTTATATATTGGGTTTTCATCAGATACATCTATGCTTTTCGATCCCTTAAGAAGACAGAAATAATTAAATGTCTTCACATAATAAGATGTAAATCCTTCCAGCCATTCACCATGGCTTAGTAACTTGACCTATTTAGATACTTTAAAAAAAAATAAATTAATAATAATAGTATGGTCTTACCAACAGACTGTGCAGTTTTGTATCACATTAAAGAGGGACTATCACTGTGTTGTAACAGTTGCTGAACTCCTTCTGTGAAAGGCTGTTATTATCCTCGTTTTAAATTTTTTATTATGATTTTATCATAATAATAAAGTTTAAAACAAAATTTATATGAGAAAAGGTAATTTCCCAAAGTGTCTAACTGGAGCTCTTGACCAAGTATTTGTCACTGGTCACTGTTGATCTTCAGAACTGGGAAGATGTGAAAGGGCTCATCAGCCTGAAACCTATCCCTTTTTGCTCCACAACAGAAAATTCCATATGAAGGATCATGGTGGAGTTTTCTGTGATTCACTTATTTCTGAATTTTTTCAATCCAACTTTTAAAGAAATATTATCCTTTCCATTTAACAGAGTTCTACCACAACTTGCAAGGAAAGAGTCAATTAGGGGAACTACTGTCTGGGCACATTCACTGCCAGCCTATGCTTTCTGTCCAGACATGCACTGTAAAAAATATTTATGTCCTTTGAGCACCATTGGCTAGCAAATGTTTGGGTTAAGTGTCTCTGTAAATTTTTTTGCTGTTCTGAAGCTGCTGTCTAAGTGGTTGGTGAAAACAGTCCATATGGTGTTTGATGCTTGCAGAACTCACATATGTAGGTCAGAGAGGGTTCAATTATCAGCTTTTGCATAGTCTTTATGGACAATTGCTTTTACTGCCTTCAGTTCTGACAGCACAACTGGATCATACCTAATTTGGAGTCTGTCAATTTAGAATACTCATCTAATAAGATGACTCAGTAGCTAATATGCATATCATTGTCGAGCAAAAATTAGATGAGAGGCTTCTCTTTAGTGATATTTACATTTTGAAATCAGCTTATATGCTTTTCATCATTCACCTTTTCCTTCCTGTGGAACAAACATTTCTGTGATGCAGCAGGTGCTGAGTAGTCCTTTGTAGACACAGAGAAGGTGGAGCCCAAGCTTAGCAGGTTCTGTCGGCTGTTCTTCTGAGTTCCACCTGGGATTTCTTCTACAGCGCTCACTGACCTTTAAAGGAAATGTCATACTGAGGAAAATATATAACAATCAACACAACCCCAACCTGGGGACAGAGAGCTACAGTACAGTACAGTACAGTAACTACTGGAATACTATGAAGTCCAGGGCAATGTCTGTTATAAGCTCCTTAATGTTTCTTTACAGAAAAAGAGAAATAATTTAACAGGAGTAATACTACTGGTATTCTTTCTAAACAAATCTAAACTCTGCTTTGATTCAATAGAGTCAGATTTATTTCTTTTTTCATTTGGTGAGTCAGATCCACCTGGTTTAATTTTGGCGAAGCCAACAGGCAAGGAGTGTAGCCTCATTCCCTTCTGGGATTTCTACAGGATGAAGCAAATTCCTCATTTATTATTTTCTCAAGAAAAAATATTCAGAAAGCCTTAACATTGGTCATTACATTATTCAGAATTTTCCAGGAATAGGAATTAAATTATTTGAATACTAATTCATTAGGATAACTTAATGTCCTAGGGAACTGAGGGAATTATCAATTTAATTAAGGCATGTGAAATCTCAGATCAGAAAGCTGTCCTTTGACTGTAGTTTTAATGCAAAAAGTAATGGTGTTTTCCATGTGAGCATGTTCAGAGGCATGGCAATTGCTCTGAAGTACTCAGTAAATAAATCCTCTGTTATTCATATAACTGCTAGATATATGATGCATATATAAATGTCTGTGAACACACATATAAATGTATGTATGTGTAGTTAGACAAGTAGACAGAGACTTCTTTCTTGACAAAAGCAGCCACTATCCTGCAATCTGCTTGTAGATCTCTCTTGTTGCAGTTTTACAGGTGTATTGGGATATCACATATTGCCCAGATTATCATGGCTGATTTATCAGGAAGTTCAAACTGTTTACTCAGGACATATTTAATTGGAAGTTGATCTAAATTGAGCATTTCCTGTGGGCCTCAATTATTTGTGTCATGGTTAAAAGAAGAAACTCCTGTTTAACTGGGTCAAGAACCCAATTTAAATGGGATGTCTGTAGGGATTACATGGTGCTTAACTATGGGATTCTGGTCTTCGTGGTGCCTAGAGGCTGACAGTACTTACATCTCTTTTTCGTTTGGGAACAACCATGCTTATAGGTGAACTGTGCTAACACCCAGTCTAGAAAACTCTTCTTTGGCAGCAGCGGTGTTTCCCTGGCTTTTGGAAAGGAGTCAGTATCACTTGTACAATTCTCAGTTTTCTTCGTCAATGTCTACAGGGCTGCTGTCCATGCCATGGCTGAAACAAGGCTAATCCTCATGACAGAGCAGAGGTCTTTACTGCTTGTGTCCCTGGGTTACCTGTAACTCTCCAGTAAAGTGGCAGTGCAGGGCTGGATGTGGCTGACACAAGTGACAGAAATCAATCTAAGGACTGATGTGGAAATGCAAATGAAAATTATGCATTATATATATGGTCTGACATAACCACTCCAGAACATAGTAAGGTGCAACAGCACTTTCATGTGACAGCAAGACAAAATCTGAATGTGAAGAAATAAGAATTGACGAGGAAAGTGATGGCTATTCATACCTTTTCAACAGATTTTCCCCTTCATAAAATTATATAATTATTAAGTTTAGAAAAAGACCTCTAAGATCATCAAATCCATCCTTTCACAGTCTCTGTGGAGCAGCTTCCCAGTTGTTTCAGTCACAGAGGGCTAATGCTGCTTCCCTGCCTGGTGGAGACGCAGCTGGGGCCAGCTGTTCTGGGAGGCCAGTGGTATCTGGCAGGACACAGTGGTACAGAGTAAATGGGGAAATCTTGAATTGTTTTGTTTTGTATGGATTGTTAAGGGCCCAAGTTCCCAAGTTTTTGGATTGTTCCATTTGGAACCAAACCAAGTCTAGGTGAGCATTATTTATTTATTGTACATAGGAGAATATTATGTATTTATTAAGTTATTTATTTTATATAAATAGTATCTATTATCAAAACAGGCTCAGATGGAAATTCAGGCATTTTCTGATACTGGCATTGCCACACTAGTTGCTGGCTTCACTTAATTATAAAACAGCTTCCATCTTGTAAAAATCTGAAATGAGTTTACCTGTTTATGAAAAGCTTGTAGCTACTTTGTGTCCTTGATCCACTAAGGGTGGTGTCACATGATCTGTGTGTCTCTGGAACTCTCCCTGAAATAAATAAAGGGATTTTCAAAATTCAAGCAATAGTAGCAGCATTCAGCATTAGATGTTGGGACAATTACAACAGGATGGAAATTTAGACTGGCAACTTCCTCTCTTGTGTCCTCACTTGGACATGATAAATGGCTATTTAATAAGGTTAATGAATACTACACCAGCAGTATTCCCAGTTCCTTAATTATTGTTACTTCCTCTTCATAACCCTTTATGTGAATGTAATTTGGAAAACAGCTGTGTAGGTACAATGGCTGTCGTTTCCATCTGTATGGGGGTAGTTTGTGAAACTGCTTTTTCTCTTCAGAAATTATGCCAAATTTTTATTCTTCTATTTTCAGGTATAAAATGGGAGGAAAAAGCCATGAAACTTCTCTGGCTTAATAAGAGTAAAATATAAAATCAATTAAATGAAAATTATTCTGATCTAGTCTATCTATTCCACTGGTTACTTGCTATGTTAAATACATTGTGAATGTTTTTACATCATAAAAACATGGTGGGAGTAGTAGATGGTTTGTGGGTCCTTAGCAAATAAGGATTGCATTGTTTTTCACCTTCAATCATCTCTGTTGCTACAGAATGGACAGGTTTTGCTTTGTTCAAGTACATGAAAGTTGAAATTTAGAGGCAGAGCCAGAGAGGGTTATGCCTCTCTGAATGTTTCTTGTATCAGCAGAGATGTTTGAAATCTTTTAGGGAATCTTTAGAGAAGGGTGAGAAGGTTAATTTTTTTCTTCACTTGGATAATTTCATTGATCTTGTTTGAAGAATTGCATATCACACTATTACATAAGGATGATAGAGGTGGTAAGATCAGCTGTGTGGAAGCAATCATTTAGATAAAACATTCATGCAGTACACCCTGAGATTTCACTCTGAATTCCAACATGAAAACGTGACACTGAATTCTAGTGTACCAGCCATCCAACTGCAATTTTTTAACCTAGAAAATCTACAGTCGCATTGCTAAAATAAGCATAAACATGTGGGGTTTTTTCAAGCTGCAGATGGTAGTGACAAAATGTGAGATTTGAGATAAGCTAGTTACCAAAGTTAAGATTCAGTCCTGTGTTCTGAAACTACATGCTTTTTAATGAGAAAACTGTACAAAATTCTCTGCTTGCCCTGTGGTTTTCACATAATTGGATAAATATATTTTGACAAGCACATAAAATTCCCCTTAGTCTTTCTATATCAGCTGTTACATTAGTGGGACAACTTGGCTACTTACAGTGGCCAGACTGCCATGCTTTCATCACAAATCCAACACACACCTGGCATTAAATTAACATGTATTCTTCAAAGAAGTTGATCCTGTAGATTTACTATATGTTAAATGAGCTTCTAAAGTACAGTTTTGATAGAGATATTTATCTCCTTGGTAATGCTGCTCTACTAGAGGGTAATATTTATTTTCAGAGAAGATTTTTTTTAATACTTTATGAAAGAATGTTTGTGACAAACAAACTCTCACATTGTGTTTAGTCATGTATTTTTAGAATCCTGTCTTACAAAATCCTGTACATGAACAGCTATCAGTATTTCAGTGGAGACTGAGACAGACACAAAGTCACTGGAATGAGCCTTTGTCAAGTTTATGACCAAAATATTTTTTTTAGTGCTTACAAAACAGGCTTCTGTTGTGAGTTTACCTTCACTCTCTGCAACTGTGTGTGTGACTGACATGTATGTGTCACTCAGGGAGCAGCTGCAGTCTCAGGTTTTTATTGCTGCTGGTTTTGATTGCAATTCTGGAGCTTCCAAAAAGCACCTTGCAGGAGAGCATTAACATGAGTAACCTCACTTTCCTCATCCTTGGGCTGAGGGCTTAGGGGTGAGAGGCTATGACATGATGTTTGGTTTTTTCCCCAGGATGTGCTCAATTTCTGAATTATGTCCTCATAGAACATTCACTTTTAGGTATTATTTATAGATTCAACTGATTTCAGAGCTGACATCTTGACATTGCCACCACATGCATTTGTGGGGTAGCCTCACCTTTTCTATGTCAAGACCCCATGTGCTAAAAAGATGATATCAGGTTTTGTGATCTGCTGAACAGCTTTACCTGGCAAAGGGGGCATGAAGCAAGAAAGAAGTGATGGGGCTACATTGTAACTGTATAGCTTTACAGTAGGACACAAGTGAAAAAGAATCTAATATAAAAGTATCTTTCTTTTTTACAGCTTAGCACCAATATACCTCCCAAGTCACATAACCACAAGTTGCACGGGTGTATCTATCACCTGGTACATGATCAGTCCCACACTTCAGGAGACTGAAGAGATGAATACATAATTCACAAACATAAAATCTTACCTCTCCTGTGTCCTCGGTTGGACAGTATCAAAGATGTACTCTCAGAAATACTATTAGAGTCACTATAATCCACAGAGAGTTGTCTGTAATCTTCTGTTGACTGACTGTAGTTCATTAATCTGGACCCTTTGTCTGGAAACAGAAAGGAAATGTGGTGAATAATATACTTTGATTATAAATCATTGTATTTGCATGTTAATGTAAATAACATCAGCTAATTTTTGTATAGTCCATATCCGTCTGTCTTCTAACCCTGACTCCAATTTCTTAAAGACTGAGGGAAGCTTGGTAACTTCTTCTATTACCTTCATAATTTTATTCTGACCAAAATTGGTTTTCATAGTTCTCAACTATTCCATATAAAACAGATCTAATACATAAATTCTGTTCTACATAACTGAAAGTTTGCAAAGTGCAGATAACCTGCAGAGTTCTTATTCCTTGTACTGCGGTCCAAAACCTTGAGCTATAATTTCTTCTTTCTGTGTGCAGGGTGGACAATGCCCAGACAGAATCCACTACCAGAGTCAGATGCAGAAATTCCATTAAGAGGTCATCCTAATTCATTAGGATGTACATATTTTTCTTGCACACTGACTTTACTTGGTTTGCATTCTCTCTTGTCCTTTTACAGAATCTCTGAAGCATAATTTTTAATTAAAAACAAAGAAATGGAATGCTGTCTTGCAAAGTGCAGCTCACACATTTTCAATGTAACTGACACCCTAACTCATTGATGTCCTTTGGCAAGTGTAAGTCAAGTGACCTGAATCACTGGCAACCACAGAGATCACACCAGATGCATAATTCCTAGAACCAGTGTAAGGAAACTGGCAGGAATTTGTGGACAATATTGGGGGGTTGAAGATGGGGCCATCCCTTTTGGCAACAGCAGAATTTCTACCTACTTTTGCAAGTGTGAATCTACAAGCTCAGTTCTTGAGTAATTGAACCAATATGGTTTGAGGGGTAGTTTGTCTGTATGTTTCCAAAAGAATTCCCTTTTCTTATAACCAATAATACCTAATAGAAATGTTCCAGATGTAGTTAAGACCGTGTTTGATTCTAGCTGATTTCATGGATCATATGTGTGATTTGCTGAATAGGAATTGTATTGCTCATATGCCTAATTCTGAACATATCCAAAAAAAAATCCTGTATAGCTTGGGCCAGCTTTCCCCTTGCCCCCAAATCAGAGATCTCTATCAAAGTGAACAGTACAGTGTAGACACTAGAAAAAAAAATACAGTTATAGAATTACACAGAGGGATAATAAACCTTGATCTTAGTCAAATGAAATTAAAAATTGGTATTTACTGGCTTATTTATATAGTGAGCAGGATTTGGCCTTGTCTTTAAATCACTCCAGCAATTCATTTATAAAATATCTTTTGAATAGGAAATTAAACTAAAATCAAAAAGAAACCACAGATCTTTGCTTGAGTAATCAAATAGGAAAGATGAATATATATTCCTCAATGGCAGGAGGATAACCTTAAAGAATCCCACCTTCAAAATTGGAGTATACAAAGTACAAAAGCAGTTTTGAAAGTAGAGGAGTTTTATATGCACAGGTTTTATGCAAAGTGCTTTAAGAATCAAATCTGTGCAAGCTGATTTGTCATCATTGCTTCACAGCCCTGAGACTACTGTCCTTTGTGGAAATAAGGAAAAGAAACCTCACTGACTTGCCTCAGAGTCTTTCCATTATGAAGTAATTTATATGTAAAGCAATAACTATTCTATCCAACACTACATGTAGTCACTACAGCACGAAATTAAACTATCCATCTGCCTTAGGAAAGACACAGTAAAGGCTGTCTGTATCCTTATTAGAGAGTTCAGATTATAAATCTTACTTTACCTTGGTGAAAATTCATCTGGGATGACAGTATTGAGGTGTCTGATATTTTTTCATGCAGTCTTTTCCTTATCACATGACTTCTGTTCAGCTGAAAGGCTGTGCTGTCTTCGCTGACCACCTGCTCTGTCTAGAAGGCAGTAATATTGAAAGTCAATGTCATATGATATGTGAACTTCAGACTCTCATAGTGAAGTGATCCTTGCCCTCGGGCTGTCAGAGGCTGCTGATTTGCTTTGTATAAGCAACTTATTTTTCTTGGATTAACACAAAGCAGGACTGAATATGTTGGCTCCATGCTCTCATGCTAGCTAAGTTTAAGAGGGGACACCCTCTGTTACAGTAGCAAGAGAGTAAGAAAGAGTGCAAGGGAAAAATTACTCTCAGAATCTTAATGAATACTGGTTGAGAACAAAATAATTCTGGTGTGTTTTCTTCCACTACCATTCAGCTTATCAACAAAAATGGTTTTTGATATTTCAAATTTTGAAAAACTTATGTGCTTGTTTATTAAGACCTCACATGGCTAGGCTTGATTGCACAGCAAATATTCAGTTCCACTCAAGGACAATGAATTAATTTCCTAACATGATGTACATGAGATTTCTTTGAATTTCATGAAGAAAGTCTGAAACCAGAGTGGCAATGGAGAAATCTTTACTGTTGTGCAAAGTCCTTTACTTTGGCCAATATGGGAGTCTCTGTAAAGGTTATGATTGCTTCACTACTAACCAAAGAGATTTGTACTGTAAGTACAAAAGTTTGATCACTTCCCAGGAGTGTAGAAATGGTGCACGAGAGAGCTTCATTGCTTTATTTGCTTG
This sequence comes from Phylloscopus whistleri, assembly GCA_017589585.1. Lineage (NCBI taxonomy): Eukaryota > Metazoa > Chordata > Aves > Passeriformes > Phylloscopidae > Phylloscopus > Phylloscopus whistleri. Next base: position 767,122 of record JADMLD010001001.1, on the reverse strand, counting down.
TATATGTGCCCACACAATTTTCTGCCTAGAGCTTTAGAACTGAATCTCACTTCCTTAATCCATACAAGCGTTCATTTCAGCAACCACCTGTGTCCTGTGTTGCTGTGCACCTCTCCCATCACAGAAAAGATGTTTGGAGTATGAGAGTAGTACCTACCTCGCTGACACTTCCCACTGCAATCTGAACCATTCTCTTTATGTAGAATTTTGCTGGTAAGGAAGCAGATTCCTTCTGATGTGCTTCACATGCTTCCAGAATGGATTCAGGAGGAAGTCTTCTATGTGGAAGATCTTCACACAGTGTCAGCAAGAGTGTATGTAGCTGGTCACTCAGCTGGAGGGACTGAGTCAAAATAGAGGCACTGTTAAATGACATCTCCCAGGGAACAGAAATCCTGTGTAACCTGGGACCAGGAATTTCTGTAAGCCTTTCACTCTGGGTGAGAAACATGCACTGAATTCCTTTAGGCTTTGGGAAAATTCCAGACAAGCAGCATAACAGCACTGAATGAACCTCTAGTGGGATCCAGGATAGCCTTGGAGGGAATTGACATCTCCAAGAATGATCGTGGGCCCAATTAGGGGCTTCTTGGTGACAGACAGTTCAGTTTGCTCCAGAGCTTTGTTAATTAGACTGTGAATCAAAGATTCGTGGAAGTAAGATATGTGGTAGCATTAGCTTCAAAAAGGTGAGGAGTTATACCAGCCAAAACTGTTGTCATAGAGACCAGATACTTATATTTTAAGGCCATTTAGCTAAAAAAGCTTTTTCTCTTAGGATGTGAAAAGAAGGTTAAATCTACTAGAAGCTTGTGCTCTCCAAGTTGAGAACAAACAAAAGCATCAATATAGAAATAAAGCAAAATGTATGTTACGAGTCTTTGAAAGGATTCTGGGTAAGCAAGGAATTCATAATTTCAGCTAGCAGAGATACTGATAGAATTTGCTCAGAAATAAGGGGATTTATTTAGTTTTATTCTTCCCTCCCATTTTTCAAAAAGCACATAAATGTGCACAGCACCACAATAATGCCAACATGATGTTTTTAAGTCCTGTGTATCTTAGAATAATAGAATCATAGAATAATTTAGGTTGAAAAAGACCTTTAATATGATTGAGTGTAATCATAAATGTAACACTGGCAAGTCGACCACTAAATCATGGCACAAAGTGCCACAATTATGCATCTTTTAAATACCTCCAGGGATGAGATTCAACCACTTCCCTGGGTAGCTTGTTCCTATCTGCCTTGGAATAAATAATCTGCACCATTAAAATCAAGGTACAATTCATCTTAAGAACAATTAAGGTTTTTGAAGAAACAGAAGGGAAAAAAAGGGAAAGGAAAGGAAATATGAGCTCCAGCGAAATTCCCTGATTTGAGTGAACTGGTATTTTTGGTGAAGCTCAGACCTTGACACAAGCTCTTCAATTCTTTTCTAGGTCCAAAACACCCTAAGCCCCTCTCAGTGGTACTTCAGACTATGCCTCTCATTCTTTGAACGTATCAGAATAAAAGAAAACAAAAATGTTTGTGTTACTGGCCTGGTTTGGAGGAACCTGGTAATCTGCTGACCAATAGAGGGTCATTCCTAAGGAATACACCAGCATCTGTCAAACAGAAAAGGAAACCCTGTGTGAAATCAATACTTAGTACAGAAAAGCCTCATACTAGACACACCATCTTTTTGTGTCTTTGGCCACAAAATGGCAGAAGTCACACAGATGATTTTTTTAAAAAAACTAGACTAAAGGTATCTAAAAGTAAAACTGTGACTATTAGCTTCTGGACTAGGTTGCATGCACTTAGTGATGCCTTTCCCTGTCTTAAAAAATTGAGAGCTAGACGCGGTTGAGGGATAAGGTTTTTTATCTTGGTATTTTAATAAGAATCCTTATTGGTGCACCATTTTGCCAAGGTGGGATGTGCCACAATGCACCCACAAGGTAGATTGCATATACAATGTATAGAGCTTACAAATTAGCATATCTAACAAGGATGCCCCAATGGGAGGCCTGGATGAATGGCATGATATCCCCCATCTGAGGAATTCCCCCCTGGATGGGCCAAATCTATAGTTTACAGGATATGTTCTAGAGAAGACCTTGGTTTCCCAAGATAGTGTAGGGTTTTCCAGCCTCCTACTATGAGGCCTTTAGGATGTTTGGTGTCCTGGCTTAACAAAATACTAGGACTAAACTAAATTACCAAATTTAAGGAATTACAAGTATGCATGCTAAGAATACTGAGGATACATAAAAGTTATATAAAAGGTATATAAAAGGTATATAAAAGTAAAGGCAAAAAATCATCTTGGCATCATTACTACTGTTTAGCTTGAGGGACTGAGCCAGGCTGCCTTCTGTTCAATGATGCCAGAAGCAGGGAAAGAAATTTGAACTCCTTTCTTAATTTTGAAGCTCTCCCATTGCTGATTAAAATGCTCCCCTGTCTGTGGGACTGACTAGCTGTTATATGGAATAAGGCTGTGTATTCCTCAGCTTCCTTTTTCTGCCTAGTGTCTAAGTGGTCAGTTATGTGGGAATCAGAAAATACTGTGTTCTGCCTGAGGGGAGTATGTGGTCTGGTGGTATTTAAAACTTTTAGGTGCTTGCGTGTTGTACTTTACTGTCTTTCCAGAGGGACTCATTTGTCAGAGAGAAGAAAAATAAATTGTTAACAAAGATGACCATATTTCTGACTTCCTGGGACTGCTTCCACCTTCTGATTGTACAGATACTGCAGTCCTGCTGCTTCTGGGATTACAATTACCATATCTGCTTGAACACCATTTCATAGAAATATTCTTCCTTTCCATGGGCCTTTGCAAATAATACATTTCTACAGGCCTGTGGGACTGATGTTCAAAATTGATTTTGATGTTGACATGCATGCTAATCCAATGGCAAGCTGCAAGATACATGTAAATCTTTCTAACTGTAGGCTAATTTGATTAGTTTTATTAGAAATGGGATGTGACAGTAGGTGCCTGGTATGTTGCATTAAAACCCACAAGCTTGTCCTCATGAGGTGCTGTCAAGATGCACTTTGCAATATACCTCACCTTTGTTAGTCCAAAGTGCTGGTTTTTACTTGGGCGGTGGAGCAGTTCTGGTGGACTGAAAGGGGCAGCTTCTGTCTGAGATGCATTGTTTTGGAAGAACAAATTTCCTTCAGCAGACAGTAGTACTGACCATGGGCAAATCACACAGATGGCAGGGTCTGAAAAATGTTGAAGTAGATAATGGAGATCTCAGTGTTGAATTCGCTGCACACAGAAAATCGTATTTCTGGTATCTCACCTGTATAACCAAACCCATCACTGGAGGTCTACCCAGAATGACTTGCCTGACTGGGGACCTTATTGGTCCTGACCCACAGACTGACTTCCCAGCCTGACCTCAGACTGTCACTGTGGCCTTGCCCGGTAATCACTGGGCTCTCTGTCCATGGTTGCCTTCAGCTAGCATTCTCTTTTGCTCCTTCCACGTTTTCTGTAGTGTTGTATGCAAATACAAGTCACACATGCTAAGAAGGTTGTCTGTTTTAGGAACAGTCAGCCAGCTTTTACTTCAGCCTAGTGGAGAATACCTGGCCTTCTGTAGTGCTGGCCAGCCAACGAGTGGTGTTCCTGCCTAACCTGGCAGTGCCCCAGCACAAGGGGAATATTCTACAGCAAGAGGTGCTGACCATCATGAGATGTGACATGATTTATTGCATCATGCACAGCACAGCAAATGTGGCAGTATTAGCTTTGAAAACAGGCTGATTCCAGAAACAGCATAGCTGTAATTGAAAGATGTGGAGAGCCTTACTCAGCTGGGATGGTGCTATTCAGAGGCAGGTAACCTTCCCTGTGCTCCAAGAAACTGAAGCACTGTGGATTCAGCTTCAGAATGACTCCAGCTTGGCATCACTTCTGGACCTGAGCTCTCTAAAGACAAGTTCTAGCAGCCTTACACCTGACCTGTAGTCCAGCTTGGTTGTACATTCCTACTTCTTCTTGGTTTAGTTTTCATGTTCTGATACCCTAAATTGATTTGGCACAGCATAGGGAACGTAGGCTGATTAGCTTAGTTCCTGGCACAGAGTCAGTAGATGGACCTGTGCTGAACCTGTCCAGGAGGGTATCTCTGTGCTTCACTCCTTTGCACATTTCTGGTGCTTGTATTCCCTGGGCTATTCTATCCCCTTGTTACACCAGTTAATAGAGAACTGACGATATAGTCAATCCTCTATACTGTTTCAGCCCATTAAAAACTAGTTGGTAATGAATTTTCACTCCTCCGGCTATAGTAGAAGTTACACATCACTCGTTTTCTGTATTTTGTATTTTGATTCTACATGCTTATGAGGTAAAAACAGGTCTCATCCGTTCTCCCCTCAAAAGGAATACCCATTCACATAAACAGTTCTCAAAGTGTGGCAGGTTGTTCAGCTGTGCTCCCTTGTTTTTGCTCAGTTGTGCTCTGTGCTCTCTCAAGCTGGCCTGCTTGGCAAGCAATCATCATAATGATAAGTCATATTATTATCATCAGGGACAAAAGTCTCTTACTAGCTGAATGGAGAGCCATGTGGATTTGCCTGTCCTCCTCTATCAGTCCATGAAGGACATGAGCCTGGCTGGCACTGCACTTTCTCTGGGTGCATGTTATTCAGACTCAAGGAAGGACTCTTCTGTCTGAATATAGTCATACTTAGATTAATTTTATGTTTAATTTGGGAAAAAAAAAAAAAAAGCCAAAACTGTGTGAAGGTCTAAAGGTAATCTGCAAGAAATCCCAGCAGCACTGAAAGATTTCTCACTTTCGTTAGCAATATGCTGTTAGTGCCATTAGTTTTTTACTCTCCCCTCACCCCCACAAACAAACAAACAAACTCAAAAGAATTAAAATAACTCAAGTATTAATTTCCAACAGTAAGAACTCTTAAGAAAGATACCTTTCACCTCACCTTTGTGGAGATCCTCCAGAAGCTGCATTGTGGACAGGTACAGGAGTGCCCATATTTCTTCCTCCTCCAGAGGGCTTCCTTTTGCCCACAGGACCTCGGCCAATGTCACACAGGAACTGCTCATGCCTGCTGCAGTAGATACTGGGGTTTGTTCACACCAAAGTAGACTGAATTGCTCAAGACAAACCCTACTGATTATAGCTGTACCCTTCTCTCACAGTAAGAAAGACATCGTGAACCACCCTGCTTTTTTTTTTTTTTGTTCAGAATAGGTAGGTATTGTTTATCCCTGTGTTAATCTGAGTAAATAAAGGGGACTGAACTAAGTGACTTCCTGCAATCTTTATGAGCCCTTTTACCCATCATTTGAAACCAGTCATAAGATTCTGTGGAGCAAATAGTTTTTACTCAGGAGGTCCTTCATGAATATGTGCTGTTCAGATTTTGTGAGTGATTATTTGAATGACAGGTGATTGATTTTGCTGCTTAATTGGGTGTTCCTGTCTGTAAAAATGTGAAAGAGTTTATCTAAGAATAAAAAAGAAGACAAGGCAAAAGACATGCCCTTATTTATGTTTATAAACAAGAAAAGTTTATAAACAGTGCCACAGAGCAATTAAATATCATTCACTGCTCAGCAGATTGATCAGTAAAAGCTGGTAAATTCTCTTACTGAATTCATTGATGAGAGATTTTCTTGCTCACATATCTTAGACTCAGTGCTTGCAGTTTATTCCTTCCATACATATAAGCTTGCTTTGTTTCATTAAACCAAATTAAAAGATGACTCTTTTTTTGAACTGCTGAATAGAAATTTAGTGGCTCCCAGCACACTGTCCTATCTGACAAGTACATAAGACCTGGCCCACTGCAGAAGGATGTGGGTCCACACACTCACCCTGTTTTTTTCTCAGCTGCAACACAGCATCAGATCTTTTAGACAAAGGCACTCTATAATGAATCATAATTTCATGTCCTACCTACTGGAAAAGTATTTTTGTAATCCCAGCCAACCAGAAAGTGACTTGTGACTTGAAGCATCATGGCTGCTTTTCCTTCAAATGTTTTGTCATGCTAAATATTCTCAAAGAAGGCTTTGCTCTTCATAAATGCATCTGATCTTTCCATCTAATGAGTTTTACATTTCTGTAATTTACTAATCTAGTCAGAGTGGCTCTAGGTCTACACGTCAGTAAGGAAAACTGAGTCCAAGCTTCAAATTTCCTAAAGAATTTTGAGCAGCTTTTGCTATTACTCTCCTGTAACAGCCTCACAGGCTCATTTGATGCTGTCTAAATAGGGGAATAATGAGAACAGTTAGAAGTGATCCATTTACTGATTTAGTTTTTACTATTTTCTGTAGACCAGCAAATGAGGAAACTATAGCCTGGGATGCTATTGTCTTGTACAGGATTGTAAGCACCACTGTAAAATGAGTTCACTCACAGCCTGAGGACAGATCTTGCACCCTCAAAACTTCTTCACTCTCAGTACACAGCCCACTTACTGCCCCTGTTTGCTCTCTGCCTGCAATAGAACTCCTTGTGTCTTACAGCTGATTGCTTTGCCAGCTTCCCGTTCATTATGGAGTCTTCAAGGGGTCACTGCAGGAGCATTACATTGTCCTGTAGGACCAGCTTGTTGCTGATTAATAGACTGCTCAGACTTTGCTTCATGGGGTCTTGTCCTGGCTCGCTAGCTTGCAAACAAGGAATCACAACATAGGAAGAATGATGCCTTGTTGCAACCACTACAGGATTATAGACCAACCTAGTGACATTTTAAACGGAACCAGAGTCCTAATTTTAGTCTCTGTAGCTTCAAAGGGCAGTAAAGCTTCTTACAAACCTAACCTTAATTAGAAGAGACAGACAAATCTTCTTAATCTAAGCCATCACCATTTCTCTTAATAATAAATTACTGTGATAGCATTTCACTTAACCCTGTGGTACTGGGACTAAGCAATCAATTCATGTCCCCAGAGCCAGAATCTAGGTGACTTCTCCATTCAAATAATCCATCAGACTTTACTCAGTGCTGTTTTATTTGAGACTGTGCTGGGGGAAGGAGCACTGCATCCTCTGTTTTAGGGAGAAGCGCTTATACCCAGTGATCTCAGTGCTGATATTTCTGTCTTAAGTTACTCAATAAGCAACTATCCAAAGTGCAGGTGTTACAGCTTTATAGAACCAAAGTGAAATCAGCAGTTACACCAGAGATGCTTAACTTTTGTAGTGAACGTTTTTTTCTAAAAGTAATGTCTCAGATCAATACTAAGTATGAATTAAAGGAATTCTGGTATCAATTATGTGCAAACTTCTTGAAAAATATACTAGATTCTATGGCCATGGAAATCATAATCTCTTTAACAAATTATTGCTTTAAATCAATGTGGAGTTAAGCAATGTGCTATTTTACAATCAAATTGGCAACTGGTTTTTAAACACGCTCAGAATGGCCTGTATCTTTACACTGTATTTTTGACTTCTGATTTTCAAGACCAACATGATGTGATATTTAACAAAAATCTGACCGTGTGAATGCTTGGGAAAAAAATTGTAGCCAGGCTATGTGTATTATAAGAGAGTAAAAATGATGGAAAGATACTGTTATCATTGTAGCACTGGCCATATTCATGGGCCCTCAGTCTAGTAAAACCTGTGATCCAGAACCAAACAATTCTGACCTTCAAACAAATTACAACTCATAAGACAAGGCAGAAAAATGAGGAGGCAAGAAGGAAAACTTGACAGCAACTTTGCAAAAAGGGACTTTTTTTCAATAACACTGCATATCAGGAAATTATGCTGGATCTGGTTGAGCCTGCAGGGGAAATTAGAGCAACAGAATGTAATCACCCACTTTGGAGTTTGGCCAGGATATAGAGGTTAATGTTTTTGTGACTGGAAAAAGTAGCAAAGAGCTTCCAGTGCCAATTCGTGTTTTGAGGTCAAAGGCTGATTTTGCTGATGTCTATGGAAGAAGATAGTACCATCAAAATTAGCCTAAAATATCCTCCCTGTTCTAATCTTCACAACACATTTAATCATTGTGTGGGTTCTCTAAAGTCAACACATCTTTCCCTACTCTTCTTGCATACATATGAGAGGTTGCACTGGGGTGAGGCTAACCCATTATTTCGCCAGCAACGTCCACCTATTTATCTCATTTTTTTCTAAATAATTCAATTTTGGTACTTTTTATCGTATGTGCAAGTTTTTGTCCATTGAAAGCTGGAATCAATGAAAGAAATGGAATTTATCATGAAAGTAAATGAACTACAGCTTTACGTCTGAATTTGACACGTAGTAACAATTGTGCATTAGTTATTTCATATGCCAAGGTCACTTTATTGCATTTGGCAGTCTTATTTAGTAAAATGTAAAGGAGCAATGTGGCTTTGGTGAATCTTGATCTTTACTTTTGCTATTTTGTTTACTGTGTAAAGAAAGCAAAAGAGCTAAAAACTATTACTTTGGTAGGAATACTGACCTTCCCTTATCAAACACAGTCAAGTACATTAAATATCCTCAAGAGGAATGGGTCAGCTGGATTTCTAACTACATGACAGCCCTTTTCATTCCCACTTATCAGAGGGATAAATGGGGAGTAGGTTCAGCTGTACATTAAGCTTTGGGGCATGTAAGTCAATCCATTATCTGGATGATGGTGAAAAAAGATGAAAGGAGATCACAAGACACACCAGTGAAGATGATGATGATGAAGGAGAAATCACATTTAGTTTTCAAAAATATGAGTCAAGTTTGTTTCTAGTCTACTTGTAAAGGCATGAAGCAAGAACAGATTTGTCCCATCTGGCCATCCTGAAGAACAACTGGAAATGAGAACTTTGGCAAAACAGTTTGTGTATAAACACAACAACAGCAATTAAAACAACAAAAAAGGATTAATCTTGGTAGGAATCAAGCATTCTTCTTGATTCTGGAAAGGCCTCTGTCAAATCAGAAAGGCCTTTCAATTTTTAGTGCCTGGAAGCTGTTCATGCAGAGGTCTTGTCTTTCGTGTGACTGAACTTCCAGTTCTGCTTCATTGCTCTGTGTGTATATATTGCAAAATACCTATCTGTAAACTTAACCAACTCTTAATTTGCTGGAAGGTGTAAACAAATGTTAATTTTGTAAACAATTCTTTCTGGGAAGGCCTATTTATGGTTTGAACATTTATGCCCATAACAGCCCCTCTATTAGAGGTGACTAATTGATTTTGACAAGAATGAGCCACTGAAGTAGGTGCTCTGAAAGACCTGGGAGGTTGCTAACATTGGCCACTAACCTCACTAAAAGAGTGTAGGTGTGTACTGACAGAAAAGTGAGAGGGACTTGGAGTGTAACTTCTTCCATTTGCACCACAAAAAGTTCTCTGCTCATAACAGTCTGTGGAAGCTGGCATAAACCCACTACACTTGAACATGGATGGAGCTGGCTAATACTGATTTTGCTTAATTTACCTGCAATGCCTGAGTAACCATCAGTCATTTTCATTTAGAGACATGGAATTGCTTCTTGTAGTGTGGCATTAAAGGACACACTGATAAAACTACACACAAGTCTATAAAGAAATGGTCTTTAGGCATCTTTCTCTAGACACAGTATTTTCCTTAGCCTTCTATCCCTTTCATCTGTTGTACTCCAATTTCTTTGCTACGTTAGCAGTGCCTTTTAGGACTCAGGTGCTACTTGATAGTCCAAAAGCACCTTCTGTAAACAAATGACCAAACCCAAGGCAGCTCAATCTCAGAACAGCCAAAGGCAGAACTTCTTGTTTTAGTGGCAACAAGATGCAGTGGGGGAAAAGAAAACTTTTTGAAAGAAAGGAATTAGCCACAGGACCTCAGGTGCTGGTCAGCAAGACTTCAAGCAATCTGCTTTCAACACCAGGAAATATGGGAACTTGAAGTGACACTTTTCTAGAATGTTGGAGGGCTAATAGACTGATTTTAATACTGAAAAGAGGTCCATAGAGACAGATTAACAAGACAGACTTGGTAATTCTGAAAGATCTTTTAAAATGAAATGTTACAGGGAAAAATGTGTTTTTAGTCAGCATCCTTTTACTTGACCTGAGTGCTGGACAGTGGGTTAATTATGTATCAAGAAATGTAATTTCTGACCATACCCAGGTAAGGACTCCACCAAGATAAAATCAGTCTGGCTATCCTATCTCTTGTTTTTCCTCTGTGATTCTCCCCATCAAAGATTAATAACTGACAGTAACACATGGCTTTGAAGTGCCTTATATTTAAGAGCAGGGATAAATTTGTATCTTTACATATTTATGACACAAAGGTTCAGAAACTTCATCAAAAGGGACTAAAAATTCATGGAAGGACAGATGTAAATTAAAATACAAAGAGTATCTCATTAAGGGAAGAAAAACCATTGTTTAATATCAAGTATTCCAAATACACTAAGAAAAGTTCATGCAGCCTATCTCAAGACTGGCTGCATAATAAATCAAACTTGGAATAAAAAAATAGGGGACTTAAACATAGGATAAAAATGGGTTTGAGCTATATTTTTTAAATAATCTGTGTTATTTTCAAAGTAAATTTACAGAATTTATGAACAACTTGTCCTGAATCTTTTCTGTAGTCACCAATAGAGAAGGAATGATGCATCAATCTCACTGCCTCTGGCTCCTCTAGGTCATGGTGGCAGGAACACCATTTGGCATGAACCTGCATTCAGCAGGAGGTATCTCCAGGAAAATACTTAACTGATTTCCTTTGTGCCCTTAAAAATCATATAGTTACAAAAATGAATGCAGAGGCAATTCTGAAATTTAAAATTATCTTAGTGTGCATACAGATTAAATGTTTGATATAGATAATAATTTCTGAATTAAAATGGGAAGATATGACTTGCTTTTTATAACTTGATTATTCCATGGCACATATCTATTAATCTGCTTCTGGGTCTCCACAGACAGTTTGGGATCAGTGAAATAAGTTTGCTGCACTCCAGTGTCTACACTGAAATATTCTTAAATGAAAGCTTTCACATGAGGATGACAATTCTTTGTTGCTTAAGGCTTCAAGTTTTGCTTCTTAAAAAGACCCCAAACACTAAAAAAATCAACCCAAATCCTGTAAGTTCGAATACTGTATTGAGATTTTAAGAGAAGTTGGTCTCCAAAATATTTAGGACTAGGTAGTTAGAAGATCCTGAAGAATCAATAAAAACTGTGACCAGACATCAAGTGGCAACTCTAAATCTTTTTTGTTTTTCATCTGATTCTTAGCAACCCACAAAACTGTAACATGAAAGAGGAAAGAAGATGATCACATCAGCCTGTAACTGTGAGCTTTGAATAGGGTCTGATTACATCTGTTATGTTGATGATTGTTCTGATTTAATACTTTAGCTTGTATTCACATCATAACTTCATTTATTAACATATATTCCATATCAAAATTTTATACTCTGACTCACTGTAAACTTGTTATAATTTTGGAGAGAATACCCTATATTCCTCATGCCAGAGAGATGATCTCATTAAATATGAAATTTAACTCTCTGAAATATGGGCTGGAAATGTGTGGGTTTATAATTGGAATAAACACTTAAAAGGCTGTTAAAAACTTCTGTTCAAATAAAGTACAGGCAGAGCCAAATCTGCAAACAATGACAAGTCAGTAAGGGAGTTGCCTTGTTGCTAAAGCATGACCTTGCCTTAGAAAGATTGTGTCCCAGAAATTATAGCTGAAGAGAAACAGCCTTCATTATATGGTATTTTTTTCACTCTCTACTGTAAATTATTTTATTTCCTGTCTAGAAACATGTACTTAAATCAATAGGAGAATTAACCAGACTGCAATTTTATTCAGCACTGAATGGGGATAAAATTTCACTGCTACAGAGAGATGAATTTCTTTTCTAGGAAATCATTAACTTCACATAAGGTGGGAAAGTCTCTAAACAGTCTAAACTGTGATGGAGAGAGTTGAAATCTAGTTCCTGAATCTAGTTATGTGCCTCTCTGTAGGGAATTTCATGAGCTGGGTGGTAAGGGTGCTAAAAGTTTGACTTTATTACAAGACCTATGGACATTGTTCCTTAAAGACACAAAATGTTATTGATACCAAAAGAAAATTTAAAAAACCCCAGCATCCTACAAAATCAGACTTATAGGGTCAAATTCCTATTTCTTCTCTACTTCAAAAGGAACCTACCAGTGAATTTCAGAGGAAAATATTACACTATCTGCAGTCAGTTTGCAAGTAGGTATTCTTTCAATAGAAGTGCCTAAAAACATCTCACTGGATAACTGCAATCAAAAGAAAGTGGTGCTATGTTCATTCTTGCTAAGTTTATATGCTCTTTCTCCTTTGCCCTGGCTGATGCCAAATGCCAAGGACCTCATAGAATATCTGTCTGTGACAGACAGCTCCTGTCTCTAAAGTAGCTAGTGCTACTTTTCTTTGCTTTTTTTCATGCACCTTTCATAAAAGCTTGTTCTGCATGAGAGTAGACCAGACTGGTGGCCCAGAACTAAATCGAATACATCTAATACATTACCCACATTATCCACATTATTCTAGTACTTCAAAGACTGAAGCTTCAAAGCCATGCTCTCTGCTGCTGCAGTGCCAGAAATAGTAGGACAGTGGAACTCAAGCACCATGGTAATGTTTCTCTTTCATATTTATTGATTTATGTCCTTTTTAAGGCATTATATAATTCTCTGAAATGAGGCAGCCTTGTGCCAGACATAGGAACAGGGAATGAAGGGTCAAATGATATGCTGATGCTGAGGTTAATAGGTAGCACCACAACACAAGGAAAAGAGCAGGCTGTACATCAACTTCTTCAGGTCCCAAAGAAAAATGCAATCCTAAAGGAAAGATGAAGAGCTAAGATTTTAGCTTATATTGTCCAGTCTTCCCAAAGTCTCTCCATAGCTTTTCACAGCTAATCCTACTGTAGTCAATGCTGCTGTGGTTTGCTTATTGTTAAAGCTAGTTCTTGAGTTCTGACAGTGCCACAGTTACACCTTTGCTTGCAGAAAGAGATATTGAAAGCTTCTGATTTTGATTCTGATGCTGACTGGTTCTGTTACTTGAGAAAGATTCAGTCTTTTATTTTACCACATCATTGAGGATGATGTGGTTTCCCATCATTAATAAAACACTTTAGGTGTAATTAGTTAATTATCAGTATTTGTATTCCTCTGGAATCTACTTCTATAAATTTCTAGATCAGTAATGATTATGAAGCCCATGCCAGAACTTCCATAAAATGAGGTTGCTTTTATTTTAGAAACTCCAGAATGTAATGTAGGGACTTGCTAAAAACATTGGAGAGCAGTAGAGAAGAAATTAGAAAAGCAGTTTCTTAATTGAGAGTCTTTAGTCACAGGTTGTAATCACTGGAAATATTTCTGCTGTTTGGACTTCAGTGCTCTTTCCAAAACAATAGTACTTAGTACAAATCCATGGAAAAATAATGTACTTAAACATGTTTTCCAGAATCATGTCAACTGTGTTACGCAAACAAAGACTTATCTCTGGCATAAGAGCAGGAACACTTTAGTGCCTTCTACTTCTTTGCTTCAATAGACAACAAGACTATGCTGAGGTACCCTGTTTTTTAACAGTGCAATTCTGTTGTAGATGAATGTTTCCAACTCCCAAAGAAGGCAGGAGGAACTGAGCACTGGCATTCTGGATGACAATCCAGCCAGCTCTGTATTATTATTTCTCATACAAACAAGCAGCCTTCTAATCAGAATTAGCTAATGATTTAAGAGAAATGAAATGAGGTTTAATGTAAAAACCCCAAACAAGGTAAATATTAGATGCTGCTGTACAAAGCCAAAAAGATGAGTGATTTAATACTTATTTAATTGCTAATGAGATTAAGAGAAATACGTAAGAACCTACCTGTACAAGTTGGACAGATGCTGCATCCAGAACAGTCTGTAATCTTCTATATTTTTGCGCAATAATGATTGCTTAGACCATAATAGTTGTAAATATAACATTAAACATATTCACATCTTGATTGGACTTCTGTTTCTTGTTTTTTCTCTCTTTCTCTTTCTTATCTTCTGTCTTCTCTCTTTCTTTCCCCCTTTCTTCCTTTCTTTCTACTGCTTTGTTTGTACCTTGTAACTAAGCACTGTGTGGTCTGGCAAGTGGCTAAGCAAGTAAACAATGAGGTTCCTTCTCTTACTTGCAAGCCAAACCTAGCAGCTCCTGGTTTGAAGTTGAGGGCAACGTCATGTTTGCTAAGACTCTTTACACTCTTTCCTTTTTCTTTCTTTTTTCTTTTCTTTTAAATTTTTTTTTTATTTTTTTTCCTGGTAGTTCACTTGCCAGGTAATGAGAGTCAGCTTTTAGGAAGTGGCTCAGTATAAATCTCTGGGTCCGTCGACTTACAAGGACTCAATTGGATTACCTGACGCACACGGGAGCATTAGATCTAAACCCCCACAGACTGATGTCACTTTCAGCCCCCGGCCAATCCAGGGAGCAACAGCACAACCAAAGCAGAGACTGATGGTCTGAGGGGTGAGTGTGTCTTTTAGGAGCAGCAAAATCCTTCAGACTCAATACACAATGCAGATAAGATTTTGATGAGCAGGAAAATAAACCAACCCAAAACTGAAGGAAGGAAATTTTATCATTTTTTAACACTGGTCTGAATTTTTTTTAATTATAGTAGGGTACAGCTGTGCTCAGAGGAGGGCAGAGGGGCCTCTTGAGATGCTGCAGGGCAACTGTGAGCTGGATGTAAGAAAGTGAAGAGAATGAAACCTTAGTAAAACAGAAGAGAGTTCTATTGGACTTATTCCGTAAGCTCTTCGCATTAATTATTACTCTATTTTTTTCCAGCTCTGTTTCTCTTTAATTCTATTTTTTTAGTTTTCATATAAGTCCACAAATCTTCATTTGTTTAATTATTCTCCATATATTTTGTCCCTGAACAGTGGGATTTGCAAATGTATTTTTGTCTACAATCCTTATGGCAATACCTCACAGATGACTGTAGTGTAGATTTCTCTGTTCATGTCAAAAGGAAAATCTTGGATTTCTTTCATTGCTAACTTCATGCAACTAGTCATTTAAATTCAACATGGAAAAAAAAAAAAAGAACAAACCAGCCTCATATTTCCTTTTTACTTTCTCAGTCACTGTGAATATTGCCACTGTTGTCCTGAGCCTGCACTCTGGATTTCACATTCAGTTTGGTGAACTCTTCCAGTGTATGAGTGTTGACGTGTGCTTTTGAAGAAAATATACAAGCTATGATCGTCTTTATTTATCTTTAAAGAAAATTTATTCAGGTTTTTCATCATCTCAATGCCTGTAAATCCCTCTCTTTTGACACTTGGAAGTGCAATATTGCCTTATCCAAAATGTCACTGAAAACATATATTTTGCTGAATTCTCCCACTGGGTACATCACCCATCCTTTCATATCCTTCTCTGGTCCCAGTAGTTTGTAGCAGCAAAATAAAACTTTTTTATAAATTCTGGCTTGGTCCAGAAGTCATAAATCTGATCTGACAGGCAGTCTGACAAGACTTCAGGCAGGAATAAAACCAGATAGAAAGTTCTCATGTCTGAGATGTCCCAAACAGAACATGCTGGAGCTGGCAAACCAACATTTACTGATAAACTTTACCAACAGCACAAAAGAAACTATTTGTTGCCTTCTCCTATGATCATTAGACTGATACTGCTCTTCATTTTTTATTTTTTTTTTTTTTAATTTGTGGATCCAGATACCAACAGATCAGCAAAAGGGCTATTAATGAAAAAAAAATTTGAGCATTGATGCAGCTCAGGAAGCATTTTGACTGTATTGTCTGATACAGTCACAGTAGCAGGACAAAAGGAACACAGAAGTTTGTGACTGCTCCTTCCCCAGGTAATGAGTGGGGAGGAGATGGAAGTTATTTTTAGTGGTGCATTTGTAGCTACTGGACTTGATTTAAGTAGGTGTGTGTGTAATGCTGTTTGTGGAGTTAGCAGGGTGTGTGTAGCTTGTTGAATCATTTTGCTAGAAATAATGTGTTGTGTGAACATGCTCCTGTTAAATCAGGTAGAAATGCTGATTTGATTAACTAATAAGTGTTCCTAAAGACTTTATGTTCTATTGCTTTAAGAAAAGATTCAATCATTCTTCTCATGAAAACATGCAATAGCAAACTTGTGATAGTTCTGTTGGCAGTTCTGTAAGCAGCAGTTCCAGATTTGTGAGATCAAATTCTCATCCATGGTTCCTTCTTTATTCTAAATAGTCGTTGAAAGCAGCCATTTTAGAAAATCACTCACAACCTACTGACTTGAACCAAAGCAGCATTTCAGACCCATGAACTCAAAATCTGCAGTATGAGAGCTTCAGTTGAATTCCTTCTATTCATCTATTGAATCCTCACTGTGTACAGGTGACATGTATGTAATTGCAGCAAAGTTTATGTAACTAGATCACTATGAAAGAAGGTTAACAAGATGAAAGACTATTTATCCCAGTGAAGGAACTGCTGGATGGAGGCTTAGGATCTCCCTTATGTTCCTTCCAGCTTTCTGAGAACCGGCAATGGCTAGAATCCAATTATTCTCTGACATTAATGCCTTTTTATCCCACAGAAGCTGAAGTGTGGGAAGCTCTTAAAGTTTACATAAAGGTGAAGATTACTATTTACTTCTCAGCTGATGGTGGTACAAGCAAGCTGTCAAAACGACAACCACAGCTCAGGCCTGCGGTTTCTGTTAAACAGAGAAGGCTTCTAGTGCTTCTGTTAAGTTTTAACTAATTTTAGTTTGGAGTCCCATGGAGTGAATCATAGACTGCTTGAACTTGAATCTGCTTTTCAGAGCTTGAGCTTTCAGAAAAATCAGGGAA
The DNA here is from genome assembly GCA_017589585.1 of Phylloscopus whistleri. NCBI lineage: Eukaryota > Metazoa > Chordata > Aves > Passeriformes > Phylloscopidae > Phylloscopus > Phylloscopus whistleri. The sequence goes on along the minus strand of JADMLD010001001.1, from coordinate 750,295 downwards.
TTCCCCTTTTTGTTTTGGATCTTCTCAAGTCATACAACAGGACCTAACCACTTCTGATAGTGTACTTCCGTGCATCATCCCTGTATCTACTGGATGTGCAAATTAAAGTTTAATTTCCATCATGGTTTCTAAGCAGATTGGAATTTGTCCAGTCATCTATATTTAGCTTAGAAGAGTAATACAGGGAGGTGAGTCTACGCTCTTGTTCTGGTCTTTGCTGTCAGGGGTGTTTCACGGCAGTGTCTTCGGGGGAATCACATCAGATTTGTGTAACCCTAAGCTCAGTTTAAAAAAAAAAAATAGACAAGAGGCCAGTATCTGAACAGCCTGTTTTCCTTTAAGAAACAATCCCTAAGGTAATTAAAAAAATACCAGTAAACTGGGAGTGGAGGTGTATTGGAGTTTGTTTCTAAGTTTGGTTTAAAGAGTGCAGGAAGGCAGCATAACTCTTATTGCCACTCATGACAGTAACCAGTTTTCCTTAAGAACAATAGCTGGCAAAGTCTGGCTCAAACCTCTGGGAGTTTCTAAATCTTTAGAAATTTATAAGAATGGATGAGACCCAATTAAAATACTACTTCTAGTTCAGTATGTTTAATTTGCTTTTGCTTCTTACACTGCTTTTGAGATGTGATGTAAGAAAACATTACTGAACAAGTAGCTCCTGTTTGTGACACCTGATTACAGCTCTGCTGATCCCAGAAGTAATTCAATGGGAGGCCAATTTTCCTATGATACATCCTCCAATGCATCCATCTAGGATACAGGACAAGAGGCTGTGAAGTGATTGCTATTTAATGCCAAATGCTCTCAGACTGTAATGGAACCACTTTTTAAATCGCAAAAGTAAGTTCAGGCCATCAATCTGAGGAAAGAAAGACTGAAGCTTTAAAGGTTTCTAGGATATAGGATGGAATTCCATGTATATACTCAATGCATAGTTTCATGAAAAATAGCCATTTTACCCGGCAAGGACATGGATGCTGGTTGTAAGGGAAAAAAAAAAAAAAATCATCTTTTCTCTCTTTTGGAATAGAGATTTACTATTTGTTCTGCTCTTTGTCACCACAACGAAACCTGTGTACATTAACACATACTTGTGTATATTAGATTAACACTTTACTTACAGAGTGAAAATAACTTTTCTTTACGATAGCTGAAGTGATCAAAATATATCTTCATTTCAAAATCCTAGAATGAGTGTGCGTAAGTCGTCACAGGGTACTATTCCATAAGGCATTTTGTGTGCAGGCACCAAACTAGCATAAAGAGGTACAGTTTCACCCACAGGGATTCATTTGCTATTGAAGTTATCCTCCTTATTCTGCCTAATGGGGTTCACTGAGTGCTAAGGTTTTGTGCGGTATAAACTTAACACACACTATTAAGTACCTTCGAAATGCTTTGGTAAAATCATAAGATTTACCAAGTCAAAAGAGATTAAGTTGTCTGTGTTCCTCCTCTACCTACCATTTAGCTCACTGTCATTTGTTTTTCAAAACTACTTGCTGAAGTTACCAGGTTTTGTATTGGAATCATTATATGTATGCAGTGCTAGAGTCAACTAGCATTTAGACAGTATGTAAGACAATTGGTGTTGGCCAACTTCATTTTCCAGCTCTTCTCAGAGATAATGTATGACACATTATCTAACCTAGAATGGGTGTTTGCATTTAGGAGTTGAAATTCGAAAACTTTGACAAGAATTGGTGCACTCCTGGACAACATTTTTTTAATTTTTTTTATTTTATTTTATTTATTTAATTTTTTTTAGCAGAAGGGCAAAGTCGGGGATGAAGAACAGTGAATGCTGGTTGGAGAGACCTTTACTGAAAGTTTGCCTTCAGTATCCCCTGTGTTCAGTGCCAGAATCATCAATGTGTTGTTCTGTATAAGGTCACTAAAATTTGGTCAACTTTTGATGGTCTTATGTAGCAGAAGCCATGAAGACAGGATGGTAAAGAGCTTCCAATTATGATCACTTTGTAATAACAAGGAAGAAAAAGCTGACATAAAATTCCCTATGTCCTTGTTCTGAATCCTGAAAACGCCCTTTGCTCTGGAATTATTCTTAGAAAGTTTTCATTGATAAGGGTGCAAGAAGGGATGCCAGTATGTAATTTAGAACGGTAATGCCAAACCCCAAGAACTTTTCTTGAATTTGCCTGTGAAAAATTTATATTGAATAGTAGTCATAAATAAAGAATACCCTATGCTGTGTTAATATCAGTGTGTAAAAATATGAGGTATGTGACCCCATAAACACTGTTTTCTAACAGGTAACATACACATCTCTCCACAAACGATTTCCAGTTGGCTGAATATGTCTAATGATTGCACATACTTTGCTACCTATTTACTCAGTGTAACAACTAAAATAAATTGGCATGGAATTATGGCAGCTGAGGAAAAGCTTTTCAGGAACAACAAAGAAGGGGTTAATAGCATTAATGATATTTGAGAGAACAAAGTTTCTTATTTGTGCAGAAATGCCTGAGCTTCAGTATCAGCCATGAGTGTGGCCCCACCTTCCTGTTCCCGTCCGTAACCTGTCGCATGGTGCCCCATGGTGGCTGCTTGCCTCCTCTTACATTTGCTCAAACTAGCAAGAGCTCCTTTCAGCTTGGTTACTACCAAACAAAAATATTTGTTCCAGTTCATCATTATTTGCCAATAGTCAGAATTCAAGTGTGTAACTGCATTTTGCAACTACTGTCTGTTTCTAGTTCCATTTAAAGAGGAAATACAGGTCCCTCTAGGTGGTTATTTGATTTCATAGTGCTTTGCAAGATGCAATTAATTTTAAAAATCTGGCTGTTACAATGTTTCTTTCATTAGATTATTTTCATTATTAAAAGGGAACATTCTAACATCAGCTGTATTCATCAGCAATTAGTATGTGTGATTTTTTTGTACACCTTTCTAAGCTGTAATATGTCTATTAATTTGGGTTTTGCTAGCAAATTTCCATTTCACTTTCTTATGTGAATGCAGCTTCTTTGCCACAACCAATGGTGAAAAAAATGTTTCAGAAAGATATTATTACCAAAAAATGCTTTATTTATCTCTATTTGTATTACTTCTAGGATTTTCTAAGAACTTCCATAGTTGGTATTGTCTTTCCACATATATCTATATTCCTCAGCAAACTATATTTATCAATCTGTTTGCACAAGAGGATATGATGTTGATCCTGGCTGTGGCTTCTCCAGCCCTAGCTTGGAAAAACTGGGCCCCCTGAGTACCCACAATTCCTATGGATCTCTTCTTGGTGAAGTGCCTTTTTCAAACACCTTCTCTTTGACCGAGAGGACTGATGAAAAAACCTGCTTGTGCTTCACAGTCCCTTAATGCTGCTCCCAGGGCCCTGTAATGCCTCTCCATACTCCTCAGACTGTTCCTAGCTGTACCAGAGATGCCCACACAAAAATCAGCAGCAGGTGACAGCCAGTGGGCAGTACAAGGCTTGGCAGTCTCTCAGTGACATTCCTGGGAAGCAGCACATCCTCTCGAGAGCATGTCAGGTCAGCAAACGAGTGCCTCCAGAAGAGTCATCTACTGCTGTCACCCGTCACTTCTCTTAGGAGCACTGGTTGTTGTTCAGGGAGCAGATGGGGCTGCCTCACCCAGCTCCAGCACCTCTCCTGATGTTGACAAGGTCTTTCCTCCTCAGTGAAGCAGTTCTGCAAGGGCACATGCCTAGGATATCTTGTTTCTATTTTCAGCTTGTCTAAAAGTGACTGTAGACATAATCAGGCATTTACTTGCAAAATACCTATTGTGGTTTAAGCTACCTTGTGTCCATTCACTACAGTCCCACTCAGCTGAGTTACTATGTGTATTATGCTAATCCATTTTGGTGCAAAAATAAATCACTGTTCTTTACTATGGGTGTTTTGTGAACAAAAATGACTACTCCTTCTTTTTATGTATTTTTAAATACTGCTCATAGGGCATTTTTTTTGCAGTAAAAATATACAAAGGCTTGCTGCAGGTTGCTGACTGGCCTCCTTTGTCTCAAAGCAGGGACCTTCCTGAAGGAAAAAAAAAAACCAAAACCAAAACCAAAACCAAAACCAAACCAAATAAAAAAAAAAAAAATCAAACAAAAAACAAAACCCCAACCAACAAAAACAACAAAAAACCAGAAAAAACCCCAACCCAACCAAACAAAAAAACCCCCACAATGATATACCAAGGAAAATATTTAAAGTCTAAGCAGAGAGTATTCATGTCAGGTGCCAGGAACCAAAGTCAAAACTGCACCAAAAGAGACACAGAACAAGAAAATATTACACCACTCCAGATGCCCAATAATGAGATAAAGCCCTGCCATGCCAGGCGTGCAGCGGGAAGCCTGGAGCTGCCGAGGCCGTGGAAGATGTCTGGGAGCAGCACCGATGCCAGGGTGCGAGGAGGGTGCCAGTGCACTGGCACAGAGCGCCACGGCAAAGGCCTGAAAACATGCAAATATTTCATGAAAGCCCCAGCAGGAAGAGAGGTCTGACTACCGGGCATAATCCAGGATAGGAATCGCTTCAGGGGAAAGGGCGCGGAGGAGGCAGAGCGATGCTGGTTCCCAGCAGGGATGCGCGGGCCCGGGGCAGCCGGGGCGCCAAAGCCGCCGCAGGGCCGCGCTGGAAGCCAGGCGGGCCGGGGGCGGTGAGGACCGGGGGCAGCGGGAACCAGGCGGGCCGGAGGCGGCGGGGGCCGGGCCCCGGACCGGGCGGGCGGCGGAGCCGGGCAGCGCCGAGCCGAGCCGGGCGGGGCGGGGCGAGCGCAGGGGGCGGTGCAGCCGCAGCCGCAGCCGCGGCGGGCGGAGCGCGGTGCGAGTGCGCGGCCCGGGCCCGGCTCATTACTCAGCGGCCGAGGCCGGAGGCGGTGGTCGGTGAGCGGTGCCGGGGCCGCGGCCCCCGGGAGCGGCGGTGGGCGGAGGGGAGCGGGGCGGCGGCGCGGTTCCGGGGCGGGCGGAGAGCGGCCGCCCCGCGGGGCCCGGGGCCGGGCCGGGCGGTTTTGTTTACGTTTCGGCGGGCGGGAAGGGAGCCGGGGCCGGCCGTGCCCTTGCCCGGGGGCGGGCGGCGGTGCGGGGCGCTCCGGCCCGGTGACCTTCCGTGCCTGCTGGTGCCGGGGGGGTCGGGAGAGGTGCGGGTGGATAATGGCGGGGACCTCTTTGTTGGTGTGGCAGGAGGGGCAGGAGGCTCGGCGCCGGGCTCCTCCTCCTCCTGGCAGCGGGGGCACCGGGCAGGCCGGGCTGGCCGCTCCGTTTTCGGGGAAGGAGCGTTATAGGGCGGGGTGGTGGGAATGCAGCCCTCCGTGGGCAACTACCATGACCTTGCTTTTAAAAATGCCTCTTAAAGCAAAAAATACTTCTCTGGGATAATGTAACTGCTCTAGATATACGGGTGGGGGTGACCGGCAATGGCTTTGATTCTTTTGCCTTTTAATTGTTAAATTTCTTTCAAACGTAGTGAGCTGTCTCTTTGCAGAATTTCTTTTGCTTTTGATTTCTGTGTCGTTACATCCAGCTTTCCTTCCACAGCCCGTTTTTTTATGCCTTTCTGCCTGGAGCAGTACCTCAGTGAAGTTTGACCTGAGCTCCTTTAATAACCTACGAAAACAAATTCCACTTGATTATTTATTCCACTCCCCAGCTTACAATAATGTTTTTGCACATGTGATGTGGTTTCGAATCTCACTGTTGTACAGAACAGGCTTGCTGAAGGCTTTCAGGCAATCTACAAACCCTACACGCTTTGGCCTATCTGATAATATAAACACAAAGGGTGTTATGCTCGTTCGGGGATGGAAAGTATTACTTGCCCTAGGGCATGTGCATGTGGAATTGAGCAAGTTTACTCATTGCAGCTGGGTTTTACTTACAGGTGTGGAGACTTAACCAGTGATGGTGTCGCAGGTCACATGAGACCTGCTCTCAGTTCTAGAGGTGCCAACAAACGCTCTTCCAGGGCAGAATAGTAACTGACATGCTGCGAGTATATCCGTGTGTTAGATAAGTTGGAAATGGTTTAAACTGCAACGTGAAATGAATCTGGGCCAAACTTATTTAAGGATGCTGTCAAAGTGATTTCACTGACTTACTTGAGTGTTCCTTGTATATAATGAAGGGAAGCTCTTGCTTCTTCTGATAGTAGCTAATAAAAATGTTGATTTTCAAATAGTCCCCTGACTTTGATCTTCGTCTCTGGGCACAGCCATCTTCCCTTTTTCCCCTCTTGATTCAAAGATGTGTAACACAGGCTAGTTTGATAGCAGGATGCCTAACATGGGATGCCAGGGTAGGGACCAGACACATTGCAGGCTGCCTGCAGATGCTGATGGTTTTCAAGGCCAGCCGGGCAAGTGTGATAGGAGAATAGAGATAGAAGTATCTGCTGAACCAAAACTAATTCAGAGTTGCAGAGGATGTACAAAGCTGTACTCTGAAACAAGGAATTTTAATGTCTTCCATTGCAAAAGTTCCCAAGGTTTTTAGACCACTGGCTTGTATAAGTATTCAGAGTAATCTTGTGGGCTACAATATACTTCATGGAAACTTCTAAATCAGAAATATTAGTAAGGTGATCTAAGAGGATTCCAGGTTCTGTAGTTCTTGGACTGTGTGTTCTAGGCAGAAATAGGGTTGCCTTTTGTGTGTGGTTTTTGTATTTTTATTTTTAACCCTGCTCTTTAAGGACCAAGGCTTTTGATGGCTTATTAGGTGTGCAGGTCTAACCTTCTTTGCAAATGCTTTAGATAGAATTGTTATGCAAATACTAAGGAATAAATGTTTCAAGATGGTAACAACTGAATTTATTTTCTGCCTGTTACTTACCTGAAATGGCTATTTATTGTTTATGTGTTTTGGTTTCTTTTTCATCCTTCCTCAACTGCCTAAATTATTTGGATGATTATTGTTTAAAAGATGAATGGAAAATATATATTTAGCTCCTCAATTCTGAAGATTGATCCAGAAGAATCCTGAAGATTGATTCTGGGCAAATACAAACGTCCTTCTTAATAGTCTCTTGAAAAATATGGTGTGCTGTTTCTGAACCTTCATTTCCAGCCCTCTCAATCCCTCCCCTTGGCAAAAAAAGTGCTCTGTATGTATAGAGTTTTACTGTATTTGTTATTTCAGTATATGTAGTGTTTCACTTTGGAAATCAGACCAATCTTCTTTTGAGCTTTTTTTTTTTTTTTTCTTAATTAAGGCTAAATGTTTATTGCTGTAAATGCTTCCTTAAAAAAAACCCTTTAGTCCTTAATTCAAAACCTGCAGAAACAGGCTTCCGTTCATGTTATGGGAGGATCTCTTCGCATTTGATAGCTCTTTAAAAATCCAGTTGAAGTTACTTATGTTGCTTGTCTGCTGTGAAATTCACCACAGTTTTGCCATGGATTGTGAAATACTTTTTTAAGGTATTCTCGTGTGTGAAGAGATAACGGTCTTGGTGTTCCAAGCTTATAATTAACAGCTGCACATTTCTCCATATCTTTAAATGATTTTTTTTATTTTAAGTTATTAAGAACTTGATTCTGTTTCTGTTCAAATTGACTGCCTGTAAGCCTGATACTAAAATTGTTGTTGCCCATACTGTCATTTTTATTGTTGGATAAATGCTGCTTGATATGTGAACAGATGGGATGCTTATTAATCATTCTTAGCTGAATATTGCAGACTAATGGTAAAATGAGGACTGACAGAAAAATATACTTCAGCTCAATGGTCAGTTGTGTTGCAAACAAAGCAAATACTGTATACAAGCTCATTTGTGTGTACACAATAAACCAAAAGGGCAGACTTTGATTCTGTGGTGCTACTGGACAGCCACTTGCTATATTTATTGATTTTTGAGTGTTAAACAAAACAAAAAAAGAGACAAGCACACAGCTCTGACAACCTTCCATTACTTTACTGTTCTATACCAAGCATTTTCTGATTATATATATATAAAAATATATATAAAAGTGTGCAGGAAAATGTCTTAACCCAGTATTTATTCTTCTAACTGTGAACTGTGGCTAAGATGCCCCATCATTGTAGTCTGTATCCATTCAAACATTTACCTTTCCCCTTATCTGCTGAACAAAAGTTGAAATACCTCAAGTCTGGTATTTCAGTTTTTTTGAAATAAGAATGATGAACAGTGGGTATCCTGTTTCTCACTGGAATCTCAGAAGTCATGGAAATGCCCAGGTGTATAAAATGAAACTGTTCAGCTGTTGGTTGCTGGCAGAAGAGGTGCTGGGGCTCCTGCCGAGCAGGAGTCAGCACTGTGCCCTGTAGCCCTGAAGGGTCATTACTGACTGGGCTGCATTGGGCAGGGCCTGACCAGCAGGTACTGGGGAGGAGCTGTTCCCAGCTGAGAAACTCCCCTGCAGAGCTGCCTGGATCACACACACCTGCACTGTGTGAGAGACTAACGGGGGAATCCAGCACTGGGTTCCACAGGTGGGGGGGGGCTCGACTACCTGAGGGTGCACAAAGGACTGGGTTTGCAACCTGAGGAAGAGCAGGCTCAGGCTCATAATTGCTGCATTTAAGCACCTTTAAGCAAGGGGTTATAGAGGTGATGGAGCCACTTACCCCTCTGAGTCAACAGCTTCATGACATAAAAATGGAAATTTCAGTAGTCATGAGGGAATGAATGTCTTGGTGTAGCAGTCACCCCTTCTTATGGGTCAAGAACCCAGAGGAACCATGGAGTTCATCAATGGAGACTTTAGACTCAACAAGGTCCAGAACAGCCTGAAGGGAATACAAATTTGAAGTTCTATTTGTTTTGTAGATGATCTACCAAGGTTGCTTCCAAGCCATATTATAATTCTCTGTTTATAGATTTTAAAACTTCTGTTTTCCAAGTAGCTTGAGGAAGTTGGCAAAACAAGGGCACAGTGATTTAGGTAAACCAAGTTGCTTGGAACTGTGTTAGAAGTTGTGAAGGAAAAAGTAATGAGATGTGATAAGCACCTTAGTTCAAGTCTGCTGGTGGCAATACAGATATTTCTGCCCTCCATTGAACTTTCCAGTTGACTAGGCCAGAGATGATTCCAGGTTAGCATAAAGGCCAAAAAAAAGGGTATGGTACCTGTGGTGTCTGTGATCACTGTGATGAACTTGGAAACCCAACTCCAAAGAAACAGCTGGCAGTCAACAGCCTGCTAGCCAGCTGAAGTTAGTCCAGGTCTTGCTTTCTGTATTGGAGGAACAAGTCGGCAGCTGCTGCTGCAAGACCTTGATCTGTTGGGTGGGTTGATGGTTCCTTATGCTTAGATGGAGTGTAGTTATCCCAGCAAGCAGCTTCATGGAGCAAACCAGCTGATTTCCAGCTGGACACAACAGCAGTCCATGACTGCAGAGGGGTGGCAGGACTAATGGCAGCTGGAAGAAAGGAAAAGGGCCATGGTAGATCCATAAATCTCTCTCTAATGCTTTACTGCCTTGAGAAGATGTCCCACATCTGATTTGTTTCTCTAAGTTCTTACATATTTATCTATTTAGCAAAACCAGCCAGAGGTCTCACTGAAAGTGAGGTAAGCAGTACAGACAGTTACAACTCAGAGTAAGTGTTTTGTATCTTAACAAAGCAGCTGTCCTGGTATGAACCTGTAGTATTTTAATATGTGAATACAGCTGCTCATGTGTGACTCTTGAGGGAATTGTGTAGGAAATCTGAAGTTAGGGATGGCACATCCTTGAGAATTCTAGATGTATTCTTTAGTAGCTTTGACACCTAAGATGATGTTGGAGTAAGTACAAGTCACAATGCTTATTTGCAGTACCATGTAAAAATATATAGTTTTGAAGATGTAATCCTAATGTTACGTTTTACTATGGAAACAGTAAAAGTGAGTGCCATGGTTGACATGCCAACCAGCATAAATCTTGATATATCAATTCTGGATTGTTCATTGTGTTTTGGATGGTGACAAACATCCTGGTCACCTTCACAGAAGGAAGAGTAGTAACATGAAGATAATTCACTTCACTAAGAAGTGAATACTCGGGAGACACACAGTAACAGGAAGGTCCTTGTGCATGGCGGTGGCTCATTTAACGAGCAGCGGAGCCTTCCAGCGGTGGGTGACTTTCATTTGCACAGTTGCAGCAGTGCAAAACTCATCCTTGTTGAACAATAGACAGGATTTCTTTTGCTGTTTTTCTAAAAAAGCATTACAAGGTTCCTGTGCCACTTTAGTGTCAAGATGGTGGAAACAAAAAGACAGTTCAGTTTATATAAGATTATATTAGACATAAAAAGTTTCTGTTAATACTAGCATGGCATTGTGGGAAAATGAAAAAACCTTGATGTGATGAGGGCTACTTTATTCTCCCCCTATTTTAGTTTATTTGAAATTCTTTCTTAGTTTTCTTTAGAAAATTTCTCATCGCAACTCTTTGGGGGCATATCCACCAGTGCTAGTGTACAATGCACAGCAGTGCTTCTGAAGGCTAATATTCTTATTTAAAGAACAGAAATTCTTAAGCTCTTCCTGTTTTTGGGAACTTCTTTCTTATGGTAAGGAATATTTCTTTTTAATTTGGGTCAGCTGGTTTAGTTGTGTGCCCTCCCAAGATGGGAGCCCCTTGATGTTGGATGGGGAACGTTGGAGAGCCAGTGCTGATGCTGCCAGCTCTGCTCAGTAACAGCCACAACTCTGGTGTGTTACCAGCCCCTTTGTAGCTCCCAGTGCAAAGCCCAGCACTGTGAGGGCAGCTGTGGGAAAGCGAGCTCCAGCTCAGCCAGACCCAGTACAAGCTGTTAGCACAGAGGTGTTGCCGTCATCCCTGATCAGGCCAGCCTTGGCCAGTGGCATGTCTGTCTTGACACAGCTGACTTTGGCTCTGCTGAACATGGAGGAAGCTTCTGGCAGCTTCTCACAGAAGCCACCCCTGTAGTCCCCTGGCTACCAAGACCTGGCCATGCAAACCCCATACACTGGGACAGAGCTTCAGGTAGTACTAGAGTCTAAGAGAAATGGGACAACAGAACAGACTATTGCTATTTATAGTTATTAGTGTAGTGCCCTACAAATTACCCAGAAAGTAGTTGCTTTATTTTGAAATGTGCTGCCTTCCTTCCCACCCCACTCCCAAGAAATTATTGTGCAAAGTATTGTATTGTGTTACAAGAGGTATCTCTGAAAGAATTCTTAGTGCTGAAATTGTCATGTGTTGGAGTTTTTTGTTCCATTCTAAAGCTCTTGTTACAGAGATATTTTATGCCAAATACTTTAGACAGGATTTCATAGCACATTAATCTGCTTGTATTTCACAGATAAATGCATGAATTAACAAAAGTAGCACATTCATAATTGGATTCTGAGTTTTCGTAGCTGGGATTAAAAGTTAAAATTAATGTAGTTTCAAAACATTCTGATAACTTTTTTCCCAGCTGTTACCCAAATCCTTCCTTCCTCTACTGTTCTATAGCTATTGTCCTCTTGATCACTGATATTTAAGTACTATTTTAGGTCACGTTGTATCTTTGTTTGTTGTTCTTTGAAACAATTAAAGAACCATTTAATTTGGGGTTTTTTTTTGCTGAAACATTTAGCTTTTATATGCCTTTTTTTCCCCTGCAAGGAGAGGTTAAAGAACAAGCATTTCTTCCTGTCTGGAGAGTAACCCTGGAGTGCGATTTTGCTTCTAAGCTTGTGCAGATCTCATTGAAGCACTCTGAGTTCTATTCAATGGTTTATTTTGCTGATGGTTTGCCTCTGATGCTTTGCCAGTGGCCATTGGATGTGCAGAGCTACCATATGCAGGCAGGCTGTTGTGGAATGGTGGGAATTAGTGGTGCCTTAGGTAGTCAGCTGAAACAGTGTTGTGCCCAGATCGATAATTTATTCTTTTCTTGTCACTTTCAGGTTATATATGGTATTTTTCAAGTACCTGAGTAAGTTGAATGGGCCATGATGCATGGTTCTGCCAAAAGGGAGCTACATAAAGCAATATGGAATGGCATTCCCTAGAATGCAGTAGTTTCAGTCATGGTTTAGGTATGATTATGATTAAATGTGTTTTCTGGGTCCAGCAGCAGGCAGTCAGGTTGCACTTCTGACAGTTAAATTGGATGCTTAAAATAGAACGATTTGTTGAACTGTTGCTTTACTGAATTTTCACTGATTTCAGATTTAAAGAGCATTATTTTTTAAAAAAACCAAATCAAATTAAATTAATAAATAGTGCCCTGCGATAAACCTGTATATTTTAAGCTTTTCAAAAAATGCATACCTTGATTTTTTCCCCATTTACCATTCTTTTCTGTAATCTTTTCTTTGAAAAAGGATTAAGGAATTGGAAGATCCTTGTCTTATCCTATTATTTCTGAAAAGGAGAGTTTTGCTAAGAATAGTCTTTTAATCTGTTGTCATAACAGCTTCTTTGCCAAAATGTAGAGTTACACAAGTTTTCTTTTGTTGAAGCTATTGTGGTTTATGATTTCTGTGACAAAACTGACCTGGGAGACACAAGGGATTACTTCATATATTGTGATAATAGGATTCATGATGGATCCAATCTGTAGTGGAGCTTCATATGACATTACAGTGAAGAAGCTGTAGAGATGTTGTTCTATCAAATGCAGCACAGCAGAGTTTGCAGAGTGATATTTTTTCTGCAGATACAGCACTTGATAATGCTTGTTCTAGAAAAATGCTGCCTAATAAATTTCTTCATGGTTAATTAAAGTCACAGTTCAGGAATCAGTAAAAAAAATTCAAGAGGAAAGATAGGATTAGAATCTTCATCATAAGAAGTGCCAGTTTACAGGGTGTTTAATATTGCACGCTGCAGCCTGTCTGCCTTATTTACAGCCTCCTGGCATTTGAATTTAAAACCTGTTTAAAGGGAACAGAAGACACTTTTCTAAAAGAATCTCTGCTGATGTCTAACGACTTAATAAAACAAGAATATTTAAGAATAGAGGAACTTTGCAGTGTACTCCGTTACAAATGCATCATTTCACTATATAACTTCTATGTTAAGCTTTGTGTCACATGTAGCCTCATCACAAAATACAGCCCCCTAGAAAACATGTAATACAGAATTTTGCAGCATATTGCAGCAGAGTGACAGTGTAGTAAACTAAATGAGAAGTGATCTGTAACTTGGTGAGAATTAGTTAAGTGCTATTTGCCACAGGTGAGGGTTTTCCATAGAGGGTACACTGGTATTCCAGAGCAGCTGTATTGTGGGAGTTGACTGTGAGAAATGCTGGGAAGTTGTATGTGTTGCTGTCTTACTTGCTGCTGATTTGGATTACCAGGATTGTGTCTATCACCAAAATCAACTTGAAAGCCTCAGATAAAGTCTGGGTAAATGTTAAGCTTTGTAACTTAGTGCAGCTTTCAGGAGGTTTAAGTGTTTATGTTGGTGTCTTTCTCTAGAGATAGCTTCGTGTTTAGATTATGCACCTTTAAAGATATTATATTTCAGAAACCTGGAAATCAGGATAGCACCTGGTGTGTAATAATCACAGATGAGGAAAAAATGTGAGGTTTCATTTCCCTGTCACAAACAGACTCTCCTGCTGGCTTAGAGAGGGACATGGCTGAAGGAATGGTAGATAAACAAGCACAAATTGTCACCTTTTCATGGAGCTGATAGCATGCATTCACTTATGCATCTTTCTTTCCTTGCCTTCAGGCTACTGGAAGGCTCTGTATTTTGACTTATCTTCTCATTTTTCTGTTTTCTGAATCTTAATTTTGTTTAACTTCCCATGTGATGAAGTTAGAACTGCTGATGGCTGTAATGTGTGTTTTACCTAAATGGCAGAGAGGTCCTAAATCAAAAGTCTGGATAATTTCTTCTATAACCAGTCACAGTTTTTAAAGAGAGATAAAACTGAGTAGCTCCAAGTGCCAGAACTGAATCAGTTACCTGACTGGTTTTGGTAATATGTGTTTGTGTAAGATAAACAGAAACATACAGCCCATGTGGCTTTTTTCCTGTCTTTATGGCAGTCTCTTTACTTGTCCTGTGCCATGAGCAAATGATGCTTTAACTCTTCATGAATGACTGTTACTTGCCTTTTTTTTGTGTGTGTGTGTTTTTGTTTTGTTTGTTTGTTTGTTTGTTTGGGGTTTTTTTTGTGTGTGTGGTTTTTTTGGTTTTTTTTTTGGTTTTTTTTTGTTTGTTTGTTTTTTTTGGTTTTTTTTTTTGTAGAAGGACTGTAATTTATAGACTAATGGCATTATGGAAAATGTCTTAGATGTAGAGAAATGTAGGTGCAAAAGGAGGAAGGTTGATTAAGTGAAATCTCTCAATAGGAAGTTTACTGATAAAAAGAAAAAAAAAGTCTATTTTGAAAAGAGGATCACTGCAACACTTGCATTGTTTGTAAGTAATTTACTGTGGGTGCATTTGTTACTTGGTTCTTCATTATAACCTGCATGTGCAAGGTGTGTGATGAGTTTTACCTCACTAAGGAATTCAGTTCTCAGATGAATTGGATATTAAACAAAGCTAATGTTTTAGTGGTACCAGAAATGATTGTCTTGTTTTGGATATTTTGAGAGATGTTTCACAATATAAGAATTTGCTTTAGAAATGAACAGTAATACTGATTTTTATATGGAGGGTACACAGAAGCTGTGAATGCAGGTTCTGCAGTTGAAGTTGATGCTGCTGACCCTTGTTCAGCAAGCAGGATGAGAAAATACTGATATGTTGTACTTGGTTTGCATAGATGCTTGCTTTGAGCTTCTGAGGGAAATGTGATGTGGAGGCACTGACTCTGCCTGTGCTCCACAGGGAGCAGAATGTGAAATTGCTGGTGGAGCTTTGGTGTTCTGTCCATTCCAGCTGCCCCAGCAGTGCTAGGAAATGGCTCACCTGGAGCAATGTTTAACAACACTAGTTGTTTCTTGTGGCTTTCTGCATCTTTGCATGTGATCTTATAGTACCTGTTTATAGACAGTATCAGTATTCTGCTAGTTGCAGTCTTAATTTTATTGCAGCCAGTCAGGGGTCTTTCCTTACAGTTAAACAGCCTCTGAATCATTAGTTACTTCTGACAGTATATCAGACTGTTCGAAGGTACTTCAGACATGGAAGTGGAAAAGCTCAAGGTCTAGTGGCCTAACACAAAAATCCTGTCTCCAGCTTCAGGTTTCCCTAATTTCACGTTCAGCTGTTAATATTTTGGCACTGGTCTCTGCACCTGTAAGTGATTGCTATTTCAGGCTGACTAGTATTTGAATGTAATTTGATGCAGGGAGTTCCAGCACTGGTGCAAAAAAACATAATGTTGAAAATTAGATCTTTGAGCTCATTCCTGATTTTGTTATTAACCTTTTATTGTGTGTTTTAAAACCATTTGGGGTGAGGTTCCCAAAATAGCACAATCTTTAGTGGAAACACTTACTTTTGATTGGATGCTATAGTGTTGATCAGGTAAGTCTGACAGGTGAAGCGCTAGAGATCATGCCAGCTTCAGGTTCCTATCTGTATGACTAACTCTGCAAATATAATCCCTGGGGCATCCCTGCTTCAGTGACACTGCAGCACGTGTCTGTCCTCTGTGTCAGTGAAATTGGCTTTTTCAAGAGAGGGCGAGTAACAGCATGAACAGGGAAAACTCAAGGGGCTGCATTTGCCAGCAGCTGCTACTGGAAGCTCTGCTTGGGAAATAAGTATGTTCCTCTTTCCTGGAGAGATTCTTGCCTGGCTGCCAGTAATAATTCCCCTCTCCTGTCCCTCCCTTCAAAGCAAACAAGGAAGCTCCCAGTGTTAGTGGTGGTTGAAGATCAGGCTGTTTACCTGTGCTACCTAGGTGCTGGAGCTGCTGGCACAGCCCCTTCATGGGCTGGCTGAAGTGACTGAAAGAAGCAGCAGGTCAGTTTAATGAAGATGAAAAACAAAACATGCATTTTTTGCATGGGTAAGAAAGGATAGCTCCTTTTTTTGCCTGTATGTATATTTTAATGACTCCTAGTCTGTCTCTAAGCTGGAAGCTGGCTTTCAGTAGATAGGAAATTTTATGGACTCATTTTGCTCCCTTCCATTGTTGTTTATAAAGTACATAAATATTAGGGTGGGGAGGATTTAAAATGCAGGAAGCTTGCTAAGTGTAATGTAGATAAAAAAGAAAAAGCTGCTGGTGGTTTTTTCTATGAAGAAGTTTTCTTCTTTCCTGCCCCTCAAATTCCTCTACAACAGTATAAAAGGTGTAAGTTCACCTGTTTTTGTAAGAGGAGAAAGTAGAGGGCTGAGCATGGAGTCTATTGAAGAATTTTTGATAAATTGAGTAGCATTTATTAGGAGCTCTGATGTTTCCATAGAACATCCTCAGTTCATCCTCAGGGCACTTGGATTCTCATCTCTTGAATCATCCTCATTGTGTGTTTTACAGATGGGGTTAAAAACCACACAAATATTCCTCTACTAATTCAGGCTCTGCTTTGTTGTTATTTTTGTCTTCATGTTCTTCTTGGTAAATTTAAAATATTTATTTCTGTTTTGATTCAGGATCTGGAAGAGCTCTTCAGTCACTACTAATCAGGGTGAAAACTCTTAGGACCTTGTGGCTCTTGAGGCCCTTTATGCTTTTTATATACTTCTGTCTGGAGCTGAGCATTGCAAGAAAGCTCCGTCTATGTAAAGTAATAGGATTACTTATCTGTTCCAAACAGAACTGGTATTTGGGGAAAGACATCAGTTGTGAAGATTAAAATCAGATTGTCAGACGCTGTGAACCTGTGCTGTTTAAGTGGTAGGCACCTCCTTGTTATTAAAGGGCCTCCAGGTGACTTTTGGAATGCATAATTAAGTTCAGTCCATTGCAATTTACCTTCAAATAGATGAACTTTTTATGGAAACTGTAATAAGGTGACTACTGGTCGAGAAAAGACTGCTGGAGTGGAGAAGGGGTTGGTTTACTTCCCTGTATGTCCACCCCTTCTAGTAGACTCCTCAAATTACAGAAACTGTCTTAATAAGGTGAAATGACAGATACATATGAAGAAAACTGTATCTAGTTTCCTAGATGACTAGAAAAAGTCATCATGTGATCCAGCTGGAGCATGCCATTAGTCACCACATGAACCTGTAAACTGCAATGGTAAATTATGGCAAAGGTTACATTCGTATTAATGGATTTTGTTCATTGTTTATTAATTTAGGACTCTACATAGTTGTTCCCTTTTAAATTGTACCAAGGACAGAGTTAGATTAACACAGAGGGCTCTAAATCTATGCAAGAGATTTATCAGTCTGGCAAGAATGTTTGCCAAATCAGTAAGGTAATTCCTTGATTTAAACAGCCCATATTACATTTTCTTAAGTTTCATTTGCTGTTGTGTACTCAGGAATATTTTGCTTTATAGCTAGA
The DNA here is from genome assembly GCA_017589585.1 of Phylloscopus whistleri. Lineage (NCBI taxonomy): Eukaryota > Metazoa > Chordata > Aves > Passeriformes > Phylloscopidae > Phylloscopus > Phylloscopus whistleri. The sequence goes on along the minus strand of JADMLD010001001.1, from coordinate 732,956 downwards.
TTTATTTTTCTATACCAAACCTGTCATCTTTTCTGAAATTACCATCTTTAGTGGAGAAGGCCATCTGTTTATTGTTAAGTACTCAACAGGTTCTGGGAAATCAAGTAATTGGCTTTGAATTTTCCATATAAAAATGGCTATTAAAAATTTAACAGTCCTAAAGTTAAAAAAAAAAATAAATGTACATTAAATTTCTTGTCTTTGAGCAAACTGTAGTGACACTACCCTTTTCTGTTTGAACTTGAAAGCAGTAGGCAAGTAATAACATAGAAATCTAAGTGTGGCCTTGTGTTTATACAGGTTTCCCCAGCCTCAGTACTTCTTTTCTTGGTGAACACTGAGATCTAGTGTTCAACTTTGCTTTACTGAATCACTAACTAGTGAAGCTTGACTTCTTGGCAGACGAAAGATACATTAAAATGTAGTTATATTAAGAAATGTGCCTGCGCTGTGCTTCAGATCCGAGCTATACAAGAGTCACTTCAGTATGTTTGTGGTTTTGTTTAATAGTTGCAGGTTGGAAGTAGCTCCTGAGATCAGAGCTGTAGCCTTTCAGTTTGTGCCCTGCCGCTTGTCCTGTGGGTGGTGTGGGCAGGGCAGAGTTCTGTGTAATGCAGGAGTGCAGTAGCTGAGGGCAGAGGCGCTGCCATGGCCAGTGCACATCAGCTGGAGGCCTCATTAAACACACTGCAACATTAGGAGTAGTTCAGGCAACCGTGTGGAGGTTGTTCAGCCTAAAACCGTCTGATCTGTGAAAGCATAATTTGAAAGCCATGCAAATCCTAGAGTCATCAGTGAGAATATTCCATTTTAGAATAAGCTTCAGGTTTTTAGACATCTTTGGCATTTGTAATGGTTTAGTAGTATCTTGCTGCAGTTTTCACCCAGTTAATGTTAACTCCTTTTTTCAAATGCTCTGTTAAATGTTAATGCATTTTTGGAAAATGCATTTTCCAAATATGCATTAACATTTAACAGAACTGGAAGTATTGCAAAATACAACATTCAGTTTCGAGGACAGCATGGACAAACAAAACATTAAAACCATAATTACTTCTGAGACTAACTGAATGAGCTATGAAGTTACCTTAGAAACAATTCTTTTGTTTTCTAAATTTGAGCCTTTGAAGCATATCTGAAAACTAGGCTGTGTTTGCACTACCCATTTAGCAGGTGTCCAGAAACCTTTAAACATTGACAGCTGAAAATCAGACAAGCATTCAGAAACACATGATGCATACAAATCAGCTGTGCTTGAACTGTATTTTCACAAAGAAATTAAATAAAATTCTAAATTCAAGATGTCCATTTGTTTTGCATTCAGTAGCTAACTAGCCTTGTATTTGAAGAACTGTTGGATTTTTCTAGGTCAACCACAGATTCCTACAGAACATTCATTTTCATAGTGTTAGATGCCTTCTAAATGGAGTTATTGAATCATCATTGATAGGTAGCTTATGTTGTTATGTTGATTATATTACTATTTAATGTGTTAATATATGTAAATTTTTAATTTTAAATTTGCCTTCTTCCATTTCTGCATCTCTTTGTCTGTCATGGTCTTCATTTTTTGTCAGTCCTACTTCTGAGCAGCTCCTGTAGTAATCTTTCACTGTAGAACAGTTTTGCCAGCACGTGTAGACAGATTACTGTTAGTTGGTTTTCGTGTTGTAACTCGGATATGTCTTGCCCCAAAGACTGCTGGTTTAGCATCCAAAGTTTCCTCCAAGACTTAGCCCACTTGATGCTTGCTTGTTTAGAGAGGATTGTTTTAGAAATCATGAACGAGAAAACCAAGTCTGATTTAATGCAAAATTTGTACTTAATAATGGTTGTTCCCATCTCTGTTTTTTCTCATTTTTTATGTTTTATTGTATTTCAGGGTACTGAGGTACGAAAATATCTTCTCAGCTGTACTTCTTTGCTGCAGTAGGAATAAGCTGTATAATTTCTTACATAAAAGGATACTCCTAGAGTAAGGGATTCTGCATTACAGCATAGGATTTATCCTGGATTTTCATGTTGTAGTCTAATGAAGGTATAAACCAGCACTTAAGAGCAATCCTAGAGACTGAGCTGTACAGAGCAAGTGTTTCTCCACCCTTTAAATTGGCAGTATTCTAGCCTATTCTATTTCCGTGTCCCTAGAGGGAAAATTATCACTGGGGTTCCATTTCTTTGTCTGAACAGAAGAGATGCCTCTCAAATCTGATTTTTGTCAGTTTTTAATGCAAACTTTGAAGCTTTCCTGTTTGTTGTCAGTATCTCTAGTGATGGGAAAGTACAGAAAAGGTTGTAGAATATTTTGTGCTCTTATTTAAAGTGAGAGAGACTTCCTTTGACAAGACCTGTTCATTTCTGTTCCTCTGTGTGCGTGGAATGCAAGCATTCAGGTCACTGCCTAGGCGAAGTAACCTTGCGCATAATTATGCGTTGTTTTCAAAGTGCTCTCCGATTTCAAAAGCACCGTCTTGGACTGTATTTCATGTGAAGGCTAGCAGGTGTCATAGCCAAGAAAATATTGTTTCATGGTGGTGCTGTGCAGAAGGTAAATACCCAGATGTCTTGAGGAAAGCGCATGGTTTTCCAATTAATTTCTAATTGTGGATACATAAACTTGCTGTGGTTAATCATGGGCCCATGAGCTGAGAAAGATTTTAATTGCCTGCTGTTTCAGCTAAACTTGTTGGAGTCCTAGTGCAGATGAGCCTGGACTGATTTTTGAAAGTAAAATTTGAGTTTTCCACGTGCAGCTGGAATGACATGGTGAGGACAGGCCTGGTAAGCGTCTGTCCCACGAGCTGTGAGCCTCGATGGAGCCACGCTGGTTCCAGCTCTGGTCCAAACACATTATGTGCCAAACATTCATGTGCCCTTCAGAGTTAAAGCTCTCTTACTCTGGAGGCTCCTTTAGAGCACTGACCAGTGGTATCAATTGTGCAAAAACCATTAAAGGAAACAGGGTCTGGAATGACTATCAACCCATCTCTCTCTGCCTTCTAAAGAAATCAAGTTATACATTCTGCAAAGACAAGTTTACCAAATATATTTCTGTTGTTTACGTAATTATTTCCCACTGCAAGTTTTTTTGGTTTGTTTTGTTTTTTTAATCTGGCCATTTCTAAGGTTTTTAATGCACCTGCAGTAGGGCTTTTAAGTAGAAAGATGTATGAGCAAAGAATTAGCTTCTCCCTTTCTCATGGTACCTTTCTATCCCAAAACCATCTGTTTATCCAATATATTATGCTGTAATGGAAAACCATTTTAACATGTACTGTCCATACATTGTCCTGTATTTTGATTAATAAATTGAATGTTTTCTGTATTAGAGACAAAACTTAGTGTTGAAATACAGCATTATGCTGTATATCTTGAAGTCAGCAAGTTTATGAAGTCTTGTTGAGACATGCTAAAGGTACATGCCTTTCTTTAAGCAGGAGCAAATGGCAAATGTGTGCTTGTTTGGATATGAACAATGCTATACGTGGTTTCTGTACCGTTTAAAATATGCATATTTTAAAGTTGGATGAAGACTTTTGGCCAAACTTCATTCTTAGTATTATTCACTTGTGGAGGAGGAGGTATCAGTGAAACAATTTGTAAATGTCCATACTTTTTAAGGTTAGCCATGGTACTGTCATAGAAATGCAACGCTACTTGCATTTTCATGGAGCTGTATATTTAATGCATCCATGTGTGTTTTTACAACTGTATCAGGCTGTACAGAACTGAGGAGTGGAAGTTGTTGACCATCTGAGGTCTCCTGATGAACTGCTGTAGTTGCTATTAGTGAATTTAGAATAAAACTTATACCCAGCCTTGCAGGTCTCCTAGGGGATTTCATTCTGAATATAGTGTTACTTTCAATTCCTACATTTTTGCTGTGCTTCCTTGGGTAAATAGTACTTATGGCAATATGAAGAAGGAATATCTTAGAACTCTTGGTTTTGAAATATCCTTATCTTGACTGAGTGCGGTCTGCTGGTAAGAGGTTGCCGTGTAGTGTAATTTGCTTAGGCACAGTATTTTCAAGGAAAGGCACAATGGTTGATGTGTGAGAGGAAATTGAACTTTTCTGTGGGATTCTTTCTGTGGTGACAGTTGACAGCATTCCAGCAAGTTGACAGTTAATGGGACAAATGTATTATTAGTTTCCTCATTAATAATAGAAATCTGGAATCTCCATCCTCCCTCTCTTTCCATATGTGCTTCTGCAGAATTGCTAGAAAATGGAACAAAATGTCAAATTTCAGACAGGTGAATTTATCGGATACAGCTTAATCATGTTTTAATGAAGGACATGGCACACATACATTGCATAAGAATCTTAAAAGCCTGACAGTTTCTGAATTTAGACTTGCTTTAATATTTAAAGATAGGATTTTTGGTGTTGTGGATCTTTGAAGCTAGGCTTCGTAAGACTAGTCACCAGTAAATCAACAGATAGGAAAAAAGAAAGCATTTGGCCTTCTTCTGTGAGCTGTGTTCATAGAGCTGGGCAGGACCAGGCGTTTGTGAGGATGCTTCCATTGAGATGAAGAAAGGGGAATTACAACGGGTTCTGAGCTGAGTGGGAGCAAAGCACTGAATGGAAGTGAGCTTGGTTATAAAATGAGAGGCTGACACTCTCCATGGTTGATGGACAAAACTGTGTAGAAGTTACGGGACTCTGAGGCAAGGGATGCAGAGGAGATGGATGTCGGGGCTGGTTCAGTCTGAGGAAGCTGTAATTAATGGCCAGATGACATGCCAGAGGGTTGGAGGCAAGGGTAAGGCATATGTAATTTCTAAGACCTCTTTGCTGATCTGAGTGCATTAGATCCAAATGGCTTGTTTACATCCAACACTCACCACACAAGAGAAGAAATGGCTTTTCTGAGAATTTGTTCCATGTCTTCTGAAGCACTGAGTGCATCTGTTTTATGCTAGGAGAGCGTGCATTTAAGATGAAGAGAGAGACTGTCCCTCTTACTGTCACAGGACAGACTGATAATTTTTGATGAACACCATGTAGGGCTGCAGAAAAAGGAATGATAATTGAACAGCAAGTGGAGACACTCCTTCCTCACTTTGGGAACCTTTCCCTCCTTCCTCATATTATTAGTAAAAATAAACAATGGGTTCTTTATATGCTGCTATATACTTAAATACTACTATGAATTATAAAATGGTTAGTAAATACAAGTTTTCTTGTGTATATTGGCAAGCATATTTTACAGTTTTGAACGTGTAGCAAATTACGAGGCTTCAAGGCAATAAAATCTGCTCAGTTATAATACTGTGTATGGTATATGTGTAAAATCTGTTACTATAAAGGAATTATTTTCTCAGAGAACACTGTCTCTCAAGATCCTTTTCTTAAACTATACTTGCTTTGTTTCACTCTTTGATTCTATGAAATTTACCAAAATGAAAGAAAATGCAGTTAAACACTTGGCTTTGGCTATTCAAAATACTTACTGACTTTTAATGGAAAGGTGTCAACATTCACCTGGAAACCTTGGAAGGAGGGGAGCACTCCTTCCTGCATTTATTTCTGAGGAATTACCCAAAGTGAAGTATTAAGCTTTCATTATCTTGATGCTGATACCAAACAACAGAGATCTGTCTACTAAGCTGTTCCAGCTAATCCTCTGCATTGTTCAATGTCACTAGATCTTAATACAGTTTTAATGGATAAACTCAAGGTACTGGGTTTTTTCTCAGCTGACCATAAACAAATGCAAGATTACGCGAATTAGTGTCTTGGTTCTTTGTTTTCTGACTTTCAAAAATGTGTTTGGCCGATTTCATACTGTCAACAACCAGTTTTCTCTTTTCTAATTCACAAGGGTTTTTTTCATTATATGCTGTTGGGCATTTTTATTCCAAAACTATGTGCAAGTACATCTGTGAACAGAGTGTTAAGAAAGTGGCAGAATCCGAAGATGTACTGGTAAGATGGATAGGGAAGAAAGAGCTGGGGTTTGGTGTCATGTATTGCCAAGAAATTAGGTTTTTGGTCTCCCTCCAGTAAGTTGACCTGCACCCTACCAGTATGGTCTGGATACAGATTTTTCCTTGTGTTAAGGAACAGTTGCCCAATTATGCCTTCCCTCTCCACTGGGGAAGGAAGCCTTTAACTAAACTGACAAAATACTGAGAGAAGCTGCTCTGGTATTTAGTTAACTCTTTATAACAGAGGTTTGGTTTTTTGACAGCAATTTGGAAAAGGGGTCTTTAAATGGACATTGCTTTTGAGATAAATGACAATTAAGGTAGCACATTTTTAATTACTAATATATCAAATAGTTAAAAATGTCTCCTTTAAAGAATGTCAGAATGTTTTGATTGTACCTCTAGCTGTGAAATGAATGCAGGTGAGCTAGTTAAAAGTGGAATACATAGATTCTCAAAAGAATACTACTTTTGCAATATTTTTTATTAATTGTGGAAGCAATGTTTGCATTGTCTGTGTTCTCAAAGCTTGCTTAAAATTTAACAAACATATTAGTGTTGTGGCATATGGAAGGCAAGAATCTCTTTGGACTGTTGAATAATATGGGAAAATGTTCCTTAAGTTAATAACAGTGGAAGACAGCATGCTGTCACTCTTAAAGAAACAAAGACCATTCTTCTAGTCAAATACTTGCACTGCTAGACATCTCTTATAGCTACACTCAAAACCTGTGTAAAGACAAAGTTAAAAGTGCACAGCTAGCGTTGAAGAAATGAGAATTACTGTAAAAGCCATGATGCAATTTTATTTTTTCTCCTGTGGACATCTGCATTCAGGTGTTGCATTTCTTTTTTTAATATGAGAGGACTTTGGTAGAATATACATCCTTTTTTCTTACTTCTGTTCTCTGTGTGATTATTACTTTTCCTCATGAAAGATATCTGACAAGGCCAGCTTTCCTTTTCTGGCTTTGATTGACTGCATGTGTTTCCATATCAGTGTCAGGTATTCCTGGTGGTTGTGACCAAGAGTATTTTAGTGATTGCTCTATCTGGAAGACTTGTTCATTTTGTGTCACTCCTTTATTTGTGGAATTATGCAACATTTCAGATTGAATGGGGCCTCAGGAGACTGGCCCAAGCCCTGCTCCCTTGCTGCTCATGTGTGTATGAAGGGATGGTAGGACTCTTGGAGCTCTCTGGATGATGTGGAGCTTTCTGCCTTTTGATCTTGTGCCATTTCCATCTAAGATTTTTGCTACCATCTGTTAACTTTTGGTTTTCTATTATTTTTGACCTTCTAGAATCTTACCTTAGGAACACTCCTAAAAATACAGCATTTCAAACACATGCCATCTTATTCCTGCAGACGTTAAAAATAGCTTATATGTGCACTTGGGACTTATTTGGGAAAGTGTCCTGTGTGTCTTAAAAGGAGTTTTGCCTTATGCCAAGTAACATATAGTTGTAAAACCTTAGTTTTTCAAATTTTGTTTCTTCGTAGGCCAGAAGCAAAATTTGGATGAAGTGAACTAACCAAGTCGCCGTCATGAGCAGGAGCAAGCGTGACAACAATTTCTACAGCGTTGAAATTGGAGACTCAACTTTCACCGTATTGAAACGGTATCAGAATTTGAAACCAATAGGATCAGGAGCACAAGGGATAGTATGGTAAGGTTTCTTTAAAATTTAAATGTGTAAAAAAGGTTTTTTGAGGTGTTGTATGTTACAGAGCAGGAGTGTGGAGAATTACCTTTTATAGGCAAAACAGCAATGGTAACTGATGGCCATTTTCCTCAGCAAGGGCTGTTGCTGCTGCTTTTTGACCTGTTCAGCTTTAGAACTGATGCCCTTCTGTGCACGTTCAGCCAGCTGTGCTGAGTCCTATAAATTACTGGGGGAAAAAGAAACTGGATAAAGAAAGTAATCCTAATCCTAAACCACACTGTTTGCAGTGAAACAAAAGCCAGAAATACTCTGTATAATATTTGCTGCTTGTAAATGTTTGCACTTCTTGAGATGGTTTGTTAGGAGTCTGTTTCACTTAGTTTCATAATCTGAGTAGTCCTTGATACCAGTGAAATAAGCATTTGGGATGCTGGCTGTCATATGTAAGTGCCTGATGCAGTTTGGGAATGTATGACTTGACAATATCATTCTTTGTGTAAGAGCTCTGATGTGTGGACTGAAAAGTGTCCAGTTGATTTAAGCTGTTGACAACCAGCTGCTTGTAGGCACTGTTTCCTGTGCAGTGGCATTGCCTCAAAGAGAAATGTTGATTTAACCTTCCTGGAAGCTTCTTTGAATGTTTGAGAAGGATGTAAGTATGACAGGACCTTGCAGATTTTTCAGTTTATTGTGACTCTTAAGATGTTAACTGGGTACATAAAAATACAAGAACAGCAAGGAAGAGGAAGTTAGGGGAATGCATAATCTCAGTTCTGTCACCTCTTCACTACCTATGTCTTGTCTTGATCAGTATAAAGAGAGTGTGGTGTAGGTGAGTTTTTAATTAATGCTTGTGTTTTAGCAGGATTAATAAAACAGTGTAATAAATGCAAATGGAAAATTGAAGAAAGAACTCTAGAAAGAGTTTTTGAAATGCTAACTTCTGGCATTAAGATTACTGGTATTAACTAGCAGCAACAAAAAACCTGATCTGAATTTTGTTTGCATGTGTGTTAATATATGAGGATGTAGACAGTTGCTTGGGTAGTTTGTTTAGTTGTTATATAAATGCCAATAAAAGCTTTAGATGTTATTACTGTCCTTGTGATGGCCAGTCATATGTTACTACTGCCTGTTTTCCAAATTTATTGCCTTTCCTAGAGCTGAGAATCCAGAACTGACCATGTAATTACTCTAGTGCCATTCTGTAATTGCTGCTAGTGGTAATTGAAACCTTTTTAGTTAAATCACAGCTTACATGGGCAAGATTTAACCACAGTCTTCATCAGGGTATCTCCATACAGTGCAATTCTGGAGTTTTTGTTGTCAGTGGTGATGGTTTTGCGTTTGTTTCTTTTTTCTTTTTTTCTCTCTTTTTTTTGTTACTGATCCAACTTGATTTGGAGGAATATTAAGTAGATGGCCTGATACTGAAACAGGCTCTAGGCTGCTGTTATGTACAGGGAATGCAGAAGTTCAAATACTGGAACAGAAGTCCCATGTTGCCAACCTTTCCTAAAATAATCCTTATCTTTGGTGCAGGTGGGGGAATTCCAGATATAGTGGAAAATGTGCATCATAGAAAGTTACCAGTATGTGTTGTTCCTTTTTTTTTTTTTTAGTAATGTCCAGAGGTTTTGTTGATACAATTGTTTTGTTGACATGTTTGTTTGAATGATAAATTACAAATCTTTCAAGCCTCCATACTACATAGACAATCCACTTCTTTAAGTAGCGAGTTGGATTTAATAGATGCTACTGTTTACTGGCAGATAATCTTCATTAGAGTTAGAGTACCACTCTTCAGAAGAGACAAGAAAATAATATTTTCCCTGCTGAGACTTTTTTAGTAACTGATAAATATTTCCAGAGTCTGCATGTCAGTATTGTATTAGCTCTTACAGGAAAAACAAGCCATGCCTTCCTGTCATGGAAATGTGATATGTAAGGGAGTTGTCTCCAATAACAGTCTTCATCAGTTCATCAACAGCCTGTGTCACTGAATCGTATGACAATCTTGGCATTACTCTGCAAACAAAATGTTATTTTTTTTTCACCCAGTTAAAGCCAGTGACATCTAGAGGTTAAAGCTTTCTTAACATTTTTTTTGTCTTGACTTTGATGCTGTCATTGTCATCAGGATGTTAAGCAACTACATAAATGAAAGTCTTTTTATAACCTACTTTTCCCTTTTAGTGTGAAGGTTTTATGTAAAATTGATGTGCTTTTTATGTTTGAAGTGTTTTGGATCTTTTTTAGGTGGTCTGTTCTTGAGTGCCAGTGAGTGGCAAGAACTCAGCATCTTTGGAAGAAGAAATACTGCATTCTATTGTAGAGATTGTCATGTGTTAATGCTCTGAAGCTGGGAAATATTTTTAAATTTTGAATCACTTAACATACAAGAGCACTTTGCTATATCACATTCCTAAAGCTGGATAATACTAGAAGTTTGGGGTTTCTGCAGTCATGATACAAATTAGCTGAACATGTTTGCAACTGCCACAGCTTAAAGGACCTTGACACTAGAGATGTAATAATGTTATTTTTAATTACAGTGCAGCTTATGATGCCATCCTCGAGCGGAATGTTGCAATCAAGAAGTTAAGCCGACCGTTCCAGAACCAAACCCACGCTAAAAGAGCCTACAGAGAGCTTGTTCTTATGAAGTGCGTTAATCACAAAAATGTGAGTGCAGTGTCCTGCTTCAGCTGTTAAAGAATTAACTGGAAGGTTATCCTTTGTGAAAGTTTGGAGAGTGACTTCAGAGGATATTTCCATTGCATGCTTGTATGTCCATGATAAGTACAGAAGGGTCTTGCAGAAAAGCTGTTATTGAGTAGTTTAATACCTGCCCAGTCTTTAAATACCCCCTACAAACTCAGCAAAGGAGTCAGTGTTATATGGCTAAAATTTACAAGCAGCTGTCAAATAAGAGTACCATGGCTGGTAGCATCCTGCTGCTAGACACAGGAGAAAAAAGAAATAGGCTGTAATACCTTTTGTTTCCCTTGGTGCATGAATGAGTTTAGGATCTTGTATTGTGACAGCAGTAGCTGTCCAGTGTTTATGAAGCTGTGCAGTAGATAAGATCACAGAAATGGGGAGCAAATAGGTGATAAATTTATTGGAGTTGAACTGCAGAAGGCTGGTGTTGGCCATTTTCTTCCTTCAGAGTCAGATGTGTGCAGTCTTCTTTACCTTCTGTTTTAAGCCCCCATCAGGAAGTTAAAATTCCTTCTGGTTGCTAGGGAGGAAGACTGTCATAGGAAACTTAACTCTTTTATCTTTTTGGGAAAATTCTGTAATTTTTCTCAGACATGGATGGTTTATATGTGGATTCTATGAAGGACTTTCCACCTAATAGCATAATTTGTGTGATGATGAATTATTGCAAGCCTGCCTGATTATTGATGAGTAGTAGATTGGCCTTTCTGTACATCCCATCCATTCTTAATGCAAAATGTCCTAAAGCATTTGTAGGAACCTGTTTTTTCTGTTTGGATGAAGTTGTTTCTTCACCTCTGTCAGTGGCAAAGTGTATCTTTTAGGGAGTCTTCATCAGGTTTTAATTTTGTTATTCCTCATGTACAAAAAAAAACCTTACCAGGCCTTCAAAGTGAAAGTAGGAGGGAGGGGAAGAGTGACTAAGCTCCTTAGGTTTTAAGATTTGAGTATCATCTTGTTAACACACAGAGTGTCTTTAGATTATGTGATTTGTGGAGGAAAAATACTCCTTTCAAAATCATTTGTATCTGTTTACATCATGTTAGACCTCATTGAGCTACTGAGCATCTTGAGCTTCAGTGTATACCAGGAGGTTCATATCAGAATAATAGTTACCAGTTTTGAAATGTTGCCTCTGCAGCTTTGCTATTGCTGTGGTACAATTACTCTTCCTCTCCCCCTCCCTGCAGATAATCGGCCTACTGAATGTGTTCACACCACAAAAATCCCTGGAAGAATTTCAAGATGTGTAAGTCAGATTTGAGCTAAAGCTGAGAATTTATTTTTAAAGTATTCATATGAAAAGATGAGCAGAAGAAAGAATACAGTAAAATGGCAATATTATCTGATTATTCTTTTTTTTTTCTTTGTAAGCTACATAGTGATGGAGCTCATGGATGCAAATCTCTGCCAAGTGATTCAGATGGAGCTAGACCATGAACGAATGTCCTATCTTCTCTATCAAATGCTATGTGGTATCAAACATCTTCATTCAGCTGGGATTATTCATAGGGTAAGTGAACTAAACTGTATAATTTGCATTGTACCTGGTTTTGTCTTGAGTATTTAAAAGATAAAAGAAGGTATAAATAGGAGCATGAAGGGTGTTTCCTAGCCTGTCCCATAGGCAGGGAGAAAAAGTTGAAAGGAAATAATCACACCTTTTTCCAGGGTAATTCCTGAATGAGCCTTTTGAATGTTTAAATGATTTGATAATGATCTGCACAGAGCAAACTGAAGATTTTTGCAGTGAGTTGCATTACCTCCTCTAATTCTGTATAATGTTCTACTTCAGTAGTCATTGCAGGAAAGGATATCTGGAAGCGTCTCTGCCTTTATTGTTTTGGTAACCAAACCTGAAATCCCATCTTTTGAAAGAACTGCCCATTTTATTTGTGCTCTTTTACTAGCAGAGTAATGAATAACTGTCTGAAATCTCCAGATAAGATGATGTTGATAAATACTTGTAATTGGAACTTGGATAACACCTGTGTGTCACAAATCATTTATGCAGATGGTTAACTGGCAGAACAGACTACAGCTTTTTTAATGGCATGTGTGTGTTGCAATCTAGTCAAGAGATTTTGAATTTAAGTTCTGAAGTTGAGCATCTCATATGTAATGGTATATAGATTAAAGATTGCTTGAGATTGGTTATAACTTTTCAAGTATAATCTTGATGGTCTGGGAAATGGTAAGCTTGTATTTTTATAGTACTACATTTTTCATTGTAACTTTTTTAAAGAGTTTGAGAAGTTTTCATTTCTGAAGCAATAGAAAAGATTTAATTAACCTTAGTGATGTGAAATGGTTTCAGTCCTTACTACACACTCTTCCTCATGATGTGCACAGGAAAGCAGATCACAAATGGCAATTCTGTGCACTACCACAGGAATTGCTATGTTAGGATGCTTGCCCAGGTCAGTGGTTCACCACATTGTGACTGAGGTGTTGAATGGTCTGCAAGCTGGATCTGCAGTCTGGCACTCCTGTTCAGTGTGTCAACTTTTCCCCAAGGACACAGGGACAATTATTTGAATAGAGAATAGAGTGGGCAAATGCTGCTTCCTTTTGCTCAGCTAGTTCTAGTACTCATCAGCTGCTTCATTCCAGTGAGGAGCTCAGGCAGTGAAGGTGAAACCTTCCTTCTTGCATGCAATTTCCCTGAAGTGCTGTGTTGGAAGAGATGGGCAAGGGAGGGAGAAGCATTGCCTGCAACCAGACATGGTACCTAATGCTGCTGGGTCTGTTTGTGGGCATTTGAGATAGGTCATTTGGGCTTTTTTCATTATTTGGGGAATGCTCAGCAAAACTAGGTTGTTTCACTTACTGTTGTGGTACTGTATTGTCTGTGACTGAAATTATGCAGCTCATGGTGTTCTAATGTATGTGCCTGTGGGTCTCAGATAATGGTTTGCATGCGGTTTCACTTTTCCTCTACAATACTTACATATGCAAGTTAAATGTTGTGGATTTTCCTAGGTCTTTTTAGTTTCAGAAAACGGTATATTGTCTGGACATGCTAGAGTAGGTAAAGTAAGAGTGTCTCTTGGTGGATCTTAGCACAAGCTTAAGGGAGCTTCCAAAAGTGTGCTTGCCTCAGGGTGGTTTGAAATGGCTCTGAAATGGGCATTGATCCTGTAGAAGTTGTGGATAAATTAAAACATTTTTACATTTACAGAAAAGAAGCAACTACTTAGGTAGTTGGGCAAGAGAAAAGACAGCTTTGAGGCTAGAATTCCTGCCTCTGTAAGTAGGGGTTAAGTCTTTGAAATGCTTCCTATCATACAGGGATAAACTATCCTAAAGAGACTAAATACAATTGCTATGTAAATGGCACCATGTGTATGCATGAATGCTTTTAAAGGTGCAGATGCTTTTGAAGGACATTTCACTTGCATGTCTTCCCGGTAGATTTTCAGCTGACAGCTGCTTCTTAGACTTGTTAGAAGATTTGAGTATATTCAGGCACAGCATTACCTGTTGTGTGCATTGTGCCTTTTTCTTCAAGGTGCAAAGTATCTAAGTTTTGTTTCTCTGTGGTGGAAGCTGAACAAAACCTTGGAGTACAACCCTGCAAAGGGCCATGTATCACACAGACCATGTGGCTGCAGTAGTAACTCTTTGTGCCACTCTTCTGGGCTCTCAGCACCAGTACTTAATGTCCAAAACTCATTACTTTATTGAAACTTCTTAAACATAGCCTGCACTACTGTGGCTACCCAAGGAGCATTCTGGCTATTAATCTAATGTTCTACTTTAGTGATCTCTAAAACTTTAAGCTTTTCTTGGTGTCGGCAGTTTCACATGTTTTTTAACTGGATTCTTCAGCTTCTAACATAGTTGTGACAATCTCAGCATCTCAGTAACTTTTTCAAAGCTTGCTGAATGACTGAAATCACAAAAACTTGTACATGTGCCTTAGAGCACTGGATACTACTTGCCACAGAAATCAGTTGTTTTTTAATAGCAAGCTAGAGGTGGAACAAAGCAGAGATCAAACACGAAGAGTTTCAGTCAACTTCACCTTGAAGCTGTGGGGGCAAACTTAGTTGCCACATCAGTGGGTAAAGATTTGACTATAACTTTGCACTGACTTTAGCAGATGTTGGCAAATCAACATTACCGTGTTCCAAACATTTGCAGAGATGCAATTTCCAGCCAATATAGAAGTACACGTTCATTTATATTTAATAATCTGAGGATGAATGATCAGCATTGTGGAGTTGTGCCTCACTGACTTTCTGAGAGACATGGAGTGTCTCATTAGTCTCACATGGAGGCTCTGAAACACTGAATTCTGCCCTATTTTGAGTACTTAACAAAGGGGCCTGATTATGGAAGCCCTTCTCAAATCTTCTGTTAGAAAGAGAAAAGCCCACAGAAGCCATGAATTACCCTCCAGAGATGTCCCTGTGTCCTTGTCTGGCTAATGGGTAAACAGCCGTGCAGGAATCTGTTTCTTAAGCACTGACATTTTACATTTTCAAGGGTCATTGAGAGATTTTCTGCTATAGGTTCTGGTTATATTTATCCATCCTAATTAATTAGATCACTCAAAGGAGCTTTTGAGCTGTTTATTTAGCAGAAGATATATATATAAGAGATGCAGGTTTTACATCTCTGCATGAATTTGAATGTAGTGTAAGTCAATTCATCATTTTGATCCTAGGCTTCATGACAGCTACATGGTGTTCAGAAATAAGGATGGATAGCATTTGGTAAGCAAAGAGAAGATCTCTTTAACATTTTGAGTTTTAATCCTGCAGCTTTGGGGAGGATGAGTGTAGTTAATACCATGAGCATGCGCCTGGCATTCTGCAGTGAACATCCTGAAAATAATAGAAGTGTGCAGAAATAAAGCTGATAATGTGAAGGGCTGTAGCAGAATCTGAAACATGCATATTAAATGGCCAGAAGGCCTTATAGAACTTAAATTAATTCTTGGTGTTTGAGAATGTTTTAAACTATAGTTGTCTGCAGAGTCTTTGTGTGGAAATGCATGTGTGAATATGTATGTATGTAAGTCTTCTAACTAGTCATTAAAATTCTGTTGTTCTGGAACTCTTTTTGTTGTTTCCTCTCTATCTTTAATGCAGTTTTCTTGGCATTATGAGGAGATTGCTGAAAGCCATCCAGGTACAAATGAAAACTACATAAATCTTGCAGATATCCGCCTTTAAGAAACAATGACAGATAGGGCTGCTTATCAAATGCTTGCAGCTCAGGTGCTGGAGTCCTCTGTCACATCTCAGGTTTTTCTCTCATTAATCTCAGTATGAATATGGGCAGGAATTATCTTAAGTCTTACCTGTGTTGTCTGATGTGCTGTGAATGATTTTATGATTGCAAAGTTATTCTGAAGTTACTCTGTAATATTTACTCCGTGACATTCAAGTGTGTAAGATCCTGCTGAGGTGATGACAGAGAAAGCCTGTGTAGTGTTTGTGTAAATAAATGTTCCAAAGCATTATTGTCAATAGAGTTCAAGTGTAGAGAATAGTTACCGTGTTGCTAACCAAAATGATCTGTAGCTATGTGAGCATTTTCCACTCCAATTTAATGATTATGTTAATTTTTGGCAGTTCTTCAATGGTGCCTTTTTGGGTTTGGTTGCCAAGCTTAGTATGAAACCAAGTCGTACATTGGAAACTAAAACCATGTGGGCATGGAGATTTCCTTTCTGTTCATAGAAATACATTGGTTCAAAAGAGGTAATGCAACCTCAACTAGCAAATAAACCTTTTACATTCATTATAATTTTAATAATTCTTGTATCAGGATGATTATTGAATCAAATGATTGTCATGTTACTTGTGTTCTGCATTGTAGTAATAATTATTGTTCCAGTGAGTAGTTTCTAGACCTTTCCTCAGAGCTAACACTTCTTACTAACCTCAATTTATTTCAGACTTTGTTAACATATCTTTTAATGCTGGTTATATTTTCCTTCTTTAATTGCTATATAAATCTACAAGCACAATAAAAGGAATTAATTCTGTAATCTGCTGAATGCACATAAATTAACGCAAGGGGAGAAAAGCTGCAGTTATAGCAGTAACCTAGTTGTGTGTATGGGATTTAATGTTAGCATTATCTTTTTAAAATGTGAACCACAGACTACTTTGTGCTTGTCTTAGCAGTCAATATATGATGTTTCTTTTTAAAGGATTTAAAGCCCAGTAATATAGTAGTAAAGTCAGACTGCACTTTGAAGATTCTTGACTTTGGACTGGCCAGAACTGCAGGAACTAGTTTTATGATGACGCCTTATGTAGTGACTCGTTACTACAGAGCACCAGAGGTCATCCTAGGGATGGGATACAAAGAAAACGGTCAGCAAATATAGTCTTTCTTTGGCATAGCTTTATTTTTTTTTGTTTGGCACACCACCTTTTACATGTTAATGTGTTTTTTTTTAAGCTGTAGAAATTTTATAAATTAGTCTTGCAACCAAAATGCAGATTCTGGATACACTAGTTTGTTTATTTAACTCAACCCATTAGAAAATGTTTGCATTTAATAGGAGAAGAAATCGAGGGCCTTGTTTGTTTAAAAATTTAAATAACTTCCTTGGTAGAGTACATGACATCTAGGAAGAACTGGAAATATATTTTTTAAAATGTGATATGTACTTTGATATACCTTCATCTGACTTCATTCCTGGTGAAGATGTAAATTGTAATTCATCAGTAGATATGAGTACTAAATTTGATGCTAAATAACTGTATTGGGTATGGCCTTTCAGGAGGTCTGCCTTTTAGTATCTTTTACAGGAAAATAAAAAAAGATCTGTCATTTGAGGGAAACACATCAACAAGTACATTGCACCTTCAAGGAAACAGCTAGTGGTACCCATCAGGAAAACAAAGTGATGTGTCATTCCTGGCACTCTGTTGGAGCAGCCTGATCTGCTGCCATTTCACTGCTGTGCTGTCCCCATGGTCAGGCAGCTCCCTGGTTTCACTTGTCAACACCTCAGGCTGGGGGTGCCTACAGGTCACCCTGTGTGTTTCAAACTCTGCTGGCCAGGCCTCCAGGGAGGTCCTGAGCTGTCTCCTGTGGGTGTGAGGTGTGGCTCCTCACCTCCTGACACAACTGGGGCTTGCTCTGCTGTCAGCATTCCTAATGCAGTCTGCAAACCTGCCTGGTAACTGCATACCATGGCAGCAAGTGACTTCAGGCTGTGTGTGAATGGTGCTAGTAATGAAAGCAGCCAGCTCAAAGGAGTGAGAGTGGGTCTTTATTGCAAGATTGTGATTTTTATTTGTTTGGATTGTTAGTGTGCATGAGAGGATGTAGTACATTTCTTCAGACATCCTCCATGGTTGACTGTTTTCACTGTCATTTTGGAGTCACAGGCTGAGGAGAACAAGTTAGTTATTTCTTTTAGTTCCTAAAGTTTTCTAGATTTGCAAATTTGTCTTTTTTCCCCCTAAGACTTAATATTGTCTATTTAAGGGACATCAAAGAAAAGTACCTAAAGCTGTAGTAGTGAGTCATGCAGCAGCCTTACAGAAGGAATTGATAGAAAAGTCACAAGTTTTCTGACTCAGCTTGCCCAGTTTAAATTTTTCTCTTAAATAGTAAGTAATTTTGGATTGCAAAAGCGCGAAACATTCTTTCCACTACTGGAGTTAGATAGATTGTGTTCTAGAGTATCCTGTCAAGCTTGTGACAATCCTATTCCGTATGGAAGCATGACTTGTGTTGAGCATCATAAATAATAATTTACTTTCATTTGAAAAGCTATCGTGTCTTCCCAAAGGGAAATACATGGTCATTGAAATGAGTGGCACTTCTGGAGAATGTAAATGTATGGAGTGAGTCCAAAGACAATTGCATTTCCATACGTAGTGCTCTCATTCAAAGGCAATTTACGTGAGCTGTTAGGAGTTTGTGGAGCTGCCGTGACAGGGAGATGGGTATCAAGGATGCACTTACAGTAAGAACCATGGGCTGTCCAGGAGCCTCACCTGTTAGTATTGATGCCTGTTATAGCCCATTACATCCATAGTTAAATTAACTGTAAACTTAGTTATTGCAGAGATAAATATTGAAAATTGGCAGTTAACTAATGGTTACAGGGTTGTCTGGCAGTTTCCTGCAGTTTGTGCCCTGCTGAACTTGTGAGAGGATTGCAATATATATTTTGATGACTGAAATAATGTACTGCAGAGTAACATTTTTTTGGTGTTGTACTACACAGATCATTGTTTTAAAACTAGCAATGAGCCCAAACAAATACATAGAGTTAACTTTTACGTAAGGTTTGTTACTGAAGCATGTTTGGGGGTGTCACATTAAGAAACCAGCTAAAGGACACCAGAACTGTTTGTGCACATGCTCTGTAACAGATTTATGCACTGTTACGTCCATGATTACTGAAAAACAAGGAAAGCCCTAAACACTCTGGAACAACTACTTTTACATTTCCTACTAGGTAGATGGGGTTTAAACTTCGTTTTCACGTGGTATTTTTTCTCCTAGAGTTACAAAAATCAGTAAGCTCACTTCTTGGGCTTGTTAAGAACAAAATGGACTCTTTATGACAGCAATAGATTTTTTTAAAGTATTTTTTCAAATCTGTAATGAGATTTGTTTTCTGTAAAAGTATTCACAGTAGCATTAGTTCAGCTTGCTACAAAAGTTAGAGACCTTAATTAGCCAGGTTTTTGTTTGATTTAATGAAGGCAGCAAATCAAAACACCACAAAATATTTCAGGTTTGGTTTTGTAGGGATACCAGAACTTTATCACATTGGACACAAGCTAAGTACAAGAGATTTGGGTATATTTTGGGTTGTGATGGCAGCAGGTTGTTTAGCAGATCAAAAAGTCAACGTTAAGAATTTTATTTAAAATGTCCAATGCAAAACTTGGCTTCTTTGGGTCTCTAAGCCAAAGAATATGTACTTTAATATTTGAAAAAAAGTTTTTAAAGGAAAAAGAGCACTAAACTAAGGTGTTGACAGTATTTTTTTAAATGAGCAAGGCCCTTAATTTTGACCTATTAATATGCACAACTATGATTTCTTATCATATTATCTAGATACTATTTTAGAGGAACTTGTAAATAAAGGAGATGGAATATTGAAAAAGAAGAATCAGTATTGTTTGCTTGACATTGTTGAGCTCCTTCAGAACATTTACATATAATTCTTACTGTACGATTGTTGTCACTTAAATCCCCCTCTTATCTGCTTAATTGAAATTCCAGTGTCATATTTGACATAAAAGTATTTATAATAATAAAATTTCATTGTTATGACTTGAAGAAAACTTTTGCATACGTAATTAATAATACCTCTGAAAGTAACTGCAAAAGAAATTGGCTTACCCTGTACAAAGTAAACTTGTGCATCCTTATGTCTTCTGAGTGATTTATTTTAAGGTAATGTAGAAAATACGTATTTCATTTTTTAAAAATTGCTTTTGAGTTTTTCTTTTGTATAAAATGTTATTTCAGCATAACTGGAGAAATATTTTAAAACAAATGATTTGAACTTAAAATCTAGGAGCATACTAACATTGTCATTAACTGATCCTCTAAAATTCTAAGTGATCTCTTACTGATTTTGTTTGCTTTTTATTTAAAGCGAGAGAGAGAGATGCATGGTAATCTGACTTCTAGGAAATACTCAATGTCAAATTGTAATTCCTATGTAATACCTAATTAATTCTCCTAAAAAGCATGAACTGTTTCAATAGGCAAAATTTTTACAGGTCAGTTTACTTAGTTACTTTTAGAATTATTCCTACAACTACAGTGGAATTACTTTCAAGGAATCAATCTGTCTTTGGTGCTTGAGTCTGTTCTCTTGGCAGAGGCAGCTTTGAAGCCTCCAGCCCTGGAGAAGTGCTTTACTCTGCTTGATTCATGTCTCTCTCTCTGCTCAAGCTCTTGCTTTAGCACTATATTAAACAAAAGGATGTTTTTCTGCCTTGTATTTGAGACAGTTAAAAGCTAATCCTTACACATGGTGTATGTTAAACTGTTTTCATTGATTAATACAAATAATTGCTCTTCTTCCTGTGCTGTCTCTGCAGTTTATAGGATGCAGTCATGTTATGCTTCTTTTAATTTTAAATGACCGTTTGCTTTGCTTTTCCTTCTTTTTGTGCTACAAACATAGTGGATTTATGGTCTGTGGGGTGCATTATGGGCGAAATGGTTTGCCACAAAATCCTCTTTCCAGGAAGGGACTGTATCCTTGTGCTGCTGCAGCAGGTTGAATTAGTTAGGAAGTGATTAACCTTTTTATTGATGTTGTGTCATGAACATGCATATTGTACAATTATTTTTTTTTATTAAATGAACATGGATTTTTCTTGTGATACACTTAAAAAAAAAGCATTTATATTCAGGCTGCACCTAGCAGTAGGACATAGTCTCTGCTGGTCCTGTAGTTAGCATACATTCACCTTCACTCATTTTCATTGCACATGCTTTTTATAGTCACTTCATGTGTACGTGTGTGTCTAGATATTTTTATTTATTTTATTTTAATAACTACCTTTTATGTTAATATCATTGCATTTTGTTTTCAGTTGACATTTGGTCAGTTGGGTGCATCATGGGAGAAATGATCAAAGGTGGTGTTTTATTTCCTGGTACAGATCGTATCCTTACCCTTGGCCTAGGGTGTAGTTGTAAAAGGTCAAAAGGTGCTGCAGTGATATAGTTCCAGATTAAGGTGGTAATAATTTTTAAAATACTGGTTTTAAACTGCCTTTTCAAATTGCAATTTGCCAGTTCATTATATACCACTTGGGCAAACAGATTTATTTTTTTATTTTTCCTTTTTTCCCCTCTTCTTTTCTTTTTCCAGTGTAATATAGTTCCTATCCATACTTTTGAATGTTGTCATACTTAAGACAGACTTCTTTTGGTTTAGATGATGTTTTCTTAGTTCACATGCATTGGGTTTTACTTTGGAATTCATTTTTATGTGGTAATTTACTAATCTTGTTTAGTACCTGAGCATGTTAGTAGTTACTATTTTTACATTTTATAGAAAATGTTTATAAACATTCATCTTCATTAATTACACTCTGGAGATTTATTTTTTGTATGTAGAAATAATTACTATTCTGCAAGTAGCTTTCAGAAATATCTGGCATTTCTGTCTTTCTATTCTATGAATGGTTTGGTGGTGTCTATATGGGTTGTCCTGTAAACAGTATTTCAGGCAAAGAGTCTGTTCCAAACAAACAGAACTGAAACCTCTAGATCATTGCTAAAATTAGTGAAAATAATTGGATTTTGATATCCTGTTTGTTTTACTATTGCTTACAGAGCCTTTTTTAGATGCCATCAGAAATGTTTCCTGCTTCTGCTGCAGGTTACTCTTTAAAAATTGATTTAGTACCATTTAAAGGTGAAAATGAGGTGGAGATTTTTGAGCCATGTTAAAGAAATCTGGAGCATCTTTACTTTCACACAGCTCTGTCATTGCATGAGCTGCACCATGCTTTGCTTTATTCATCTGGTTTGCTGGCATGGCTTTTCAATTTAGACTCAGTGCCGTACAACGTAAATAATTCCTTTTGTCAAGGCCTGCACTAAAGCTCAGCAGACCTTGAGAATCCTTATATAGAGATCTGCTGTTAAGTTTTAAGAATATAAGAGAGAGTCTGCTTCAACCCACTGTAGATTTAGGTAGCCTGGTATCCAGTCTCTGATGGCAGCCAAAAAGGAAAAGGTGGGGAGAATGGGAATTAATGTATATAAAATTTTATCTGAGCTCTCCCCATTTAACCAGTATTCAACCATCTGCAGCTAGGAATTCCTGAGCCAAGCTTCATTTTTTTTGTTTCAGTGAAATGTATTAAATTCTTCTGCCCTGAAGAGGTCAGTCTCCCCTTTCCAGTGTGTAAACGTCTCAGTTAAGACGTTCCTTATGCATCCTTGAAACTCGTTAACTTCATTCAAGTCCCTGACAATATTGTCACTGACCTGTGTGGGCCAGGCCTTGGTCCTCTGTGTGCCCACTAGTGCTCAGTGTTGTGTGTCCTTGCTGAGAGCTTGCTCAGGACTGGGCTGAGGTTCCAAGAACGAAGGACACAGCACCCACGTGGGGTCATTCTCAGGAATGTGTAGTAGCTGTGAATGTGTGTTCAGGTCAGGGATTGAGTTCTCCAGAACCCAGACAAGGCCTTAAGATAAATTTGCTGTATTGAAATATTTTGTAAGTCTTCTAATATTCTGTTTGTCAGAATTATATCCTTTTCTAGCCAGTAATGTTTTTAAGTGAAATACCTGTTGCCTTGACTACGCTATCATAGTCTTGCTTTGTTTCACTGTTTAAGAAAGTAGTCCTAAGTCATGATGATGAACTTGATACTTTATTATAATTTTCTGTGTTTTCTCTGTTAGTTATTTCATGTGGTTTTAACATAACTTTCTAACTGAAAACCAGACACAGTGTTTTTCTTAGCTGCATAACCTTAGATATTGATCAATGGAACAAAGTTATAGAGCAGCTAGGAACACCATGCCCAGAATTTATGAAGAAATTACAGCCTACAGTCCGAACTTATGTGGAGAACAGACCTAAATATGCTGGATATAGTTTTGAAAAACTCTTTCCAGATGTCCTTTTCCCAGCTGACTCTGAACACAATAAACTTAAAGGTAAGGTCTGTCTTCTGTGTGTTGTATGTTTTAAAAGTTTTAAAACTGTGATATATTGAACAGAAATGTAGCTTGGTTTTATTCACTATAAAATCATCCTGCTAAGGTTCTAAATATTTATATCATGAGAGTGGATGAATGTGCTGACATGTGCTTCCCTCCGCTTCCATATCTCCACGAGACAGCTCCTATTCTTGGAGCTGTCTTTATAAAGACAAGTAAATATCTATATTCTTCTCAATGACAGATGCCAACACAGTTTAGAGAAAAGTGGGGGGAGGTTGGAATAGAAGTTGTGTAGGCAGAGCAGATCTTTGTTCTCTAGGGATGAGAATAAGGGATTTATGTTCATAATATATAGATACCCTATAGTTACTTCAGTGACTTACTGGTTCTAAAGGCCACCTACTCAGTGGAGTCACTCATGATGTTTTCTGTGACTAAAAGCATGTGACAGAAAGGGGCAGTAGGTACTTGCCTGCTGCTGTTGGAGACACGGCTGCACTGCCACCTGAGCTGTTCCACATAAGGATGGCACACCAAGGGACACTGTATGCTGAAAATGGTTAGTGAAACATGTTTGAACCCTTTCCCACCTATGTCATTCTCTTCAGGTTTTTTTGCCATCAAATGGACCTTTCCTAAACCTCAGATTATGTGAGGATTGCATAGGCATTCAATTAGAACTTGATTACTCTGACCCTTCTCTAAAAGTTTGAAACACTGTGTTATGTGTTCTATATATGGCAGTAATCTGAACAGAAAATTTTATTTTTGCAGCAAGTCAAGCAAGAGATTTGTTATCAAAAATGCTGGTTATAGATGCTTCTAAAAGAATCTCTGTGGATGAAGCCCTGCAGCACCCATACATCAATGTTTGGTATGATCCATCAGAAGCAGAAGCTGTAAGTTCTTGTTTTAGGTCCCTGTTTTCAAAGCTACTGTATAAAGTCATCTTACTGTGATGCTTGGTACAGCTGCTTGACAGAAGATTGTTGCACATTTCATTAGAAGCTTAACTGAGCCATAATTATTTTTATTGATGTTGATAGATGTGCTTATTAGAAATAGCATTAGGAATGGGCTGAGGTACCTGTGTTCATGTATCTCTGTGTTGGTGTATAATTGCATATCATCTGAACATGTAGTCATGCATCTGAAATCTTTTAAATAGTTCTCATGTATTGAGCTTCAGTTGTTTCAGTGTGATTTGATTGCCCTTGATGGAGTTCTGAGGTATTTATTCCTGGGGAAGCAAAATACTTTCATTGGTTGTAGGAATTGATACTATTCTTCAACTAGAAATAAGTGTTTCAGCAAAATCTGGCTACAAGATCTTGAGCTTTCAGTTACTAAAACTAATGAACAAAGGGATTAATATAATTTTTTTCCTTGAAAAATCAGTTTCAGGATAATTTCAGCTTATGAGAAAAGTGTTATTTTTTAAAAAAAAAAAGTTTGATGATGGCCACTAAGAATAGAAAAAGCTACTTGATGTAAATGGAGCAATTATAATTCTGCTGCTCTGTAATAGCTAGATAGAAAATTTAGTAATTAACAGTAAGTAGCTAAAAAGAGCTACTTGTGCTGGAGACTGCTGCACTTAGCAGCTCTTCTACCAGACTGATCAGTTTCTCTGTTAATTACAGTAATGTAAGCAAATTTATTAATCATAAGAACTTTAAAGACTTTGGCAGCATCTAAAAAATAGGCTAAGTCCAAGTATGAACGTATATATAAAATCATCTAAATGTTATTTTTAAATGAGCTTCATGTTCTGAATGGTTAATTTCAATTTTAATTTATACTGGTTTTGTATCCATTTTGATTGCTCTGTGATGAGTTAGTTTTGTTTTTCAGCCTCCACCAAAGATACCAGATAAGCAGTTAGATGAGAGGGAGCACACGATAGAAGAGTGGAAAGGTAAGAAAGGCATTTAAAGTATAATAAGGCTTTTGGGAGTATGCTGGGCCCCAGTAGTTATTGTTATTAAAGTTCTTCTGAGCAGCCTAATAGTATTTACCTTATCTGCTTGGATGTCAGGTGAACAGACTTTTCCTGCAAAGGAGATGAACCTTTGAAGTGAACTAAAGACCTGTTCATCTCAGTCACCTTTAGCAATTCATAGGACAGCATTTGTAGGGAAGGTAACTCTTCTGGAGAAACTGCTACAATTGAAAAAGATGCAGGAGCTTGAGCAGTGTAATGCTGAATTGGAAGGACAATTGTTCAAGTGTTCCTAGCTCTTCCTTTGAAGGCTGCTGATTGAGTTTCCCTTACCAAAGAAGCCATTGATAAAAACTGAGTGGGCCTTAAGACTCAGCTTAGCCTCAGGTCTCCAAGCAGCCTGAATAAAAGAGCCTTAGAGCAATGCCAGTGTGTTCTCAAGAGTGCCAGGCCACTGTAGCTCCAACAGAAAAGAATGTATGTTTTTTATATCACTTGCCAGTTGTTGTGTAGCCTACAAACCTGTTGGTTCAGAGCTAATTCTGAACAGTAATAAACCTATGAAATTTAAATGGACGTTTTAATGGGAGATGTTTTATTGATCTAATTTGGGTTGCAAATTCATTTTTTGCCTTCCCTTCTCTGCATTTTCAGAGTTGATATACAAGGAAGTCATGGACCTGGAGGAGAGGACCAAGAATGGGGTTATCCGTGGCCAGCCAGCCCCTTTAGGTTGGTTACAATAAAAGCACAGTACGAGGCTCCACTGAGTTGTAGGTCAGGAGGGAGTAAAGCTGATCAAGACATCCAGAAGTAACCTAACTCAAAAATATGGCCCTTAAATGACCTAACCTCTTGAATTGAGACATTCTATATTTGAGTGGAATGTACAGGGCTGACATCTTTTTGTTGGTCTGTTCAATCCCCCTATCATTGTCCCTGTGTAATTGATACTTCATTTCAGTTCTTGACACACCATCTGTTAAGCCCCAAATTAAAGATTTGTGGGTTTTATTTATTTTGACAGTGGATTGAGACACATCTCTTCAAACTTGCCAAAACAAAGAAAAGTAACAGCCATTAGCAAGAGACAGACTAATGCAAGTACTGAACTGTGCAACTGTATCTGCAACTGATTTGCTGTTTTGTTTCTCATAGCACAGGTGCAGCAATGATCAATGGCTCTCAACACCCATCTTCATCGTCATCTGTCAACGATGTGTCTTCAATGTCCACAGATCCAACATTGGCCTCTGATACAGACAGCAGTCTAGAAACCTCAGCTGGACCTCTGGGTTGCTGTAGATGACTACTTGGTCTTTTGGGGGGTGGGAGGGGGGTCCTTTTAGTCATTAATAGGGCACTTTTAAAATGTGGTATTTTTGAGTGTTTTTTCAAAAATAATCATGGAATTCATCATAAAGTGCTGTAATTTCAAACTGTAAGTTGTGTTATAAGCAGCCACTTTTTTGCTGTAATTAACTGTAAAATATTAAACCTGGTAATTTTTATTGTGGTTTTAAAATCTGCATATTTGCTTTACTATTATGCTGCTGATCTTTTTTTACTGAATTTGTAAGATTTGTTTTATCAAAGCACATATTAATGTTGTGGTCATTACCATATGATGAATTATTTAAGATTTTATAGGTTTTCAATTTTTTAATTAGAATTTATTCCAGATGTTTTGTTCATGATATCCTTCAAAGTTTTATGCTTGGTCATACATCTGTGTCCAGGTGGAGGGGGAGAGAATTCAGTGCAGCCAGCTGTAGTTTCAGGCATACTACTGTGGCGCTGGGTAGTGAACAAAATCCTCTTTTATTTTGGCCACTTGCCTATAATACTTCAGCAAAAACAACAAATAGTGAGGTTTTTTTTAGAGAAACAGAAAAAATCCTTTGCAAAGTTACATAGTCTCAATGGGTTTATGAACTTAAGAAAGCAAAGCATATCTTCAAAGATGCAGAAATATCCAGCCTAGCAGAGTAATGTGATGTTTTCTGCAGAGTTGTGGCATGCCAAATCTTGTGATCACCATAAAACATGAGGATACTTCATGAATAATACATTGAAATGCCAATAAACTGTTTACTTCTAGCTCGTAGCCTGTTTTTGTACACACAAAATGAAGTGTATCCAGGATGTTTAGACTGACAAGAGGGAAAATGAATATGCTGTAGCTATACTTTCATGTGAGATGTGATTCTTGCAAGTTCTGGTTCTTACTAGTTTTGTCTACTAAGGCAAGTGGTTTTTGAGTGCTTTTTGGGTCAAAGAGGGAATGACATGAATGCAATAGGGGCAAAACTTCAGCTACTCTTTCTCCACCAAAAGTAACTGATTGCTGAAAACCATGAAGTGGTAGGAGAACCTCAGGATTTCTGTAGCTAATGCATTAATTGAGCAATATATGCCATCCAAAGGAGGGAGAGGTAGTGCTGTACAAATTAATATTTATCTCTTTCATTTCACCATGAGATCAGTGTAGCAGAAATCTTAGCAGTGGTTCATTTTAAGTCATAAATATTCAGTAGTTTTAATCAACAAAGCTTCAGGTTTCAATACACTTTTTAAACAAAAGATATATTGAGATATATAGAACAGTTACTAAATAGTCATGTAAGATGGTGCTGCTCCTCACAGAAGTATTTTAACTGTTTACATTTTATATTTACAGAATGATTTATGTATAACTGACTTAAGTTTATGTATGAGTTAAACAATCATTCAGAATTTATTTCTTTGGAAAATGCAGATTTTTAGTGAAACTAGGCTGTATAATTGATTGCCTTGTGTAGATGCATATTTTGTGTAGTGAATTAGAATGTGAAGAGGAATTTAAATTAGTAAAGCTCACAAAAATGGGCATAAAAGATACAGAAGTTTTGCCAGGCGCTGAGCTAAGCAAATAATATAACTGCCTACAGAGGTCATCCAGGAGTGATTGGTGGTCTTCAGTGTGGTTCCTTCTGCTTCTTGGGTTAAATAAGCATCTTTCTGAAGTTTTAACTGGAAGAGGAAAATTTGTCTTTGCAGTAAGTTTCAGAAAAACAGAAGTGATAGTATTTTCAATATCTAACGTGTCTTTTTAAAAAACATGCAGGGTTGCAAGGAATGGTAATGTCTCAAAGATAACTAAATTGATAAACTGCACAGTTGATTTCCTGGCCTGGCTAGACTGCTGGTAAGTGCTGTGTGCGTGTAATTTTACTTTCCTCACTTGTATCTAATATTTCAATATTGCCTTCCTAAGCCACATTTGTTAAGGCAATTATTTTTGCAGGATCCTGCCAAATTGTATATTACCCCAGAATAGGCAGGACAAGTTTGGATTCATCTAGCACTGGAATGTAGAAAATACTGAACAGAGACCAACAGAACAGTCTATTTTGTAATTTTTTAATCAAAGTTTAAGCTGTGAATTAAGCCAGAAGTTTTGGTCAAACAACAGAACTCAGTTGTTATATAGGGTCAGATGATAATGTGGTCAGCACAGTGTAATGAAGACTGACAGAAATAACTTCTCATGCCTCTCAGTGCTGTTAAAAACAAAATGGTAAATATAGTTCCTATTTAAATTTATTTTAGACCCCACTGGATCGCAGTGATGATTTAAATATTTTGAAACTTAAAAATATTTTTTTGCTATCACCTTCCAGTGTCCTAAATACATAGCAACTGAACTGAGCTCATAAGCGCTACGGAGAGTTGAGCTTTTCTTCCTTCAAGGCAAGGTTAGTGAAGGTGTGGAACTGCCCACTGCAGCCTATTGCAGTGTGAGCAGGCTGTGCTTAAAGGGATTGTTTCAGTAGGGTCAGAGCTTTGCCTGTGGAAACTGAGAGTTCACTTTTGGCACCATCTTCACAGGACTGTTGCTTTTTCTTTTTTTTTTTCAGTTGCTTGCACTTTAGGCAAATTAATGTGATGGTAAATTTCAAAGACAAAATCATATTCAGTAATCAAATTATCACAACAGCATCCTAGTCTTTACTTCCCTTTTTATTTGTTGAAATACAATTTTTTTTTTTCAGATAGGGGTACACTGCCACAGATAGTAAACAAATGGGTAACTGGAATTCAGCTGTCTTTGTCTATTGTTAAATTATATGCTATCCAATACACTGTACAATTTTAAAGTATTGTTAAGTTTTATTTTAGATTTTGATTTGGAATCTTCTCAAGACAACAGACTTCACTAAAGTGCATGTAACTTTCTAAGACCATTGCAATCCACTGGGAGGTGATACAGATTGAGTTACTATGAGCTGTCTGATCTCACGTGAGGTTCAAAGTTGGGCAGTAATAGCAAGATTGATTTCTGCCTTCTCTGGGCAGAGCTGTGGCATGCAGCAAGGGTAAACTACTTCCTTTATACTTCCTTTTGTAGAAGTAAGTCCAAGAATTTGAAATAGAGTTGGGGGGGAATTAGTACCCTTAGGGTGTACTGGGATGCTGTGCTTGGAAGTCTTTTGTTGGTGCAAGACAGTGGTCAGAGCTGATGTGTTACTGTGTTGGAGCAGCTGTGCTGCCCAAGCACAACTCCCTGGTGGAGCACACTCAGCCCTGGGTCACTGCTCAGCTGAGCACACCTGGCACTTTGCTCTGCCCAAGCTTGGGCTTTTAGCTTTGAAGACCTTTTACTATGTGAGCAGCATCTTTCTGGGCAGGAATTCAGCTCAACACAGCATCAGCACCAGTGGTGTGGTGGGGGTGTCCTGTGTCCCCAGCACAAGCTGTGCCAGTAGGGCCCTGCTGTCTGGGGTTGGTGGGGCCAACACTGAGCACCTGGGCTGGGGCCCTGGGGGGAGGGGATGGATGGATGGGATGGATGCAGCATTCAGCTCAGCAGTGTGTGAAGAAAAATGTCAAAAACCTCCTACAGGAGGATGGTCCTACCCAGCCAGTAATCCAAAGTGAATGACAACCAATGTTTCTTGATAAGGATCATGGGCAAAACGGGAGAAGAAGGTTCATCTTATACTTGGTCTTACTCTCAAGTTACTGAAGGCAGTGAATTAAAATTTCTAGATCTCTTTTTATTTGCTGTTGGCAGCAGCTTGTCCATGCTGTTACATTTTATTTTCCTGTCAGTGGTTTGGCGCAGTTGAAGGAGAGCCTGTCTGTATTTTTCAGTAGGATTAGAAAGAGGTTTTTATTGCATCAGTGTGATAAGACTGTACTGCCTACCCAAATTTTCAATTAATTTAATTTATTGTTAGTTAAGGGCACTGGATAAAAGTTGTATTTTAAGTGGTCT
Organism: Phylloscopus whistleri; assembly: GCA_017589585.1. Lineage (NCBI taxonomy): Eukaryota > Metazoa > Chordata > Aves > Passeriformes > Phylloscopidae > Phylloscopus > Phylloscopus whistleri. The sequence goes on along the minus strand of JADMLD010001001.1, from coordinate 702,783 downwards.
CTCTCACTCCCTTCTCTTTGTATGTCTGTGTTACAGAAATGTATTACGAATCAGATCACACTGTGTTTCTACTTCTGCAGCTCAAAATTTAAGCTAGGTTTTCTTGAACTACCTCACACAAACTTTCTATGTTTCTTAAGTAAGCAAAGCTAACCCTTGCTATTGGAACTACACTGAATGTGAATAGAAAATACACCTCCTTTAGAAAAACAAACCTATTGGCCAATGTTGAGACGATATCAGTATGTTTCTTATCTATTTCACGTAAGATGTTCATGTGTAATATATAGCTTGTGTACAGTAATGTACATCTAGATTATTGTGTTAGCTGTAAATTGGTGATTTTATTATTGTAGTCTGGTTTTGTAGGGTAAAAATAGCTTACTAGTAATGTCAGCTCATCCTTTACATTTTACAAAAGGAATAATTCTTGGTAAGCTTTGCATACAGATGAATTACTTTTGTAGGCCCAATATCTAGTCTATTTTTGAGAGTTCTTTAACTTTTATTACTAAAGTTGAGAAAAAAATCCCACCCCAATTATTGTGATCATTCCTTTTGCCCTTTTTGAAGTATATTCTTAATTTTATTATGTCCCAAGAAATATGAAGGGGAAAATACACCATTAAAAATATTGGGGAAAGCTAATTTTTTTTCTTCCCCACATTTGATACCTTTTCCTGCTTTTCCTTTATTCTCTCCAAATAAGCTGTTGGTGGGCATTACTGAGAACATTGTGGGGTTTTTTTAACTCATTCATGCCATAGGTCATTACATGTGCACCACTGGAATGTATACATTGTTATCTAGTATGTCAGTTGGTTATAATGATATTTTAAATAAAAAACAAAAAAAAAAAAGTTTGACCACCATGCATTTAGTGTTTCTTCATTGCCAGGCTGTGATGGGTTTCATATGGATTGCATATTAGGGCTGCACTTGAAATCTTATTAGGGAGAGTCCTTCCTAAGAATTCATCTGTTTTTTAATGGTAGTGTCCTGTCTTGTGTGTAAGCTCACTTGTGGGCAAAGTGACATGTTTTTTCCATTTCTCCATTCCCATGGACTTTGGATGTGCCACAGACTGTTAACAGCCACATTCAGTGTCTTTGCAACCAGTGGGGAATCCATTCTTGCTTCCTTGCTGCCAGCTCCAGCCACCTTAATTCCTGGAAATACAGCTGCTGAGAGCCTGTGCTGCTGAAAGAGGTAAGCCACGGGCAGTGTGGTGGATGGGAGAACCTCTCAAAGCTGCATCTTGGAGAAGCCTGAAGGATCTGATTTCTGGAGAGCTGACTTGAATGCCTGGACCACTCCACTGGCACTTCTCCCACAGGTAAGTCCTGACATAATGCATTTCATTGCCTTCATTTCCAGCAGGGTTTCAGTGCTTCCTTAACGACTGCAGCTGCCCTTGAGCTGTGCTGGTGGTGCCTTTTTGTCCAGTTTCAAGGGAAAGGCACTGTGACCACAGTGCAGCCAGCTTTGTTTACCTGGGCCAGCAGTTTGTGGGATGCTCTTCTAGGAATGTGGTAGGACTCAGAAATGCTCTTCTTTATTTGCATGTCAGTATAAAGTGCAGCCAGTTTCCAGTGATATGTTACTACAGAGCAAGGCTGAAGAGAGTTGTAGCACTGCCCAGGATTTGTCTGGTGACTCAGGACTGAAACACTCCATACTGCTGCTGGCTTCAGTGGAACACTCTTGTGAATGTAGATGAGTCATTAAGCCATCCCTATTCATTTTCTTTTTTGTATTACAAATGCCATGACCTACCAAAGTTTTCTTTATTATTCTGAAGTGTTGCTGTTTTGCTTTTCCTTAAAGCACATGCTTGTGGGTTTGTTTTTGTTTTGGTTTGGTTTTTTTCACTTAAAAGATTTTACTGGGGTTTTTTGTTGGTTGGTTTTTGTTGTTTTTTTTTTTGCCTGCATAATACTGGAAGGTATGTGCCAGGCTGGGAAGATGGCACAGATGAAGCTGTGGTAAAAATTTATTTATTCCAGGAACCTTCTGTCATGTTTAATTAATAACCAAACCTGTATCTTGTAAACATTTGCTAAGAAAGCTGACATTTAAATAAGGGACTGTAATGAGTGAAAGAGCTGCAAAATAAGGAGTAGTCTCCAGTGCTTGCTTTGGGGAAATGCATTGGTGGGGAAAAGTATGGAAACAGGAGTTAAAGCTAGGGAAGGATATATCATCTTCCTCACATAAGGGCATAGTGTTCTTTGAAGCTGTGTACATCTCATTTCTTGCATCACTGCCCATATCAAGAATTTAGCATTATGGTCATGTTGCCACACTTGTTAACATCCTACCGTGGTGCATTTTAGTGTGAACTGTGTTGTTTGCAGCTTTCTGCCAGGTTTATTTACTGCAGTGGCTCATCCTCAAAAGCAGCTGAAATTTATTCCTCGTGAATGAGAGCCATAGGTGTCGCTGGAGCACAACAGCCAGTCTGGAACTGGTTTGTTTCACTCCTCATTTTGAGTAGATAGAGTTTCTTTGTATATTAAAAATAATTACTGTTATCTTGGATACCAGATTATGTAGTGATGTAGATCTCATGGTCCTATCCTGGATCTGTAAGTTTGGGATAGGTGGGTTTGTTAGCAGTTACCAAGGGTAAATACTTAAGAGAGTTAACCAGCAGTCCTGTTCACTGCTTGTCTGGTGTATTTGGTGTTTAGTCTCCCAGTCAGCAGGCCTCAGTTCCTGAGTTTGTAGTGTGAACTAAAGGGAGCAGTCTGCCTGTGATACATACAGGCAATAATGCAATATAAATAGTGTAAGGGAGGTGTGGGCTGTCAGGATGGGTACAGTGAAAGGCTTCTATGTTTTGGGTAGAAATAAAAGAAGGCATTAAAATACCCTGCTTGCTACTAGGACTTGGATTGAATGTTGCTTTTTATCTGTCCTGGTGTTCTACTTACAGCCTCATTCAGACCACCCTCCAGTATTAAGGTTTATTTTGTGATGACTGACTTGGTACCTCCAGCTACCTGCCACACTGTGGTCTTCCAGCTCAGTTACTGTTACTGCTTCTCTCTCACATTATACATCTGATGCTGCTGAATTAAAAGGCCATCTTATTCCTTACAGGATCACTTGTGACCATTGGTAATGAATCCAAGGCAGAGGTGGGAAGAAAAGATGGGGATGATGCTCATGCCTGCAGGTGGCAGGCAGCTGCTGCTGAACATGCAGGTACCTGCCTCATGCCAGGGGCAGTAATGGAGAAGCCTGGGAAGTAGGAAAAAGGTTTTGAAATAACTGAATGAACCTATCCACACTGTACTACCTTGCTTGATGTTTCTTATCCAGGAAAGATTAGGTTAAAATTCTGCTTTTTGCTTGCTTTAAATGGTTTCCATTTTTTACATTTCTATAGGAAGGAGAAGTGTTACAGTGCAGTAGAAACAAACTAAGACCCAGATGTTTTAAATAATGAAATACCTGGATATCTGTGAGATGATGAGGACAAAGTATATTTTTCAGTATTGACTATCTCCTGGTGTGTAAAAAACCCACTCTAAGGTTATTTCCAGACAGTGAGTCATAGTCTTCTCTAGTAAGAAATGAGATTCAGGGCACTTTTTCAAAATACTTAAAATAAAGCAATCTTCTTTGTTACAGTCTATACTTTCCCTTCAGCCAGTTCATGCTGTGGCACTTTTTTCTTAAAATTCTTTCTGCGTAGAGACTCCCAAGCTACCTCAGGATGTCAAAGACAGAACACCAAGACAGAGTGAATGGTGCTGGGCTTGCAGGTAGAATTCAATCTGGTGAAACAATTTTCTGTGTGCAGGCTCTGCAAGGCTCAGGGTGTTATAAATGCTATGCAGAACTTCTTGAAATCACTTGGAAGGGAAGTCAGCCCTGGCAGCAAATTACCAGAACTTACAGCTTCATTCTAATGATTTTTCCTTAGCAGAAGTAAGGAACTTGGGTTGTTTGCAGTATTCTTCCTGTCCCCTCATCTCCCTGTAAAAACTAACAACAAAAATATCAGCTGGTATCACCAAGAAATGTTACAAGGCAGGCATGTGTACATTGTCCAGGAACAGTTAAGGACAGATCCCCACCCTCCCTGCTTTACCACCCTGACACCCCCCACCCCAAGTGCACTAATTTCTCTTACCATAAGTTTTGCTATAAAAGTTTGGATGTGTTTTGATGATAAGAATCTTCCGTCTTCTACCTTAGTACATATATCAACTCAGGAGTTGTTTTTTTCTTGCAGCTAATGCTGCTCTATTTTTGGCTCAGAAAACCCTCAGATACCTAGGGCAAAATGTGCATATTTAAAGTTCCACAGTTTGTGTAACCAATCTGATTATTAATCACAGTTTAATTTAAAGCTGCATTTTTGTGAAACACTGAAACCATTTGGTGGGTAAGGGACAATTTCAGTGAATTGTCAAGGTTTTGATATCTTCAGTGTGTTTGCAGACCCTGTTTTCACATTATCTTCATAAAATAATACCACTCTAAGAATGAGAAATTTGAACAAACTTTATGGGGGCAGTGGAGTGAAAACCACCTCATTAAATCCGTCTGGCAAACCTCCCAGCTGTGGTGACAGACTGGAACTGCCACCTTCCCAAGCACAAGTGAGGGAATCCCTCAGCTCCAGGCTCAGCTTTATTGGTTCTGGCTGTCCACCCACCCTGCAGGACCTTCCACTGTCCTTCAGCCAGCAAAAGGATGGTGCAGTTGAGTCCAAAGGTGGCAGCAGGACACTCTGGAGATTATCTTGTGTTCTGTGGCTACAGAGGGGACCCATTCTTTCTTGGCAATCTGACACTAAAATTTCAAGCCTTATGGTCAGCAGTCTTTTCCAGCTGGCTCAAATACTATAGCACATGTAAAGACAACAGGGCAAGTGTCACGGAGAGCACAATCACTAGAGCATTACTCATGATACATGAGTATACCAGAACAAAATATGCATTTTCACTCGTTTTGTCAGGAACAGGATTTTCTATACTTGTTCTACTTGGGGATTTTAGCACTTTGAGTCCCAACAGTTAAACATCCTAAAGTTGAAAAAAATTCTTCCATTTCCTTCTGCAAGAGGCAATTTCTCTTCTCAGCATCTTCACGAGCGCGTTCAGAATTCCTCAGCTTTATCTCTAGCATCGTGTATTTCTTTCGTTCTTGGTCCAGTTCTTCTTCTAACCTAACCACTTGGTTCCTCAGGTCTGCACTTGTTTCTTCAATTCTTAAAACCAATAGAGAGAGAGAAAAAAAAAAAAAGCTTTTTAAAGTGGCTGGATAAATACAGCTGATAGCTATAAAAACTCTAAGAGGAACAACTTAAATTTAACACATTCTAAGAGGAAGTTTTGAAGGAGAGAATTTTCCTTTCCAGCACAAGACTGCCTGGCTAAAATGTATTAATTCCTCACTTGAGCAGAGTTCAAGTGCAAAATTTCAAAATAATCTTTTAACCTCTGTTTTCATCCTGATACTGTTTCCCTATGTGGATATCCAGTACAGAGGAGTATCCTTAGACAGTCCTTCCTCTCCATCCGTTTGATGGTATTTTCTGTAAAGTTTATCGTTGACATTAGGATGGGGTACAACATTTTATGAAACCAAATCTTTCATATGAGAAAGAATCAGAAAAACAGTTCTTAAACAAATCTGGACAAAAAGCTCTGAAGAAAAATTAAGAACAAGGTTCATGGTTTTGTGGTTTCAAAGAAACGCAGAAGGCACAGCACTTAATGTTCTCCCCCTTGTATATCCCAATCACAAGACCAAGTAGTGGTGTAAATACTGAGGAAGGAATATTTTCAGATAGGAATTACTGATTACTAGAATATGAATTTAAAAATCAGCCTTTTACAATGAAAAATGCCCCTCCTCTAAATAAAATAAATACAACCTTTAAAAATAATTTCCAACACAAAACCACCCCCACCTCTCCTTGATCAGTCCAATACTCAACTTTGAAGCTGGGGTGTGGCATCCCAGTGGAACTGTGAATGGGTTATTTTTAGTCAGGGTAACTGATTATCAAGGCCATGCTACTGCCTCCATAACAAAACAAAAATAAAAAAGGGAGGCTTGGGCAGTCCCAGACAGGTCTGAATTCCACTTTATGACCAAGAGGCAGTGCAATGCATCACCCTCAACTTCTCCTTTCTGTTCCTTTACATGCAGCTAAAGATGGCAGTTTGATTATTGTCACAGTTTTCACAACTAATCAAAGTCACAGGTGCACTGACCTGTGCCAAGTCCAGCAAAAAGCAGTCCCTGTGGATGAAAGCAGACCTTTATGTCCAGCCAGCTGTCAGCTGGAATATGACACTTCTGAAGTTGGGATGCTTCCCCCCACACACATAACAACTCTGAGCTGCCAATTACATTTTCTACCACTAAGTTTAGGGGTCAACTACAGCAGCCTGGACTGAATTACACAGGGTCACAGTAACTTACAGCATTTCTACATTTGTAACAGTCCTCTCCAAATACTTACACTTTCTTAAGAGTTCCAGGTGGTAAACATGAATTACTGAAACTCAACAGAGAATGTCTAGTAATTATATTTACCTTGAGGGAGAAATGCTCTGGAACAGAGTGGTTACAGGAAGGCCATAAAACTTGCCTCCCTCTGACTAAGAGAGAGAAAATGGGCAGTTGATGAGAAATAACAGCTTTTCCATCAGCAAGTGTTCCTTACCTCTGCCCCAGGCAGGTACTCACTCTGCTTTCCCTTCACTTATGTGTGTGCCAAAAAAAAGCTCATATTCTTTCATTAAAACATGTCCTGGTAGATACACACAGTTCTTCAAACCACACAAGCACATGTACAATTTTGGGGGACTAAATTATCTTCAGTAAAATAAAGCTGGTGAGGCAGCCTAAACCTTTCATGCTAAGCAGCCTCCCTTCTTTGCTAGTTAGCTCCTGTCTTTCCATGGTAGCAGACTTCCATGCAGTCTGAAAAGAAACATACTTTTGCACCCATAAATTGCTGCAGATGTAGTAAAAACATTGCAAAACTTTTGAGAGCTGAAAAACTTGGCTTGAAATTCTTAGACTTGACAGCACAATCCTTCAGGCTGTAACCCCCAACAGCTGGAGTCATCCTGTTTAATACAAAAGGCAGTGATTGCATCTTGCCTGGTTTTATGAAACTCATTAGGCATTAGGCATTTTCCTCTCAGCTACTTTGCCCTGTGAGACCTGGCCACTTTAGAGTCATCCCCTTGAGCCACAGTGCTCTCTGTCCTGTCCAGCTGCAGGCAAAAGGCAGGTGTTGGAGCTGAAGCAGCTCAACAGCTGGAATGAAGAACAGGTCTTCCTGGATGCCCCTGATGTCAGCAGCTTAAGGCCCCATTGGAACAGTTTTACTGATAAGAGGTGGGAAAATCTCTCTTCCCCCAGGCAGCACACAGGAATGTGCAGCTACACGTTTCCAGGTTCTGCAGCTTGGTATTTCTGTTTATTAACCTGTATCCCTGCAACAAGGCTTGCCAGGGCAGCTCTGCACAATTAAATGTAAGGCACATCATCTCCCTCCCATTCTGCATCAGTAGGGCATCTAAAAAAAACCAAACCATGTAAACCATGAACTTCTACCCTTCTTCACAGCCCCTTCCCAGCATCCCATGCTAGCAACTGCTGGTGTTTCATAAGCTCTTGCACCTGGAAAACAACATGGTGGGGCTTTTCTCCCATCCGGGGATGTTAGGTGGGAACTGAAACTGCTGCACAGCCTGATTCTCCTTCCAGCTCCACACACCAAGGCAGTACAGTGCAAGAGGCAGAAACACAGCAGAGGCTTGGCAAGCCACCACCAGAGGAAATTGTAAAATAAAGCAGGAAGATAACAAGAGTAATTCCGACCTTAACAACTGGCCCATGGGAAGAGATCACAGTTCAGATACATTTTTGAGAAACTACCTTAACAAGAAAAAAGTGCCAAAAAACGCAGCCTAAGGCTGTGCTATACAATCCAACAGTCTTACGTGCTTTTGGTACCATGTCTGGGAGACTGACAGCATTTTCGTACCTCACTTTCCAAACATTCCAATGTTTTAATAATTGAAGGAGTCTAACAGTAACAACACAAAAAAACCCCCAAGCCCCAAGAACTCAACTCTTAGTGTGAAGTGGGACTATGGCCCTTCTTCAGTGCAGAGTACTGGTGCTGCAGAGCAGCATGCATTATAATAGGGTGTGCAATTTTGCACGTGGCTGTATATTGAAATATATCTAACTCCTTTAAGTATCAGTATTTCATGTACCTATTTCCCTGAAAGCTTTCCTAAAAGTCTTTCTGTTATCACATACACTCATAAAACCTAATATACTCACACAAATTAATGGCTTCCTTGTTATTAATACTTTCTATTTCCTACAGCCCCAGCCCTACACACAGCTCTCCTGAAAACTGAAAGGAATTTTTCTGAGCTCAGATGGAAGGTACAGCACCAGCAGTTGTGCAAGGAAACACCAGCTGGCAAACGACACAGCTCATGCTGCTCCCCCAAGCTAGGCTGCCCCATTAGCCAAGGACCACTCTCTGTATCAGAAACCAAAAGTGAGGTTTCTAGAAGTTCAACACAAAATGAAAACAGCTGAAAGACAGTCACAATAGCACCACCCCAAAAAAACCTGTGGAAAACAGTCAAGAGCAGTTTCCTCAAGAATGCTGCTGTTGGGAAAAGAACAAGAAGCCCTCAGTTTCAGACTGGTCTGGTACAAGTATCAGCACCTGTACAGGTCATCCTTGTTGAGGCCTGACCATCCTGGGTCCCAATTCCTGCCTACAAGATGTTTGCTTTGCTGTTTCTCTGAGGACACTAAGAGAAGACTTTGGCATTACCTGTGCAGTTCTCATTTACAGTGAAAACAAAGAGAATACGAAGTATTGGATTTCCCTGTGTTATAGAAATGCCCCTTCCATTTTCTTTTTGATGCTCTCTTAAATCAGAGAAAGAAAAGTTGGATTCAGAGAGTAGCAAGGAAAAAAGTAGAACCAAATCAGCTGCCATCCAACCCCAAACTTGAGGGCTGAGAACCTGATACCCTTGGTAGCACACACCCATGTTCAGACAGGGAGAATGTTGACAGATGGCTTCCTTGTGCCCCCTGCAGATGACATTACCTTTTGATACTAGTCTCATACTCAGTCCTCTGTTTGCTCATTTCTGTCTTTAGCTCCACCACCAAGCTCTGTAAGGCCCTGGAGCATTGGACAGAGTCTCGGGAAGCTGCAGCCGGGTCACTCTGTTCGCTGCTGCTGCTGCTGCTGCAGGCTTCAAACCTGTCCATGCTGTTCTCCAGATCGGCTGTCTTGTCCTCACTCTGAGACAGAGAGCCCTGAGTAACCCACTCGGTTTTTAGGGAGCTTAAAGCAGAAGAGTCACTGGCCCGGCAGGCTGGGCAGCTGCTCACCGAGTCCATCACGGAGATCTCACAGGATGATGTAGACCAGGTGGTGCTGGCCATGCTGTGTGTGCTGAGGGACAGGCTGGACGAAGGGACGTTGTCATAAGTGGAGAGTCTCTGGGAGGAACACGAGTCTTTCACTCGTTCCCCAGAGGCTGTCCGGCGATGGCCTCGGAGGGAGTACAAGCCGTTCATCAACCAGTTCCCGCTGGAGGAGAGGTTGGGGATATCCAAGGATGAGCTGCCCAGCTTTGGGCTCACAGACCGTGCTCCCTGCTGGCGGAAGGAGTATTTCCATGGAGGCAGCGTCTGCACTCTTTTACTGGGGCTTGTGGCAGGCTGAGTCGATTTGCCACTGTGCTCTGGAGGAGTGATCTTCACTGCAGGTCCTGGAGTTGTCTCTAGAGCCACAGCATTGCCAGAAGGCAAATCAGCAGGGCTGGCAGCGCTGTTCTGTGACCTGCTGTCCTCTCCGTCCTCCTCGGAGATCCACTCGACAGTGCTGCGCTGGCGCATGGGCCTGATTTCCAGCTGGCTCCCTGGCACATCCGCCGGAGGAACGGCAAAGATCCGCCCCTGTTCACTTATCAGTACTGTCATCAGGTGCTGAACTAGCGAGGTGCCTGTGGATGGAAGACAAAGGCAAGCAGGTGAGGAGACATGGAAGACCTCTGCGACTCACCCCAGCCTGTCTGCATGACTAGGCTGCACCCAGTTTTTTGGTCTGAACAGGCCCAGAGCTACTGCTTATTGAAAAAACACAAATTTCAGCTCAGGCCTTCTGCTGCACTCAGTGTCTAGAGAAACTTGCAGCAAGTATTATATCTGCATTATACATGCACTTGCAAAGCGTGTACAGCAAGTGCAGAAAGTGCTCGGAATTATTTAAATCCACAGAAATGTGCTGCCACTGTTTCCCAGGAGTGGAGCAGATCATTATGAACAAATAAAGAACACGGCTTACCGAACCTAATACAAAGCACTTCCTACAAAAGAGGAAAACCTTTAGGAAAACCCATTCTGTTTTTAAGTATTGGGTGAAATAGAGAATTAGGCAAACGTATTTTGGGTTTGAGGCAAGAGCCTGATTTTATCAGTAAGTTTTTGACCTAATAGCACGATGTACTGAGCTCACCTACCACTTTTATGTCTGTGAATGCAGGAAGAGAGCTATGTCTTGAAGATAAGGGCATTCCTAACAATTTAGCTGTCAAACTTCAGGTATTTCTATTTGAAACACATGGTTTAAATTTGAAGAGGCACACAATTAGCTGCTTTTTGTTCAGATCTCATTATCAGTTTATTTAGAAGATTCAAATTACCCTGAAGCTAAAAAAAATTTAGTCTTTCCACATCTCTATTACTTTTATCTAACCAACCTCAACTAAATTCTCAACTAAAATAAAATGTTGCCAATCCTGTTATGAGTATGATTAAGTCTAAAAATCCAGTCTACATATCCCAGTTTTTCTACGGTTCAGATCTGTGGCACTACAGAATTCCAGGTCAGATCACTGTAGTGTTTTTATATGATAATTAGGAGGGACCTCAGCACCTGCACGTGTGCACCTACACACAGTACAGGCACCTCTGCCATCAGATGAACTGCAGAATGAAATGCCTGAGGTGATCTGCACCCACACTTGTCCCCTGTGCCAGCTGGGCAGAGCATGCTGCTGTTCAAGGCTGTGAGAGCTGTACCAGTGCTGGCCCAGCAGTCACTAGGGGAAGTCCCAGCATTGCCCACAGGCTGATTTCAGCTGTCCCCACCTCCAACACTGAATAACAAGCCCTTCTCCTCCCCGATTTTTGTACCTTCTGCACCTCCAGGGGAAGGCATTAAATTTGCCCTTAATAATATGGCCCACATCTCTGTGGTAGGCTTCAAGTCCCTAAACTATGCTGTAATACATCAGGTCATGCTCTGAAGTTGTCCTGTTGCCTTACAGTAAGTTGCCATCATGGGAGACACATCTGCACATCACCTGTGAAGAGCAAAAGGCACTGCTGCTGCTAAGGCATGACAATACTGCCCTTCTGTGAAGGATTTGCATCACACAAAATACCATGTCAGCTGCTGCCTACAGCTAGGGAGCAGAATCAGAGCCAAGTTCAGGCATCCTGGGCACAGCATCTCCATCTGTGCATAATTAATTTATCAATCCTTTTTGGAGGCTTGCCAAAACCCTACAAAACTTTATGCAAATACCCTGCTAAAACTTTCAACACAGTAGTTGTGTTTCAATGCAGCCTGGGAGAGGAGCTGTATCCCAGCCCTAATGTCAGCCTGCTCAATTCATATGGAAGCAAATAATTTTAAAGCTCCAGACTTTTTACATCCAAAATTAACTGATTCTCAAGTCTGGGGTTTTTTTTTTGATTCTGTGAAGTTTTGATCCATACTGTCTCCTTAGAAGACAACACCTCTAAGACACTTCTACTTATAGCCACAGTGGCACAGCCAGAAGTACAGTCCTCTCCGCATGGCCTGGATGTTCTCTACAGGGAGCTGTATAACCACTGAAATGCAGCAATACTAAATGATTGCAGTTTGGTACTTCAGCACAGTTCTGAAAAAACAGCTGAGCTTTCATTTCAGCAGTAGGTTCAAAATGAGTTTCAAGGGTGTGGAGGCATCTCCACATGGTGGAGAGGAGAGACACTCCCAGTCCAGTGGTGAGTGGGATAAGATGCCAACTGGAATACCCCTCACAGGCCCTGATGAAAGGGATGGCCTGACTTGTTCTGACTGTGCAGGCAACTGATACAGCTACCAAGCAATGTATGGCTTTCACTTACAGCTCCAAATCACAGCTGCTGTGCCATTCCACCAGAACAGCACCTACCTTCCATCATGGTCACGGGATCCTCCATTTTGGGCCGCAGTATGTTTGGTCCAAATACTGTAGCCAGGTTCTGGACACTCATCTTGTTAATGCTGGAGTGAGCCTGAACTTCATCAAGGAACCTTGAAAAGCCGCCCCAGGAAAATCAAAGGAGGAGGGAATTCATAAGTCACTTCTCAGACAATAAGCATTCAGTTTAGTCCTGTTTTCATACAACCCTGACGCCTGAAATGATTCAAGGAACTACTGTAGCTTAGATATTCAGTATAACCCTAGATCCCTCCTAGTGTACGAAGCAGAGAAGACAAGATGTTTTCTGCCAGAAGTACCTACCTAGCAGGGATCCAGCCATCTATCAGGTCTGGAAGGACAGATTTTTCATTTTTATAGGAATTCTCAAATTACAAGGATTGACTTTGGTGAATTTTCACTTACAGATACAACAGAAGTAGTAAGTCATCTCCTTGTCTGAGAACTAGCAGCCTGTGGAAAGAGCTTTGTGGCTTGGCTTGAACCATCTTCCAATCCCCAGATAAAGAGGCAGTCCAAAAACTGGGAAAATCAGCAGAGGTGAAAGGAGACAAGGCTGTGGGGTCCCTGGTAATCCAAGAGGAAGCCACTACTAACCCCACTTCCAAACCAGAGCAAATGCCAGACTGGCTATTCTGACTGGATCTGCTACTCAACTTGTGTCATAAATCTTCCAAGTATGCAGTATCTGGAGTAAGTGTCGATCTTTAGTGGTCTGTATGTGCTTCTGAAATAAATATATCATTCATGCCTGCTGCCAAGGCTGCAGGTGGCAGCAATTTGCTTGGCTGATCCTCTTGGATAAACCAAGAGCTTGCTTCAAGCAGGCTGCATTCACCTCCACGTTTTTTAAAGGAGTTGTAACTTACACTTAAGTGGTTTTTGAATATTCATACTTTCAGAGTATATTATTTGCATATAAGACAGCCTCAGAAAACTTAGAGACTTTGCCAAGTGTTAATTAATTTCACTTACTTGCATATGTATTTGAGGAGGTTGTAGTTGGCTTGGGGCAAATTCTTCACCTGTTTAACCAGTTCCTGGGTACCCTGAGGGACAGGAAAAACAAGAAGCAGAGCTATTAATGTAAATGCTAGAAAGCAGACGTGACTTTCCTTTAGGACTACAAAATCCTCTTTCCACAGCCAAACGCTGAACAACAGATGATAACACAAAGAGGCTTTGCTTTAGAGGAGGTGTCATCCAGTGTGTTGTACCTTGCCAAAAACCCAGTGTCCAGAACTCAATTCAGTTCTCAGTGGATATCCTCCTGTAAACTTGAATGGCTGATACAGAAGCCTTCATTTAGTGAGGCCTGCCAGCCTTTGAAGTCTGCCCACTGGCATTGGTATCAGTGTACCAGCAGATGTGCCTTTCCTATTTGACACTTGGAGGCACTGAGTGTAATGCCTTAAGTTTGAGCTTTCATATTTTCCAGATTCTGTACTGCATTAGTATATAACTCTGAACTTCACATTAAGTGTTAGCAAGTTCTCTTCACAGTTTAGTTAGACAAAACAACCCTTTTCCAGCTCCAGAATCAAGGACACGGCTGCAGCTCCAGGCCCAAAAAGTATAAACAGCAGCAAATTGAGGAGAGCGATCTGGGAGGATGGGACTTCACAAATTGAAGCTGTAATTGGTTAATGACAGTTAATGTCATTAACCCCAATACGCAAACGGACCAAAACTTATAAAAATGTGAAAATGTGTGATCCATCATCCATTTTGGGTGTAGCCTCGGCCGGTCTCTTGTACTGCCCAAGGTGTATCCTTTGAAGGCCTTTTTAATAAAATATCTACTTTATTCCTTTAACTCTGTCTAGCCTCTGTTGTAGGTAGCCTCTCAAGGCATCAAGTGCAGTATAAAAACACTGCAGTAATGCTCAGTTGAGCAGAGAAAAGTTTTTTTCTTAAAAAAGTGAGTCCAATTCCACTGCCTCCTTTTTAATGACGTACTTCCATTTGCAGTCATTGTGACCTGAAACATGCTTCCTCACAAAATTTCTGTCTTTACAATATGTAAGATGACACATCAGCTGAAGGAATGACTTAAACCCCTGAAGCTACTTAAATCATCTAATGAAAACCTCTGACTCAGGAGGCTTTTGTCCTGCCACAATCCCAAGTATCATTTGCTTGTTCCTGTCGATGCTGCTGTTGCCCTGGAGATTGGCTTATTTCTGAAGACAACTAAACCTTTTGTGGAAAAAACAGATACCAAAGCACATTTAAGGAAGAGTGATAGCTGCTAACTAATGATGGAGAAATTCCAGAGGCAAATGGTTCCAAAAAAGTGCAGCTGAACATTCATTTCCAACTCTCCTTGAATTTTTAAGGACTTTTAGGAAAGGAATTCTGTTGACAAAACTCTTGCAATGTATTCCTGATTTCTCTGGTCCAGACAAGTCAGAAAGATTCATAGAGCAGTGCCTATTCCTGCCTTCCTCATTATTATTTTAAATATACAGGTACTTTTTTATTCTGTACATCCCAGCATAAAAAAAATTTCTCTAATAAAAACCTGAAACTTAAAATTCTTAAAAAGAAGTAACCCCTTTATAATTCCTTAGCTTCAACACTATGCTGGTTTAATGGTGACAGCAATGGAGATACCATTAGAAGGCCAGTCTCTTCTGAAAATATCAATCCTCTTTTAAATTTCTAAAAATTTTTCCATCGAGGACAGCTGCTACTGGTGTGAAGGTTAAGGTCAGCTGTTCAGGTCAACCAACTTTCAAGTGACAAGTTTGAACTAGGTAAGCTAACAGACCTAAATTCCATCTTGAATTTTGCTCTGTAACCCGATTTATTTCAAAGAGAGAAATCAGGATGGTATTTGGCACTATATTTCAAGTGCTCTGAATTGAAATGCCATTGGCTCCACTGGATGTAAGAGAAAACTTTGGAGCAGAAACTTAGGCAGCTGTGAACAGCAGGAAACATGACCCAAAGGTAAAAGAGGCTACCTGAAAGAAAAAAGGGTTCTAAAAATTTATAATCCATGCTTTGTCACAAGGAATCTCAGGCACAGCATTACACAGAGAGTATCTTTATATTCATTGAAGTACAAACACCTGACAGGTAAAAAAAAAAAAAAAAAAAAGGCAGCTCTCTCCCCTACTGCAGCATTTATCAGCTCAGCTAGATTTGTTCTTACCAAGGCCTGGCCAACAGAAGGCAGAGGCTTAGCCTAGGAACACCATACTGACAGCACAGAGGAAAACAGAAGCCTGAAACCTCTGTAGAAACAAACAGCACTGATCATTGCCAATGGCTGCAGCCCAGCAATCAATAGAAGCACTGTACTGTTATTTATCATGGAATTTTGCAAAAATAACCCTTACCTCCTTGAAAATGCTGTTTTCCAATGAATGATCCCAAACCCAGGGATTTTTGCAATGTGTGTAACAGATCAGCACCAATTAGAGCTTGTAGTTTGGCTGGAAAACTAGCAACACTTTAGATGTTCATTAAAAAATCAGATACCTCTTTAAAAAACACTTGAAACCTTGTGTTCAATCCACTGAACTGCTGTGTGCATCTCTAGAGTACAGGTAGCACTAAAGGCTAAAATACCACCATGCCAAGGCAGCTCAGACTCAAGTGAGTTTTTAGGCTTTTGAAGATCTCTCTTGCTCTAAATTTTCAAACCCTCCTCTCAATCAGCTGGGATCAGAATCAAATGCTGCAGTCCTGCTGAAATACCTGGAGACCTCAGCACCACCCAAGGTCTCTGTTAACCCTGTTTGCATTCAAACACCAGAGCTCAGCTGAGTGCAGAATGCCGAGGAAAAACAATTTGAATAAAAACTTAGGGCTGTACTGGAGCTAGGCCAGGTTAATAATCACCACAATAATTGCTATCCATAGTCACAGTGTAGCAGCATGAGGTGCCAACAACTTTATCTGAAAGGCTATTTTGCTGTAAGCAATTCTGGGTTTTTTGGGTGTGAGGTGAGGGTGGCCATACAAAATGAAAATTATATTAAGAGTGCAAAAGTCTCATTCAAAACTTTCAAGTGAAAAAATAAAAGGTAACTTCAAATTAAACCAGTACAATTACATTTTGTTTCAAAATACTTTTACAAAATAAAACATTTGATTTTTAAATTCCCTGCTTACCATTACGTGTTAAAAATCATGGTTTCAATGAAACCACGTTTCTGAGGGGGATTTTCCATGTGGGAGGCGAGTCAGGCCCCACAGGCTACGTATGACTTTGTGCTGCATTCTGCTCCACATGCTACTGTGCACGTACAGCCTCTCCACCCCTTGTGTGTGCATTCCACCTTCCTTTCTGAAAAGGTAAACAGCCCACATTGAGGTTCCAGGTTTCCTTGACAAACCCCAAATTGCTTATGTTTACAAAAGCACCTTAACAAAACAACTCTGTGCTATGAGCAGTGCTGTGTTTTGTAAGTGTTCATTTTGGCTACCTAGTGATCCCCATTGCCTTTCTAATCTAAAGAGAATTCTGCTCTACAAGTCATTTGACCTTGCTCACACAGATGTCGCTTCCCAAACTGCTGCAGCCTGTGCAGACAAAATCAGGCAAACAATGTAGTTAATAAGACGAGCAGTGATGTACAATTATGTTTGCCCAATTTGGCAGTGTCTATACTCTTGTGCAATAGTGCTTTATGGATCCAAAACTTCCCAGTCTGCACATCTTATGACCAAAATCAAACCAGCTCCACCGCCTTAGAAGTGCTTCTGTTTCTTGTGACATAACTACTGTGGGGTCTGTAACACGGCACCCTGCAGAGATGCCTGAGTTCACTAGGGATAAGGCAGGAAATAAGCAAGTTTTGGAGAGCAGACATATACCTCTACCTACTAAAATACAACACTTGTGCACTGGCACCCTGATGTGGCTGTGTCCAGAATTCAAGTATCCACATATGGTAACATGCTGTATCATGCACAGAAATTTGCTTTCTCACAGTTGACTAGAGTGTTATTTGCCTTTTAACCATAAAAACCCTTATATTGCCACATGTGATACATTTGATGCATGCAAACAAGCATCTTCCTGTGAGCATCATAAAAGGCATTCTCCACAGAGCCTTCTGCCACTTGAACTGAAAGTGAACCCCAGACTCACAGCAAGGAAAAGATTTACAAATCCTGCCAGACACAGACAAGACCACACACAGAAAAGGAATAGAACCATGGACCACAACTTACAAGCCCTCAGGCTTTTGCTTCTTTAGCAAAGAAAAGACACAAGTAACAGCCCTTGCAGCTTCTTTAAATTTCTGTTCTAGAAGGTGGCACCCACATCAGACCAGACCTAATGTGCCTTTGCAATCTGCAAAGGGTTTAGGGAGCACCCACAATATGGATGAAAGAGATCAATCGAGCATATTGTAAATTATCCTGTTGCATGACTGCCACAGACTTCATAGTTTTTGTCAGCCCTTTCCCTTGCCCGGAAACCAAAGAGAAGAACATTGTAAGAAGGCTCTGGCAAAGTATTCATAGCATTATTTCCCCCTATCCTAGGATAATATCATAGCCTGCCTTCTCATAGTGCCTTTCCTCTAAGAAATACAAAGACCATTGCGCTGATCAGTGTCTCATCCACCAAAATCTTTGGGAAGATCTGGGAATATACTGTTCTGATATATAAAATGGAAAACACAAAGGGAGTGACTCCATACAGCTTATTAGTGAGTGAACAGCAAAGCTGGGAAAGGAACCCAGATTTCCTCCTACCTTGCACCTTTTGCCAATTATGCTACACAAGAAGCATAACTGCTCAGAAGAAAGAAGCACCAGGCTACAATACTGACCTTTTTTAAGCAGCAGCCTGTGATAACAGCTCCCAATTCATAGCTTCGGGAAAATTCAGGGAAAGGTTCCCAGGGACTTCATTTAAGACTTGATTTAAATCAAGTTTGGAAGAGATGAGGAAAAAATCTGTACTACATTGATTCTTGGGAATATCCTCTGAGGAGGCAGATTAGAAGGAACACTGACCTCTCCCTCATCTTTTGAGAGCAGCTGTCCACAAGAACGAAAGTCTTCGTATTTGGCAAAGGGGATGACAGGCTCTGGCAGCTCTCGAAGGTAAAGCTTCAGGAGGGACGCCACAGTGTGAACATCTGTGTTGCTGCAATAGAGAAGAGGGAAGGAAATTTAGAAACCCACACTACCTCAAAGCTTGGTGCCTTTTGTTGGGGTTGCATCAAGGTCCCTCTTAGGGACACAAACAAAGTAGGCACATGGGAGGAAGCTCTTGTGCCAGTCATTGGTACTAGGCAGGAAGGCCTGCCTGGGAACAAGGGAAATCTGCATTCTGTCAAGACAGAAATGCACCTCAGGTAACACAGGCAGCAGAAGGGATATGCCCATTATACTGCTTAAGGTAGGGTGACACTGTGCTTCCTCTGCCAGTGTGGCCCAGGAATGTGATGAATAGTCCAGGCAAGTACACAGTGATCACACAGCACTGACAACAGAGCTCTGCATCTCTGTTCCATGAACCTTAACCTCTGAGCCTCTCACTGATCCTTCCTGATACTCTCCCCAGCCAACACACACCTACAGCTGATGGGCCGGGCTTCCATGTGCCCTGGTCAATCGTTCAGAAAAAATGGAGGGAGCTGTATTTCCTCCAGGTCCTCTATTGCCCTTTGCTATAGCTGCCTGGCTTGTGGTATCTGGAATTCTCTAGACCATCTGTTATGACAGGATACCAGCTTTTCTTTTCTCTCCCAGTCCAGGAACTTCTTTTTCCTCTTCTTTCTCTTTTGCTTTAAAGTTGGGTTGAGGTGTCAGATCCCATGATGAAGATGAACCCTTTCCAGCTACCTAGCTTTTGGAGTACAGTGATAAATTCAATCCAATTCCAATCCCTCATACCGATTTTCCTGTGGTACAATGTTGGTACAACATTGCAGATGACCTCCTCAAAGGGTCTGACTGTTGGAAGTCTAAACAGATTCTGTCACTAGCTCCTCCCTACCCACCATTGCCCTGACAGTGTTTAAAGAATTCTGAGAAAAACGTATCAGTGAACATTGGGCAAGAGAGCTTCAAATCCTCTTTTCTCTCCTGAAGCTGAATCTCTTCTACTTAGTATGTTTCTTTTTTGGAACACACAGCTAAAACAAAGCTGGAAAAACCACAAAAGGAAACTGTCAGCAGATACCACTTACTCCAAATCCTGCTAATGCTATTCCTATTGAACAGCCCCATCATATTTGAGAATATCACAGTTTCATACAGTGGTTTTCTTCAGTTGATTATAGTGTTTTTACAAATGAGACCAGTACTCTTATTCTTTTTTTTGCCTTTAGCGTGGAGTTTCAGGCATGGATGGTGGATCTGACTATTGCTGAGAAGCAGAGCCCAGAACAGAGCTTCAGGGCCACTGGCTGCAGTAACTGTTTCATCCATGATGCCATATAAAATACAGCCAGACTTTCAGTGGCATGAAAGTGCAACGGGAGCAGAATGTTTGTTATAAGTGCTTCCAAAACAGCAACACCTGGCCTTTCATAAGAACATTGGAAAAGAAAGCCTTTTAAAAATAAGTATTTTAATTGCCAGTCATCGCAAAGGTTTGATCCACCATAGGGCAGGATGGTTATAAGCACCTGAGATAACACTGTAGTTACAAAAGACGTCGAAAAGCACTGACTGCAGCTGGGAAATAAGAAGGGATATTCCTTTCACTGCACCTGACTTGGAAAGAAGCATAAAGATTTCACACTTCTGCAGCCAAGCTATCCCAGGCCATACAGTGATAAGTTGCAGTTACACACAGAGAAAATGATGGTTGCTAGGAGGAGAAGCATTTCATTTAACCAGAGTGGAACTACCTCTCCCTTACTGCTGTCTGTCACTAAAATACGTAAGACAGACTGTATGCATACATGGGGACATGGTAGAAAGAGCAAAAGACAATAACTGGGATACCCTCAACTTTCCACTGCTTATAGTACTCCAGGCTTGCTTCCTTGGATTCTGCACTGAACCTTTAGTTACTGCATTACACTCTGACTCCCCAAAAGGCAGGCATTCCTTCCTGGAGGTCTTAGTGGCTCTCCTAAAGGGAGACTTAGCACTGATCTATTTAGCCAGTGCAAATGCCTGTGGAAATAAAGGTGCTTTCTGCACCTGAGGTGGTAAGGCACTGGAAGAGGTTGCCTAGCGAAGCTGTGGATGCCCCATCCCTGGAAGTGTTCAAAGCCAGGTTGAATGGGCTCTGAGCAACCTGATCTAGTGGAAGGTATCCCTGCCCATGGCAGGGGGCTGGAAGGATCCCTTCCAGTACAAACCATTGCATATTTTAATTTTGCTTTAAAAATGCTGGGTGGAGACTTGATTTATCTACGTAACAATGAAGTTACATAAGGCTAAAGTAAAACATGAAATTGAAACTTCCACTCCTAATTCATTCCTTCCATAGATACTCCTGTTCCAGAGTGTAAGCACCGAATTAAGATAATTCTAATTCTGAGCTAGAACACCCAGACATTCAGCTGAAAATACAGGAGTTTTGTTTAAGAAAACAAAATTTGAGAGACGATTTGATGATTTCAAACTTATTTTTTCATGAAAATATTTCTAAATGTTTGACACTTCCATTTAGGGAGCAAATACTGTTTGTGGTTAGGAATCAAAGAAAGAAGGATGGGTGGTCTGGGAAGCTGAGGGAAGGGAAGAATTAGAAGAATGTTCCAAATAAACTCTGAAGATAACTTCCCAAGATGAGACCAAACACTCTTTCTGCCCACGCAGGAGACAGTGCTAGCTCTTCCTGCAGTGGTAGGCAGGGAAGGTATTGGCAATGTTGAGACTGGCTGCAGGTCCAGGGGAAGCTATCCCCCAAGTTTAATGTGTTGGTAATACACCAGATGCCACTGGCATCACGTGGAAAAACTGGGCTAGTGATTTCCAGCCAGGCCTCCAAGACAAGATCCTTGATCTGATCTCATTTATTGACCTGTGGTAAGAGACCAGACCAGATCTACACAGTGCCCTTGGATCCAAATATCCCTGAAGTTCAAGGTCTCTGTTAGGGTCAAGCCTTATTTCACAAAGGACTATCAAGCTTTGCACAATGCTGACCTTCACTCCAGGCAGGATGTACATATGACAGAGTGGATGAAATGTTAGTTACAGGGTAAGGACAGCATTTGGCTGGAAGGGCCTTGACAGCATCCACCTTTCTGATCATCTGACTGCCTGAGGGCCAGTGTAGAGACAGCACAGCTGGGAGCTGCTCCTGCCATTGCTACCCTTGGATGGAGCACTCAGAGACAGAGACTCTTCCATAGGAACTGATATTAAGCTGAGCATCTACAAAACAGCTGCTGACATAACAGCCAGGTGAAACATGTCAGATGGTGGTGACTATTCTGAAACCTGGTGACAAAGCAAGAGTCAAGATATTGCTCCAGGCAGATCTGCTGGGAGAATGCAACATCTGAAAGAAGTACATCAACCTGGTTCAGCTCTGTCATACCCATTTCTGTGATGGGATCCCACCAGCTGCTCAGTTTGCTGCACCCAAATCTAGCAATGCTTTTCATTCAACATGTGCTTAAGCTGAAACACTGAGGGAGCTCCACACAGACCAATGAGCTCTGCTCCACCTCTGAGCTGAATAAAGGCCTCCACACCCACCACCATGCCGGAGAAAGCTCCATGAACGCTTTCAACAGAGAGAATGATGGTGTGGAAAGAACATGTAAGGCAGGATGGCCACTGCATGGACATTCCTGACAGATTTTACATGTCACACATACACCAGCCTGAATTTGGTGATGTCAACTCACCTGTCAAAAAGGGGTTTCTCTCCACAATCAAAAGAATCCTGGAGATCTTTGACAAGGTTGGCTTGTCCAGGCATCCGGAAGAGCCCCTCCTCTGTAAGCCCTCGCTCCCGGATAAAATCCACACACTGTTCCACCAGCAGCGGGGCCAAGCGCTGGCCATACTTCCGCTCGTACTGTACGGTGTCCTCCAAGCGCTGCCCAAAGATCCCTGACAGCAGAGAGCAAGAGAGACATCTGGGTGTCAGCTTAAACTCTTCCTGAGCTGTTGCTTGGGGCACACAAGGAGGGAAGCTTTCACATGGAGGGGGCAGCCTTTGTGAAGGTCCAGTTTCTAACAGACTCTGAAGAATAAAGCTATTTTAAAAAACAAAGAATTACATGATGAATATTTTTTTTTCTGCTTAACAGTGCTTCAAACTATTTTCTGCCCTATTATATCTCATACACAAAGAAGATGGGCTTAAAGTTACGTTTATGGTTATCCACGGCTGTGCTGGATTTAGATTAAGTAATTATGCTTTCATTGCATCTTCCATCCCAAGAAGACCGAAACAAAGGCTACACTGACTTTAAGGACACATTTCCTCCCTGCATGCGCCCACTGCTTAGGCTGTCACACAGCTGTCCTCCACTAGCTTGCAGCTGGCCAGCCCAACAGGCAGCAATCCCACTAGGAGGGGATTGCTAACACAGCAGAATACAGCTGTCAACATTAAAACTGGGTATTGTGAGAATCTTCCACCATCCTGGGAGACACTTCCTATTTAGTTTCCTTTAATTAAACTTCCTAAATGAAAATTAAAAATAAATAAAAAACAGTAAAATGCATGCAAAACCCATTGCCCTTCCTACTTAAAAGTGTGTGCTGTACTTCTTGCATCTTGAAAATATCAGAAGCGCCCTATTCTGTAAAGCCAGACTGGCCTAGGTTAATTCTTTAGTCAGATCTACTGCAGACATGTATCATTAAGTATGAAGCACTGCCTGTTTCTTGGGGGAGCATGGAGCTCCTGGCCAATACCATTGTTCTTTTGGCAATGCAGAAGGGGCTCAGGCCATAAGAGCCAGAGATCTGTTCAATCCCTACCACTAGGAGACTGCTCCATCTAAAAGGACTGCCACTGAGCTGAGTTCTGAACTCTAATTCTAGCAACCTACAATGTTTGTTATAGTAAGAGAGGACAGTATCCATGTTAATCATGTTTTGGCAATAAAAATTCAGTAAGTGAGGGAATCCCAGAACCTACTCTCAGAATTTCAGAATCTACTCGCAGAATTTCAGATTACACCAGACCAGAGCAGGAAGGAAATTCTATTTGGGGGTTTCTCAAAGCTTCAAGATTTCTACAGATATCAAGGATCTTTAGATCATTCATTCAGCACTCAGTTAAACCTGCAGGTCTAAAAAAAATAAAAGCAGCATGCAATATTGAAGTCACACTGTTTCACACCCAATAGCTAGAAGCAGTGTTTAATACTTGCACATATGTTCTCATACCAGGCCAGGGAATTTCTGAAGGCCCTACTTACCTTCCCTCACTAGTGACCATGTCTTCCTTATTTTTTTTTTTTTTTTAGTGCCACATTCTTAAGAGGCTGGTAACTCCTGGTAGGACATTCCCTAACCACCAATCACTGTTCTTCAGAGGAGACACCATGTCAAACCATACCTGCTTTCTATATTCAGTCCAACCCTGCTGAATCCTCAGTGAAACAAACCTCTCATTATCAGTTTCACCTCACTGAATAGAAGCTGCAAGAAGAATCCTGAAGTCCAATTTCCTTCCCCTGCCTGTTTGTTATAAATCAGAAGACAGAAACTCTCCTTACACCACAGCCTACACAACTGCATTACAGTATCAAAGCCGGAGGGCCGTGGAAAGTCTCAAAGGAAATTCCCTCATCCTGGCAGGAGGGCATGCCCTGGAGCATGGGAGTGACTTATCTTTATCACTGTATATATTTGGTTTATTGCAGAGTAAAGGTTTTACTAGTTGTTATTTCTAATCTCTTTGGATTTTTTGAGTTGGGTGTCTCTGAAGTAAGTTTCTAGGATAGGGAATCTCTTTCTGCTTTTGCACAGATTGCTTTATAATCCCATCATGTAGTCCTTGCTGTCATGATGGGGTATGTCTATTTTCTTAAAATGATACATGTTGTCCACTTTTCTAGATGCAAGACATATAAATTCAGGGAGGTCAGGATGTGGCACATGTCAGGGCAATAGCAGCCCCCTTTTCTCAAATCCCTACTTGCTAAATCTGTTTCCTAATGGGTCTGTCTATGGAAAACTGGGAATGAGGTAAATGCTCTGCATTCCCCAGGCATAAAGCACATATACAATGTTCTTCTATAAGCTCATGTTCTGATGTTCTACACTTAACTCAGATCAAGGACAAAGGCAGTGTCAGACACACACAAAAGCAAGCACACACACAACAACCATATGCATAATCTCCACTGAAGAGAATCTACGTTTCCCCACCCTTGCCTGGTCTGTGCTCAGCAACATCTCTAATACATCTCAGGTAACATCAGTCCTTGCCTTCACAGTCATCTTGGATCACTACAGCAGTAGCTTTCCATAGGTGCAATCTGCCTGTGAGTGACTTCTGGAGACAGACTACAGTCAAATAGAGACCACTGACACTGAGATTAAGGAATGTGGTGCTAAGGTAACAGAGACAGAAGGGTGATCTCCTTTGAGACTCAGATGGAGCAGCAGATACACCCTTCACAAACACAGTATCACCATTACTGAGAGTGTCTCCTGCACAGCCAGATGCTGGGGATCCCATCTTTCCTCCTCACATGCTGAGGTCAGAAACATTTTTCTCCTTGACGAAAACAACAATGGAGGAAATAAAGGCACCAAAATATTCTTATACTGCAATATTCTTCACCTCCCTCTAGACCATTTCAAATAAATAACAAGAAAAACCAGGCATGAAATCAAACATGACTGAGGAAGGATGTGATCTGCCTATCACGGCACGAGTGAAAGGAGCTTGCACAAGCATTGTGGGACAGTGTCTGCTGAAGGGCTGTGCTAGCGAGATCACACAGTCTGCACAGGTCATTTTTTGGTAGGAAAGGACTCAAGCCATTGCCAGGGTGAAAGACTTCTCACAGCCCAGCTCTCTCAGCAGCCTCCCGCCCTGGTTTGGCAGCCCCATTCTGACCCAACTCCAGTTGCAGATCTATGCCTTTCTCTCTTCAACTTGAACCCTAATTTTCCATGGAAGCATTAGAAGGGATCAGCAAACATTGCTCGGACAAAATATTTCACCCAAGCTAAATCTGTTGCTAACTGCAACTTTCCCTTTGTTACATTTTTCAATTACACTGCAGCTCCATGCTTTTTCTTTCTCCCTATCCTACTTTTTTTTTTGCTGAGCCATATTCAAGGGCCACCATAGATGCTGTTGAGAAAAAAGACTGCACCCGGGCCAAGTCTTTTGGCAGTAAGAACATTATGGTTGGTGTTAAGAGAAAAAAAGCACAAGCGCAAGCACAGAGTTGCAGTTAGTGGGACTGGAAAGTCGGCCTTGAAGGAATTGTCCATCTGTGCAGTGGCTGCAGGACTTGTCCATGGCTTAGAAAAGAAAAATAGTGTTAAGATTCATAGAAAGAGCAAGGTAAGAGCTATTTATGGAGTGGGGCTGCAAAGGGACTGTCAAAGGGAAATTTGAGATGATGACAGTTCCAGGCTTGCAAAATCTTTCATCTGGGCATCTGCTGGGGGACCTTGATGAAGTTCAGGGGAATTATCACTTGGGCCCTCTCAGTCACACTGGCAACAGACTTAGCAGATGTGCCTACTTCAGTCTCCCAGCGCCACACAGGGCAAACAGGAACTGGTGTCCTGTGGCTCTGCATCATCTGTCTCATTTCTCTCAGGTCTCAGCGCTTGTAAAAGTGATGCAGTAAAATGTCCCTGAAACTCCCAGTATGTGACAACATCTCCAGTTTGGACAGGGACTGCCCTGCCTTGCAAGGAGAAGCAATGTGGAGCCAGTCACACACAGCCTCATCCGCTAGCTCCTCAAGGCACAGGCCTGTTTTTAATCACTGGGCCCTGCAGCTCAGACTGAACTTGGCAGCGCTTCACTCCATTTGATGATCCTGCTGGAAGACATTAAAGTCTTTTCCTTCATTCTAAAGAAGGGGAGCCAGTGCCATCCAGTCACACTCCAGACAGAGTTAAGCTGGAAAGAAAGCCAAAAGTTTACTAGCAACCAAAGGGTTAACTTTCCTTGTCATACCCTTATCTATAGCTAGGCCCTTTTGTTTGGTTTCAAAGCAGAAAAAACTCCAGCATGCCTGGAACCACATCCTTAATCTCAGAAAGATTCAAGAGATACTAAAAAAATGAGCTAGCAGAGCTACAGAATTTCTTTCCTCTACTCCAACAAGCTGCCTCTGTTCTTTAAAGATTTAGGTGACTCTTTGTGGAAAAAGCAAGCCAGGAATGATGTACTGACTAAGACACAGACAGGCTCTCTGTCCTGGCCTGAACAGCTCACCCACCAGCTCCAGGCATACAAAGCCTATACATTCAGCTATGCTGTCCAGACATGCAGAGGGCAGGAAAATATATGCTCTCTGCTACATTTTTCCTCATCAGAGGCTCTGATTTCAACCAAAATAAACTAAAGACAGAGATAAAGTCAGTTTTCGAGTAGATTTTCTTCATACGGAGGACTAAGGACGCCGCATCTGCTTAAAGTGTGAAAAGTCCAGGCACACCTACGTCAGCTGTATGCACAGCTTATTCCACACACGTTAAAAGATGTGTGGGAAGATAATCAGGCTTACACCTGGATGCTGCTGCACAACAGCACATACACCCGCGCACGCATGTGGTGCCTCACAGACAGGCAGCTTATGGATATAAAGGTTGTGTACGTGCTCACCTGCACAGGTAAGTGCCTGCTTTCGCCTTCCCACTTTCATGCTTAAGTTCCCATTTATATCTCCTCTCATGTGTCCCTCTCACACATGAAAGCAGCGAGAAAAAATCACGGGCAGACATTCAGAAATGCATATGCTTCCACAGCAAAAACACACACAAATCTTTAATTTTTTTCCCCTCCCCTAGCCCACCCAAGTACACACTACGTGAATTGCTGCAGCAGCAACAGAAAAAGGAGTTTCATGGTAGAAGCCATATGTAGCTGAAAAAAGATAGTCCCAAACAACTAAACAATCCAGCTAGTAAAATAATGCTATTCTTATGGGGGGGAAAAAAGGAAGCAAAAGACAGTTAGGAATCAAGAAAAATTGACAAAATTACTTGCTCAGAGTCACACAAATGGGTCTGTGGTACAACTTGGTGTCTTCTGACCCCGTTCCCAGGAAGAGCAGTGTCCATATACTAGAAGCTGATTGCTCTCATCCACATACATCCATTTAAATATTCTGTGTATATGCAAAGAGAAACACCTCTCCCCAGAATTATCTCCACATGCTAGCTTGGTATCCAGTAGTATTTTTTGCCATAGACTGTGTCCTTCCCAGTCCTTCCCCTTTGTAAAGTCAGCTCCTATTTTAGATTCTTAGCCTCTGTCTAGGGCTACACTTAAGTACCTGCTTTTCCTCTAGCAAAAGAAAACCGTAACAAATCTAAACTCTGGAAAATCATCTCCTACCTCTCGTTCTTGTGCAGCACTCCGCTACATGACAGGCGCTGAGCTTCAAGCAGAAACCAGGCAGTGTCAGACAGCAGGAGCGGCAGAGAAAGAAAGTCCTGACTTCAGGCATCAGACACATTCTGAGTCCCAGCACTGGCAGCTTTCCATTCACCCAGCGCTACAGAGCACAGAGCAGCCGATCTGCCCTGGGAGATAATCTCGGCAGCACATCTGGTCTTAGCTCCACAACTCGGCATTAATTATGACTTGTGCAGAAAGCATTTGAAATATCCAATGGGATGCAGAGCTCCCCGGCTCGCTCCTCACAGGGAAGGAGAGAGCAGAAAGACAGGCAGGTAGGGTCTTGCCCACCCTCGAAGCAGCCGCCAATGTAAACAGCAGCTAAGTATGGGTCACAAGTTTTAACAAAGGCATCCCCCACCGGCTCTGTAATATATTTATGCTCTAATTGCTTGTCAGATCTATTCTAGATAGCTGGAAAAGCTGAGCAACTGTTGCTGTCTGCATGCCACACTTTGGATCCTTCCTGATACAGGCAATATTACTGTGCTGCAGGCAACCTGGTGCCCTGGTCTGGCCTCCCATCTGCTTTCAAAGTACCAGAAGCAGAAAGCTAGTTTTGGAGGGGAACATTTCCCCACAGTAGCCTTAGCATGCTCTGAGAGTATCTCCACAGCTCTGGGACATGTTGAAAAGTCTAACAAAGCTTAGGAAAAGCTACACTCCTTGACCTATGCAGGTTTTTTGGTGCTTACTGCCTCTGCTTTAGCTCTTCACAGAGAAGTTGCCTGAATTAATAGCTCAGCTGAGTAACGGGTAGAGGAAGGCACTACAACTCCTTACATGTGAACCAATACCCAGGCACTTTACTTGCAGGAAAACATTCACCCCCCGTCCCACTCAGCTCCCGCTCTCAGGGTAAGAAGCATGTCATTAACAAAAATGCTTACCATGCAATGCCCTGTGCAGTTATACAGAGGTCAGGCCTCCATCCCATTCACAAAATGCACTCATGTGACTGCAGATCTACAGCAGTTACCATGCAAAACCCTTGCACCAGGCTTCTGACTAATTTTATCACTATTAGCTAAGTTTTCTCCCTCTACAGCAAAGAAAAAAAAAAAACCAACAAAACAACAAAAAACCAAACCAACAAAAACCAAACAAAACCCAAAAAAACCGAACAATCCACCACCACCACCAAAAAACCTGTCAGCAGCTGCTCATCTGCTTCAGCTGTTAAAACGTCTGTAGTTACTGTAGAGAGCACATTCACCTGAATTCAGTGGCCCACCCCCTGCTTAGCTACACTGTGGCCCAGTGTGAACACATGTCTAAGAAGATACTGACGCAGCAGACAAGCTATGAGATTCTAGTCAGTGAGACAGTGTTGTCCCACAACAAACTTCTCTATATTCTCTGTTTTGACCAAAAGCTCCTGAGGAAAAGAATGCCTCTCACCATAAGCAAAGGTAGTACCAGGATTAAAAGCTTCAGTTCTTGAACATGGTGTGATTCTTGGAGCTGTCATGAGCAGGGTCAGAAGCTGGGACTTGGATGATCCCTTCCAAACTAAAATATTCTATGACTGGCAAGATAGTAAGGTATTCCTTAGCTATTTAAGGTATACCCTAAGTAGCATGGTACTGCATAGCTAGACACCAGAAGCCCAGTCAATACACTAGACAGTATTTAAAGCACACTAAAGATTATTTAGAAAGTGATGGAAATCCTTAAACCAAAGGTACAAATGAGGTCCTGAGTATTCTTCACCCTTTTGTTATCCTCTCTTCCCTTGTGGTGAAGGCTGCAGGTTAAGGAGAGCCTGCCCACTATGCTAACTGGTGAGCAGGACAATCTGCTTTTAAATGGCTGAGACACCACCAGAATTTCTGGCACTACTGGAATAATACCTCGAATTGTGTCACATCTGCTAATAACATCATGGAACTTGGGACTCAGTGTTTGGGATGGGAGCACAGGAGATAGAAAATGCAGACTTTTATTGTTCCATTCACTTCTCCATTTCTGTTTTCCATCTCTCAAAACACACAAATAAGAAGATATCCAATGAAATAGAAAGTTATGCTGTTTAATGGATATTGTTACACCCAAAATATAATTAACCTGTGAAACTCACAGCCAAGGACACCGCATGACTCAAAAGCATGATCAGACTTCAGCAGAACTTACAATGCTATGAGATGATGAAGCTGATGCAAACTCTTCTCCAAAGAGCAAACACAGCTCCCTGGTGAGAGAAAAAAGCTGGAGCACATGCTTGCTCACATAAGCATCAGAACCAAAGCAGAAAATGGCAGCTGCTTCAGTGTTGCTGTTCCCTGCACAAGGGAGCTCTGCAGCTCTAGGTGTCCTGTGACAGCAACACTGTGCTACACACTCCACAAGTAGCACTAGACTTATATGAAACTCTCAATCCGTTAAAAAACATGAGGTTAAAATTCATGACTTAGACTATGGAATATGATGGACTAAAAATCACTATATATATATAAAATTTTTCTTCTGTGTTTTGAATTTGCACGTCACACTTGGATCCTGCTTTCTCTGTTAACCACATTTGTCAAAAATGAAATCCAAGGTTCACACATAATCACTGGATTGCAGGGGATGCAGACTCCAGAAGTGTACTTGATACTGCAAGAATAGCAATATAATCCAAATAATTTGCCACATTGCAAATATAAAATATCATCAAAATTTTCACCTGGAGATCTCCCTATGCATATGTGCCAAGGAGAGAATGAGTAATGGAGACTGAACTCACTCTTTCCCCACTGGTATGAAGTTGTTTAACTGTAGAAAAGTTTAGCAGCTCTTATTTTCAAAAAAAAAAAAAACAAACCAATTTAAGATTATAAAATTATTCAAACATTACACCTTTCATGAACTTGCTGCTGGGGAGCTGGAAGCATTTTCTTTCCCAGTGTCACTGCAGGGAGAGAGCCCCAGCACTGGTCTCATGAGCTAGCACCACTGCAGTTATTCTGTTGCAGGTACCAGAACAGGTAGAAAGCATCCTGCCTTTACACATCACTACAAGCCTAGAGACTGGCTGGAAAGTTCACTACATCTCACACCACCTCTGAAAATCCAGGCATGTTTCAGGCTTGGCATCTAACACAGGTGAAATCAGTCTTCAGTCTGGTTGCAACAGACAGGAATGGTGAACCTGTATGAACTCAGAGTCTCCTCATCTCTGACTGTAAGCAAACTTGTTGGCTTGCACAGATCTAGCCAGTGCCCATGGGGTGTGTGTATTTTTAGATGCTGGCTTAGAGGATTAGCTAACATACAGGTACACTCAAGCAAATCTGAGAGAGCTCAGATCTAGGAAATTGCTCTATTTGTACAGAAAGGGCCTAGTATCAACACTAGAACCATAGCTGAAGTTCTCTATTTTTCAAGAAGAGTGAACCTTGTACACACTCATTTTTTAACCCAGGTAAACCTGGGCACTTGAACATCTTACCTGCTGAAAGCTGGGAATGAACTGGCTAGAGGTGATCAGCCACGCAGCTGAACCCAGCAGGAGGAACTACAGCATCAATGTCTTCTGTACAGAAATTTTCCCATTTCCTCCCTCTCCAAACACTGTGGTCAGATGAACAAAATTATGTCCCCACACCCCTTCTCTGCTCTGGACTGGGGTCTCAACCCTTACTGGTGAAATTAAATCTTTTCAGGGTAAACAGGCTTCTGTTTACTGACTTGATAAAACAGTTCACTCTGGGTTAAAGATTTGCAAATAGCTATGCTCACCTGTCTACCACAGTGAGCATAGCTATGTGTGTGTGATGTGTCTTCCTATCTCTCTAAAATATGCCAGGAAAGGAACAGACTAAGCAGCACTGTAAAATTACCCAGTGATGGACTGACCAGTTTATACTCCAAACTGAGATTGTAACTGTGCTCACAGGTAAAAGATGATAAACAGACCTAAACACCGTTTAACCACAGCATTCTGAATCCACAGCCAACCCCCTGTGTTCATTGCTCTATTTCTCTCTAAACAAAGGCAAGAGCATTTAGAGAACAAAACATCAAGAGCAACAAAAAATGCTTTTAGCAAGCAATGATCAGGACCAGCGTGCCCAGGACAACTTTTTTCTCCCCACAGCCTAAGATCATATTTTACAGAATTTTTTACTTACTGACTCTTGCATATGTCTCTCTATGTTTAAAAGACAGCTTCCATGCAATTGTCTGAAGCTGTCTGTAGAAAGCTCTCAATCAGCAGGTCACCTCTTTCAAGTGGTGCTCCTTGTTGATGCCCTCAAAGTACAGAAAAGCTGTACAAAAATTCTGGGTGTTGCTTAGTTAAACATAGTTATGACAAAGCAATTGCTGCCACCAGTGTCTTGTCACTAGAGATGGATGAGAACTCCAGCTGTGGGTTCAAATGAAAGAATCACAGAGTCTGAAACCTCTAGTAAGGAATAAAATCATTCATCTGGATTTCTGGCCATCCAGGAACCTGGTGGGAACTGTGATCCAGACTCACAGCCAACATTTAGCACATTAGGCACTTTTATCCATTCAGAAAGTCAAACAAGCTTATGTCCTGAAGCTTTTCCATATCCCAAGCCTTCCCATATCCCAGGGTTGATAACCTAAGCACAATCATTCATTGAGATACAGACAGGATCAACTCTGAACACATGGATGTTTATCCAAATCAAACTTCATCATAAATACCTCTGTCAGTCTCTAACTTCCAAGTGTAAAACTCACTACCAGGTCAATTGCATATGGTTTCACTTTGTTGCATCCTCAAACTCAATCCATTATGAAAATCTGTTACCTAAATCACATGTATTTATCTTTATCCTCCACTGTCCAGCTAAAATCCTCCCCAACTTACAGCTCCACCACCCAAGCAATGAGGTCATTGTCTAAGTTCCAGCAACAGCTGAACCTGACCAGCTGTGCTTGGGAAATAGCAAGAATTTTGCTCCTATTTGTAAAATAGCTAAAACACTTCAGTAAATCTGTGAACCTTTAAAGAACACTTCCAGAAGCAGTAAAGAGCTGAATGTTCCCTTCTCTAACCTGCAACTGAGAAGACATGAAGGGGAAATTGCAAGTCCAATTACATGATGATGAAGTAGAAGGAAAAAGGAGCAACTGTGGATGGGAGACAGGTAACATTAGAAAGAAAATAGGAAATGAGGAAGAGGGTGAATTTATTTCTTCTCAACTCTGAAATGGTTAGAATTGCAACTTGAAAGGAGCCTGCTACTGTTCCCTTTCATTCAGTAATCACATATTCTCATAACATTCATCAAAGGACTAATACATAGAAATTAAAGTACTTGCCTGCAAGCTGAGAAACACCACAGGAACATGTTTGTCCCATTAATAAACTGCCAGGTCATGCAGGGAGAACCACCAGCGTTTTTAAGACTGTCAGCTCTCAAATGTCAAACAAGAATCTACTGATTACACAAATAATCTCACTGAGAAACCACCAGTGTAGGGGGTGGTACTGGTCAGACTGTGTGCTACAGGCAGTACCCACCAACAATATAACAAATGCACAGCCACTGTCAACCCTCCATGGCACATCATAGCTGAAGAGAAGAGGAAAGCAAATAAAAGTGCCAATAACATTTTATCTAAAGCTGAACTGCTCTTTGTAAAATGGGCATATTAAGCTAGTGGCTACCTCCAAAAACCTTCGTTTGACTGCCGAGGTAGATTTCTCTTCTATGAGCACATCTGATTTTATTTTTAATCCATTCATTCTTTTTATTTCTTCATCTTGTGACAATGAGTTTCACAATTCAACTGTGTTCTGCATGAAACAGGTTTTTCTTGGTACAAACCTCATGACTGTGTAACTGTTCAAATTCTCCTTAGATGTGTCATTTTATCCATCAGACCTTCATGCAATCTTCTCTTTTCCCAGGACCTTTTCAAAGTAATTTTTTTTTTTTGAGGAAAAGCTTCAGATAGATTTTACATCTTAATTGCTTATACAACCACTAGAATACAAGACCATTCCAGGGCATAGATTATATTAAAAATTCTACCCTGAGCTCAAAGAACCTCTCCTAGCACAAGTTTCATTCAAATGAAAACATACCCATATGATGTTTCATTTTATTAAATCAGCATTTCCCAAGCAAAAGAAGTTCCATCAAGCAAATCACATGAAAAGCTTTACCCTGCTCACCTGCAAATGTAACAGAGGTGACTTCTGTTTGCAGTTTTTCCTCTATCTACTATCTGACTGAACAGAGGCACTGAGGGTGCCTGCTCAGGGTCCCCAGCTCAGGGTCCCTCCTTTTTGGTGCCCCAGACTGTCCATGGTAACAGAATAAAGCACTAGGAATTCATTCACCTGATGCCAAACTGCATCCTTCTTCAGAAGCCACTGGAACTAAGCTGGCTAATGACAGCTGGGGATAGTACTGCAGTGCAGAACTCAAGCTGCTGCCTGGGGCTTTTGAAACCAGTAGTGGGGGACTTTCCCCCTGAGGAGCCGTGATACAGCACTCCAAGAACACTCATGTCTGCTCTGCATGGTCTCCACACACAGCCCAGACCAGCCTGGGCACTAGAACTGAACGTCACTGAGAGCCTTGAGCCAGCAGCTATAGAGGTGAAATACATGAAAGGAGCAGGGGAGCACGATCTGACTTCTAAAGGTAAGTTCTTTAGAAGTCAGTAAAGAATACCTTGACATGCTTTAGTTTTGGTTCTAGTTCTAGATCCTTCCAGCAAATATTTCTACACACTATAAACCAACCTTGGTAAGAACCACTCTGGCCCTTCTCCAAGCTAAACAATCCAAGCCTCCTCAGCTTCTCTTAGCATTTTATTGCACAATCCTTTAATCATTTTAGTGGCCTTTCACTTTACTCACTCCAATAATCCCATGGCCTTCTTGTCCCAAGCAGATCAGGAGGGACAAAGAACAAAAGATGTTGAATTACTAGTGCTGAGGTGAAGGCTCACCTCCCTGAACCTGCTGGCAATGCTCTTCCTAAAGCAGCCCAGGAATTTGCTGGCCACAAGGGTGCATTGCTGGCTCATGTTCAACTTGTCCAAGAGCATCCCAGTTCTCTGCAAAGATGCTTTCCAGTCAGTCAGCTCCCCATGTGTGCTGTTGCCTATGCTCATCATCTGCAGGTACAGGACTTTGCATTACTCTCTGCTGAACTTCATCGGGTTCCTGTTCACTCCTTTCTTCACCCTGTTGAGACCCCTCTAAATGATGACACACGATCATCTGATGCACCAATCAGTCCTCCCAATATCATCTGCGAGTCTTGCTAAAGGCTCACAAATTTACCAGGTTATTAACATTGTTAAACAGTACTGGCCCCAGCACTGCCCTTCACATTCCTTGCCAGATTCAATTCCAGATTGCTTTAGCCTTCCTAATTCAACTCCTGCATACTCAGAAATTTCTCTGTGTTCCTTCTCTTAGATCACCTGTCCCTGCTTTCACTTCTATGCTTCCTTTTTAGCCAATGAGCTTTGTCACAAGCATCTTGTTCATCCATGCAACCTCTGCCACCTTTGCTCGGTTTCCTGCACAAGGAAGAGGATTGCTCTTGAGATTGAAGGAAGTAATCTTTGAAAATCCACAAGATCTCCTGGTCCCCTCTTCTCTCATATCATACCCCATGGCATTCTTCCAAACATATGCCTACAGTCAAGGTCCATGGGCATAACCTTTCTATGTGCCTTGCAGAACGATGTTGTCAGAGTGGTTCTTTTACAGATAGTCATTGTCACCTCAGCCAAATCATCTGATTGCTCAATATTTCAGATCCCTCCTTAACAAAAAATGAGGACAATTGCCTTTCCTTACCTCAGGGCTGTAACATGATGGCAAAATGTTGGTCATATGGCAGTAATAGAAGCCCCAGATATATCTGACAGAGATACTTTAGAAAATAAGAACTTAATCAGGTCTCAGAAACAGATCTTTAAACATTCTCTGTTGTAAACAGCTCTGGCAGCAAGATTCATTCCCAGCTTACTTTAGTTATTGTGTCTTAGTTTCCATATCTACAGGTGTACCATTTGTGACACTTTTGCCTGGGGGCAAGGCTGACCCAGCACCTCCTGGCATCTGAAATGACTCAGGCATCCCCAGTCCTGGGCAGACACCTGACCTCACAGCCCCCATCACCTTTCTCTTCCTCTTCCCGGGCTGGGCCCATCTCCCAGCATCAGACAACAGCAGGAGCAAACACTGATAAGCTGCATCAGGCGCCAGCTATCTCTGTGCAGAGATAACAGCAGGTATCAGGCACAACAAACACCCAGTGCCTCCCCACACACCCTGGGGAGCCTGCACAAGGGAAGCCCACCCTGACACCCCCTGAAGGGGCTCCTCCTGACCCAGTCAGGAATTCTACTTGAGGCTGTCACTCTGCGGGGGCCTGCAAACAAGAAAGGGAGTAGAAACCACCTCTCTGTCTCCAGGCTGGCCAAGTAACAGAAGCCACCTCCCTCCTCCTCTTCGTTACCTCTTCAGTGGTATTTTAGCATCTTAAATTCACTGACGTGGCTCTAGGTTTATTCTGCTCTTACTGGAAATTTCTCATCTCACAGGGGGAATAATTAAAATTCAAGACTCCCCCAAACTTAATGTCGTATCTGGCTCCTAAATAGTTTGGCATCCTGGTGGATATGCATCTAATATCAATATCTGACCCTTCAAACCAGTTGTGTTTGCTCTCATGCAGATGTTATCTCAAAGACATTTACTCATCTAAAGCCGGATCCCTAATTAGCCCTATGCAGGGCTAGTCTTCCATTACACATAAGGACATTGAGCCAGGAATTAAATTACACCTCAGACATCTTCTCCCACATATTCCAGCTCTCCCCTAATACAAGACAATTTCACAGGGCCCTGGTTCCCAAATAAAATCCATTCTCTGCACTGTTTTCTCTGGAATAAATGACAGTAGAACAGCGTCCTCAGTGGACTTTTCTTCAGACCCCACCAGTTTAACAGTGACTATTCCTCCTGAGTAGAAAAACTATTCATGAAATTCTGGCAACACAATTCCTTTGTCACAGGGTAAAGCTCTTCATGATTGCCTAAGGGAAACACATCCCTTCCAATTGCTTCACCTCCCCTCCATCATAAGTAACTGATGAAAGCTTGGGATGAAGAGGAGAAGTTAGGATAAAGTAATGGAGAAAGAAAGGGGCTGAGACATGTATTTCTGGCAGAGAAGTGAGGAACTGCTCATGGCAAGACAGAATATGTAAACAGAAGAAAACAAACACAAACATAAATAAAGCTTAACACAGAATGATTCTATCCCCATGCTGTGCTGTTTGTGTGCTTAGCTGTGAGAGAATTATGCCCCCTGACATTCAAATCAGGCACCAAAAAGCTTAGGCTTTATATCTCATGCTCAGAAATTCAGACAAACTCTGTTTAACAGCTGACATAGGAGAGAAATGAGGAAGGCACACAAAAAGGAACTTCCCTGCAGTGGCTGTACCTCCTCAGACTGGGAGTACAGTCCTGCCACACACTTGTACAGGGCCTCCCCTGTCCCCCAGCTACATCAAACACTTTGAATGCATTCAGCTTGGGAGGGCAAGAGCAAGGTCACTCTCACCCTCTATGGCCACCAACCCTTTGATTCAGCACTGTGGCACTGCTACAAGCACTTCACATTAATGAGCACCCACTGAACAGCTGGACTGCAGGACACCTCCAGAGGGACTCCCCAGATAAGATTTTAGCGGTGTAAACTTGGAGCAAAAATTGTCACAGAGGTAAGAAGGATCACAGGAAATAGTTTCAATCACCCTCTGTCAGAATGTACTCCAAAACTCACTTTTATCAAGTCACTGTGACAAACTTCTTTCTTAAAGACAATCAAAAGGTATGGAGTACTCTCAAATCTCAGTTTACAAAATCTTCTGCTCTAAATGAGCTGTATTAGACTCAAGAATTCAGGAGTCTGTAATTCAAGGAAACTTGTTAAAGATTATTTTCCCTATAAACAAGACAGCTCTTCTTCAAAAGACTTAGGAACTCTATGATTTTATTTTAAGGCCACATTTAAAACGTATTTCAAAGAACACATTCCATACAGCTTTTAAACCTGACTGTGTCTTCTATCAGTAATTTGTGATCCTCAGGAGCTTTGGGGAGTTTTCTGTTTTATTTTAAGAAGCCTTTGCTGTTCACCTTTAAGCACAGTTCATATGCCCGCAACAACACATGAGAAGGTACCCTCAACCTTTTTCAATTTATGCTTTTTCAATACATCAGCAAAGATTAAAGTGTGGTTAAGCCTCCCCTTTTATCTTGGCATAATTCATTTTTGCACCATATCAACCTTCTCCAGGGTTGGATATTTGCATATTAATAATAAAGCCTGTTTTTTGACTCCTCCCTTTAGCTTAATATATTAAAACGTGTTGATAGATAAGACTTGGCTCTCAAATTAGTGGTGGTGGCAAAGCAGAGTTCAAATTATTCCATTAAAACAGAGACAGCTATGTTTATTGTCCTCCCACATTTGAGTTAAGCTAGAATTTCACTCAGAGAAGCTGTCCTGCACTGATCATGATAGAGAAGGTGTAGGTTTGATAATTTCCTCAAATTGGCTAAAAAATATTTGGGAACAACAGTTTGAATATCTTTACTGTTTCCCAGTTCTTGGCATTCCTATACACTCTTTCTGAAGTGCAAAGAGACTGAGGATGCAACTCCATGGTTTCTTTAAGCCAATTTAAGTGTGGGTTGCAGTCAGAATGAAGACGCCTGCCCCTCTCCACACCAGTCATGTCTCCCCATTGCCTGCATTATGCTGGAGTTACTGGTGTTGCAGCTGCATGGTTAGCAGGGCCAAGGAATCAATCTACCTACAAACTAATCCTTCCCCTCTTTTATTTCCTGCCAGGTTGTTTCCCACTGCACAACTCCAGACCAGTATCAGCAGGATGAAGTGTGGTGGAACACATGGTTGCTGGGGGGTAGAAGACCACTCCTGACAACAGCTGGCACTTCACCAGAGAAGTGGCCACAACCTAAGAATCTGCTCTTGCAGCCTGAACTACAAAGCAGGCACAGGCAAGATGGCTTTAGGCTAATTCATTTGAGTATGAGGGCAGAGAGCTCAGGCTAGACTGACTGCCCAGCATGTACCCATGTCCTTGGCCTGTTTTTATCCACAGAGAAAAATCATTGATACACAACTGCAATTCCTTCCAACTCTGCAAAAGCCAGTGGTTCTCTTCTACAGTGCTTAAGCTGGCTCTCACCAATGGCCAAAGCAGCCTTTACTGACTTTGATCACTGAACCAGATCAAGTCTGCAGGATGTGAAAATAGAAACAAACAGAAGCTGCTGTATTCCCCCCTGCACTGCTCTAATCTCTCCTGTGCTGCCTTGCTTCCACATTCTCATTACTGTTTTTTGATGCCTCATAAAGCTCCAGTTCCTGGAATCAATGCAAGAGTATCTGCCTCATTTAGAGACCAAAATATTATCTGACCGCTTTGCAGAGAAATTCAAAGGTAAAGAAACTTTGCTAATTAATTAGGACAATACTAGCCTCACAAAGAAACAAACAAAGAAAAAGAAGGGAAATCCATCACTACCTTTATGCCATTCTCATATTTTTGTTTTTAAAACATTTTGATTTTTAATTATTTATTATTTTAATACTTAAAGATGTTTGTTTTGTTCTACTACTTCAAGAGACTGACAAAACACAAGCAAAACATGAAGCCAACTTTGCACTGATACCAGCAGTGCTGACAATATCATGTCCTAAAGATGGCTATTGCTAGACATATTGCTAGTGCACCATTTATCATGGCTGAATGTCTCCTTTTTCCTCACAGTATTTCTTGAATGTATATTGCACAGTTGTAAGATACACACTATACAGTCAACTACAAGTGGCTACGGAAATTCCAGCTCTGAGATTTTGAGACTTCTGATGGAGGATCTGCACTGACCTCAGTCTAAAAGACCCTTCACTATGGACTGGAATTC
Organism: Phylloscopus whistleri; assembly: GCA_017589585.1. Taxonomy (NCBI): domain Eukaryota; kingdom Metazoa; phylum Chordata; class Aves; order Passeriformes; family Phylloscopidae; genus Phylloscopus; species Phylloscopus whistleri. Next base: position 663,029 of record JADMLD010001001.1, on the reverse strand, counting down.
AGAAGGGAAGCAAAAGAAGCACATATTCATGTTTGAGGAGAAATTCTGGTAGAATAGTTTTCTGCTAGTGAAGAGGTTTTTTTCTGCCACAGCACAACAGCATCACATGTAACCTCAGATCAGACACAAGCTAACTTTTGTACCTACACCCTCTCTGCTAAGTGAAAGAAGGACCTTGAGAAAAATTGCATCAGTAGAGATTGTATCTCCTCCAGAGAAACCAAGTGCTGCTACCCAGAAACTCCAAATTTCAAGAGTCACTTGAAACAAAACAAAAAAAAAGAAACAACCAACCAACCAACCAATCAAAAACCCCAGAAAAAAGTGACTAACTTACACTGGGTCTTCTTAGTATCAAAGCCATTTCCCCCCCTAGATCCAGGAAAATTGGTAACTTCATTTCAGCACGAGTAATTGTATTACCTAACCCTTATCTGGCACTTTTTTATCTGTATCCTCAAAAGAGGTCGACAGCACTATCTGTCTATGATACCACTATTATATGAACTCCCTCAGCAGTACCCAAGTCAATTCAAAGCACAGTCTCCTGTACCAGGCCAGTAGCTGCTGTCACCAACACCAAAACATCTGTGACTCCTTGTTCTATGCTAAACCAGGAAAACAACTCCTATCTAATCTACTGACTTGAGAATTCAAAGATTTTGGTATAATATCAACAATGAAAGTCTGGACGTTTTGTTCATTTTAACTACAGGGATTGTCAACAGCTGTATTACCCTACAGGTGTTCACTCAGCCTGACCCTGTTCTTCCTCAGGCTACACCCCCCACTGAAGCCAGTGGAAGCTTTGCCTTCTCAACTGGGCCCTACATTAACTTAATTAAGGCTTTGCTGTCCCTGGCTATATGGATGTTCAAGATGGGCATCTGCCCTTATGGAAGAAAATCGAGATAACTGGACAGAATCCTTCATTCCCATAAGGTCCACAGAATACTTTGCTGTAAAGAACTGAATACTGACAACAGTGGTATGTTTGTTACCACCACCCACTTCTGACTGAGACAGTTATGCACTGTGGATGTGCACTCCCCTTTCATTCCTGTCCATCCCCTAGCAAAAAAAAAAAATAAAATCAACCCCATCCCTTGCTTCAAAACACTTCAGACAATCAAGAGCTTATCTAGACATCTCAGTGATTTTACAGTGTTATACATATCCTAGTATCACAAGAATATGTTTTACCTTGAGGCAAATGTTTTAATTTATGTGCATGTGAGCTATTTGCAATACCTCCACCAAATGGAGCCCATATAACCCGTCGGATGGCTTTCACCCAATCTTCCATTTCATTCTGGGAATTAGCCATGAGCAGGAAAGCCTCATGATTGACAGGCATCTTTTCCCGGTCCCCTGCACCACCTGAAAGACAAATACAAATCTCTTTTAGTATCTAGTTCAGAAGAGAGCAACCAAAGTTTAACACTGCCAAAAATCTTAGTCAAAATAATCAAATTAGTATTTTAATTGAGCAGTTTTACAGACAATTTCTGCTGATGTGCTGCAACACCCACAGAGCACAGGTTGATAGAAGATCAAAGCAGAAGTGCAAAATATGCATTTCCAGTGTGGAAAACCTGGAGATGATGTATCTGCTGTCTCAGCAATAAGAAAAGCAAAAGTACAGGCCATAAGACTCTATAGGAAAAGTAAGAAATTAATTCCACATACCTGTGCTGAGGTATTGAGAGATTTTTTACCCAAAAGAGGGACCAAGTAAAGTGTAAGACATTTTAAAATGCTTCAGATGTAGAAGTCACATCATCCACTTTCTCCAAGTCTCTGGGATACTTATAGTCTCAACAGAAAGAAAGAGACCCATTCTGATTTTGGATCCAATTCAGAAGAAATTTAAGAGCTGGGGATATGATTCTGACTCTTCCACTTGATGTAAAAACTTTAGGAGCTATTAATGTTGGTGTACAACATCACAGAAAAGCATTGACCAGAATATCAAATTCCCTCAAGCTGTCACAAAAAACTGTCCCTTGTGGATACTCCAATACTTGAAACATTTTGACCCTGCTTTTCCTGTTTCATTTTTAGGTCAGCACTCATTTCAAGAATTTAAATCTTCCCCTCACCCTTCATTTTATGTTCCAGAGCTGGATACAACCTAGTGAGTGCCACACAAACACATAAAAGCTTTATCAGAATAGCCTCTGTATGAAAAGGCTACTGATCCTGTCCAATTCAGCAGCTGCATCCCCAGCGGCCCGGAGCTTCTCCATCACCATGGAAACTGCTTTTGGCTTTGTGGCTGAGATAACATCTGAGCTGTGTGTCACTGCCATTTCCACGCTTACATGGCTTTCAGCACCTACTGGCAAGCTAAAGCTGCCAGCCTGTGCTGAGCAGCTGAGATTGCCTGCCCGTGGAATTCAGAGATAAGAGCAGGATGATGGTATGCTGTGGTTTCTGCAGAGCTGATTTAGCATACACAGAACCTGTGCTTCTCAAATCCTTGCTAATCTGGGGAAAGAAGCAAGCTGGGAGCTGCCTGCAAGCCAAGGAAGTAGTTTTTCTTGCTATTAATTGTTTTCTTGCCTTGACACACTCATGGAACATTTGTTGATTTGCAAAGCAGGAATGGTAAAATGAGATGCATTGGGAAGTATTTTGTGGTTCTCCGAGAAGCAATTCACTAAACTGGGAAACTGAGGCAGTCTTTCAGTAAAGAGGAGAAACAACAGCCACCAGGGAACAGTCATGCAGCTTAAGAAAGAAAAGCTTTTTCCCCCCATGTGCCCAAATCCTCTTGGACAGTCTCCCATTTTTTAATTTACTAAATTATTCATGTTCCTTAAGGTATATGAAGAGAACAGCTCTCTAGCTCAAGGCTAGGATGCCAGCATCTAAACAGATCAATGTCCACTGCAAGGATGACATACTTCATCCTTTGCATACAAAACCCTCTGTGCAGGAAACTGCAGTCTGTGAAATTCCTGTCACTGCCTAAATCTTTTTAACCAACTTACTCAGCCTCATGGTGAAAGCAGAGGCCATGAAGTCTAATTCCTGCACCTTACCCAGCAGACTTACTGACATACCCTTTTTCACAATCAAATGTTTTATAAGAGATACAATGGAAAGAGGCTTTCCACAGCCCTCAATACACATCAGAAATGGTTTTCAGGATGTGGTGTTTGGCAGATAGATGGCCTGAGCTCAAGCTAGGCCATCATTCATCAAAGAAAGGAAATAGCCTCAAAAAGATATTTACTATATGGGTCCCACCACCAGCAAACAACTGAGTTTGGTCAAGCTAAAAATACATCTTGTTCTTAAATTTAAAGTGATTAGCTGAGATCTTGCCCACCCAAGCCATGAAGGGCAACACAAGACCAGCAGCTTGCCTTAGAATTAATCACAAACCATAAATTTAGTGGAAGTAGCTGCACTAACCCTTAAAATCTGCCATAAGAAGCACAATAAGCAGAGGATGAAGCTGACTTACTGGATTTCTGCAAAACTAGCATCGGCATCTTCCCAAGGAATCACTGTACCAGAGGGACCTGACTACAAGTCCCCTTCCCCTAAGATGTTACTTTGGACCAGCCAGCTGCTTTCTGAACCTTCACTGACAGCTTTCATGCAAGCATTTAGGGGAAAAAAAAACCCCAAAAGCAACATATTTATACTTCTATTTAAGTCTGCAAAAAGCAAAAACTGGACGGGAAAAAGAGATTTCTGTACACACCAGACCTGAGATTCTGCCAAAGACTACATATAGTTCCTCCATGTTTAGCTTTCCCCACTGAAACTTGAAATAGGAGCAAGGTCATGACCCTACAATCTGCCTGTGGGAGAGTCAGCAGTGACTAGACATGTAAGTACAAGCAAATGAAGGCAACTCCACACATGAAGGCCAGCTTAGAATAAGAATGCACTTTAGAATTGCTTCTTACGTTAGCATGATGTGACTACGCAGTGGCAGAGCATGGAGAGTCACCTGTAAACATTTTTATTTTTTAACAACATTTTACACAAATTTCTTTGTATACTTGGCTGGTTCCTTCCACTACATCCTTGAGGCATCAAGCAGAAAAATTAGGGGTTATTAAAAGACAGAGTTCAGACACATCTCTCTACATTAAACAGCTTTTCAGTCTTGGTAGTCACAAGAATGGGAAACAGCCAATTCAAACACCTAGATCTTCTTAAAATAGACAAAAAATCCCAACAACCTCCACAAACAAACAAACAAATAGCCCAAGGAAATAATGTCACAAGAAACTTCTTAGAAGTCTAGAATTTTACCTGAAATTCACAGATGATTTCTTTTATGGGCTCAGACACAAAGCAGGATCCTATCATGGATATCAGGTTTGAACTGGAAACACAACACTGTATCAGTTCAAACACACTAGACTTTAGGAACTGTTTTACGAAAACTATTTCAAAACTTCCTGCCCAGAAACACTTGGAGACAGAATTTTAGTTTCTCCTCACAGCAGGATGAAGTTCATACTCAGCTACTGGATTCACAGCTCTTCTCTGCCACTAAGGGAACTCCAGCCCTTACTGTGGTTGATGTTAAACTCTAACCCTGAAGCACACAAGCTCTACTTCTATTGTGTGAATCAAACGGGTGTCTGGCCACTCAGCACCATGATGGAAAAGAATATTCTACTAATGATTTTAAACACAGACAAGGGTTTTTCATGCCCTTAAACAGAATTTTTCACTCATCTTTAATCAATTTTCCATATAAACAAGACTGGGCCTCAGAGACAAACCCTGCATAGCTCAGGATTGCCATGGGCAGACATTCCAGTCCTTTTGCTCAAAGCTACTTTCACCTCCAGACCAGAGACAAAATAAAACTGCAAACACTAAAGAGAGTGCAAGTGTCTCAAAAGATGTGGCAGGAATAGGGGGCTTAACTCTGGGGATGAACAGTCCATCTGCTTTAGCATAAGCCTGTGACCAGGGGATCCTGTACTCAGCTGCCTGCTGCAGACTTCCTGTGTATGCTGGACAAGATGCACTTGATTTCATCCTTATCCATGAAGCAAATTGGCAGCTCTATCTGCCTCTCATCCAGGCATACAGAAACCAAACGACTTGAAGGGTGGGAAAGGTGACATGGCAACCATGTCAGCATATACAGTAAATGTAAGAGTCTAGAAGCATTAAGAGACTTGTTTGGTTGTTGCTTCCCACCAAAAGGGCTGCAGGTCCCAGCTGACATGAATGCTTTGCTGCCCCTGCCCCAAGGTACCTTTGTCAAGGTGATTTACATACCCTAGTAGGTATCTTTGCCTGTGGGGAACAGTTTAGCTCCAGGCCCCCAGCTGCAGTGCACAAATGCTCTCTCTCCAGGACCAGACTAACTCAGGCTGGCAGAACTGCTCTCTCCTCTGCCTCCACTCACGGTTTCTTCACTTGATATGGCCTGGGAGCCATGACCTGATAATGGCAGCAGTCACCTCAGAGCAATGTCCACCTCACAATCCTTAGAAATTATCTTCCTTTCAGCTTTCTCCCCATGCCCCACAAAAGGGAAGGTTAAATGCAAAAACCCTGGGACTAAATCTTGGTAAAGGTGAGATGGGGTGCTGCAACAGCAGCAGTAGTCAGTCACAATCTACTCTTCAAGGCCCTGTTTACTGAAAATTCTTTTTTTGACCATCCTTAGGTAAGTACTCACTGGAACATGCAAAACATAAGGTATAATTTTGTTATATTTACTTGTCCTGCCCTGAGTTCCTGTTCAAAGAGCCTGCAACAGACAGGCTGCACCTCTGCCTTTATACAGCTCTTTCCAATAAGGAAAAGCTTGAATTTTTGGTTTGCCTTAAACCTCATTCACTCAAGCTTAACCTTCTTAAGATTACTTGGGAAGCCAAGCCTTAAATCCCCTTTGTCTGGATGGAACAGAAATTCATGGGGAACAGGACTGGACTTCTGCATGGGAGATGAGACTGCCTCATTGCATATAAAAGGAGGAACTTCTATATTCTCAAGCAAAGCTGCTGTTGGGTTCTGAAGTTGGCAGCTTCTTTCTTTGCTTAGGGAACTACTTTTACTTCCACCTCCCCCCTCTGATTTGCCTTTCACCCATTTCTTACATCATCCTTCTTACTGATGCGCTTGTGTATTGTCCTTATCTGAGCCTCCGGAGAAGTTACACCATTACAGTAACTTGTGTATGTGTATACACTGACCTGTTTGTTTAGGTGTTTGCACTGCTTTGGTGTGGATAGCAGCTGCAGGGTTTTCAGTGAGAGGGAGATGCAGCTGGCCCTGCGCAGGTGCTGCTGCAGCGCGCGGGAGGCGAGCGGCGGCTCGGGGCTGCACTGGGGAAGGGTGGCTGGTGGGAAACACAAGGCCCAGCTGACGTGTCTGCCCTCAGTGCCACAGCAGGTAGTGGCACGAAGCCTTTGACTGCAGACAAGCAGCAACAAAGGTCTTGACAAATGGTCAAAAACTAGCACTCGCTGCTGAAAAGAGCAATTGCAATGATTCGTCTTCCCTGACCTGGTCCTTTATGACTGGCTTTCAGGTGAGTATCTGAATTCAGGGCCCAAATCCCTGATAATGAAAGGTGAAATAAGGTGAAAAATGAGGAGATGAATTCTGTCAAGAATAAGGGTAGCTCTGTTTGACAGAATCATTCTTTGCACAGCAGGAAAAAAGAATACCAAAGAAAACCAGTCTTGATCTTTGGATCAAGAGACAAAAGAAATATCAATGAGTAAGCAAAAATTCATTAAGAATGCTTTAATAGACAATTGAATCCTAATTGCATTTATTCAGTCTTTTTACCTTTGATTCCCACTAATGTTGAACCTCTACCCTAAGCACTTTCCACCCCAAAGGTTTTCAAGAGCCTGAATGCTGGAGATACACCCTGTCTATTACAGCTGAATCCTGCGTTAACCTGTCAACAGCATCAGTTTAAACTTCTCTGCTTTTTTCTTTTCCTGTGGTTTTTTTTGTTTTGTGGTTTTGTTTTGTTGGTTTGTGTTTTTTTTTTGTTTGGTTTTTTTTTTGGGGGGGGGGTGTGTTTTTTTTCTGAATTATTCTTTAATAGAACAGGAAATTTCCTATGAATATGAAACTCATCTTGAAACATCATCTTAGGCTGGTTAAGAAGAGCAAAAACAGCAAGCAAAATCTGAAGTAGTCAAGGAGTGAGACAAAAAAAAGAAAACTGGGGGTTTCCCAGTATGGTTATGAACTGTGAGGAATTAAACAGTACAGTAAACAGTGATGTGTGCTTGCCATGACTTTTTGGTTTGTATCCTCACCCACCCATCTATTTATATATGGAATATATGAGCTGGAAGTTGATTTGGAGCTGAGTAAATGCATGCTTGTATTTTAAAAGGCATACAAAACTAAGAAAAAACAAGGCACAGGAATTTAGTATCGTGTGGAATGCAAATGAAAGAAAGAAGCATTGAATCAAAATACATTCACTGTGTCACACTTCCAATGGACAACATAATGGCATTTTTTCCTGAAGAAACAGTCACCTGTGTAGGTGAAAGGTGTTTCATTTCCACAGTTTGGAAGGAGCTTAGGGGGGTTTTAACATTCAATATTCACTTGGTTGTGTCAATGAGAAAAATGAAATCTTAAATCCCTTTTATTGTAATGAGGAAGTTCAGCTCAAACTGATACAGTTCACATTTTCTTAGGGCAGGATTTACAAGCATGCACTAAAATCTCATTGACTTCACAGTCAAATATTAAATGCCTAATTTCCTTAAACACTTTTTATTTCACCAAGTTCCATGGCAGTTACAAGTAGAAGTTGATCAAATTTTCCAAGTCAAAAACCACTGCAGAGGATTTTGATGAGTCTGTGAATGGTTTTTCGATACTGTATCCTACATCTCATCCCAGAGAATAAAGCAAAAGAAGGCAAACACTCTGAAGCCACTGCCATCTATTAAGCAATCCAAAAGCCCTGTGATCTCTTCTCCCCTCCCATGCCTCCTGTGGTTTCAGAAGCCATTAAAATGCTTTAAAAATGCACCAACAAAGAGATGAGACCTCAGAACTGTGGTTTCTTATGCAAAAACATCGAACAAGATTTAACATGAACGGAGTCACTAACAAAGCTTCTCTGTACTAGTACATGGACTACAGAAAACCCTTATAAACCTAAGGCTAGTGATCTGTGTCAGTTATCAGGATCAAGTGTGGGATTACTAAAAGTCTATGAAAGAAATGAAGATTAAACTAAATCTTCGGCCTGTTATACATAAAACTTGTGTCTGGCTAGCTTGACTCCCCTGCCTGGAGATGTTTTTCTTGATAATGCTTGTGACCTTCCTACTCTCGACTTTTATCTATTAATTAAAGTGAAGTACTGTTTAAGACTACCAACCACTTCAAATAAAGAAATGCCTTGGAAATAAACAAAACCCATGTTCCAGGTAGGCCAAATGCTAGTAAGTGTTGTCACATGCCAGAAGCCATGGCAAGAAGAAAACAAAGATGCAAGATAAGAGGAAGGGAGAAAAACAACTTCAAGTACTCTTCAATGAAAAGTAAGTAGAATTGAAGCCAAACTTCACCTTGAACTTCTGCTTGTAAAACCTGCTTACATGAGTTGAGTGCTGTGTAATGTTTGAGTCTAATTGAGATGATTTTTCCTTAAGGTGCTTTATCTGCCTTTGTCTGAACTTCTCAAAGTTCAGTAAAAAGACTTAGTCATTTTAAAGTTATACTTCTGACATTAAAAATATTTTTATGGTACTAATATACCCATGCTCTCATGTCTCCCTGTTTTCATTTATTTGCAGTTTTAGAGAAGAGACTACTACTGTGCTGCCTGGGATGTGCTGCTCACTGAGGCCATAAAGTACAGCTTAGGTTGGCTGAAGTGACTTCACAACGGAGGAAAGGCCACTTCTACTGCAGCAGGCCAATGCTTAGAGCTCAGATGAGCCCAGGCATAACATGCAACTAAGTCCATTTTTGTTCAAGGACACAGCACCTCCCTTGTACCAGCACAGCTCAGGCACCAATCCCTCCACCTTCTGCCCACAATTACTTTGCTCCATAAAAGGAACAGACATTAACAATGATCACACTGCCTCCCCAAACACAGAGGTTTCAGGAGCTTGTGAAATGTGCCCCCAATGCTGTACAGCATCCCTATAAACAAGCTGTATTATAAATGCTTTGTTATCAGCTTCTACTAGCTAGCAGTAAGGGATGAAAACTTTCCAACATGGTCACAGCTAGTTTAGGAAGCCAGCATGGAGGATTGCTAAGAGGAGTCCATCAACAATACTTAACACGAGAACAACTACTACACCAGCAATTTCTAGGATCTGCATGACACCACCTTTGTTGTGGCTTGCATGTTTCATCCCAAGTGTGAATTCCAGAGTATTCTATTCCAATATTCTAATATGTCCAAAAATGCCTCAGGAGTTAGACTACTTTAAACCCTTCTGGCTCTTGACTCAAATAATATTTCCTGATAGGAGGTTACTGTGGAGATTGAGCATGTTCAATTCAAAGCCTGCATCATAACAGATGGAGACTTCTTAGGTGGAGCTCTCACAGGGCAATAGCACATTCACTGCCTCTTACAGCAGTTTCTACTGACAAAGGAGACAAATTTAGGGTATAGTGTTGCCTCTGCCAATGCTTTCCTTGCCACTGTTTTCCTTGCCAGAGCTCCTAATGGAAAAGAATCTGAAAGTGTTGCAGTTCAGCTTCTTCTATTTACACACACTTGTGCTCCAGAACTCGAAAACCTTTCCTTTAGAATCTATCTGACACATCACCAGCTCTCAGGGAGCTGTTCACATCATGATGTGTCAGTCTTAGAATAACAAAAGGACAACTTCTACCCCTCTCTGCAGGTGTGCTGGGGAAGCAAAGTAGGAAAGAAGTAATTTCATGCCCTCATGGAAGAAGACCTGGTGATGGCAAATGGGGATGACAAGGGAGAGCAAGAAACTTTTTTTCCCTAGCACAGCCTCATACGACAGCAGGCTGCTTTCCCTTACCCTCCTTTCTTCCACTCCTTAAAAGTGACCCTTACTGTCTTTCCTCAGCGTATTTCAGATCTAGAGAGTTACAATGAGCCCAGGCCTTTATGGTGATGGTGTGGAACTGCCTGGACTATGTGACCACAGTCATTTTGCTAACCTCTGATTTGAAAGGAGAGGAAATGAATTTTTTTTCTCAGGCCAGCAGAAGCCACACACTGACAAGGAGGCAATTTAGGCCAGCTGGCAGGAGCTGTGTGTCTGTCCCTACAAGGCACATTGCAGGAGACATCTAAATTAAGGCAATTTAATTTGAGGTACAAAAAAGAAGCTACAAATATATGTATGAAAGATTCAGAAGATACTAGCACAGCTGTGCAAAACAGGCCATATGGTTCCATGTAGTTCTCCAAAGCAGCAAGTGCTCAACACTTCTGAAGAATGTATCAAATTATATATTCCAAGTGTGGTTATGTTTACATGCTATTATAAGTGAGGAAATTCCTTCCTGACCAAAGACGATGGTACTTCATGCTTTGAAAAATCTGAATGAAAATGACTGGATAATTTTTATGCATTACCATGCAACCACAAGTAATTTTCTAATTCTCATAAATTTCTTCAAATCTTTCACACCAAAAACAACACTTGAGGAAAATTTTATATTCTGACAAGGAACGACTTATCATAATATGCCTATCTATTTTTTCATTAATAATTTCACATTGGAGAGATAATATCCAAGTTCTGCCCTCTTTCTCAACTGTTATGCTCACATTTGCCAGGTCTGCTCCATGACAGGAATGAAGTGGTTCATGCCTCCTGAATACATCTCTCTACAACCACCATCTCCCTCTACCTTGCCCCTCAGGAGCCTATTTTTTTCTTTCCCCTGCACTTAATCCACCATGAAACCAAAGACATCCTCACTGTAATTTTTTAAAGACTACATGTCTCTCATCTTAGCCAGTGCTCTGAACTTTGAACTAAGGAGAATGGAAAAGAAGCCATCCACTGGTAAAGCTTAGGCTGCAGATGCCAGAGCTTTTAGCTGAGCCTGTAAAGACTGATTCTCTGTAGACTGAATACAGAGTACTGCAGAAATTCAAGCCAACCAATTACGAACATTATTATCTTCTTTAGTAAAGTAACTGAAGCTTTACAAGCACAGTTTTGGCAGCAGCAAATTAATGGACTATCATTAAGGACTCAACAGTAGACTTGCAGACTTTGTTTTTGCAAAAAGCGAAGCTATTTGTCACATTAACACAGAAAAAGGACTGAAATGTGAAAGCATATATACTGTAGGCCTTTGGCAAAAACGTTGACAAGTTTGAGGAAATCCTTGCCAATACCAATGATGAGACAATGCAGATGGAAGTCCTGCTGATCCACATCCAAACTTAAGAGCTCAGGGATATTCTGATCCAAGTCTAGCCTTGTTACAGTTTGCATGGGCTAACAGTTTTACAGCAGTCTCCTCCTGTATCTGGCTATGCATTGAGTGATCAATAAATCTAAACTTGACTGTGTAGCACACAGCATTCTTCACTGTCACAGCAACGCTCCTTGGGAAAAAAATGGGAAGGACATGCTTGTCACTTGGGCCCAGCACTGCAGCCACTCAGAACACAGCTGTGGATGGCTAAAGGACTCCAGGCTGGGCAATGGAAAAAGCTGGGCCTCAATTCTTTGTGCTTTAGGACAACTGACAGTAAACTGCTACCAGAACAATGCTTAGAAACATCAATTCTAATTCTGTCCACTCACTGGCAATGAACCAACTCCTCCCAGTTAATAGCATTATCAGAACACTCACAGAAGTTCCTTTGAAGTGGTTCATTATTAGCTGATATAACCTCACTTTTCAGAAAGATGCTGGTTTAGATCAGATTTAAACAAGAAATGGAAAAACCTGTGAGGTAAACAACAACTCATCTGGAGAAATGTCTTCAGCTGGGGCCTTGCTCCCACTTAAGTTCAAGGGAATGTTGCACAGAATGTTTCTGACTCTGGATTTCCCACTGGAAGCTCTGCCTTGCAACATTCACTGCCAATATTACACACAGATGTACCCTTCCACAGCATCCCATCCTGATGGCTGTGTCTCCATCATAGGTCAAAGGCCTGCACATAGGTGTTGTCTCATCTGACAAGCTGACAGACACCTTTGAGCTGTAGAGGCAGAGAGTAAAACTCAGGTGCATAACCTTGGAGATCACAGTTCAGGCAGACTGCTCATAGAAGCACAATTTAGGGTTTGGGACTATTCACAGTTTTCATCCAGCACAGCAGAAGTGCCTCAAGCATTATTGTGCAAGCTTCCACTCCCACAGAGCAGACAGCTCACCAGCACCAAGCCAATCAGCCACTGAGCTCTTGCTGCCCAGAGCCTCTAAACGACAGCTTCTGAGCTGGTACAGCATTCCCACGTGGACATCTCAGTACCTGTGGGCTAGGGCAAACCCCAGTGAAGTGGCATCCTCCCCACAGAAATCCTTCACTGGTCTCCTAGATCTGCCAGGCCCTGTAGTCTACACGTTCTGTCCTGATTGCCTTCATCAAGAACAGTTAGCTGGCAAACGGGAAATCCTTGTGTGTGAAACCCTGGGTCAGCAGCCTCCTCTCCACTATACCAGCAGCCACAGTCTCTTAGCAAAGCACACTGACATCTACTGAGGGCTACACTATGTTTCCAAAATGTCCTCTGAACAATTACATGTTATAGAAAGTTTACAGGTCTGTCATGTTTCAAGCAAAGGCTACTGATCAAAGCTAGGCCAGAGTCCTAGAAAGACAGAATCTCTTTCTTAACAAGGGAAGTTAAAGAATTTCCACAAAGGAGCACAGAAAGGAGAAAAATGCTCAGGACACATTATGACTCACAGGACCCTGCCCCAGAAGTCCTGAAGGCTAACACAGGTATGTACAGCCACCAAGTGTAGTAGTGAAACTTTCTCCTGGTGCGAGAGCGTATTTGCTGCATGGATGACCACACTGGGCACATGCAGTTTACACGTGGCCATTTAAAGACCCACATACTCTGGGAAACCCAGCCACCAATGTATTTTATGATGTTCAAATACAGAAGATGAAGTTCTTATCCCAAAGAGCTAAAAAGCCTTGCTCAATGCTTGTTGTGATATACTACCCAAATGGAAATGCCAGCATTGCCATTTGAGCTGATTCTGCCAGCGGTATGAACAACATAAATCTAATTACACAGATTTAAGCCACAGACAACTACAACTTGCACGACACCAGCAGAATATCACCCTCACTACTTGGAATGCCCTCTATAGGCAATATATTTGTGTATTTTTATGCTTATAGAAGCAGAAAGCCCATTCTGAAAATGCTGACATAAATTGAGCTGCTGCACATATTCACTAAGCTCGGCTGGTCCACTAATAAAATGCAAGGAGGAAACAGGGCACACATATCTGCCTTGTGAGCCTCCTCTCTCTCCTCACCCTGCTCCTTTCTCGAGAGCACAGAACTGTATGCAGCTGCTGCAGACAGAATGTGTTATAAGAATTTGTCTTTGTAGTCAAAGGCAGAATAACAGCCAGAAACCAGGATCTGCTCAGCCAATGACAGGGCACGTATTAAAAAGCCTTCCAGCTTCTGTTTCAAAACAAAGAAGTCTTGATAAGCTTAAAGGCAGCAGCTGCTGCCAGCAGCATGCTGCCTTCCTTACCTTGGGGACAACCTGCTGAGCTGCTGCCTGTTTAATATTACATTAAAACAGCAGCTTTTCCAAATAATTAATTATGTATCTATATGAAGCTGTGGTACCCAGGGGCTGGGAGGACATGGTTCAGAAATCGAAGAACCATTTCAGTTAATGATCTGCAAGGCTGGGAAAAAAAAATTCCTGATAGCTTCATGGTTTGTCAGAGCCCCAGTCAGGTAACAGAGGGAATGAGGGGAGCGTAGCAAGTTCCCCCTACTCTTCCCTTCTACATTTTTTAAATTAAGAGCAATCAGATGAGTTTGAATCCCCCTAAAAGGGGATACACATCTAACACATAGAGAAAAATAACAGGGCTATAGCTTGTCTGGCTTGTGACTGCAACCAGTTTCAGTGCTCTAGCATTAAAGACATAGAAGGTTGCATTGTATCATGTTCTTTATTTAAATGGTTCATACTGTGAAAAGCAAAAACCCAAGACAGCACAAAACTATTGTCTTCAAAGTCTGGTCTCTGCCAGTTACCTCCCAGTGAAAACTCAATCCATGGCCTCTGAAGCAAATATGCAAGCAGTTGTCAAACAGACACCGCTTCTCCAGCCTTCCAGAGAGGTTTCAATTCTCTTGCCTTGTTTAATTTAAGATCACCAGTTCTGTGATCTGGATACCTAATCATGAAAGCATTACATGCTTGTAGTGATCATCATGAAGGAGCATATTTCTAAATGCACAGTCAAGCGCTTATAAGCCTCAAATGCTCCTGTTTGCAGATATTCTAGTCCTGTCTATGAGTCTAAATACAAGGAAGGCTGATTCTTAGGAAGCCAATAGTAAAAAGAACTCTTTACACCATACTCCTTTTCCTAAGACCAACTTTACCTAGTCCAGTTCTGTTACTGCTCCATCCAATTAAACACATCCAACACAACTTGGATGGCCTTTTTCAAATATGGAATAGTCACACAACAGCAACTGCAAACCAATCTTATGACAAGTATATGAAAAAAAAAGTTATTTTGGTGTACGCTTTAGCTATTAACAAACAAATTAAAAGAAGTTAAAAAAATATTCTCCATTGTTGGAATATACTTTTCACACAGAATTAAACATTAGTGTTTTGGGAGAACAGGCACAGAGGGTGAAATGACTTTCTAAGGTTATATTGCACATTAGTGGAGAAATGCCTTCTCTGTTAACACAAAAACCCTAAAAAATCCTTTGAATGCCACAATGTCAAATTCCTACGTATCAGTGGAAAACTGAGATACAGAGACACTCAATGATTTCCAGTATGATACTGGCTATCAGCTAGCAGAGTCAAAAAGAAAAACACAACTACCACATCTGGGTAACCCAGATCAATCAAACATCGATTCTCACAAAGCAAGGAATACTGTTTAGAGGATTGGTTGTGTGGAACTGCAAAGGCAGTGCCAGCCCTAGAAAGCAGAAAGTAAAGAATGAAAGAAAAAAAGATGAACAGCGTGATGATTGTTCTCCCAGCACAGGACAGGAGAGGAAATGAGGCCATTTTCTCATCAAAGCAGTGCTCTCAAAACAGGAAAGCCACATCAAAAATTTGGAGTGTACTGTGTCTCACAAAGCTGGTCCTTTGCTCAGCATCTCCAGAGCTTGCCTGGCACCTCCTCTCTCTGGAGAGCTTTAACTGGTGAGCTGAAGTCACCACTCTCAGCAGTGTGCCCATGGGTCACTGAGAGGCAGAGCAGTGTTGGCCAACTCTGCCTCTAGAGCACTACGATTCTTGGCAGCACTGGCCTCTCTGGCTGCTGAATCCCAGAGCCCTGTGGAGACAGTGGCCCAGATCCCACAAAAGCCTAGATACTGATTGGATGAAGCCCCAATTCCACTCAGATTTTAATACTGATGAGGGAGATTTGCACCAGAGCCACACGGCTTTGCAAGTCATTTACTGAACAACAGACATGTCTCTGTGGTGTCCTGCCAGCTCCTTTCACATCTCCCAGCCCATGGAATCCAGCACACCATTTCCTGGGGGCTCCAACAACTCAAAACAGTCAAGTGTACAGTCAGGATCCAGACTGTCTGTGGACTCATCCTCCACACCAAGCACCTTGCTTTTATCTCAGATGTCATGGGGAATCACCATTGCATGCTTGCACCTTGCTGCACCCCAAACCTATGGAATTAATTTATTTGTGGGGATTTTTAAGACTGATTTCTAGTCAAGGAAACAGTCCTAGTAAATAACACACCAGTTTAAGAAGTAAGAATTATCCAGGCTCTTTTCTGCCTCATCATGAGGCTTTTGTTCTACTTTCTGAACTGGAACATCCACCAGGTAAGTGCAATAAGGAGTTTAATAAAACACAAAGTGTTAGGTCACATTGCTTGGGCTTCAGAGTTGAAAGAAAAGCCACACACCACCACAGTTTCCAGATCCATCTAATGATGAATCAATCTAGCTCCTTTTTTCTCTCTGCTATCCCTCCTATATCGAACTGGAGATGTTTAGAACAGAAGAACAAAATCACAATGGCCCCTTTTCCACATGACTGACATAGATGCAGCAGGGCATCCTCATATCCAGCCCTGTACCTTATTACTCTCAAATCATAGTGTTGTATGGATTGAATGTTTCCTTTCACCGGGATAGCCTTTCTCAGCTTTCATAATGTGTATAAAACCATCCACCCTGTGAGCACATCAGAGGAGGAAAACCATCAGGCACAGACAAAATGAAAAAGGAGAGGTAACAGAGCTCAAGCTCAAATCCTGCCTTTAGCGTGACCAGCCTTGGAGACAGAAGCTTTAAGAACACCAAAAGCAAAGCTGAAAGTCTTGTAGGTCGACATCACACAAAAATGACCTACGTGCCAGCCATCAAATATCCTGAGGCTGCTGGGTGTGGGCTGCTCTTCTCAGGCAGCAGCCAGCAGACCCTTCCCAGGACTGGCAGCCACATCACTTGTGGCTGCACATGGCATTTTCCATTTGCTGAACGCAAAGGGTGAGCCCACAACATTAAAGAACACTCCCCTCCTTTGAAGTTTAGATTGTTTGGCTTGCCTGGCTACAAACTAAAACTGCACCTTAACCATCCAGCTTTGAAGTTCTGTAAATCTACAGCTGTAGAAAAGTAAGGACCAATTGGCAGTAAAACATTCATCAAATTATTTTGAATTAAAGTGGAAAAGGCTTTCCTGAAGCTGAAACTTCACTAGAAATGAAGACATAAGTGAAAAAATGACAATGACTTGCCAGACTAGAGACAATTATGACTATATGATATTTTGTAGCCCAGTTTTGAATAGTATTGAGCCAGTGCTCAGGGAATGGCCAAAGAAAACAAATAAACAAACAAAACCTGGAAAAAGACAGGTGAAAACTAAAGGTTTTAAAAACAGGCTGCAGAGGTTAATAAACAATTTCATTGTTTTGATGCCTTATTTAAGGTGTCTGTGTGGATGTAAATGATAGGAGTTTGATGGAGGTTAAAACTGATAATAGGAAAAATTAAGAAATTTTAAAATCCAGAATCTGTCATTTCTGCATGTTTAACAGAGGGTAAGGCTGTATCATCAAATGAGACCTTACAGGATGTCTCCATGGGCCCAACAGTCTGTACAGCAAAGGATATACAGCAAGAGAGAACGTTGTACTTTGGCTTGGCTGTTTCATTTCAGGCATGTCTGGAAGCTCTTGCAGCCCCCACAAAAACAAATAGAGAATTAATTCAAAACACAGTGTGGCCTGGCCTGAAATACTAGTGAGGAGATAAAATGGCACATTGTAAGAATAAATCTCACTGGGAAAGAAAGAGGCTTCAGCTATAACCTGGCACAAAAGAGCTAAGACACAAAATCCTGTACTTCTTGAGATTTCAGGCTGTAAGACTGGAGAATCAGTTTCCAGTTCTCATCTCTGCTGACCACTTCCTGTATTAATCTTGGCTAGTTCCCTTCCAAGGCTGAACTAGGTACATTTCCCTGGGAGTTTTGTTTCCCATTCAACCAATATTTCTGGCCATGAACTTGTCCATAGCCCAGCTTTTGTCCCTAGATCTACCATCTGGACCTGTGGGAGAGAGACCACAGATCACATGCTAGTCTCACTGCTCCTGATGGTTTGCTCCTTCCCTCTTCAGAGACACAGAGACCAGCAAGGTCAGATCCACTGGAGCTTGTGGCTACTACAGGTTTTATGCAAATACATTTCTGATGCTATGCCTAGGGCACTCTAATCATTTAATGCCTTTGAACAACCACACTGACTTACTGGGAAGGATGTCCTTATTCAGATGACAGTAAAACCCTCTGCAAATTAAGTGCTTTCTGAAAGGGTAAAGGGGATTGCCTTAAGTAACTGGATGGGAAATGAAAAAAACTATCAAGAGTCCAGCTTCTTCAAAGCAAGATTAGTGACAGAGTGATACTGAGCAGCTCATGGAGAAGCTCAGCTACCTCAGCATTTCCCAGTCAGACACACACTGCTTTAGCACTGCCCTTCCTAGACTGCCCTGGAAGCAAGAAGAAAAAGGATAGCACACAGCAGAGAGGGAACCAAAAAGAACCAGGATCCCTACCCTGCCAGCGGGCCTGATTCAGGAGGTATTCTGGACAGTTTGATGGATTTTACAGATCAGATAAATTTTGGCAGAAACAGGCTCCAAGAGGAAACATCCTCAGTTCAGCTGGCTGACAATTTTCCTGTTGGTAGTGACTCACTAGGAGTACAACTGGCTGCTGTTCCCTGAACATCCCTCAGTCGTCTCTTAAAGGCTCAGCCTTACCTCTCCTGGCTGTACCATCAGCCCCTCCCTGCACTGCAGACACAGGTAAGGCAGGCACCTTTCCTCAGCCCCTGCCTGAAACACACTGCTACTGTAGCACATACTGTAAGGGAAGGAAGCACTGGACAGCTGGGTGCCCTCGAAAGATGAGCAAAAATCATCCTATGCCCCCTTGTAAAGCGGCATTTATATGTACACATGTACAACAAAACTCTAAAAAATAATTTAGCACAATCAAATTAATAATCCAGTTAAAATATTTTTCTTTCTTTCTAATTAAAGCTTTACTGAGATGATTCTATCCTTAGGAATTTCTGAATTATTGTGTAATTTTGTATACATGTGTACACATTTCACTCAACAAAATACCAAATAGCTGGAACCAGCATCTACAGGTCAGCTTAACTAAATTACCACATCTCAACTGGTAGTCCTTGTGCAATCACATTTTAAAATAGGAACCCAGAAGAAAACACAATGGTGATGCAAATTTTTTTCTTTAACTTTTTTCCAAAACATTTTCCTCAGCTTTACACTAGTGATGAAAACATATAAAATTCCCATTTGCCATGTATCCCTTAGAAAAAAAATCATATTCAAACAAGGAATTAGAGAAATGCTCATATTAAGTAAACATATATATACATAAATGCCAAGTAATATATATATAAAATTAGTCAGGTAAGCAAGTCATATTCCTCTGATCCTCTGGAATTAATGCATGCAAACCCCATATCTGGGGTACTGGCTAAACAACAAATGTCACAATGAAGACAATGCAAAAGAAGAAAATAATTTAAAGCCAGTGTGTGTATTGGGAGCTTACTGCACTGTCAATTTCTACAATGCTAGAGGCAGATTGCTCTCATGAAGAGTTTTGTATGTACCTGGAGAAAAATCAATGTTTCCTGAAAAAGCCCACACAGCAATTCACAAAGTGAACCTCACAACAGCAAGCTGAAAATCTCTGTGGAGTCATGCACTCAGGTACCCCTACACGGGAAAGATACTAATGGGAAATATGCTGTTCCTTCACTAGGTATCATTTATTTTATTATTTCAGTGTAGATTGAAAATAAAATGCTCCTTTTGTACAAAAGACACAAAAACCAGTGGACCATTACTCAGCTGCGTACCTAAACTTATCTGTAAAAACAAATACACATAATCTCTGTTACTGTTTTGTTCTGCACCAGGGATTCCATCCCTGTGCAAAACACATGCTCCATCTTTAAAGAGTTAAACATCCTCTCGCTTAGTCGGCTTTTCTGAATGTAAAATGCAGGATAATAACATACACTGTATCTTGAACCAAAACTGCACACAGCATAACAAAACCCCCAGTGCTAAACGACAGGCTGCATGAATAGATCCATTTCCACTGCTTGTTAATTCAAAATAAATCCTTTACTGTGATGTAAAGCAAAACAGACAACACCAAATACACCAAAAATATCATGACTTACCCTTTCGGAGACACTTGCTTTTCTTAAGATATTTGGCAGTAAAAAACGGCATGGCTGCAACACTAAGGTTTCAGCCAAAGCTGACCTTTTATTATCAAGTGCTAAGAGCAAAATGAACAGACCAAAGAGAGAAAGCAAATTATTATACCAGATCTTTAAAATGCTCAGAGATGAGCAAAGGGAATTCAGAGTAGGATAAAGTATGTCAAGTTGCACGGTGGGGATTGCAGATATCTTTCTGCTCATTAGCACTGCTGTTCGAGTTATTTAAAGTGTGCTCGGGGGAAATGAGGACAATTTCCATGACAATATGTACAGTATCATATAAGGAGGAAGCATTTTTTCAGGCAGAACTTCTGCATTACTCAGCTGCTACAGCAACATATGTTGAGAAGAAAAAAAAGAAAACACAACAGGTTTGGATAACATAAAAAAACCTGATTCTATTAACCAGTTCTTGTCTTGAGTAGAAAATGTAGCACTATAAATCTCCTGTCATGTCACTAGGTTATCTCCTCATTTCCTCCTTAGGCACTTCTGGCTATCTCCTCATGTCCACTTAGGCACAAGAAAACTTCCTTAAGGAAGTTTTGATTCCAGACAGTCATCCCGCTACCCCATGCCTCAGTTTCCCTGTTTTTCAAATGGGGCAACAGTGTGGCAGTGCTTTTATTAAAAAAAAAAAAAAAATCTTTGAGACTCTTGGGCCGTAGGTAATAAGAGAAGAACCAGGGCTTAACCCCACTGCTTTGTTCTACATGATTACAGCTCTTTATTTCCCCTTAGTCCACCATGATGCTTTTAGGTCTCCTAAAAATCCTTTGCTTTTGTTCAGCCAAGATGACTTGATTTTGAAATACAGTCTTATTCCTGTTGCTTCTGCTGCCTCCCCAGATAGTTTAAGGGAATCTGGTATCAGACTGCCTCTGGTAAATGGCCTTCATATCTTTTTTTGAATTCCATATAGTTGGGACAGCATATTTAATAGCAATGACATTTATCAATGTTTGCCTCCTTCTAGTCACCTACCTCTAATTCACTCAACCACAGCCTATTGGATGGGCAGGCAACACCTCATTCCTTGGAATATAAAGGTCAATGCCAGAAACCTGACTACCCAGTCTTGGGCATACTAATGTTTCTATGCTTCAAGTCCTTCTGTGTGTAATGACCCAAGGAAGAGCTCACCTTTTTAAAGGTTCATAGATTTATGGAAAATGCATAAATGCAAATAATACATACTTCCAGTGGTGCTTTAGCTCTTGGTTTTTACTGATTCCAGCCTTTGGGGTACTGCCAAGTCATCACTGCACTAAGATACAAGAAAGCAGCTACTTGTCAGCGAGGGAAAACATTTATAACCTGTAACTACTAACCCACTGACTGGATTTGAAGTCAGCTTTCTAGGCTGGCAAAGGAACTGATCCAAAGGAAACCAGTACTACTCTTATAAGGTAAAAGAATATACAACACTATAATGAAGACTGTAAAAACCAGGGCTGCACTTCACAAGATAGGAAGGCCATAGCTGTGCCTTTTCTTGAACCATTTCTTGTCAGCACAGAAACAAATACTAAGTTTTTTTGGGAAAGACAAGTTTTATGCTCAAGAAAAAATCCATTCAGCATGCCATCTGAAAAACTTCACCACAGTTTAGAATTCATAAATCCACAATATTCAATAGGATGTCATTGTTCTTGTATCTGTACCATCACACAAAAAACACCTGAACCAAACAACCCAACAACTGTCTGCTCTTTCATTAGATAGTTTTGAAATCAGCTGTCAAGCTTTCAGGCATAAATAATTCTTCCACAGCATACCTCAAGCTAAAATCAGGTTAACCTTATATTGGAAAACCCTATTTGGTTCTTAAGCATGTATGGAGCAGAGAGGAACAGTAGAAAGGAAAGAGATGAGAAAAGAGTCTCCATGAGTCAGTGACACAGGCAACTGCCATCTGTGAACCACTGCAGGCTGTGGGTTGGACTTGGGGAATGTACAGCATCATATAAGGAGAAAACATTTTTTCAGGTAGAACTTCTGCATTACCCAGCTACTACAGCAACACACCACCTTGGAATGGGGGCCCAAGCTTGCTACTGATCTGCCTTGGAGATGGCCCAATCTACACCATACTTAATCTGAAAACACTGCCTGATCTTGTGTCATCAAAAAAAAACCCTCACACATTCTCCCAGATTTGGCATAATTTATGACCTCACAAATCTTTCCGTGGATATCTGGAAATATTTGGGGGTGTGGGCCCTTTCCATCACTCCTAATTCCTTCCAGAAGACTCTAAACAAAGATTAGCTCTAGAATCTGGTTATTTTGAAGGAGTTCATCCTTGAACCTTACGACACTTCCTCGTGCTATCATTGTGTGGTACATGGCAAAAAATGTCATGTCCAAACAGCCTTCAAAACACCAGCTTCCTCTTTGCCAGCAGACATGTCCCACACTCAGTGACACACCAGGCTGGAGTTCCTGATGAGCTAAGTCTGCCTTTTTGCACTCAGTAAATTCAAAGGGAAGAAAAAAACCCAGTAAAAACCACAGCACAACCACAAGGGAACTCCCTTCTCTGCCAGTTTAACACAGGGTCAAAAATACAGACTAATGCAGTAATCCCTCCCAGCTGCCTAAGATTCTGGCCCTTCAATGACCTTGCACAAAACCCTAGTGCTTTTAACTCCAGTACCTTATATTTTGCCTCATTTCCAGCTCACTCCACCCTTGGAGCTAAAAACAGAGGTTGCCCTCCTGTTAGATTTGCAATTTCCACAGAGAACTTTGAACTTACATAAACAAACATTTGTATCTCTCATCCAGGGCAATGGAACACAGGATCTCTCTCTATACCTCCCCACCTCCTACCACCACAGCCTACTTTGAGAAATCCTAAGACCTTGTATCTTCATGATGAGAGAACTGTTTATTCATTACCCTCTAGTACTCTTCTGTTGCTCAGGCATAGCTTTCCTTAATCAGCTCTCCAGACAGAATGAAATCAGGTAAAATTTTCCATCCTGACAAAAATATGCAGACCAAGTATAGAGTGAATTGGACCCAAACCATCAAATGTTATCATTCATGCACTGTTAAGACTGTTTCCTTTAGCAATGCTTTTAGAAGGGGCTAGATACAACTGAGACTGCAAGAAATCTAATTTTTTCTGTTATGTATCATCAAACCAAAACCACATTAATATATCATTAGTGGATTTCTCCTCTTTTATTCATCCTCCTTCCTCCAACTTCAGATCCCAGTCCAGAGAGACTAACTTGGGAGTGCACAGAGCACAACCTTTACTATTTGCAGAAGGCTTAGTAGTGTGGAGAAAAGCACCCGTGACTCTTCATTACCGCATTTTCTGTAACAAATTTCAGTCTCAGGTTTCAAAACACTTTACTGAAAGACAGGATCATCTTCTCCATCTTACAGATGGGAACTGGAGAAAGGGATTGTGACTTTTTTATAACTACCGCACGATTAAAAAAAGGAACAACAGGGAAATTTTTCTGATATATAAGTGAGCAGCATGTAGCTTTTGGTTCCTCTTCTCTCTCCTGTGGCCCAGGAGGATTTTACCATCTTAGATAAACAATGAAATGACTGACAACAAACATGAAAACTCCTGATTTCTATTAAAGGTCATTAGTTGTTTGCACACGTTGCAATTTTCCACTGGATTACAGCCTCGGGGGATTTCCTGCTGTTATTTCCCACCTGGGCCCAGTTAGCATGAAACTCGGAGAGAAAGGCAGTAAGACAGTGCCTTATTGTTACAGGATCTGATCACAGACTATGTGATAAGACTGTGTGGCTCTCATAGCCCTTGACTGCCAGTGAGTGGTGGGCAGGAGGGGTGGAGGTGCCCTCCACCACGCAGTAACATGATGCTCTAGGAATAGCAGCTGAGAGAAGCTGCTCCCTCCCTGACTCCAGCACCGTGTCCAGGCTGGAAAGGGACCAAGGCTCTGCAGCCCAGCACGGTCAATGAGCAGGCAGGTGGCTGTCAGAGGATGGCATTGCCATGTGCCAGGCAAAAGCTGCTGTGCTATGCAAGCCCAGACACAGGAGTGATACCAGATGACTGCAATAATACCCCTCAGCCTGCTTCCATACCCTCAACTCCTATTTTATCAGATGAAAAGAGCATGTACTCAGGGTACCAATTTAAAAAGATTCCTCCCCCTCTACAAAGTGACCAGGAGAGATTTCTATCTGCTGCTGATTGGGCTGATAAAAGCAGTCTTTTTTTTTCCTTCCAGCAGTTTAGAACTAAGCCTGCCCCAGAACAACTAAGGTCATTTTAGTCTGTGACCACATACACAAATTGTATCTGCAGAACAAAGGAATCTCAGGTCAATTAAAAAGATCCTGTGGCTATAATATTCTTCTGGGAAGATGCCATCTACATATGCTTATTACAGCCACATATATCCCACCCCCTCATTCGCCTCAAGCGAAGTAATTGTCTTTAAAAGCAAGCAAAATAATTATTTTTCCAACATACTTGTCATCATTAATTATGGCCAGAATAGCCAAGTGGGAGCTCATGCCCAGGCTTTTAAATGCTTGTAGCTAGTTAGCATGGCTGCCTGTAACTTTTCAGCTTTTTCTGCAGTGTTAACATTAACATACTGTGGCTTCATTAAATCAAGGCACCCACTGATAAGCTTAGTATGATTCATCTGAGAACACTGAGACCCTTCATGCCTATCTGTCCCTTACCAAGGATGGGGTTTAATTTATGCCAATGTATATTTGAGCACTGCTGGCTGTATTCCTAATGTCACATTCAGGCAAACATGTTCCAATTAATAGACTTTTTTAAAACACAACTACTGGAAGTTGCAGGAATTAAATGGCAGAAGTCCACTGAGTTGAAAGCATTTCATAGGCCACTTTTGCAAAGCTATGTGGCACTAATCTACAAACATGGAATACTAGCTTCTGAAAAACCAGAATGAAAACCTTGGCCTGGTTCCTGTATTTCTCCCTGAGCCAAGTCTCCCACTGAAGTTGATGGGACTTTCCCTGCATAAAGGCTACAGAGTTTGCCCTACTTTTCTCGTTTTTGTTTTTTTTTTTTTTTTTTTTTTCCTTGTTTAACAGGACAGGCAATGGTAGGGAAAGAGATGCTGTTTCCCTACTACATGGAGGGTAGATAGATGTGCTGGGTAGATGTGATGAAAATCTACCTGGTTCAGAAGATTACAGCGTAGTGGGAAGCCCATAGATAGCTTCCAGGAGGCATTTTTAACTTAACTGATTTTTGAATGACATGTTTTTAAAGTAACAGTGACTTTTGTTGGTCAACTAGCCTGAATACAATCTGGCTTCTGAAACATTACCACTCTAGGCATTCAATATCAGGTCAGCACACCAAAATCAGGAGATGGGCTTCCAACCAATGGGAATTTTTCATCATTATCTGTCTTCTGGTTTCTGAGCTTTTGCAGATCCTATTTGGTATCTTTATTTTAAATCCATAAGCATTAACAGACTTGTTCTTTATTGATGAAAGCTGCAAGTTTTACATAATCATAGTATTTAGAATTAGGGTTTTCAAGGGAAAACACATACACAATGAGACAGCATATGACTTCAGGCCTACGTACTCTAAACAGGAAATCACAGAGTCTTGTCACATTTGTCTTAATTCATTTTGGAAATGAAATAAATCATTCAGGTACTTAGAACAAGATGAGGACAAACAGATCTACAGCACTTACAAAGCAGAACAATACAAAATGGTAAGCCTACAGAGCTTAGTTAAAAGATACTGATACAATAAACCAATTGTTAACACAATTTTACTGCTTCAGCTGGGTACAAAACATGGCTTTTAGTGACAAGCAAGGAAACCACAACAGAATAAATCACTAAACCTTAAGTGTTGTGAGAGTGGGGAAGGAGCCTTTGCTTACAGCCTCAGCACAGGAAATAGATACAACTTTGTTCCCAGTTCCACCAGCAAGAAGTTTAGCACAGGCACGTTTTCAATGGAAATTGAGACAAAGCAGAGCTGCTGGTCAGAAGCCCCAGACAAGCCCCCCAAGCACCACAGTCTCTTGCTGGATTCTCTAGTACAGCCACTCAGAGCACCACAGCTTTCCCCCACAAGTGCAACTGAGATGAGGAAAGGCCCCGGGCATCAGTTAAGGGAAAAGGTTTTTTTTTTCTTCTTCAGAGTAAGCTCCAATTTTCATCCTCATTACACAATTGCCACTCCACAGTCCCTCAAGCATAGATAATGCACCACAGCAATGCCAGTCTCACCATGCAAACCTCCCCAGGCTTTTACAGGGGAAGGGGAAAAAAGAATAAAATAGTAAAATGCAAATCAGTCACATACAGAATTTCAAAGCTGCCTTTAATTACAATTTCTTCCTGTTTCCCTGGATGTTTGGAGCACTGCTCTAAGCAAGCCAAACTGATAAACAGACTCCTGATCACCTTATTAAACTCATTCAAGCATACAACATCTGCCTTGGCAAGTCACTAGCTTTGAAGAGACTCTGAATTCTATACTACAGTCAGGCAGAAGAATCAAAGTAGTGTACTTCAGTATTTCTATTTTCACATCCCTCCATTGGGCAGAGACTGAGAAAGAACTTCTCTTTCATGCACAAATGTGAGGAAACAGAGACAGTGCAGGGTTCCTGTAAGACTCCTAAACAAGAATGCATCTTCTTTAAGGGTTACACCACTGCTTTCCTGGGACCTGCATGCACCCTTTAGTTCTGCACAGGCCAGGATTCCTTCTTTTTGGGTGATTCCTCCTCAGGGCAGCAACTTGACAGTCATCTTGTCATCTCTACCAGAGATGACAGCAGGCAAACATCTTCTCTTCAGAACTTACAATTACACAAGTAATTATCCCAGCTAGAAAGCAGGCTTATTCAATGCAGCAAAAGGTGCCTGTATTTCAAGGTACAGCAGGAGAAATGAACACAGCCATGACACTGGGCCAAACTCTCAATCAGCAATAATGATGTCAGCATAGCCTGATTTAAACTCAGGCAGGGGGATCCCACCCCACTTCTTTCCAGCAAAACCACAGCTGAGAGCTTTAGTCCTGTTCACTGAGCTCCAGGGCTAGACTTATCCCAGAGCTTTTCCAGTGGTGCCAGAGGGTAGAAGGCTGAACATTGTCCCAGTGCACTGTCAGCTTAGACTAATGGAGCTGCAGATCTGCTACCACAATGCATCCTGTAGTCAGTCCACGCTAAAAACACCCTCATGTAAAGACAGGTAATAGATCTTTAACTGCACTGGCAACGTCTGCTAAGGCAGATGTGTTCGTCAGAGAGGGCATCCATTTTCACCCTTGACCAGTAAAGAGAGTATAATGTACATTCAACTTCAGACTAGTACACCTAGAGTAATTTAAGTACCTTTATTCAGAGAAGCTTCTTCACAACAGAACAGAGACAGAAGAAATAAAAGCATATTTCAAGGAGATCAGAATAGCTTTTTAATTCAGTGCGAATGGGTTTGGCCTAAATTAAAACATCTCACGATATTACATTTTGCAGAAAGTATTTAAATGTCTTTACTGATAAATATGTTTCTCATCTAAAAGCTGATCTACAACAGAAGAAAAGCTCAGGCAAAAGCAATCAATGCAAAAATAAACTAAAAACATTTGAAAGACAGTTTGCTGTCTTGGGATAACACAAAATTAATATTTTGTTTTGCTGAAAAGTAATTTCAACATCTCTGTCATCTAATTTTCCCCAGGATGCCTTAACTGTCACTTTCCCCAGATTTCTTACCCTGAGATCATCACTTTCACAGGAAAAAAATGTAGGCAAATAATAAAAAAAAATAAAGAAAAATAGAAGCCCACAACAAAGCCCAAAAGCCCCAAAAAACAAAAACCAAACAACCAAAACCACAACACTCTCCCCCAAACAAAACAAACAACGCTTTTACTTTTCTCCAGTGGTATCTAGATTAAGCCCTAAAAGCTTGTCTTTGTTCACAAAAGGTCCTGCAGGTGAGAATGTTGCAGCTGTCAGACAGCTCCTTTCCCAGTTGCAGGAGACCAGGAGACATTTGCACACTCTATGCTCAAACTGCTTTGATCCATCAACACCACCAGCTAAGCACTGCACACCAGCAGCCTCACTGATAAGGGCTGTCAGCATCTTCATCACTCTTCTACTGCACACAGGCCCACCAGCCCACAGGTGTCACTTCTCAGAGTCTGCATTACTTTGCTTTGCTCATTTGTCCTTATGGAGTGAGACAGTCTCTCCACCTTTCATACTGAATATGTAGATGTGAGGCTTGATGTACCATGCAAATTCATCACCATTCTGCTTTAAATTGCACTCTGGCTCCTCCTCTCCAAGTTTGTTTCCCCCACTGCACAGCAGAAAAATATCCCAACACACCTGAAGCCAACGCAGTGATACACACTTAAACATCTGAAGAGCCAGGAATTGAGATGATAACTCTAAAACCCACAGTGGTGATGAAAGTATGCTCATGTAACAGGTTAAGATGATTTACTGTTAATCACTTGCACACAAACACCCACATTTTAGCCCCCCACCCCCCATCACCACCTGCACAATGACAATCTCAATTTTAGAGCTGGGGACAACTGCTCCCTACAGCTGACAAAAAAATATGTTTTTCCATGTGATGGTACTACTTCAAAAGACTGAGAATTAAATATTTAGACAGAGAAATCATTATTGATTAGATTTGGTAACAAGGGATCAATAACGCAGCCCCAGGATAGCGAGGGAGCGGGATGAGGTCTCAGGATGGAAGAAGGATCAGAGCAGGGGTATTCAAAAGCCTCATATTTTTGGCTGAAAAAGGTTGGATCCCACGGGTTTATTTAACAATCTGGAAAATTAAGCGGCCTGGAACATCTTGATTCACAAGTTGTAGCCCCCAGCAGCAACAGTAAACAAATTGTTTAGTTCAGGGCAGACCATGTACTCCTCAATGCTGCTAGCTGAAACAACTTTCAGAATGTCACACAACCTTGAGACTTTAACCAAAACAAAGAAATTGATGATCTTCCCCAGGATACCAGCATCTTGTTGGTGTTGTGGTAGAGAAGAGAAACAACACATTTCCTCATCTAATTTTTCTTTCTTTACTATTTCTTCCCCATTCCTGCAATGTATGTGTACAGTGTGGTTCCAGAGTATGGCAGTAGGATGTCTGCATTTTAAATCCTGGCACTCATGCCTTTTATCCATGGGTGGCTATATTTTGGACATCTGAACAGGCTGATGCAACCAGTGTGATAACCTTTTCTGGGGTCATCTCCTTTAGATCTTTTCTGATACACTAATTAGAGTGAGCAGTACCTTAGCCAAGAATGGGTCAGACTTTTCCTCTTGAAGCACACTGCAGAGGATGCCTCACGGTGCAGCAACTGAGAGTACACAACAGACACGGTGCTGAGCACTGTCAATCTGCTATCCATGGACAAGGAGCCTTTCTGAAACCACTGCTCAGCTGCAGCCTTTCCTAACACTGCATCCACAGCACTGCCACCAAAAGAACAGGCTGGATCAGACCAGCTAGCCCAAGCAATCTCATCACAATAACCAACTGAGCAAGGTAAGCGAGGCTAAAAACTGAAATTGCCCAACTCTTGTTAAACTCTTGATTAAATGAAGCATTTTGTGTTATTACCCAGCACTAGCAATTGTAAGACTCCTTCAGTCACCTGTAACACAGCTGTTCTGCACAGGATAAAGCTTACCTATAAATCTTAGTGTTATCATGACTTACATTTTACATGCAGACATGAAGAGAAATAATCCATGTAATCACTGTCCTGAGCCAGACCACTTGTCCAAGCAAGAACATAAGTAGTACAAAGGTAGCTAACCACTTATCAACAGGAAGATGGTAAATGATGGATTTCAGAAAGTGTGTTGGTTTATAAAGGGCAAAGTATTCCAGACAAAATGGACTGGCTTGCTACAAGGAGGCTGTAAAACAAGCAAAATGCAGCAGGGGCAATGTGCTTAGATTTGCTTCAGTATCCATGGCTCCAGAATTCCTTAGTACTGAAGCACATGTTGTCTGGAATATGAACACTGTCAGACGTACTCAAAACTCAGACATACTTCTCAAAAAGGCATTATCATAGCACTCAGTGTATTCAGCTTGAAAAGAAATATGCAATAGGCAGCAGCAGAGCAGGAAGCTGACAGAGAGGAAGCCAGTTCTGCTCTGAACAGGAACATGGCTTTGATTCCTTTGCCACAGCTCCCCATATGCAAAATGGGGAAGAGGGCAACTTATTTCTGTCTCATGTAACATGGCAGAGGCTCCTCAACAATTAATGCTGGCTCTAAGCTACATAATCACTTAATAAGGCATGACTGAGCTAGATCAGGCACAGACACAATCACAATTTTTGTCAAGTTAGGGAAAGCACACAATAGTTTACATCAGCTTTATGTCAGCTGTAGGAGAAAAGATACCTAATCCAACAAAACTGGAATGATAGAAGCAGACCATATCTATACAAGCAGACCATATCTGAGTAAAAATAAAGCTTGCTAGTTTACAGCCTGGGGGTGGGGACATGTCTTTTCTTTAAAACAAAACAAAACAAAAACCAAAAAACCTCAAAAAGAATTTATATCAGAAGAGTACTTTGGATCACATGCCTACATCTTTGGTACTAACAGCTCCAAAACTGTGTTCAATTTTTGAACAGCCTCAGACTGTCAACTCTTGAGTACATGTTAAATCTCTCATCAAATGCACACAGTATGAGGCTCTAGTCTCAGCTGTTCAAGTTTTGTATCTAGATTTTTGTTTGCATCTCCATTTAGAGGATTCCAACCTTTCTCTATCCCTAGGGAACACATCTTCTAATGTTTTGTTTAGTGTTCAGACAATATCTTCATAAAGATCTGTAAACAGAAATATGCGAGAGTGTGTGAAGATAGTACAAGTGTTGCAAACTGCAGTGACAGAAGTAGAACAAAGAATCCTAGATAGGTTACAAAGACAAAATAACCACATGAGATGAAAAATAATGTATTGTATGAAAACAATGCATATGTTATAGAAAAATGAAGCCTGGCAACCACCATGGTTGACAGGGAATGGTTAATTACAGAAGAATTTGTATGTGATAAAAGCAGTAAAGAAGGCATAGTTTGGTCTACAAAATAAGAGCTCTCACATCATCAATCCTCTTCCAACATATTATATGGCTCTGTAAACTTAAGATGATGTTGTACAGTTACCCTGCTGTATGCCCAGCTGAACACCTCAGCCTCAGAGACAGGATTCTTTTTCTGTTAATCTTGTCTGAATTAAGTGATTTACTATAACTGGAACAAGCCTAATTTCTGTGAAAGTTTTAGTTTTCAATGAAATTACTAGGTGACCTAGCCATGAAAAAGCAATGTTAAGTAAAATATTACTGGCTGCTCTGTTACCATAGAGCCTACATATAAGCTAGTGTAAACAGTTTTTCAAGGCTAGCACAACTATTTATGTGATTCAGAACTGGTTCTACCCCTTCTCACTGCACATATAACATGCAGGGTTTTCTTATAAATTAATTTTGAGTGTGCTGAGTTGCTATTCAACCAGGCAGGCAGTTCTGTAGTTGTCACCAGTAGAAATGAAGTGGAGTGGAAATAGCTGAAAAAAGAAGAATTAAAAATTAACTAAGTGATCTCTATTAATAACAGTTGAGAGGAATCAATGAGACAGACTGGGAGAGTGATACTCCCAGGAGAGTAAGAAAGGACAGGCTGGACTTCAGCATGCCATGTTCTGAGAAAGAAGCTTGGAATTAAATACACTTAAAAAAAATACCAATCATTTCTGAATCTCTCTCATGGCTGCAGTTGTAATGCTGAATCTCTGCTCACAATGCTTCTGGCTTTCAGCCAAATATTTGAAAGTCACTGTGATCTTTTTTTCCCCCTCCTCCCTAGACATCTATAATTTTTAGGCATTCCCACAGCTGCAAAAGAAATGATAGCTGGAAGGGAACAGTGCTTGGGTACCCAGAGGCTGCTCTCTCCCATTTGCTCACAGCTGGAATTCTTCATGGTCTTTGGCACAAACCCTTGCTACTGCCTTGGCTGCTAGGCTGCCCTTTCTATGGGTGCAGCTATCTGAACAGTTTCAGAATTATTTTTAATTGGCGAAATACTGGATTTTCCCATAAGCTCACATAAAAATAGGCAGCTGTTACCATATGAAAATAAAAAGAAGAAAGTAGCAAGCCTATATGGAGCAGAGGTTAATAATTCAAACAGATTCATACTACAGACTGCATTTATGAAGCACAGGCTGCATCTCAAAGAGGTGACATTTCCCTTATTCACATTCTCCCTACCTTGCAAAACTAACTCCACCATGAAGTTCATTTTGCAGCACTGGAGTTGCTAAGCATGAGTGAGCTCTTGGAGAGCAAGCAGCAGGCGGGAGTCACAGAAGGCAGGAGTCAGCCTCCTGTCTGCCCAGTTCTTCAGCACAGGAGCTACCTCAGTCTCTTTATTTAAGCATAAATGGGAGAAAAACACAGGAAATGGAAGCAAGATCAGGCCACTTGGGATGGATGTGGAGAGGTTGTCAGAATAAGTAGAAATGAAACAGGGAAGGCCAAGACCCATCTGGAATTCAGTCTGGCCAAGGATGTTACAGACAATAAGGGCTTTTTCAAGTGCATCAACAAGAAAAGGAAAATAAAGGATAACTTTACTAAAGTAGGAGTGCAGAGAAAGAAGAGTTACTGAACACTTTCTTGCATCAGTCTTCACTGACAAGACCAGCCTTCAGGCATCTCTGACCCAAGACAGGGTAAAAGAATATTGGAAGGAAGACTTTCCCTTGGTCAAGGAGGACTGGGTTTGAGAACATCTATACAGATTTGACATCTGCAGGTCCATGGGCCCTGATGCGATGCCACGAGTGCTCAGAGAGATGCTAAGGCAAGATTGTTCATGATCATCTTTCAAAGGCTGTGGCAATCAGGAAAGATGCCTGAGGACTGGAAGAAAGCAAATCTTATCCTGGTTTTCAAAAAAGGCAAGGAGGACTCAGGGAACTACCAGCCAATCAGCCTCAGCCCATTCCTGGGCAGGTGATGGAGTACCTCCTTTGGGGAGGCCATCTCTTTCCACATGATGACAAGAAGGTGATCAGGAGGTGTCAGCATGGATTCACTAAAGCTAAATCATGCTTGACCAGCCTGATTGCCTTCTATGATGAAACAACTACCTCACTGGATGAGGGAAGAGCAGTGGGTATTGTTTACCTGGACTTTAGTGTGACTTTCAACCCTGCCTCTCACAACACCCTCCTTGGCAAAAATCAGGAAGTGTGGATTGGATGAATGGTCAGTGAGGTAGATTGGGAACAGCAGATCCCAGAGGGCTGTAATCAGGGTCTAGCTGGAATTCTGCCATTTATGGTGTCCCACAAGGTTCAATAACTCCAGACCATGAGACCCTTAAGCATTAAGAGGCACCCCATCATGTCATTACAGAAATCACATGACAGGTGTCAGACAACAGAGACATGGGACATCTTGTAAAGGGATGTGCACATACAGAGTCAAATGCAGATGTTCCTGGCATTTTCTAACACATCACCAGATGTGTTCTTATTGCACAGGAGCTGTCAGAATTTGAATCACCTGAAAAATTTACTTTTTTCATGTGCTAGGAAAAATCTATGGAGCCTCTGGTAGGAGCATAGTGGGGACAGGACTAGAAGAATAAAACCTCCAGTCCTCAAACCACTTCCTGCCCACAGCTGAAGAACCACCAACAAACAGGACAGGACTGGGAATGTTCTGGCCTGTGTTGGTGTATGCTTGCCATCCTTAGATTAATGTTTTTGAAACCTCAGGCTGTCCTGACAGTTTTGAAAAGCTGTAAATGCAGGATGAAATGTCCTAAATTATTATGCCTGCCTAAACTGTGAAGATTTTACTTTGGCTAAAGAGAGTTGATTTTCTTCCCCCTCAGTTTTCAGGAAATTGAAGTCAATGTGCTCATTTACATACCACTGCTACTATGCAATTTGGCCCCCCAGTTTATGCCTCAAACTTTGCCTCTCTCAACTTAGTTTATGAACTTGATGCCTGAGATGCACTGAAATAGGGCTGATAACCTCAGCATTGAAGCAGCTGTGACAAGTGCCACAGCTAAATCCAGGTGACACCAGAAATCCTTTGTGTCATGCCACTAAAATATAGAGCTCTGGTGGAAAGAGAGTGACAGTAGTGACTAAAGATGCTCACCAAGTCTGGTCTGCCAAGTGCTGGGTGCTGTCTAAGCATGCAGCTGGCAGTCTCTGCTGCCTTCAAGATAGAAGTAACAACTGGTTGAGACAAACAACGACTAAAAATAGCCTAAGGAGGGAGTGGTAGCTAAGGAGGATGTGCCTGGCTTTTTCAGACCACACAAGAGCTGGTCCATGCCCTGCAGAGTTTATCACCATAACAGACAGGAGAACAGACAGGCAGAGAACTGCAGGCAGACAAAGGGAGCAGTGTGTGTTCACAGCCTCACAGCAGGCACCAACAGAGCAGGAGAAGGAATTCTTACTGCTCCGTTCTGTGTAATGCCCAATCCACCATCCACAGCAGGAACCTGTCACACACAAATGTACACATTCCCAGCACATCTGCTTCCTGCTTTGTATTCCACTCACCTGAGCTGAGCAGTGTGTGTGCAGTTAACTTTTACAGACACCTTTCACAGACTCTGCAAGTTAATCACAATACTATGAGAATACTATTATTACTATTATCAAAGGAGAAAGAAAAAAGAATTATATGGGACAAAATAACTGAATGATATGTCTGTTATTACACCACATCTACAGCAAGGGGAAGAAAGCAAAACAAAAGGCAGATGTAGGCTATTTCTTGACTTGGAAGTGCTGATTCATGGAGTGTTAGTATTCAACAAGAGTAATCTTGTGCTGGATTTTATAAAATAAGATAAAAGATAAACCTAGATAATGTTGTCACCAAAGACCAAGTGAAAAACAGAAGATGGGGTTAAACCTGACCCCAATGGAAAATGAGCTTACAATGCAAAATTCCATTAGGAAACACTTCAAGCTTGTCAATACTCACTTTTATACAGATTTAACTAAATTGACACAAACCCCAATACAGTTAAAATAGATGTAGCCCTTCAGCATAACTAAAGTCAGAGTACATTAAAAGTGTATCAGCATGACTTGGTTGGAGAGTGAATTAACTAAAAATCAATATCCATTTAGTTAAGTGGGTTCAGTAATAGAGTGCCAACCAGACACAAGCATTGATGAATTCTAACAACTGCTGTTATTTCTTCTCTAGATCCAAGTCCCAGCTCCAGTTCTATTACTGATGTGCTGAATGAATTAGTCTGCAAGTTTGATTCATAAAACCTTAGTGATATACATCTCAAGCTAAGGTAAAATCACAATTCATGCAAGAACCGCTAGTCAACACTGATTAGGCAAGGCTTTGCTAGATTTTGACCATCTCTAGCACATCCCTTTTCTAGTGAGTCTGGGCATAATGATGGAGGAACTCAGCTCCAAAAACCTCCCTATCCCTTTGTGGGGTCTAAAACAAAGACATGAGCAGAACTGTCACAGTGCAGTTTCCTCTCTCTGGCATTTCTCATGCTCTCCCTCTTGTGGCAAAGAGACTCACTTTTTTCTTTCAAAAAATCAAACCCTTCAATTCATTCAACAAGCAACTTTATGCATGAGCCAGCAAACACTGCTGAGTCAACGCAGAAAAAAAATCCCAAAGGCTGTTAGGAAACAACACAGAGGCTCTCACCTACCTTGTCTTTTCATTTCTAATAGTGGCATTTGCATCAGACAATGCACTGATACCAGAAATCTGAGATCCCATCATGTCACCTTCTTTCTTTATAACTGTGGTTTTAAACCACCTCCTATGATTCTCATATTTGGCCCATTGTGACTGTGGTGTAAACTGTACTCTTAAATGTAAAACTCACTCTCTTATAAGCTTTCATCTCTTTAGCAGGAGTGAGATTTGCTTTTATGGACAAACAGCAGCAGACCAGTAAAGATGTTAGGAAGGGGGGGAAACAGAGGGACCAAAGGTCATTCTCTGCATGCAGATGCAGAGTACAAACATCAGTCCTTGCTCTGTTGCTAAGTAATTCAAAATGAGGATCAACAAGGCAAATACAGTTCTAATATCCATGAAGTCTCAGAGAATGGGATATTAAGAACCATGGCATGTCAACACCTGTAATAATGGTCTTTTATGACATACATTTCCAAAGAAAAACTAGTATATCCTCTCAAAGGTTACGTACCCACTCTGTTTCCAACCCTATTTTGTATAAGCTACATCCAATGTCAACTCCCCTCAATTAGACACATTCATTATTCAAGCTAATCTAACGTGCCCTTGAGAACTGGGATGAGGAAACAAGGGTATCACTGCAGGGACAGACTTATCTTCAAATGTCTGCAGCTTTAAACAGTCTACAGATGGTGGAGTCAGGGCAAAGGACTGAAAACAAAATTCATCCCCCTGATCCCAGATACAGAGTAATCTTAGTGTATCACATTTTTAGACTCAAGAACAAGCCGATGACACATTATTTCAAATTACAACCATTTTATTCTACTGTCCACAGTTTACAGGCTCCATGCTATGTGTGAACTTTTTCTCCTAACAATTTCCTTAAAATGTTTTTCAAATGAGTATCAAAGTGATAGCAAGGAAGCCGACATAAGTAACCCAGAGAGGACCATTAGCTGAGTACAAAGTTTTGATTTAGCCATAAAGGTTTGCTGTAGGAATAAATAAAGCAGACAAAAATTAGAATACCACAGGCAGTACTACTTCATGCTTTCCTTCCTTTATTAAATGCTTAGGCACTAAATATTAAAATTGCTACTCTAGAAGTCTCCCCATGTGATTGGAATGTCATTACAGTAGTAGACCCTATAATCTGACACACCATGTAAGAAAGCTTCAATTGAAGCCTAGGAAGATGTTAAACCAGTGCAGGAGGGAACCTCAGTGGAAATGGGAATTTAACACCACAGGAACCATAATCAACTCTTCTTCCGTTATATAAAGACCTGCTAATTTACTACTCTAAATTTATTTAATCTAGCCTTCAGCATAATTTTTTAATTCTTTAATTAGTTTAACCAGCTTGATCTAGAGCTTCTAGACAGTTTGGATACAGAGGTGAAAAGTTCATTCCTATATACAGTATACTTTTCCCATGTGTCTTTTCTTCAGCACTTCTTTTTGGTCCAGCTTGGGCAAGAAGCCTTAGCTCCTAAGCAGAGTTTATAAAGTATTTTAAGAGTCTGAAGAGGCATTCCTCCAGTTTTATCCAACATTTAAAGATTTTTATTAATTCACATAGTCATTTTGTATTTGCTTTATAAACTGCATGTTTCCTTGGCATCTGTGCCAAGAACAATGGGGCTGTGAATAATGCCTAGGGTCCTTAAGTAATGCTATGTCTACCTTCTCCAAAAGTCATCCTGATGAAGGTTCACTGGATTTGAAGCAAATCTGGAATGTCATTCTTTACAAATGGTGCACAGTGTGCTGGTCTGATCTACCCACAAACCCAGAGCAGGAGAATGCACAGCCATTGACAAGTATTGCTAAGAAACTTTGCCTGCTCTAACAGCTCCAAATAGGCCTTCAACTTGTACTTCAATAATTAATGCTTTCAATACATTCTTTTCAAGCCAACTTAATAACACTATGATAGACTTCAACTGCTTGAACTTTTTCTAGGCAATAATGAGAACTAAGGTTTCAGCACCCAAGTTTCACCTCCTCACCATGGATGCTAAAATAAAGGAAATAGAAAAAACACTATCAAAATCAGCAGCCTCATCCCTCTGATTATGAAGCACTACCAGTCCTCAACAATCAATGGTGACAATAGCTACTTGCATGTACACAATTTAGCCAGTCCACTGGGATAACACCACTCACATGACTATTAGTGAGAACTCACATGGCACTTTAAATCACCCAGGTACAACAACTGATTAGGAAGTTAGAGAAACTATAAGTGAGAGTTCTCCATACATTTTAGACGGCCAGATACTAGTAACCAAGAATTTGTTGGTTTTGGTTCTGCCCCTCCCAAACCCAACTGTGAAGGTAAATTAGGTTAGCATGCAGCAGAAAGGGACACATCTCTCCCCTAACAGGACAGTGTAACAGCTACCTCCTTCAGCACACTGTGGGCAGGCTGATCACAACACCAAGGACCTCCTTACAGCACCAGTCTGACTGTTCTGAAAGTGCTTTACAGCACTGTCAATATTGCCAAGGGCGAAACATACTTTTAGTGCAAAACAACTTGTCCTGCCCCTTGCAATAATCCCCATCCTGGGGATTCTAGTTCATCCTAGTTCATCCTAGAACTTTGGATGACAGCATTTATGTACCCTCCTTAAACAGAGCCTCATTTCAATAAGCAATGGTTCTAAAGGAGTATCTGGGTAATGACCTTGGCTTCCCCGGAAACAAGGCACTAAAGGCACAGAAAAAACCCCAAGCAGACTAACCCTAATCAAAGCAATCCAAACAGGCTCTCTTCTTGAAAAATTACTTTCAAAAAAACCCCTTAATACAGATTAGCACAAAGGATAGTGAACCTATTCAAAAGCAATGTCTACTTTTTTGGAATACCTCCTGCATGTTTAGATTAGTCTGGAAAAATAGATAAATTACTTTAATCTCCACTGGGATAATAACTGTTCTTTCATATCACAGAGCAATTACTATAAAATTACCATAACACCAAAGCAAAGGTCTTTGCCTCAAAGAAACAGACAAGAACAGAGGCAGCTCCTGCAGTGCACACACAATGAGTAAGTAAAAATACTAAAATTATGGTCAGACATCTGCTCAGCACATCTTTAGAATTTACCAGCCCTTCTGTCTAGCACTGTCCATTTTTGAGGGAGATGCACAAACACTGCATATTCTTCAGCTAATGTATTTTACTTTGCATTTCCAACATAAGAGAGGTATACCAATAAATTATCATATCTCTGAGAAGGATGAAAGTTTAAGATGCATTAACTTGCTAGGCAGTGATCACAGAGCTCCATCCTCATATGAGGAGCAGAACAGTAAGCTTAGCTGAAAAGAGAATAACAGATTTTCTGATGACTATAACAGAACTCATGAGGGATTATAGTTAATCACCTCACTTTCCTCTTATTTTTAAGAGAGTTCATTACATCAAGAGAAGGAAACAGAGGTGCTTCAAACTTTGACAGAAGAGCTTGAACTATGCATAAGGAGTAAAGAAGTAGAAAGGTGCATCTGATTCATGGGAGAAAGAATGCCAAGGGCAGAACGGAAGTAGCCAAGCAACAGAAGACAAGTCTCCACAAGTCCAAGAGCAAGGAATTGTAAGATTTGGATTCCATGTTCTTGACAAACACACCATCTTCCTCACTACACTGTCCTGCAGAAAAGACCCTCCTCCAAATAAGGAGAACTTTAGACACTTCCCATATGCTTCCATACACCTGTGAGCACTCAGAAATCACAGAAGGAAGATTTTTCCTTGGTTTTGGACAAACCAATGGATGTTCTCTAACATTAAGCAGACACGTCCACTTGTAGAAACAGAATGACTACTTTGAAGCTGCCACCACTGTATTGCAGTAAACAGAGAAATGCCTGTAGTGGGGGAGGAAAAGATATGTGCATGTCTTATTGATATAAACTGGTTCTAGGCTATTCTGGACATGCTGCACAAAATGAACCACAGTATTAAATAAAAACCTGGCACTGATAGTGATGCAGTGTTAATATCTTACACTCAGTGTAGGCTAGATAGCTGTAAGTATCTCAGGGGTATTTAACAGGCATGAATATATTTAAGGGTTGCAAAAGGCAAAATTATTATATAAAATTATGACTCCTCCCCATTACATTCTAAGACGGATCTCCAATATCGTGTGTCTCAGGCCTTCCAGTTCACTTACATGGATTCAAATTGCTGTCCAACCCTACCCAACCTTTTCTAGGCCCACAAGCAGAAGCTGCCTTCCCTGCTTTCTGAGGATGTCCTCCCCTGCATTTTCTGAGGCTCATTCTCTTTCAGTGATGTAGAAATCACAGGGATGCATATAAAGCAAAAATGTGTTTTAATGCATATTTAGCCACTTCTGAAAGTTCTCATGACTGCTGAATTCTGTATGGCAACCTGGACTAGCTCTGCATACAACTCACAAAACATCAAGTCCACTCATGTGCTAGTAATTAAAAAATTCCCAGAGTAGACCTTGATGGAGGCTTCAGTTGAAGGCTGTTATCTCGTTCATATTGATTCCCTATAGCATTTACATTTTAGAACAAAACAGATCTGCCAGAACTGGGATTGTTACTCAGATTTGACTGGACACAACATCCTCACATAGGCTGAGGATGTCAGAGCTGACTGATTTCCCCCCAGGAGAAACCTATCCAAGGAAATCACCTTCCTCATCTCCGCACACAATCACAAACGGAGATTCTCTTCTCTATGACTATTTTTGATTATCACATTATTTATCCCTGACTTTAATGACATTTATTCACATGAAGAGCACTTGCTATAGAATCAGTATTGAAAACTAAAAGATGTATGTTTTAGGAATTGCCACTAAAATATCAATGTCTCCCCTGCAGATCAGACACTTGTTGCTGAGACTGGCATGCCTTCCCCAGCCCCTCATCAAGCCACACTGTCTCCTCACTGGGACCCAGGCAGTAATGGCTGGCCTCTGCTGCCTTAAAGATGGTGTTCACTTAAGACTGACAAAAGATAGATCTCATCTTCTGTGCTATTAAATGACACAGGTTTGGACCTATCCCCTGGGATGACATCCCAGCATT
This sequence comes from Phylloscopus whistleri, assembly GCA_017589585.1. NCBI lineage: Eukaryota > Metazoa > Chordata > Aves > Passeriformes > Phylloscopidae > Phylloscopus > Phylloscopus whistleri. The sequence continues at coordinate 622,211 of JADMLD010001001.1, read as the reverse complement.
CTATGGTTTATCTGGACTGCTAACAGTAGCAGAGGTTTTGCCAAGAAGCCACATGCACAGGTCATTTCATGTCCCCCAGACAAGTTCTGCTCAGTTTCAAAGCCAGAATTAAATTGAATTTTAATTGAAAGAAGCTAAAATGAAAGGGTTGGGAGTGAAAACCACTCTGCTACAAGCCTCTAGATCTATTCTTTGGCTACCCTTAAATGTCTTACAGAGCTCACTCAGTAGCATTAGTTTCAGGGACTGCCACCCACCCTGCTGGTATTAAACCATCATTCCTCAGAGCCAATGTTACACCTTAGCTCAGAAAGCATTTTTGTGCACTCTATGAAGAAAATTAGAACCAGACAAAAGCAAACTATTTCAGGATGTCTTTAGTGCAAAACTCTCCTTGTGTTACAGGACAAAAGGACAGCAAGACCCCTGAAACATCACTGCTGTTTAAGGAGAATTGTCTCAGTATGTTTCATTTAATCAAAAAATATCCCACATACTGACCCCATGAAAGAACAGTCTGTGCACCTTTTGATTCTTGAAGACAGCAAAGAGACTTATTTAAAATAGCCTACATAAGTCTTCATCCTCTGTCTTCTGGGGCTCTGAATTCCTTCCACAACTGAACGGATAGAAACAAACCTCCACTGTCACTCAGCAAAGCATGAGGTTAAGACATCTATCAACATTGCATTTAAGCATGTATTTTTTTGGACAGACTACTGAATGCTAATCTGTGCTGGGAGACAGGAATCCCAAGTTTGCTCCTACAGTCTGCCAGGATTTGCTTTTCAGACCTGCCGTGCCTCTCTATCTCCCACTGCCTTCAGCGGGTGTTCCGTACTGCATTTCTGAAGGTCAGTCCCTCAACTCCTGAGTGTCTCAGCAATCTCATCAGTAAAATAGGAATAGATTAGACCTGTACTCCAGCTGAATTACTCCCAAACACTGTAGTAATGTGTGGCATCATTTATTTTCTGCCTTTATTTTGCTCTGAATCAATGGAGCACTCAACAAGTGCAGATTTACAGCTGCTGCAGTGATGCCTAGAGAGGTCTCTTCAAGCAATACAGCTCTGAAAATTCAAGTTATTGTTTTAGCTGTCTGTGCCAGGATATTCACAAGCAGCTCTAGGGTAATAACCACTGTTAAAATTTGCAACAAAATAGGTCCTGCTGGGACCTGAATCTGAACTACACTAGGTGGTGATATTTGGGTGGTGCTCAGTGCTACTGAGGTTATTCTGCTTTCAGAATTCATGATTCTCAGGTCATGCAGTTGTTACTTAGCTGAACTAACAGATCAATGTCTCAAACCCAGACTTTTCTGTTAAGAAATAGTGTCCATTAGTGGACCTGAGATACCATATTCCCTGGCTCAAATTCCAGCTGATAAAAGAGCATTCTTGGTCTCTGCCTCAGTTTTCCTTTCTATAACAGACAGAAAATACATCTACAGAAGTGGAGTTATTTTTACTGAACTGAACTCTAGCTAACAAAAGACCAGGGCAGGTAATGTTGATTATGATTCCACAAGGGGCCAGATGGCATCTAGGCAACAGGTTAACACTGTTCAGCAGAGCAGCCTCCAAGAGCAGGAGATAGCAAAAAGTGCTTTTACCATCACTGCAGCTGAGCTGGCTTCAACAAAGAAGAAAACTCCTTTCATAAGAAAAAAGGTTAACAGTTTCACTGAGAAGCTATGAAGAAAAAGTACAAGAACTAACAATTCAGTAAACAGGAGCAGTATCACCGCATACAAGCAACAGATATTCTGAGGCGCCAAGCTGAAAAAGGAAAAAAAAGAAAAAAAAAAAAAGAAGAAAAAAAAAGATTAAGGAAAACTCCACAAAATTTATGATTCAAAAATATTGTATACTCCCTGTGCTAGGCAAGACTATCCAGAAAGGTCACTTCACTACAACAACAAATATTTAGCTGAAATATTGAAATGTCTTTTCCAGAGTTTAAGTTATTGCTAGCTGTTAAAGACATGATAAAACCTAGTGTAGGGGTAGATTAACTCCCACCTGCTTCTCCAGAACCAAATCACTTCAGAGACATCTGGTGCTAGCCACTGCCAGAGACAGAATACCAGGCCCTGGGTTAGACCCAGTCTAGCAACTGCTGCTTTCTCAGAAAAAAAAAAAACAAACAAAACACAACAAGAAAAACAAAACAAAACAAAACAAAAACCAAAAACAAACAAACAAAAAAACCCAACAGACTTGATAATTTGATATTAACAGCATAGCAAGAGTTCTATCCAGGGAAACCGAATTGTCAGTGAAAACAGACCTTGAGCATGTTTTGGTTTAGCTATTATCAGAAAAAGGCTACTGCTGCAGAGGTTTCCTCAAGTATGATATTATTCCTACTTTAGGTAATTTAGAAAGGAGTGTTGAGAGCAGACGTGAGATGGGTAAAACAGCTTCAAAACTCATGAAATCAGAGTACACATTACTTTTGTTGAGAAGAAACCACAAACTTCCAAAGGTTTATTTGTATTCCTTCACTCAAAATGTTCATGGCTCAGTTATACACGAACAACCACTCACCCACAGCATCAGAGAAACAAAAGAGAATGATTCTTCAACCCTCCATGAACTAGCCAAATCTGGCAATAACACCAGCTTGTGTCTCTAACAGGTTGAGATACTCAGTATGGATAAATCATTGGGATGTTGTGAGTGAGAGGAATGAGCTGATTAATTAAGACTACCATGAATTCATGTGGGAGGATCAGTAGTATAAAGAAGATACAGAGTTGTGGGAAACAGGAGTGGGCGATGCCAACAGACTAGAAAAGCTGTTCTACTGTTCTGTGAGGCAGTACAGCAAATTTTAGGGCATTTTCCATAATACCAGAAAACATCCCAGCTGTGCAGTACAAAACAAGGGTGCAAATTCTGTCTGCCTTATTCAGATGTACTAAAATACTATGGAAGGATAAATTTCTTTATGTCAGATCAGGCATAGTCTGCCTTCATAGGCATGTACCACCATGAAACCCTACTATGTGCTCTGCCTTATCCAATATAAACACCGATAAATTGATGACATGGATAAAATCACATTTATACTATCAGGTGGTCTAGCAATACACATTGTGTATTAATAAGCAAGGAACCAGGATGTTTAAAGGCAGTCATTCACAAATCTTTTCACCATCAGTGTGCTCAGGGACCCTTTCCCCTAAACAGCCTATGAAGCCTCTCAACTAGTCTAGTGTCCTTTGCTTCAAAAGATTAACTCAAGTCACACACCCTATTGTGTGTTTCTCCTGTACTGAAGTCTCTCTACCATATATATGACAATACTAAACCTTCAGAATCAGAAGAAAATTACAACATAATATAGAAACATAGAGTAAAGTCCTAAGTCACTGCCACCATCAGCAGGTACAAAACTGCCCAAGTCTGTCTCTGGCTGAGACTGGGTAAATCCCTGACAGCAAAGTCTAAGAGCCCCTTTACATTGCTGCTGTTTTCAAGCAGATTCCCCTCATTTCCTCGGAATCTCATTCTCCTTCCTATAGTGATGACTGAACTATATTTTGCCTCCCAAGGGAGAGCTGGATGCCTGTCACTTGAATTGCTTACAGCCAAGCTACTCAAAGCACATGAGAATATGCCGGGGGGAACAATACTGCATATGGTTTCTCAGCATTCCTGAGAGCTACAGACAGAAAGGGATTGATGGAGTCAAAGCCCTCCCTCCCACCACCCTTCAGTCCGACTCTTTGCTCCAGAGGGGTGTCTGACCCGCTGGGCTAATCAGCAAGGCACACACATTGGCACACACAGATTTTCCCACACAGAAAGCCAAAACACTGGTTTTTCAAAGCGTTACTTCAAGAGCTAGACACAAAAGGCCTACATGCTTTGGGCAATGGGAGTAAAGTCCCAAATTCCACCTTTTTAGAGGTGCTTAAGTGGTTTAAACTTCAGGAAGATGCTGCCCTCCACATGGAAAAGAAACCAGCCCTCACAGGGTGTGAGGAGACAGCAGTAGAGGGTTCATCCAGGAGTTTTCCATTAAGGGACTGACTGCTTTCTCTCTTACCCTAGGCACCTGCCTTTGTATCCAGAGCAACTCCAGGCAAAAATCATCTTAGGTAGTAGACTTTGGTGGGAAGCAAACTGGATATTCCATGGTCCCTACTTAGTTCCAAATGGTGCCCTGGAATACCTTGCTGAGTGTCACTGCAGGCAGTCAGGGCTCTGTGGGACAGCAGCTGCTGCAGGACAAGGAAGGCTTCATCCCAAAAGCAAGAACATTAGTGCTGACAGTACACTTGACAAGTATAAAGGAAAAAAAAAGACCACTTTCCTGAAAGTCAGGGGACTAACATCAGAGTCCAATGGCTACATACAAATAACATCAACCTAAAAAGTGTAAGGAAAATACTATAAAGCTAAATAGGCAGACCTGAGTCTAGCAGTAAGACAAAGTGTTTTTAGCAATTATACAGGTGTGGTACTGGATGTTGGCAGCAGGCTGCATGCACTGGATGGTAAAGGAATGGGGATTATGAGCATAAGCACAGAGATAACTTCTTGAGTGTGAAACATCCTAGAGTGAGAGATGTAGAACACTTCAGGGCTGAAAACAGCCTTCTATTGTCCATTTTCACTATATTTAAGGGAATTACTTCAGAAGGTTGTATTTTTTCTTTTTTCCCAAAGAACACAAACAATTATTTACAACACACCAATTTACATAATCAAAACTATTTCCTAAGCCTTGGCTTTTGGGCTAGAAACTTTTCTAAATTAAAGATTTTAATTTCCTGCCATTATCAGATATTTTAAAAATTCACAGAACTAACGGTAACAAGAAAAATAAAGCTTCATTCTTATTCTGCTCTCAGTGTTTAGTCTGATTTTTTTTTTCCAAAACCTTCCAATACTTAGTCCAAATTTCCCTTGGAAAAGTTGATAGAAAGCTTTCATCTCCACAGTGAACTTCACAGAGAATCACAAATGGTTGAAGATGGGGAGCAAAATAGTGTGATTACATTTACAACACAAAATTTTGCAGCAAAGAGAGTAAAATAAATATACATTTTTTGGTCTCATTGCCTACCACTGCTAGAATGATCAGTTACTGGGATATTAATGTATTTCTTTGTGTGTTACTTGACTGTTGTGCTGTGTCCTGGTTTCATCTGGGATGGGAGTTCATTGTCTTCCTAGTAGCTGGTACAGTGCTGTGTTTTTCTGGATGTAGTGTGAGAATAACATTGATAACACACTGATGTTTTGGCTCACCTAAGTAGCTGTTTGTCTTAAGGGCCTTTCAGTGTCTCATGCTCTGCAAGTGAGAAGCTGCACAGAAAGCTGGGAAGGAGCATAGCCAGGACAGGTGATCCAAACTGGCCAAAAGGATATTTCACATCATAGAACATCATGCTCAGGGGAAATTACTTCGAAGGGGCCAACTGCTGCTCAGGGATAGGCTAAATATTGTTCTGTGGGTGGAGAACAGTTGTACTGTGCAGCACTGGTTTCTCTTGAGTTCTGTTCTGCCATTCCTTTTTATTAAAATTGTTATAAATATTATTGGTGTATTTAGTATTACAATAATAATATTGTGTTATAATTACTAAATTGTTCTGTCTCAACCCATAAGGTTTACCTTTCCTTTCTGATTGTCCCATAACACATTTACTCATACAAATAACATATAATATCCAACTTGTGACAATAACCTAGCTCCCATTAGAACAGTGTCTGAGCAAATCACAATCTTTGGTGTTCCATCTCAATTCCAGGCATCATTGGATATCTTTCACAAATTAGAAGTGAGAACTTAAAGGACTAAGATACTGGCTAGGGGTCTCAACAAATACTAAGGTAGAGCCATGTACTGGACTTAAGCCTCCTAAACCAGTGCCCTTATCACTGGATGTTGTTAGATTCTCTTGTCCTCCCCATGTGAGATTTTATCCACACCATCCCAATAGCAAGAACACAGGTGAAATCACCATGGAGACACATAGCCTTTTTCATTTCTGACTCTGATGGTAGCAGTTCACTGCATATCCCAGAAACCTCATAAAAACAGGATGCCCAGTAGAAAAGACTTTACAGTCTACAGAGATAATGACTTCCTCTACCAACCGCACTTCTGATTTGATAAACAAAAGGTACTGGGAAGATAAGGTTATCCCATCATAGGTAGTGCTAGGATCCTGTGTAACCACTAAAACTGGAGATGTGTGTATGCCCCTTTGACAACAAAATATTAAACAAGATTTTGGGGGAAAAATCATACAGAATTTTACTTCCCCACCTCAAATCAGTAGCCCAATGCATTTGGTTGGTAATAGCCAATAATAACTGGCTGAGCCACAGCTGGTCCTGTGAAACACAGCCAAGAGAAGCTGTATCTGAAATTACTGGGAAGCAAAGGTCGTACCTCATACTCCCTGGTACAGACAGGGCTTCAATTAGGAGCTCAGTGTCACAAGTTATTAATGAACTGGCACATACTTACACTTCCAAGCTGAAAGGCAATGGCCCTTTTACAGATGTTAGAAACTACTTAATTTAAAAGGAGAATTTCAAAAAGTTCATTTCATTAATTTCTCAACTCCCCACTAGATTCACTTGCTCAGTTCATTAAACCTGGCCTCATGGCATAACCAAATATCCATTTCCACTCACAGATGTTACTGCACCTTGAAAGTCTAGAGATAACATTTTTGCTGCAAAGGCTGCAGGAGGACAGACAGCCTCCCCCTCACAACCCCAGCTACTCCCAAAGCAGTACTGAAATTCATTGGTTTTGCTCTTTCAGGAATCAGTCCCCAAATCACTTCCAGTTATTGACAAAGACTCTGCTAGAGAGAGCACACTGAACTCTCTCTCCTGAGTACCAACTTTTAAAGACTAAGTGCAAAAGGATCACCCTCTCTATGAGGTCAAGCTATGGCAAATTCCATCCCATTTCTTCCTGTAGTATCTACCAACTGTGGCATAGAAAATGCAGCCATGGGATCACCTACACCATACATACCTGCTGTAATGTTTTATGTGACAGGCCCTCTTCTTGGTTAAAAAACAAGTTTAATTACTTTTTCCTTTCAGAAACACAGTGATTACACCAGACCTGCAAAAATTACCTTTCAGGCTGCTGTTTCACTACCTACACTGATGTAACTGCTGAAATTAAAAGTCACTAGTAAAACAGCAAAAGATTTACCTGCTAAAATAGTAAAATGAAGAGCCTATCCACTACTACAAAGCATCCCAAACAAACACCAAAACAGTTCCTGAACTTCTTTCCCATGTCATTTAAAAAAAGGTAAAATAGTTATTAGACTTACGATATTATAATACTACCCATTGTTCTTCTGTTCTCTTGTCATGCACCCTTTAATAGTTTAGCTATGCTTAAAAATATACATTTGTTGGAACATAGACTACCATCTTGTTTCAAAGTACAAATTCCCATGCCACGGGGTCAAAAAGCTATTAATTCACAGAGGACTTGTATTTGCATTTAGTCACAGCTCCTTTGATAACCTGAATATTAATAACAGAAAAGAAGAACTGACTGAAGTCCAATTCAGTTCAAATGCTAGAAAAGCCTACTTTACGGAAATGATTTGGGGAGCAGTGAGGGAAGTGTCCCCACTGTCAAGCAACATTCTTCCTTTAATGGAATAAATTGCCAGATTATACCATGAGGCAACTTTCTCAAAGTCAAAACAAGATGCTCAAAGCTTTCAATAACATACTTCCTTAAAAATGTTATTGCCTGCTTTTGTTGCTAGATTTATACTTACTGATAATGCTAACATTATACTTACTGAGAATAAATAAAAATCAACGAAATAGTGTTGTTTATTGTTCCAGTAAACATTTAACAAACAGAGGATTGGGCTTATTTTTTCTATTAAATTAATCAGATCCCTAAGCACCAACAGTAACTCATCTGAAAAACCCCTCCAATTTACAGCAGCTGCTTACAGCACTGTGATCACTTAAAACAGATGCAAGGTACCCAGTGTTGACATCTGAACAAGGCATCAAATATTAATTACAGTAAAACCACTTGATAACAACATGCACAGCTATTTTCACATGTGAAATGGAAACATTAACTCCTTCAAGTCAGCAAGCAGCCCCAGATGTTTTGACAAGACTGTCATTCACAGCTGCATCATACAGTCCCCTCTGATGACTGATCCCTGCGGCAGTCAGGACTGCAGCAAGCCTGGAGGGTACATCCCAGCATGTCTCGAGAGAAGCAGCAGGTGAGACACCACCAACAAACCTTCAGCAACGTTTTGAGTTGCACAGGTATGATCCCCACTGCTTCCAGAAACACTCAGGCCTCTTGTTCGCACAAGAAGAGATTGGATTTTCCAAGCTCCCCCAGAAGGCAGTGGGAGATCCAGCAGTGCTGAACCTTGCTCAGCCAGCTGCTCCACAAGCAGGTTGAGGCACCCAGACTCCATTAATGCCATTTCAGTCTGACTATTGTGCCTAGCACAAAGATTGTTTTGTGGCATTGTTATTCAATTGTTATTTAGAAAAATAAAGAAAGGAAAAAAAGACCCTGCCACACCAGCTTCTAACCACCAAGTTTTCTGAATACCATCTCTTTGCTCAATTCTCTCATACCACAGTAGAGGGTTCCTCTCAACATCATCCTCTGGTTAAAATACCTAGACACCTCATTTGCCTCTTTTATATGAACTGAACAAGTTTTGTATCATGCCAATCAACAACAGCTAATTATTTGCCCATATTTGCTTTCAAGAACACTGTTATTTAAGTTCCAGATAGCAACATAAATGCTCCAGACCAAACTGAATGTATGGGCTAGAAAAGAGAATGGAAATCAAATATCGAACTTGCTTTGACCTCCAATTAGACAGTCATTTTTAATAGATCAAGAGAGACAGCAGACTTACTGTGCTCATCACACCTTCACCTTTTGTTTCCAATGACACTTTAAATCTCAAAAGTACTGTCTGGCAGATCTTTCTTTTAGCACTACTGGCTTGGGGCAGAGTGGCTGGAAAGTGGCCCAGGGGAAAAGGAGGTGGTGGTGTTGGTCAACAGCAGCTGAACATGATCCAGCATGTGCCCAGGTGGCAGAGAAGGCCAATGGCATCCTGACTTCTACCAAGAATAGTGTGGCCAGCAGGACCAGGGAAGTGATTGTCCCCTGTACTCAGGACTACTGAGGCTGCAGCTCAAGTCCTGTGCCTACTTCTGGGCCCCTCGCTTCAAGAAGGACACTGAGGTGCTGGAGCATGTCCAGAGAAGGGCAATAGAGCTGGAGAAGAGTCTGAAACTGGAGTCCTATGAAGAGCAGCAGAGGGAGCTGGGGTCGTTCATCCTGGGGGAAAAGGAAGCTCAGGTGGGACCTTATTGCTCTCTACCAGCAAGGAGGCTGTGGCTAGGGTCAGCCTCTTCTCTCAAGGCAACCAGTCACAGGACAAGAGGAAAAGTTATGTCAGGGGAGGTTCAGGGTATTACCCAAAGAGTAGTTAAGCTTTGGAAGAGACTGCCCAGGGAAGTGGCGAAGTCACCGTCCCCAGAAGATGTCCCCAAGAGCAATGAATGCAAGTTCTGCCTCTGGTAGGATGCCAGACTGAAAGCCCTTATGTAGAGATGAACACTGTGTTTAGGAAAAAAGAGGAGAGGCTATAAAACAAGTTGGAGAAGAGAGAGTTCATCCCATTTTGCGCAGTTTAGAAAGCTTTCCTGTTAAAAGTGAGTGATATGGTAACAGAGAGCAGAAGCAATGTCACTGCAGGGGTTCATGCTGCATTTATGAGCTCTCTCACTATGGAAGCCTGAATTCAGATCAACAAGTAAGAAGACTGTTGACACTAAATACAAGCCAGAGGTTATGTATACAGCAGATGTTACCAAATCTTCAGGTGTTAGTTCAGTTGTGCACAGATAAAACACAGCAGGCAGTTTAACCTATAAACGGCAGTTCATTGAAGGGGCACAGCCTAAGGAAAGAATTGCTTCAGCTTCTCAGCTTATGTGGTTGTTACACATTAAAAACCTCCGTGCACCTCCCCTCAATGGAGCAGTATTCCATAGTTCCCCTGTTTTACATACAGGTAGTGATCCACTGCTTTGATTTTCTGGTTTTGGGCCCATATTTCCTGTCCTACAAAGTTTTATCTCACTCCACTTAATATACCATATGTGATCATTTTTGAGGGACATAGTCCAACACTGCACAAAATAACACTTTTTTGGATAAAAATGACAACAGAAAATATTTTACACTTCTGCTAAATTATTAATAATGTGGGAAGAAATAAACCTTGTAATTGAAACTGATATTTTCAAGTTACAGCAATCAAGAACCGTAGAAGAATTGCAATTAGTTCTGCTTAGCAACTAGCAAACATCAGAAAACAGATGGTGAATTGGACAAGAGACCAAACATATGATCAAGCCTTTGAAATGTTATCAGTTAATTCCTTTCCTCTTCAGAGCATAAGTAGTAGAGACCATAAAGGTAAAGAGTATTTTTCCACCAACCAATACAGCAACAACTCTGCTGTGCTAGGTCAAAGGTTACTCCTTGCTTTCATTGACAAAACCAGTCACAGAGAAGTTTTCTAGATAAGTGACCAGATAAGTTCAGGATAATATTTCTTCCTAAAACAATCTCCCAGCTTTTCAAATTTCTAGTTAATTTTTGAATTTCAGCAAAAATAATTAGTCTCCCACATGCTTCAAATGTACCTTCCAAATGCTACCCTTAGTATCTATAGGCACATGGAAGAAGGAGAGGAAGCACATTTGGGTGCACACAGGGAATGCCAGCTGGAGAAGCATGCAGGTGGCATCCTCTGCTGTACTCACTAAGAAAACCCACTCACTTTATCTTACATTTTGGAAGAGACTGAATTCCTCCTTTATCTCCTTTGTTATGTCTTCAGTGTTCAAAACAGGCAGAATGCAGAAGACTCTGAAGTCCTTTTTGCTACTCTAGTTATAATGTAAACTGACCACCCTGTTGAAATGAGCAATGAGTTCACATCCTAACTTAATATACATTCCCACCCAACACAGGCTGTTTTTATAGTGCTTAGGTCACATCACAGAGAACTGTTTCTCATAGGAAGGAAAGTGTGCAACATAATAAGCACACAAATTTATTCATATGCATGCTGGGGACTTCATAACTCTAAAATACTGCAACTGCTTAGCAGTGTGCTGGTGAAGCGTGTGTGCTTCACATGACTACAGCCAATCACACTGTCCCTGGGAGAGCCAAACGTATAAGATTATGGTCAAAATCTACTCAGTACTTCTAGTGAGAACTCCTGGACTTCTGTTAGAAGGTATATTTAGTTACTGTGGAGGCTCAAAAAGAATCTAGAAAAAGAAGATAGAGGAAACAATTTAGCCTTTTTTGGGTTGTTTTTTTTGGGGGGGTTTTGGGGGTTTTTTTGGGGGGAGCTTGTTTTTTTGTTGTTGTTGGTTTTGGTTTTTTTGTTTGGGTGTGTTTTTTTGGTGGTTTTTTTTTTTGTTGTTGTTGGGGTTTTTTTGTTTGGGTTTTTTTTGTTTGTTTGCTTGTTTTTGTTTTGTTTTGTTTTCCAGGAGCATTAATTCCTTAGCTCTGAGGTAGTATTATGAATCCCAAGGCCACATTTCTAAGTGGAAGATACTTCAGACTGGAAGATACTGAACAGATTTAATTTGCCTTAAGAATTGCAGACTTCCAAAGTATGGTCTTCTAAATCCTCACCCCTTTTGCTTCTACACAGGGAAGTATTAAGGTCATCCAACTGATGCGACTGACTTTTTCCAGACTTCCTCTTCTATTCCTTTTACACAAAGCACAAGCATTATCAAAAAACCTAGCAAGTTTTGGTATCTCAGGTAACCCCCATTTTCCCAGTTTCCCTGTCTTACAAGCCCTATATAAACACTGTGCCTTCTTAAACACAAAATTGTAACAGAAAGCACACCTTGGCAGCTGACACCAGACAAGACTGAAAAGGCAAAGACCATTTGGCTGAGAAGGAGAGCTCTCCTTCATCCTTTATGCTTGCACCAATTTGAAACCTTTTTCATATTGAACACAAGGTGGGTTTCCCCAGAGACCTAAACTCAGCAGGACCAATTGATAACCAGATTAAAGCAAGTAAAGGCAGAACTCACAATCTTGGTTACACTGCACCACTGGAGAGCAACCAGAAATCTTTGTAACGCTAGAGTGCAAGGTTTTTTGGATCATCTGATGGGGAGCAGCTCTCAGTATAAAAAATGCCAAAGAAATACAATCACACTGAAACAAGCAGGAAACAGTGAGGTGCAAACCATCACCCACAGCACATGGCAAACATTCTCCCAACAGCTTCAGTGGGAGCCAACGGTACTACGGGGTGAGGTGGAAAGAGGATTTTATATTTCTAGTTCCTTTCCAATTCCTACCAGCAATCACATCCTTGTCCCACATTCTGTTTTCAGCACACAGCAGTCAACTGAACCTAACTGAGAGGGTAAAGGGACAATTCAGTATTCCTGCCCAAGAATTTGTTACTTTCCAGCTAGTAGGGTAAGGGGACAGAGGGGAAGATGAATGGGGAAGGATGACAACTCAAGCTTTCCATTCTGGCCTTAAACAAATGCAAAAATCCTTAAACACTCGCCCCCCTTATTAAGCTTGTCTCTGCTATCTGCAGATAACCCACTGCATTCAGCCTGCAACTTCCAAGAAGTAGGAATCTACTCATCACTTAGCCCTATCTGTGCCTGATGTGCTAAAAGGCTATCAGAAAAAGCTGATAGGGCAAATGCAATAACACAAAACATCGTTATCAGTACCCAGGTCCCCAGCCACACTCCTCCCACATCTGCTGGAAGTATTTTCACAGCAAAGCAGGACTCGTTGAAGCTCATGATCAAAAGGCCAGTGCACCCATAGCCTAAACCATTCCCTAAAACCAAAAAAGCAAAGCAGCAGGGGCAATCTAAATCAGTGGCTTCTCTACATATCTTATAAACTTAGAGCCATCTAAAAAGCACTGGAAAATAAGTTTACTGCTTTAAAGGGGCCCATGCCAAGCACCAAGGAACAAGCAAATTTCAGCAGCATCATACAAAGCCAAATTTGGTCCCCAATTAAGAATACAAATGACAGCTTGGCACTTCAGGTCTTCCCTCACAGTGACTGATCAGCAAGACAGGGCACGGACTTTTTACCTCGCTGATCATATTAGTATCAACAGCAAAGTTGTATTAAACTTGAAACTTGTTAAGTTTCATGCACACATTCCTTGTGCAATCATCAGCCTCTTACATAGGTTAAGAGACTCATCTAAGAGATAGATTTATTCTGTTACACAGGAGTTACTTAAAATGTATTTACCAAATAAGATAAAAGAATCCTGCAGAACCTTTAATGGGCTAGCCTTGAAAGAAGTCCTCAAAACATTTGTTAGTGTTACATACATAGTGTGTACATGTTACATACATAGTGTTAGTGTTCCACAGGCAAGGTATAATTTAACACAAAGATATATCTCAACTGTTCCAGTTCCCAGAGGATGGTGTGGCTACATTGATGTCTGCAGATTTACACCAATGTGCAATTCTGACACAAACATACTTTGTTCTTTCAAGCCTGAATGCAATATGCTAGCTGAAACACCCATTGTTTGTAGAAGCTCTTCCCGAAAAAGATAAATACAATTTCACTCAAGTGAATGAGGTGACTGGATTCAAGCCAGAACTAGGACAAATGTTTTTTGATAACACCCAATTTAAGCTTCCCTTTCCTCAACAGATTAAAAACAGAAGCATATGAAAAATCCCACAGTATTCCCAATACAAAATTCAGGGTTATTTGCTCTTTTTTTTCCCCTTATCCTGTCTTTAGAGGGAAATTAGATCCATTCACCAGGTGCTACACTGACAATCTGGGCATAGTCAACTCAATAACTGAAAGACAAGATATACCTTTACCTGGTCTTCTCTACTCCTGACAGGGAAAATTTATTTCATTGTTTATGCTTCTAATATAACTGACAGTTACTGATATTACTTCAGATCAGCACACTTTTCCTTTAGCTTTTATACTGCCACCTTTAGCTTCATGAAACTTACCTTCATTTATAAACTTCACCCGATGCAGCTGTGATGAAGACAGCAGCCTCATACTCACCAAATTTCCACCAATGTGTTTATTTTTCCCTTTGTCTCAAAACTAGAGCATGTGTGCTAAATTTCTACCATTTTCTGAATCACACTGCCAGCGTAGCGACTATTAAGGGTGTTTCTTCCAAAGTTTTGCACGGGAAGCAATTTATCCCCCTGTTTTCTCAACAATCCAACTTCAGAGGATTTTGATTACTAAAAGAGAATTATTTTCAGCTGTCAAGAAGTCAAAGCAGTCAAGCATTTATTTTACAAACTCCAAGCACAGTAACATTTTTGAACACTATTTGTATGAGACTGTCTTCTACTCTGGAAAGCTACACTTCTCTTTGGGCTCACACAACATCTCTTCTTAAAGCTCCTGAATATCAACTACAAACTTTTCCCAAAACAGACGGGATGTCAGAGGCTGGTCCCAACACAAACCCATGCAGGAGACACCCTGGAAGGAACTGAAAATCCTTCGGGGAATTACAGCAGCTTTAAGTGGGTTGGAGACACTGTTTCTGCCCCCTAAAGCAGTTTCTTCTAGACTACTGGGAGCTCGACCCTCCAGAGAATGTCAAAGTCCTCCACTACAATGTACAGATAAGGAAAGATTGTCAGCTAATACATTAACAGCCTTTCTGAGAAGAAGCAACCAGTATCCCTCCCATCAAATTTGACTTGTTAGTGGAGAAAAAGAAGAACCGAGGATTGTGTTTAAAGCATGAGATCACATCGAGACGGTTTTTTTTAAGGATTTGGTTTAGTTTGCCGAGGTTTTTGAACTACAGCAGGAGTGGTGGCACCTCCCGAAGGACTAGACGCTGCACACGGAGGGAACACGGCCTCGCTCCGCTGTCCCCGCTGTCCCGTTGCCGCGGAAGGCAGCCGAGCCCCCGGCTCCCGAGCCGCGCTCCCGCAGCCGGGGCTGCGCGCACCCGCCGCCGCCGCGCCGGCAGGCTCGGGGGAAGGAGAGGTTCCCCGTCACATCTGGGGGGGAAGTTAGTTACCTCTGGGCTGCTCACGGCAGCCTTTGCAGGAACATAGCCCCATGGCAGGTGGCAGCGTCTCTGGCGGCCCCAGCCAGCCCGCTCCCTGCCAGGCGGGGCCGCCTCCAGCATCCCTGGCAGCGGGGCGGGCAGCCGGGCCAGGGCTCCCGAGAGGCTACGCAGGGGCAGCGGCAGGTTGGTGCCCTGGAGCCCCCCCCGCCTTTGTCGCCCGTATTTCCAGCCGGCCTGAGGCAGAACTCAGCGCTTCACGGCTCCCTGCCCCTTAAACCGCACTGGCTTATTAATTATAGTCGCCCCTTTGAAGGGGTGAGCCACCGGAGCCTGCTTTATGCGAGAGGCTCTCAGATGGCCAGAGGGCAACAGACACCCAACGTAAAGCTTCAGTGTGCATAAAAAGACTGTTTCACGTCTTGCAAAACTCTCTCAGGACAGGGTCATATGGTATCCCCCCCCACATCACACACCCCCACAACAGTAAACACTTCAACCATATATCTGTCTCCACGGAGATACTGAGTGTCACAGGGACCTTGCATTCTTGCAAAGGTCAGCACGGCTCTAGCAATATTCAGAAGGCTTGTTTGTTTACACGCTCACTTTTAATTACATTAACCTAACTGAGTCACCACAAAGACAAGATAAGCGTTTTGTTTTGGGATAAGGAAAGAACAACATCCCTGGAACAGATGTTTGCTGGGTCTCTGATCACTCTGTGCTTGCTCTCTAGACCCCGCAGCACTCACTTGATGCAGCAGGGACTCTGCTTATTGAAGCCCCACGGTCCAGGTGCAGCAATGCCCTAAGCACTGCAGCAGAGTCACTGTTCTATACACCAGCTCACAGGCAAACTGGCTGCCTTTGCAAAACTTGGCTCAAGCTTAAGAGTTGGATGTCACAAGAAAGCAGCCGAATGATAAAGCTTTTCCAGGCTGGACACTGAAGAAGAATACACTCTTTGATAGCAGTCTGCAATGGACAAAAATTACAGTTTGGGTGGGAGGAGAAAGCTAGACAAATAAAGGTTTGGGGGTGGGGGAAGTAACAAGGAGCTACATCTTTCAATAAAATTAAAATACCAGAAACAGCCTAAACCCAAGACCTGATGAGAATCTGCAGCTCCAGCTCCCAGTACACATCTCAGCCTCTTGAGCTTGATCTAAAGTTCTTCAGAAAGGACTTCCAAGAGAGAAAATGAATAACCTAAAGGGTCGATATCTCCCATCATTAAAAAAAGAAAAAAAGAAAAAAAAAAGAAAAAAAAATACTACAATAATGTTCTACAGAGAGGTCCTTCTGCAGAGTATTCAGCTGTTAACTGCACACTTGAGCAATCTCAGAGTATGAGCATTCATTAGTTAGCACAAAAAACAAAACAAAACCAAATCCCACACAGGATAGAAGATGGACAGGGCAGGAAAACTTTCCCATCACCACCAAACGTCCTAGAGGAAATTCAAGATATTCCTGCAAGAGAACTGAAGGAAATCCAGTATTCTGGCTTTGCTGGTATCAACTTGTTCCTCTTGGATAGATGTGTGAGAATTCATCTAAGTAGTTTTGTTGAGCCTGTAAATTCGTCAGACAGTGCCAATAGCTGACAGCTGCTTGAAATCCATCTCTGGCACAAAGCGCTCCCTTGCCCTAGTAAAGCAGCAGATCCTTCCCTTTCTTCTTGGCTAGAGGGTGATCTGATCTCAGGGAAGAGGCACGTAATCCACCTGCTTGAGGGGCTGGACAATCTCCTGGCAACACTCCTCCATTTCATTTTCAAGCAAACTCCAGGCAGCCCCCAGCAGGGGGAAGTTTTCCAAGTTCTGGAAAAGGCCAAAGTGTTTACTAATGGTACTGTCAGAGCAGTGTAGATAAAAGGGATGGAGAAAGCAGCCTCCTCTCCAGCTGTTCCAGCCTGGCAGCCACATCAGCTCCATGGGGAAAGGTACTAGATGCTGTATGTCAGAGAACTCCCCAGAGTACCTAAAAGTTACTGAAATTTGAGTATTTAAGAAGTTTTAGGACTATTATGTATATCACTTCATACAGACAGACAGAGGCTGATGAGGGGCTAGGCACACATGTTTGGTTCATACTATCAATCTTACAGTTTCAACAAAGCATTTCAAGAATTTTTTCATTTCTATAACTGAAACATTACAGTTTTAAACTCTCCTTATTTGCACTAAAGATTTTGAAAATTGACAAAAAGTGCATTTTACCTTTTGATTATGTGACATTACCTAAAGGAATTAAATGGTCCCAGATAAAAATAGCTGAGAGCCATTTACAGCAATAACCATCACTATGTATTTAAAATAAGAATCTTCAGGTGAATCCATTGCAAGAGGAAGGCAGAGCCTCTGATATCCTTACCATGTGGACATAGTGTGACATAACCCAAAAGCACTGCTGTACAAAATGGAGCTGAAGAACACTTAATCCTGTCACAGTACAGCCAGTAACGACCCCACGTAACAAATCCTTCCCTCACTTTTGCTCCAGATGGCAAAAAATTACAGCGAAGGTCAGCAATAAAATAAGCCAATATTGACAGCTTTCAGAAAGCCATCCAAAGCTTGCATATAAATGAACCATCCATGCTTTGAGTTTCACAGCAAAATACAAATTTCATCCAAAAGAAAGCAGTTCTGCAACAGGAGCTCATTAAAAAAAGATTCATTTAGGAAAATCTTCAGTGTATTGGTGACTTTGATATACATTTGTGTCAGTCTTGAATGTGAAAAATTTTGAAAAAAAACCACTCAGAAAAGACAAAACCCTCAGGGAAAAAAGCTATAGCTGAAGAGTTGTTCATTGAAAATTCAACCAAACAAGTGAGAGTGAAAATGTGATTAAATAAAGACCCCTAATATCTAGTAAACTAAAATACTATAAGCACTACCACCTGCTTTAGAACCTGAAAAATCCGTATAAATAATATAAACCAGGACAATTATGCTATACACACCTTCAGTGCACTTTGCAAATCATTTGTCATTTTAACTTCTGAGGGCACTCATTAAGTTTCCTAAAATTTAAGCCAATATGTGTCTGTGGTCAAACATACTGCCAGACAGAGCAAGCTAGCAGGGGATCAGGCCAGCAGAGTACATGCATACAAACCAGACACCATTTTTGGGGGGGGCGTGGAGAGAAGTGGTGTAGTTAAGACTAAAACAGAATAAAAACATTTTGAGATAAATGAGCAATGTTTGGGAGATACAGAAGTCAGATGTCTAGATCTGTCATCCCATGGGAAATTCAAGATTCTTTAATGCATAAACCACACTTAGTTTCTCCTTTGAATGCAGTCAGGCCCAGGCAGCTCATCTCAGAGTCAGCTAATGGAGGTAAAAGTGCAAAACTGCCACTCAAATATTTTGCCTAAATAAAGGCAACCCCAGAAACTCTCATCCTAGACCCTAACATGTTGATTGTTTGCTACAGGTACAAGGTCTGACACAACCTGAAGGGTTGGAAGGCTCAACACAAGATTAATATATTAAAGATAGCCAAACCTGTCTGGGTCAAATAAAATTGAGATTTTATATATGATTTTAAATATTATTAAAAATGCATTTATATTTACACACAGCAAAAATTTCAAGTAGGTATTAGTCTATTTGTGCACTAAGAAAGGTGGACATGCTTGCACTTTTCCAGCAACAAAGCCCACTTAGTCTGCAGTACAATTCTTTCAAGACTAATTTCTGTTAATACTTGTAAGTCAGTCTGTATAGCAGCAGCTGTTCAAGGTGAGATTTCTGTAATTCTTAACAATTTGACCTTTTAGACCTAGAGTTAACCATGCACATCTTCTCTTCAAAGAGCACACACCAACTTTAGACTAGGGTTGACAAAATCAGGAGCCCAGAATTCAATGTCTAATTTTGGGTTTCAAATACTAAACCATCAGGGTTTGGTTTGGGTTTCAAATCACTAAACCGTGATCTTTCAAAAACTCCCAGGACTTAACAGAACCCTGTAAAATGAACTGGTGCAGACTGAGTGTCCTAAGATTTTTTTAATAACGCATCTTCTTGGCACATTTTTTTTTTCCAGCCATAGCTCTTGGCTCCACCATCTGAAATTCTTGATTTAATTCTCGATTTCTTAAGAAATGCCGCAGTGTATTGCCTGCCACTGAAAAGGAAAGCCAGTTGCTAAACACTGCTGTGTGAATAATGAACTCTTATATTTCTGGACAATGCTAAGTATCCAGAAGCCAGAGGTAAAGGTTTCAGTTTTAGTTAAGCCAACCACTTAAATTCTGGGGGAAAAAAGACTCTAACCACGAAAATTTTAAAAAATTGCAGGATGGCAGAGGAATATGTTATTCTAGTTCAATGATTCATTCCAAACATGACAGAGTACTAGTGGCTGAAGGTATTTATTTATGATTACTAAGAGACAAATGGTTTTTGTGATTCCCAACTATGTCAGTTACATCTCTAGAACTGGGCAAGCATTCATTTTGGAAGCTTTTTTAGACATAAGGCCAGGATTACGTAGCTTTGGGGATTTTCCTCACCATTCCCTCCTCCCCAAAAGGCACTAACTTGTCTGAAGAACACAAATATTAACACCACCTTGCATCATAACTATTAAACAGGTGAACTGGGCTTCGTAGAAAATGGACCTAAGCCAGCCAGTATGAAACATGCACTCATGAAAAGCTCACAATTTATACTAATACCCATGCTCAAAATTCAGAAGAATGTATTAGAATTTTCAAGCTTGGGCAATAAAAACTTGTTTTTTCTGATCTATAAATTTATTTATACTATGATCTTCTCCATATTGATCAAATAATCTGTAAGTCAGGGCAAATTACAGACTTCATCTTCAAAAGTTAAAGCCTTTGTAAAATGAAAAGTTTACTTTCTAAGTCAGATTCAGCATAGATTATTCCCAGGATTTCCAAGATCTGACTGGTGAAGTCACATGCCAGGCCACTTGGGAACACTCTATGACTCTCCACAGATTTCCCAATAGCCACTGGATTCACAAGAAAGAAAAGACTATTCTGGCAATGTAATAACAGAGGTAGAAGAGTACACTACAACCAGTCTTAGTTCATGCATATCTAAATAACTCCCTTAAAGACCTACTACATTTCTTATAAGAGCCTGAAACTACAAAGTGAATTTGCTAGCCTAGTATTAATTAATAAAGTGACATGCTACCTCCCCCTAAGGCTTTCTTCCTGTGAGAGCAGAGCAATGTAAACCATCCTCACCCTTTCAAACCCCAGTCTTTATCATCCCCTTCTCTCCAAATATACACTTCATAATATAAACTGCAAAGGAAATGTTTTTGAAAACTCCAGTTCTCTGGGCTCCTAAGACTCTGAAAAATAACCTGCTGAGAGAAGAATTAGACCTTCATCGCTTAAAGCAACAATTTATAGTTCATCTATTCTTCACAGAAGACATTAGCACAGAAAACATGAGTTCAATGTAGATATATCACCAAACTGTATGAGAGACAGCATGAAAGTACACATTTTGTATTCACAGGTTGCCCTGCCCCAAGTGTTTTAAAACACATTCCTGTTAACTAGGTTAGGCTAAATTTATAATAGAGCACAGCTCTGTTAAGAAAAGCCTCGCAGGCTTAAAAAAAGAAGAAAAAGAAAGGATCAAAAGCCACCTGTTCTGTCAGGAATAACATGTCAAAACATCTGTCCTTGTCCTATTAAAGAATTTCTAGTCCAGAAAGAGTCAAAAAATACTGAATTTATAAAAAGTTCTTCTGATTTGACTACATCCATTGCTTTCTCTTCTCCCTCCAATCACTGTAATTCCAAGAAAAATTAAGTCACACCATTTGACACTTCTATAACAGTAATTTTCACTGGCATTTGGACATCTTTTCATATTAATGGCCATATTTTAGAAGATGCACAGGTTTCTACCTTCTTTGCTTTTTCCTTCAAATTATGACTCTGAAGCCTAAAACACTTGCAAAGTGCAAAAAGGAATTCCTTGAATTCTGGTGAACTCAAAAAATTAAAGAATTTTAGGTGCAAGCATCAACAAATGAAGAAAGCTTGGCTGGAAATTCCAATACAGCTTTAGCCACACTGTGCTAGAGCGTACATCCCAGGGTTTTGCTTTGAGGGCATTAGCAAGCTCTTGGGCTTCTGGCATTGAAGTACTGAGGGAACACAAAAAAATCCCCGAATAGTCAAGCCTTACACATGGACAAAGGCCCCTTTTGCAAGTGGTTGTGGCAAAGCAGACATTGTTACAGTTCCACTTTTGTTGGTAGAGGGGCAGTGTTGGCTGGAGTGCTAGCACAGCTCTCAGCAGCAGGTAGGCACACTGGCTGACACCAGCAATCCCTGCCTGGCACTGCCATGGATCCATAGCTGCTCTTGTGCCCTTGACACCAGCTTGAGCCCAAAGGGGAAGATCAGCTAAGCACACAGAGTGATAAGAAGCAGTTTTACTGCAAATACCTGAAGGCATCTTGCTGCCCTTAGCACTTTAAACTGCTGTAAAAGGAACCCTTCCTAACAGATCCCAGTGTACACAGAGAGCAGACAGCCTACTATTAATGTATGCAAGCTTTTGCACTAGCTAACTTCAAAGAATCCTTGCTTCTAGAAGAGAGGGGAGGATCTGCTTTGGCTCACAGGGAGACAACTCTTCACCGACTGCAGAACTTAAAGCTAATGGCATAAAGGTCTGAACTTGATAAAAATATCTGGACTCCTATAGCTGAGGATGTCTTGCTGAAGGTGATTAAGAAATAATTTCTTATGCATAGCTTAGTATTTTCATTGAAGTTACCAAGACCAAAGCAGAACCCTGTGCTGTTGGCATTAAAACTGAAGGCAAAACTGTGCCTTCCAAGAGGAAACAGCTGTAACCTCAAAACACTACTAAGAGAGAACACTGAATTTCTTCTCACCGGTCCTCCTCAATCCTTATGTATCCCCTTCAGTGAGATAGTCATCCTACACGCCCACAGCAATAATTATGACACCTTCCACAGACCTCCACCAGTTTCAGAACCAGGGCTGAAGTGATAGTATTTCTCTTATCAAGCATAATCATAAA